>NSJW01000757.1:0-670739 GCA_019955255.1 Castanospermum australe
AGTTTAATACAGACGTTTGGCTATTAAATTTTGTTGTTTTGGAATGTAGTATCTGATGTCCTTTTAGGTGGCCAACCGTGGTTTGGTGTTTGGTTCTTTAGCCCCCTAATTGCTATTATTGACAAATGGTGCAAAGTTGAGCATTGTTAGTTGGCATGTTGAAGGAAGAAAGTCTTAAAATAGGAGGAACGGTAAGCTTTCCAACGTGAAATTAAAGCCACAAGAGACAGACAAGGTTTTATAATAGCCACTTCTTCTCCACAAAAGATGTGCAAGCATATTGCTGGGGAAAGGAAGGGTTATTTAATAAAGGATCGTGCAAACTCACGGCATTTTATATCTTAACGTCAGTTTGGTATGAGATAAAATTAAAAAATAATTTTTATAAATAAATTTTATATATAAAATTCTATAAAAAATTTTACCTATTTTATTCCTATTTAAATATACACTCAATCTTAAAGTTTAGATAAATTTTTTGCATTTTCAAGGAAAAACAATATTGTTTATCGTTAAATTTAATTTATAACACAAATTCAAATTTTATGTCACATATATATATATTTTATTCATTCATATATTATTTTAAAAATCTCTAAAATTATTTAAAAAAGCACGATCAATTAAATCAAAAGCTTGTTAGCTAATACATCATTTCTTTATCTTGTTTTTATTGAAAAAGATCAAAGTTTTTCCTCTTAATGATATGAGTTTATTTTTTTTATCTAATTTAAATTTAACATCTATCACTGGGCTATGATCTCATTCACATTTAATAAGTTGAGAGTTTAACTTTTAAAAACTTTATTACAACATATCTAGATATAAGACAAAGAAAAAATTTAAGATAAGCAAAATTTAAAAATTTTTATATGATTTTTAAGCTGAAGCAATGATTATTTTTTTTGAGATCCACGCACCTTGATATTATAAATTGAATTAATTTCATTGACATATTAAACTTATTTTAAATTATACTTATTTATGAAAATATAATTTATTTAGTAATTTTATTTAACTAAATATTTATTTAAGGTATTTATAAAAAATTACGTTGATTTTTCCTTTTCCGCAAAACGCGTTGAAAGAAGTAGCAGCATGAATTATAAAAATTAATCCTTAGACATAATATATTAATATTTTAATAAAAATCTAGGAAGAAATTAAGATTGTCTACTCCAAGACCAGCCCACTACTTAGATTGTCTACCTATCACCGTCAAACAAAACTGTTCCACGTCGTCACCACCGTGGAAGTTGGCGCGTGAGGCACTTTCCGGGCACCCTCCCCGTGCTGAGCGCTGATCAAGGTGGGAGAGGAAATGGGTCAGAGCCTAAGCTGCAGGCAGCACCATGAGAATGCTTTGTTCACTGCAGTTGCACATGGAGAATTGGAGGTGGTTGAGACCATGGTGAGGAACGCCCCTCCCTTTGGAAGAGACCACTGGTCGTGCCAAGCTCTCCGCACTGCATGTAGCTGCTGCCAATGGTCGGATCGAGGTTGTTTCTGTTTCTTAGCCCTTTGTCCTGTCTCGTGGGTTTGAATGGTGTTCTGGTTTTTGGTATCTTTTCTTTCTGGATTTTGATCATGTGATGTTTTGATCTTTTTTGGCAGGTTTCTTTTTCCATGGCTATTGGATCGTTCTGTCAATGTAGACATCTTGAATCGCCAATAACAGGTGCCTCTCTTGTCTCTGTTTTCTGCAATTGAACTCAAAATCTTTTTTTTTTTTTTTGCTGATTGAACTCAAAATCTTTACTCCTTGTTCTTCTGGTTGGAATTTGAAAACCTTTCTGAAATTTGCACCTCTGCAGTTCATACTCGTGTTTCGTTCTGTTTTCTTATTTGTTTTGTGTTGCTTTCTCATGCCTTTTTGTTTGATCTAGACCCCGTTAATGTTGCTGGTGATGCATGGAAAGACTGGTTGCGTTGAAAAGCTTATCAAGCCGGAGCTAATGTATGTTGTGCTTTATATTTTATTTTTTCAAAATTCAATCTTTTGGATTGGTGGCAATTGTTTTGATCGCAGGTTTCTTAGTTGAGTGACGATAATGGAATGTGCTTTTAATGTTTCAGATATTGATGTTTGATTCCTTACGTCGAAGAACCTGCTTGCACTATGCTGCTTATTATGGCCATATTGATTGCCTCAAGGCTATCTTTCTGCTGCCCATACCACACCTGTTGCAGATTCTGGTTAGACTCTCTCTCTCTCTCTCTCTTCCTCACACACACACACAATCCAATACGGATGCAAGCACAGACAAGCATGAATGGTAATGCCTAATCGGTCAATGGCATTGTCAGGGGATTGCAAGATTTGTGAACATAAGAGATGGAATGGTGCCACTCCACTGCATCTTGCAGCCCGTCAAAGACGTCTGAATGTCTTCATACTCTTTTAGACAATGGTGCTCTTGTTTGTGCTTCCACTGGCTATGGGTAATTGTCTTAGATATATTAGTCATTCTTAGATGGATATTGGTGGTTTTTCATTCAGATTGATGTAAGTACTGTCTGCAGTTACTTTGGGAGCACACCGCTTCATATGGCTGCCCTGGTGGTTCTTTGGACTGTGTCCGGATGTTGCTTGCTTGGGGAGCGGATAGGCTTCAATTAGATTCCTCTGGGTAAGTAAATGTCAAGTTTGACTCCTTCGGAAGCCATGGTAGTTTTGTAAATTATAGTTTCATGATCCATTGCCGTCAGTGTAACTTACCATTGAAACAAGGGAAAGATTAAAAGGTTCATGATTAATTGTAAGTATATAGATGCCAAATTGCCAATAAGCATATGTAGTTTTTGAACAATTTATTAATTTCTCTTTATGCAAAACATGAATGAATAAAGTAACTGCAAGCTTCATATTTTGAATAAGTTAACTTGCTAAATGTTTGACACTGTCTGCAAATTGCTTTATGGTTAAGAAACTATTCTTTATTGCTCTAATTTGGGATTTCACACTTAAAAAATGAACTTCATTAGCTGAAGAAAAAGACACATCAATGCAAAACTGGAGTATATTTCCTTTTAAGACTGTTTTGACTATAAATTGGTGCTAAATATCCATATTGTGCTCACAAAGCTCTTTAAATAATAATTAGCAAAATAACACTTTATTGGCAGGTCTGGTCCAATATTTTTCTTAGTGATTATAGTAATAACAGGACTGATATCAGAAGCATTTGTGTTTCAGTATTCACATAATGGTGTGACTTCGCATCTTAGAATTTATAATGTTTGCGTAGTAAATAACAATTGGAGCTAGTAAGATTCTGTTCCTATTTTGGTTAATATACTGAATAGAGACTGACTTCTTTTCTGTCCTGGCATAATTCTAAATTTTCCTGGATATTCTTAATCACGAAAAGCAAGTCTGTCAAGATCTGGTTTAAAATATTGTTATTAATGATTCTTTGCAGGAAAATACCATTCACAGTTGCCCTGAAGCACAAGCATAGGGCATGTGCTGCCCTGTTGGATCCTTCATCAGTAGCACTGCTTGTTTGGCCGTTCCCATTAAAGTTCATCAGTGAGCTCAGTCAGGAAGCAAAATGCCTTACTGGAAAAGGCCTTGCTAGAAGCTAACAGGGAGAGGGAAAAGACCCTACTAAAGGAGGATGACATGCCTCCATCTCCACTGCATTCTGAAAGCAAAGATGACGATAAGCCTCTGAGGTACAACATCTTCCTTTTCTGACTGCTTAGACCTGTAAGATTTATTTTAATGTACTTGGTTTGGTTAAAATTATGCTCCGTTACACATGAAAATTAGGCAATACTATTTCATCTGCAATGTATGAACTCTGGAAGGTTTTCGCTTTGTAGACTGGATTTTTATTTCTACGAGTAACTCTTGTCCTCCCAGTACTTGTTATCACCCAAGAATAGTCAAGCAGATTCAAATGTGTCCTACTTGGTTACTAAGACGGACCTCTGAGTGGATATTGTTAGGTTTCTCATGCATAACTCTTACATGTTGATCTTGATTCTTGGTTTTGCAAGAACCTTAATTCAGTATCATTGGTTCCTTGTTAAACAAGAAAACTCTTCCGTTATGCATGCTTAATTCAGAGGCGTCAGAATGCAATAACCTCTTACTATAATATGTTGTGTTAACGCATGAGGAGGCTGGTGTTTTCTGGAAATACATCAAATGAACTTTTCTGTCCAGAAAAGATAATAAATTATTTATTTGTTGGTTATTCCTCCTTATGTAGGCCAGCAATATTGAGTTATGCTGTATATGCTTTGATCAAGCGTGCACAATTGAGGTCAGACCCGTGGTCATCAAATGTGTGCTCATTGCACCCCTGGCACTGTGCTGTCACAAGAAGCCTGATCCTGCAACTGCTTGCCCCACTGGACCACCTTGTCCTTTTGCCGAGGTGCCATTCTTCAATTAAGTGTTGTCAAGATCAACACCAGCAGTGATACAGAAGTGGAATCCAGCCCTACGAAGCCAAGGAGATCAAGAAAATCAAATTTTAGTGAAGGGAGCAGCAGCTTCAAGGCTTGTCAGCCATGGGCTCATTTGGAAGGATTGCTGGCCGAAATTCAGGAAAGGTTTCTGCGAAAAGCAATGAGTGGTCGATGAACCTTGATAATTGTTGGTGTTATTTTGCTTCCAAACCAGTAAGAAGCTTCTATGAATGGTGGTTTTGCATTTTCTGTGGAATAGCTGCCTATATCGATGTATTCATATTCATTTTTTGCATTGTCCGAAGGATCTCAAAGATCATGAGAGACAATTGGCAAGTTAAATTCTTAAATGGTCTCTGTTTTGAGTTTTTGTAATCCGATTCTTAGTTGGTTGGACTAGGAGCATCAGGACATTTTGTGTGTTTACCAAACATCAGGTAGAGTATTCATGAGATAAAGGTAATTTTCGTTGGCTCTTGACCATGTTAAACACTTAAACGTCTATGGATATATGCATATATGTATACATACACAGAGGTTGTATTCATTCATCTTCTTTGCGGAGAAAAAATGGTTTTACCAGCATTAAAATGTTGATTTTCATTTCTTTAAGGGACTTTTTGGTTTGCATCATTCGAGCGGTGAACATCCTATGAAATGGTGCAAGTCTTGCTTGTTTTTAGTCATGACTCATCCCAACCCTTTTCACTTTTGGTCTGGATTCATACTCAACCTGGAAGCTATCAATTTGTACAACTGGAATCCTTGGTGTTTAAAGACTTTAAGCGGCTAGTTTCTTTGTATTTTTGATCTAGTTGCTAAGGTACTGCAGAGGCCTCAATATGGTAGAAGCTTGTTCTAGCATCAGTCAAAGCTGTGTCTGTAGTACTTTCTCTTCTCCACCAAATATGATATTTTTGTTTGTTTTGATATGAGGTACTTTTGTTTGACCTGAATGTGCTCACTCCTTGAAATGAAAGGAAAAAGGATCTGACGTACTCATCATCATTGCTCATCTTCAAGAATTATAGTAACAGGCAGACAAATCACTTGCATGTAATAACTTTCAAGGGGAATGGTAGGTAAACATGGTAAATTTTGTAAAGCTTCAAACTGACCGTCTGGGGATCTATTAATATATTTAAATTGGAAAATAATAGAATTCCAGCTTGGAAGCTTTATTTTGTATTACTATGGTAAAGAACTGCATTCATACTGGCAGCTGAAAAGCAGATTTGGAACAACAGAATGGAGTGTAAAATAGAACAATCCTAATGCCTTGAAATTTAATCACCAAACAGGAGAGAAAAATTGAAGATTCTCCTGAGACATTTAAAGAACTCCATGACCTCTGAATGAAAGACACTTAAAAGCAATGAGTAAATAGAGGTCATCATTGTTGAGTTATCCGCACAAACGAGAGAAAACTATTGGTGTTCCATATGGGCCATATCCACCGCTCTGTTCCATGCTCTGCTTGGCTCTTTTCCTCCATCTTCACCCAGTGAAGCAGATGACTGAAGAGCAACCTGGCTCCCAACAATAGAGAGTTTGAGTCATGAATAGGGGAGAAATCATTAGGTCCATAAATGGTAGGACATCGATTCCTTCTGTAAGTAGTACTTGCAGCTCTTCTCTCTGATTCAAGGTAGTAACCAAGAGAGAGGCATCATTCACGCTCACTGCATCAGTAGTTAGCCTTGGACAAAGTGAGAACAACCAAGGCTTCAGCTTGTGATTCTTTGTTGTGGTTTGAGGGTTCCACCATTCTTCCCCTGGTCGATCTCCTGATAGTTCTAGGAAGTTAGAACTGCCAATGAGGCTGCCAAGTGTGATGCTCTTGTCATGGAAAATATGATAGTGGACTAAACCAGACCACACGAAGTAAGTTAGGGAAAATGGTTCATGATTCATGAATACTGCTATAAACATGCAGATGCAGAATATATTCCAAATTTCATTTGAAATTAGCATTGTCGTAGAAAATAATTTCAGTAAAGAATAGTTACTTTAGAAGCATCTATGGAAAATGTTAGTCACATAATCTTTCTGTATTTGATTTGTTTTAGGATATGATTTTCCCCCTTCTCACTGTTGAAGGGCTGTTTTCTATCATTTAAGAATGTATTTCCAAACCCTTTTCATAGAAGACTCAACTTTCAACGAAGCATTATTTCAATTGATCTCCACTTCAAAGATAACAAGAGCCACAAAAAAAGAATGGCAAACTAAAGTAAAAACAATGTCATATTCTGTCAAAGCATGATGTGCTAGGCCATGCTCTGGACCCCATGGAGCATGCAATATTGAAACACCAAAGATTGCGAAGGATCCAAAGAGAGCGACAGGAAAAGAGATCGAAGCTTATGGGCGTGTTCATTACACGTAGTTCCTTTTCCTATTCAGTTCTGGGTGAACTCATTCAGAAGTTAAAAAGCTTCACCTTCATCAGAGAATTGAACACAGACATAGTCAAAAGCCATGGTTCAAACCAGGGAGAAAGAGTAAAGAATCTCAAATCTCAAATATAAGACGGGCTGAACAGGAAAAGGATCAATAACCAAAAAGGGAACATTGAACACTAATGTGTTGATGAGAAGTGCAAGGCAATAGTGTCACACTCGAGTAGCCATTGCAGGTATGTGAAGCAGTCATTATTTTGTACCAAAAAAGCCACGTCAAGATATATATACAAAATATTTGAGAAGCTCTCTTTCTGTGACTGTGATCACTTTAATAAATAATACTCAGAACAATTAAAATGGAATCATCATTGTAGTGAAAATACAAAATGGAAAAAAGACAGAAACAAGGAGCAAGAAAGGTCATAGCAGCTTGGGAGAAAAAACAGGAAGCATTAATTAGCATTGGTACCAAAGAAACAAAGTCGTCATCACAATCTTCCATTGACTTTAAAAATCTGTATTTGCTCAAAAGAAAACTAAGAACCTGCGTATCAAAATCTGAGGAAGAATCAGTTGAAGGGGTGGGAGAATCAGTGAGCATAGTGCTGAAGGAGACTGATCCAGAGAAATCACCATTTCTCACCAACCCAATTCTCGAATTCAAGAATCTCAACCCCAAAGGCCACCCTTCTTCCTGCATCAACCCCAGAACCCCCATAAATGGAAAACAAAAACAAAAAAAAAAACAGAATCTGATAAATATGCTGCCATAAATAAAGCCCTCGAAATGATTCAAACAAACCCACTTCATGAAAGAGCATCAATCTGTGTATGCACCTTGTGTGTGTCTAGTAGAGAGATTGAGATAGAGAGAGAAGAGAAAGAGAGAAAGAAGAGTGTGAGGAGAAGATGGTACCTGTTGAGCCATTACTGTCTTTGCTGAAGGATATGGTGGAGTAGTAGTAGAAGTGAGTGACACCGAAATGAAATACTAGGAAGAGTACAAAGAAGTCACTTCAGACAGAGAAGTGTCATTTCCAGATAGTACCCTCTGACAGAAGGAACGCCAAAAGGGTTGAGTCTAACAAATGCACAAGCAACAAAAGCAAAGGAATCAACATTCAACAGTAATGGTACAAATTTGAGCATAGTAGAAAGATAGAGACACGAGAGCTTTTTGGCTCAAACCCAAAGCAGTTTAACCACATTGCCTCTGAAAGTCACAAATCAGAGAGAAGCACAGAGGGGGTGACGTGAGATTGACTTCTTACCAGCGAGCCTCTCTGGTTTGGGAAACACAGCACAGCAGCGGATGGTAGAAGCAGAGCAAGTGAGAATAATTTTGGTACTTGTTACAGAGAAGAGTGTCAGAATCAGAAGATGGCAACTTTTATTTACTATTTATTATTATATATTAAAAAAAAACCACTGCTAAAATGGCTTGAATAGCCTATCCATGAGAATGGTGTTACAACACAAAAAAGTAGTTTCTATAAAATCTTATGGTATTTTATCGTCCAAAATGTACTAGTATTTTAGAGAATTCTAAATATATATATATATATATATATATATATATATATATATAAAATTGACTTTCTTCTAAAGTTTAAGTGAAATTACTCAAAAATAAAAATTATGCTTACATTTATGGGGATGTGTAAATGACATTGTTTATCAATGCTTGCAATGACAAAAAAAGAAGTACTAGTGTTAGAAAGAGAAGACAAAGCTTTTCTTTAAAAACTCAAGGTGGGAGAAAAGGAGGGATGAGTTAGTTATGCAACATTGTAAAGGAATTGAATCCTCTTTTGTTACACGATTATTTTATTAAAAAGAAATAAATATAAAATTTATTATATAAACATTCATTCTAATAAATTTAAGATTTACTAGATATTATTTTCACCAAACTGTATCTTTTTTTTAGCAAGACTTTTCTATTATTTATTTAATAGGAGAAGATTGTTAGTAATAGGGAGAATTGGTTAATGAACCTCAGCTTTTATGACACCCCACTCAGGATTTGAATTGACCTGATAGTACGAGATTCGAACTCTCCCTTTGTCTTTTTCTCTTCTCTAATTTTTTTTAATTTCGTTGTACTGAAAGAAATTTATTAGAGAGAATTGAACCTTTCTTTTGGATCTCACAGCGGGAGAATAAGATAATGGGCTTCACCTAACTACAAATAGTCAAATACACAACTCTCACTTTAAGTAATGGATTTTAAGTTCCAACCATCCCTGTTTGTAAGGAAATCCATTATTTTCCAACTTCCATCAGTTATGTATTCCAAGAACAGTGGCAATCATCATTTTAAAGAAACAAAGTAAAGATATGTCATGTAGGGGCCTCATTTCCTTGAGGCATTTAATAAGGGGAACAACTTAACAAAATTTGCAATAATGTTACTGTCACTATACAATACCTTAGTAAACTACATCTGAGAGTTAATAGTCTCACAACTCAAAAATTGACACATAGATGCTTCTAGCTAGACATGAAAGTCTAAAATTTTCCCATTACTTTCTCTCTCTCTCTCTCTCTCTCTCTCTCTCTCTCTCTCTCTCTCTCTCTCTCTCTCTCTCTCTCTCTCTCTCCCCTTTTTTTCTTTAATTATTGGGTTTTTACATATTAAGAACATTATAAATACATAATTATAGTAAATAAATATATTTAGAGTCATCATTCAATTTATATATTAAATTAAATAACCATTTAAATAGTTATATAATTTCTTATTACAATTACAATGCTAAAAGTTCTGAATATATGAATCTTTCTCCTTGTTTTTTTTTTTGGCAATGGGAGAGAGTGAGGGGGGAGGGACCATGTCTGCTAGACTGCTACCCCCACAAAGGACATTGATTTTACTAATGGAAAAAAAAAAATAAAGATGCTGCTTTTAAGGTCTGAAAATGAAAAAAGAAATGCTTCTGTTATGGTGCATGTGGATTACGAAGAGGTTCAACTTGTGTTTCGAGGGTACCCTTTCCCTTTTGGCCCACAAGGACTGATCAGTTCCTCGTAATTGAGTCCAAGCAATAGCTTCACTAGAGCTCAAATGCTTAAACCAAATGATAACAATCTTTCTTTTTAAAAAATAAATAAATAAAGGAGGCATAAGATTTGAAAAAGGACAAGGGAGGTTAAAGTGAAAACAAATCAGGCTGCAGAATATGATTTCAAAGGAGCTGGATCTCTTCTATTATTCAAGTAATAAGAGAAGGTTTTGATAGAAAGAGAAAGACAAAATTAGATTTAAAATTATAACTAGATGCATAGATTCTTGATTGTTCTTTCTCTTCCCAAAGCCAATTTTCTCTCTGGCTCTGATCCTAGCCCGCCTCTTCAACAAGCATTCGTGAGGCTTCTTTTTTTTTTTTTTTGGGGGGGGGGGGGGGCGTATATGCATCCGTGTGCTTATTTTGTTATTGCATTTCTTTAAGTTCATTATTATTTTTATGTTATTTACATTATTTAAGTTTACTTATAATTATAAATAATAATTTTCTAAAAACTAATGTTGCAGACAATGTTTTATATTTAGATGTTTCTATATGGTATGTTGAACGAATAATATAAGTTTGAATAATATATATATATATATATATAAAATTAATATATTTTATTGTTACTTTAAAGAATGATATTATGGTAAAATAAAATTTTGTAATAAAAAGAAAAATTAGCTAAGATATAAAATAAACACAAATACATATAAAAAAAAATCTAACTGTACAATAAAATAAATACATAATAATAAATAAAAACTCAACAAATGTAAAAAGAAAGAAAAAAATATATTAAAAAAATATTACGGGAGTATAGATCAGTTTAATTCTAAATTAATTAAAATTAGCGACACAAGTTATTAATTCATATAATACATGTATTCTTAGAGAGTCAAATAAGTTCATAGCAATATGATAACATGGCTGATTTAAATTTAATAATCAGCTCCGACCAATGAGGGGACCATTTCATCAGTTGGACTGGCCGAGTATGATAACTATGCCTCCATTTGTTTTTGTCCTGCCCCTGCTTGGTGGCTCTTTGTATTTGTTTTCATGTCTGTCAAAAGGTTGTATATTAGTTGACATAATAATTCCACTCCATTTGTGTGTGTTTTTTTATTCATAGAAAAAAAATGTCTTCATTTGATTATTTTTGACAACTTTCCATACTATGTTTGAATTGAAAAGAATAAAAACAAATAGAAGGAAGAGAATAATTTATTTTAATTATTTTAATCTTAAAATTTTAAAATAAATATTATCTTTCTCTTTCTTCTTTTTCATTCTTATCTAATCCAAACATACTTTCGTGATCAGTATGATATGAAAGTAAAAATAAAAATAAAAAATTCATAAATGAGTTTTATACATAAAATATTTAAAAAAACTTTTGTTGCAAACCATGTCAGTATCACTTAGCAAGCAGAAGTAAAGCACTCATTAAGAGTAAGAATCATATTGTGATAATAATAGAATAAATTACTCTAAATTTTTCTTTATCTATTTATTTTTCTTCAAACCCCCTTTATTTTCTTCTAAATATTTTTAAAAATCTACACATACCTTTTTAGATATTTACACAAATCTTTCTTATATTTTAAAAATATACTATACATAAATCCTTCGAGAGGATAAATCTGTTTAAGTTTTAAAAATAAAATTTTATAAAAAAACAAATAAACCAAAGAAAGATTGAAATAATTTATCTGCAATAATAACCAATATGTTACAAATTGTGTCCTTTGTTAATTTTCAATTCAAGTTATATTTATAAATTTTTTTATTATGTCTTCTTTCTTAATTCCCCAAACTAATCAAGTCCTGGATGCTTCTTTCATGAGGTTTGAACAGCAATAATGCATACATGGATGAGGATAGCTTTTTATTGGCCATGAATAGTACCTTGATTAATTACCAGGTTGGGGATCTTAAAGGAGTAATAAATGAGTCAAATGATAGTAAAAACATGGGAATGAGATATCATGTAGCGGGATTACCAAGTACAATGCATGTAGAAGAATTAATATCTAGAATTAAATAACTAGGAGATATCAAACTCAACCTTTAATAAGGGAAAAGATAGATAGCCCTTCAATGTGCCAGATTGTTGGACTGGATAATAATATTAAAATAAGTGCTATTGATCTTGTTCAAAATTACTTGCATTTATCAGACTCGGTGTTTATGATAAAAGTGCAATTTTTTGTCCACATAGAAAATGCTAGCACCTAAATAGGGCAAGGGGAATTGCAGACTACTTGAAAGATCCAACTTCTGATATCATCATACTCTAATCTTAGAAGACTAAGGACAGTTCTAGTTAAGTTACAAGCTCGTTGGAAATAAAAATGAAAATTTTAGTTAAAAAAAATTAGTATTTAGATAGAAAAATATAGCCTCCCATAACTAGCCTTAATATGCCAAATCTGACAAATCAACTGTCATGTCAGCAGAGGTGTTCATAAATTGTAAACTTTGGTGGTGTTGTGATGGAGGGTGAACAGATATCAGGATACCAACATGATTGCCCCCAAAGACCCTAGTTATAATTTAAAAGGAACACAGACAAGTTCATACCGGAAATAATGTGCTATTCATTAATAGTTCAGACACTACAATAAAAGTAATTCCAATATCCAGCACAAGCTGCAAAACAGCCCCAATTGAAGCAACAAAGACATTATGAATCCTTCGTCAGGCGAGTTGTGGCATAAATATTGCGTATACGGGGATGGTTCTAATGACAAAACTAATCTTACGTGAGAAATTAGTTGTGTGAATTTTGCCCATTAAATTCGTGCAAAAGGTCAAGATTGAAACATTGAGCCATGCGACTTTATAAAATGATAGTGTGACTCCATTACAAGATAATGTGTGACAGTAATATGACCTATCTAAGTCACATGATCACTTTAGAAGTCACATAACTTAAATGTTTTAATCTTGATCATTATGACAAATCTAATAGTCAAAATTCATTTTTCATAAGCTTTCTCACTAGAATCATATTGTGACTGCAAGATAGAGAAGCTTGAGTGATTAACAAGTAGTATAGACCGATATGGAAAAACCTTGAATTAAAGCAACTTCGAATGCCCTAATGGCCCTCTAGTGTTGCCAGGGACTCGTTAAGGAGTCTTCGCGCTTCTTCTCTCCTCCTGAAAGAAAAAATGGATTAGAAAAGACTAATGACAAGAACATCACAAAAATTTCATACCAATCATGTACTAGTATTACATAAGAGAAGCACAAGTGATGGACCCAGAAATTTTAGTCTATGGGGGCAAAATTTATATACCAAACAAAATTTAAATTTATAAGTATTTGTAGAGTTTAATTTCAATCAATTGTTAGTGTAAATTTTTTTTATAATATTATCTAATTATGTGCTAAAACATCATTTAAAGAGTTTGACTATGACTAAAAATTATCTAAAAAGTATAATTCTATTAAAATGTAATGTAAAATAACTTTATAGGTGGATCAAAATTAAATCCATATTTATAGTTTATATTTATATAACATACTACTATTGGAAGTATAAACACAAACTGTAATTGTATGATTTTTTCAAGGAAAAAAAAATATACAAACCCTCTAAACTTTAGGTCATTTGCAAATAACCCAGAAACTTTAAAATTATCCTAATTAATACCTAAACTATAACAGTTATACAAATTAACCGTTCTATCCACCTGCCGTTAAGGCATTTAACAAAGTTGTTGTCATGTGACTTGCACATGCATTTTTTTAATGATTTGTCACAATCATAGCCATTAAATCTAAACAAATCTAGACCATTTATTTTAAATCTTTTTTCTAAACAAATTTATAACATATTTGTTTTAAATATCCAAACTGAATAAAAAATAATTTAAAATGAATGAATTAGATTTGTTTAAATTTGATAGTTATGATTGTGCTACGTCATTAAAAAATACATGTGCAAGTAACATGACAACAGCTCTGTTAAGTGTCTTAACAACAAGTGGATGAAAAGGTTGATTTGTGTAATTGTTATTATTTAGATATTAATTAGGAAGATTTTATAGTTCACAAAATTATTTACAAATGACCCAAAATTTAAGAGGTTTCTATACTCTTTTTCCTTTTTTCAATTATAGAATTTCATTGACTTAACGGCATTGGAGGCAAATGAACAAAATTAATGAAGTAATAGAACAAACTACATATAGTATTATTGTAAAAATTTGAAAAGCTTGTGGGGGCAATTGCCCCCACTCTAACGTACCTAGGTCCGTCCCTCTATCTAACCACTTTTACCACGGTAAAACTAGACAAACGAGAGAGAAAGGCTGCCAAATCTGCTAACCTGTCTCTTAGCCACACAAAATCAAACCAAAAACACTACCTTATAATTATAATAAGGAAATTATGCTTTACACCCTTAAGTTTTTTCCCAAATCAACTTTAGCGCACTAACTTTAAAATCCTACAATTTACACCCATCAGGTTTCAAAAGCATTGAAAGTGATCATTTTTTCATCAAAACCGCATAAAATTTATCAAGATACATTGAGATTTGTATTCTAAATTCTAAAATATACTAGTAGCACAGACTATGATAGAAAACAACAATGTGAGAACAGAACATCGAAAATAACCATGTACTTTGGTATATTTTTCGCAACAAAAATTATTGCATCACACCTATTGGGATAAAGCTTGGTTGAAATTGAAAATTATCGCACAAATGGCAGATGACTTCTCCATTGTCAATTTTAACTAAATTACTAATAATTCCGGCATTTCTGAATTTTCCAAGGGTTCAAGGGGGTTAAAGTGTATGTTTCTGAAACTTGAAGGGGATAAAATGTAAGGTTTTAAACTTGGTATACTAAAATTCATTTGAACAAAAGCTTTAGGGAGGTAGTGTAATTTACCTTCATAATAAAAATCCCCTGGTAGGCAGGCACATTTGTATGCAACTAGGTGGGAGGGCACTGTCACAAATTCTGGGCTATTTGTAAGCTGACAATGTTATCAAAGGAAATTGATCTACTTTTTAAATAGCTGCCTTCCATAACTACAAAATAAAGCAGCTAATTTTGAATTCATAATGGAACGTTCTACCTCCGAAATTTCAAATGTAGGCCTTAGTTGTCCTCTACATTCAAGGGGCAAAAGAAAATTTTTCTGTTGGTGAGGAAGGGAGCAAAGAACTATGGGTACAACCAGAAGCCAAGAACTAATTTAAGGTTTAAGTACACCTATGAGTCTATGACAATTACAAGCATTACATGAACTAATCTAGGGTTCAGACAATTATATCACTATAAACTTCAATGATAGTAAGCATGATAAAATGTGAAACCAACTAAAATTGTTAAAGGTGCTCAAATGATCAAACAAGAACATTTCACTGATGTTGGTTCCGGAGAAAAATATTCCTTTGGGTTCCTATGCAACTCAGAAAAATATCAGGAAAATGCATACCTCTTTATATCCTCCACTGCTTGTTTACGGCGCTGTATCTGAAGTTCCAAAATGTGAATTAATGTTGCTCTCGCCTACAGAGTAAATTCATAATATATTGAAAATTCCAGTAAAAGGAAAAAGAATAGCAGTGTGCCTGTAGAAAAAACGTACCACTTATATAGAAGATTGTATACCTGATGAGGACGCAGTGAATTTAAAAGGTGATGTAAATTTCTGAATACAGTCGAAATTTCTTCAACTCTCCTTGCATACTGTGATGGTCTCTCAATAAGAATATCAGCAAGCTCCAAAATATGTAGCTGCAAGTCTCCATTGAGTGATCTCAGCTCCTTCTTGAAATCTATAGAAGATCAGAATCTTTTACTATTGGATGGAAGATTAGAAAATTTAAAGAATCTTGTAACTGGCCATCCTGGAGCAACTTATAATGAAAGAGAAAACACAGTATGAACCCTATATCCTCTTAAAATCACTCACTTTATGATAAAGGGTGCATGTTGCAAGGATCATTTTGGAATAGTGATATTTTATGCAAAAGATAATCCACTCAAATTATTATGAACATGGACGCAAACAGTAGCTCAACTGGTCATATACCTGCCTATAAAGTAGGGGACTCATGACCCAAGTTACAAACCTGGAGCGTGCAAAGTTGCAATTGATACTGTGTTTGTTCTATATTACTGACTTAGTGATTCCTCTTTCCCATGGTAAAGTTTATAATGATTTATGTAAATGTGATTTAGTATTTCTTAATGTAAAGTTTATCTGCATTATTATGCAAGGAATCAGCAGAAGCATTCAAAGGCAAGGAGGTCATAATGATACCAGCCCTCATGGAGCAAGAAACAAAAATCATATCATTTGCTATTCTTTTTGGAAAGATAACAACGTCCGGTTTAGTAATAAATCAACCGTTCATCAACTAGACCAATCTCTGTCACAAAATTCTATGTTCTATATATTATTTATGGGATAAATATAAACACACCAGTGACACCACCATCAACTTTGGGCATTTGCAACTACACCCCCTCACGTAAAAAATCCAAAAATTGAGTCCTCAAACTTCATCTCTCTTGCAATCAACTCCTTCAGTCCATATGCTGTTAATTACTTAACGATCAGGTGAGAGGCACATGACAACTTACACACATAGCATTATTTGATCGGCCTTTGTAATATTTTTTAAATCTAAATCCAAATAAACAAGAAAATTTATTAAATCCAATTAAAAACAATAATATAAATTAGAAACAACAACAACAACAACCAATGTATCCCACTAAGTAGAGTCAACTACAGTGATCAATCAATGCCAGTGGCCTCTATCAAAAACCAATGTTTCAGTAAAACCATTTGGATAGAAGGTCTTTTTAATGGTTTCTCCTAATGCTTTCTTAGGTCTTCCTCTACCTCTAGGAATCGGACTAATAGTTCCTTTCCCCCATAGATTATTGTCATCTGGATTTGCAAACACCTACTTTGATCCATCTTATCAATATTGGCCAGGTAATTTCTTGATTTGACTTGAGTAAGGATGGTGCTAAAATTGTTTGGTCCAATGTAGGTATGATGCTTATACGTAATACCTATGAGGGATGTGATAGTAACTGGATTATAATTCTCACGAAAAACGGACTGCCGTCCGAGTATACACTCCTCTCTGCTCAGTGATCAGTGGGATCAACTGACAGTGAGTTTACACAACACAATTACAGGGAAGGAAAATTAGATAACACAGAACATATAGGAATTCTGGGCAATTTCGAGAGTGCCCAGTTCTCTCCTCTCTTACTGACTTCTGTTCTTCTTCGATGCCCATCTCCTAGTCTGCTATCCTTTATATAAGATGTTAGGCGTCGTTTCCCTCCTGCATGTTTCCCGCCTCTCTCCCTTGGTCACGCGGAACTCTCCTTTCCCTCCATTCTTCCGGACTCACGCGGGTGATGCTTACTGGAGTCACATTTCCCTCTTCACCCTTCAGTTCACGTTGTGGAGCATCTGTCTGAGTCACATTTCTTTCCTTTTCCTCTTGCTCACGTGGGAAGACTTCTGCATGTGTGGCCTCAGCTCCCCGATACGGAATGACGACTGCATGAGTTAGTTATCGTTTCCCGCCTTTCTAGTTTCGTTAACTGCCCATTTGTGAGACTTGTCCCCTGTTTCTGCTTAAACCGTTTCCTAGTATACACCTTAGGACCCTTTCGGGGTCCTATCAATACTCCCCCCCAGAAGACTCACCTTGTCCTCAAGGTGAAAACTGGGAAACTGCTGCTGAATTTGGGCCGAGGATTCCCAGGAATTTTCAAACGGGGGCAGGTCTTGCCACTGGATGAGTACTTCCTGTGTCCCTGCCGTAGTAGTCCGAACATCTGTTACTGCAGCTGGCTGTACGTGTAATTCTAAATCTTCGGACAGGAAGGAAGGCAGTGGTTGACTGGTAGCAGAAGCTGCAATCGATTTCTTAAGGAGGGAGACATGAAAAGTGGGATGAATGCGCGAGCCTTCTGGAAGCTTAAGTGTGTAAGCTACCTGTCCGACTCGAGCCAATATCTCATAGGGGCCATAATAGCGGGGACTGAGTTTTTGGTTGATCCTTTGAGCCAGGGAGCGGAGCTTGTAAGGTTGGATTTTAAGGAACACCAAGTCTCCCGGTTGATAGACCACGTCACGTCTGTGTTTGTCAGCTTGGATTTTCATGCGGTTCCTTGCTTGCACCAGATTGTCTTTGAGTTCTGCAAGTATCTGGTCTCTGTCAGCCATAAGTTGGTTAACTTCTTCTACTGCCGAGGGATTGGATGCACCTTTAAGCAATGATGGGGGGTCGGTACCATAGAGAGCTTTGAATGGGGTGAGTTTAGTGGCGCTGCTGTAGTTGGTATTGTACCAGAACTCAGCCCAGCTAAGCCATCTAGGCCACTGGCGTGGTTTCGTACCGGTGAGGCACCGTAGGATAAGTTTCCAGGCATCGATTGATCACTTCAGTCTGGCCATCCGACTGTGGATGATAAGCTGAAGTGAATTTGAGTTTTGTGCCCATATTGTCTGAAGAGTTCGGTCCAGAAATGGCTGACGAATATTCTGTCACGATCCGTGACTATGGAAGTTGGGATGCCATGTAGTTTGACAATTTCGCGGATGAAGATGTCAGCTACGTCTTTAGCGGTGTAGGGATGGCAAAGGGCAAGGAAATGGGCGTATTTGGTCAGTCTGTCAACCACTACTAAGATGGTATCTACACCCTGTGACTTTGGCAGCCCACCAATGAAATCCATGGAAATGTCTGCCCACGTCTGAGTAGGAATAGGGAGAGGTTGTAGCAACCCTGCCGGAGACACAATGCTTGATACTTGTTCCTCTGACAAGTGTCACAAGCAGCGACATAGTGTTGAATATCCCTTTTCATTCCTTCCCAATACACCAGAGCCGAGATGCGCTTGAAAGTGCGGAAAAAACCAGAGTGGCCGCCAACAGCCGAGTCATGGAATTCTTTCATGATGAGGGTGATGGTGGGGGACGTTTTGGGCAGAACAATCCTGCCCTTATATGTCAGTTGGTTACCTTTGAGTTGATACCCTGGGTGAGAACCTGGTTGCAGTAAAACGTCTTGCATGATCTGCCTCAATTTGGGGTCAGTTTGTACTTCATCTGCCACGTTGTCTAGCCCCTGGAACTGGACTGTGGAAATGGCTGTGTATTGCATTTTCCTGGAGAGAGCATCGGCGGCTTTGTTTTCTGGTCCTGGTTTATATTGAATTTCGAAGTTGAACCCAATCAATTTGGAAATCCACCTGTGTTGGTCTTCTCCCATTAGTTTCTGGTCAGTTAGAAACTTAAGGCTTTTCTGGTCTGTGTGGATGATGAAATGGCGCCCCATCAAATAATGGCGCCATTTCTGGACAGCAAACACAACAGCCATTAACTCTCTCTTTCGTACACTGACTTGCTCTTAGCCCTTTCTGATAGACCTTGACTTATGTAAGCTACTGGACGACCTTCTTGCATCAAGACTGCGCCAATACCAGTACTTGAAGCATCTGTTTCGACTGTGAATGTTTTGGAAAAATCCGGAGCAGCCAACATTGGTATAGTAGTCATAGCTGTTTTGAGTTGCTCAAAAGCCAGCTGAGGCTCCATGCCCCATGAAAAACTATCCTTCTTAAGGAAGGTTAGTTAGCGGCTTAGCTATGGCGCCATATCCCTTGACAAATTTCCTATAGTAACCTGTTAATCCGAGGAAAGCCTCGAAGGCTTTTGACATCTGTCGGAATAGGCCATGTCTGCATTGCTTCTACTTTTGCTGGGATCCGCTGCCACTCCATCTTTAGAAATTAGATGACCCAAGTATTCCAGCTGGGAGCGTCCAAAGGCACATTTCTTCTTATTGACAAAGAGCTGTTGCTTCTGTAATTGCTGTAGTACTAGTTGGAGGTGTTCCAGATGAGCTGTCTTTGATTTGCTATAGATTAGTATATCGTCAAAAAACACCAGAGTAAATTTTCCGCAAGTAGGGCTGTAAAACTTCATTCATCAGCGATTGAAAAGTAGAAGGGGCATTGGAAAGGCCCGAAGGGCATGACTAAGAACTCATAAGTGGCCTGAATGAGTTCTGAAAGCTGTCTTTGGGATATCTTCTTTTTTCATGCGAATCTGGTGATAGCCGGATTTCAAATCCAGCTTTGAAAATATTTCTGCCCCCCCGATCTCATCCAGCAGTTCGTCAATGACAGGAATTGGAAACTTATCAGGGGTGGTAATCTTGTTTAGTGCCCTGTAATCTACACAAAATCTCCATCCTCCGTCCTTCTTTCTCACCAAGATGACAGGGCTGGAATAGGGACTGTTGCTGGGTCGGATTATTCCTGCTTCCAACATTTCTGCTACAATTTTCTCTAATTCGTTTTTCTGGTAATAGGGATACCTGTAAGGCCTCAGGTTAGGGATGGGAGCTCCTGTCTCCAGATTGATTGCATGATCATGTCTTCTTTCGGGGGGTAGCCCTTGCGGGTTATGGAATAAGACATCAAACTTGGTTAGCAGGGTCTGCAACTCGTCCCAGGGTGGGTTGTTTGGTTCCCGTTCCGCGGTTATCTCCTTGTATTCCACGAGATAGCCTTCTCCTTCGTCTTGTAAGGCCTTAATCATGGCTTTCATGGAAGCTGGTGACTTGCATAATGAAGGCTCACCCCGGATGATCACCTGCTTCTGTGCCATATCAATTTTCAGTGTGAGCTCTTTGAAATTAGCTCTAATTTCTCCCAAACTTTCTAACCAGTCCATTCCAAGGACCACATCTGCCCCTCCAAGTTCGAACAAATAAAAATCCTGGAGGATTCTGATCCCTTGCATCTGCAACGTTACTCCCTTGCATACCCCCTTGCTTCTCACCTTATGACCATCTCCGACTTCTACTAAGTACTCCGGTGTGTCGGAAATTGGCAGGTTGAGCTCCTTGACAACCTCTTTTGCTATGAAGTTGTTTGTTAGAAGCTCCACAGTCCACCAATACTACTACCCTTTTTCCACCTATGTCTCCCCACAGCTTGAGGGATTTCTTTGATGTCATCCCCATTATGCTGTTCATGGACAATTGCAGGGTTTTATCGTCCACCTCTATTCCTGGCTTCTGCTCCTCCTCCTCTTCCTCCTCGGGAGGATTTTCAATGATTAGCAGATGGAACTGCTTGTTTTTACAGACATGTCCCGAGCTGAATTTCTCATCACACCAGAAGCAAAGGCCCTTCTTCATTTTCTCCTGATATTCAGCATCCGACAGTCTCCTAGAGCTCCCTCTTTTTACATATCCAGCATTGCTCCCTTGTGAGGCCGTTTTCGAGCTGTCTGAAGCTACTCCTGACACTCCCTTGTTTCCTTCTGCGTGGGACTTCCCTCCAACTTCCACGGTCGTGGTTTTAGCTGTGTGAGCTGGTTTATAGTTCCAGCTTGCCGCCCCCTACCTCCTGTTGAATTCCCTTTTCCACAGGCCCAGTTCTTTTCTTCAATGAGCAGTGCCAGATCCATCAGATCAATTAAGGACTCCAGTCTGTGGAGTTTAAGCTCTGCCCGAATTTCCTCCTTCAGACCATTGAGAAAGACTCCTCTCAACACATCCTCTTCGGTATGTCTTAATGGGCCTGCTATTAGTTCAAACTTCTCTTTGAATTCCGTCACCGTGCCTGTCTGTTGTAGGCTTAACAGTAATTCAAATGGATTTCCCGCCATTGCTGGCTGGAATCTTCTGATGGCCGCCTCCCTGAATTTGGCCCATGTGACCTCTGCTGCACGAGCTTCCCACCATTGGAACCAATTAAGGGCTCTTCCATCTAATGCCAACACCACTGCTTGAACCTTCTCCCAGTTCCGATATAGAGTTGAGGATAAAATACCTTTCTACTCTATTGAGCCACCCATAAGCGTCGTCTCCCGAAAAAATGGGTAGTTCCATGCGTCGGGGCCTCTTCTCCAGATATTGGCCTCTGGGTGTCCCATAGATTCTTTCTGCATCTCCTTCTTCATCCAGATTAATATCTGGTCTCCTCAAAGAACTCTCCGGTGTCTTTCCCCTGATGAGTTTAATCAGTTCCTGCTGCATTGCCTCATTCTGTCGATCTCTCAGTTCCCGGCCTGTCTGTCCTCATACGCTTCCTTCCTCATTTGAGCAAATTGCTCTCTTAGATCTTCAACGGTACTCATGCCGCGCTCCAAGGCCTCCAATCTGGCCTCCATTCGCGTGTTCACCATGGCACAGCTCTCAGCTCCCGGATCGGGAGCTCTGATACCAGTTGATAGTAACTAGATTATAATTCTCACAAAAAACGGACTGCCGTCCGAGTATACACTCCTCTCTGCTCAGTGATCAGTGGGATCAACTGACAGTGAGTACACAACACAATTACAGGGAAGGAAAATTAGATAACACAGAACATATAGGAATTCTGGGCAATTTCAAGAGTGCCCAGTTCTCTCCTCTCCTTACTGACTTCTGTTCTTCTTCGATGCCGATCTCCTAGTCTGCTATCCTTTATATAAGATGTTAGGCGTCGTTTCCTTCCTGCATGTTTCCCGCCTCTCTCCCTTGGTCACGCGGAACTCTCCTTTCCCTCCATTCTTCCGGACTCACGCGGGTGATGCTTACTGGAGTCACATTTCCCTCTTCACCCTTCAGTTCACGTTGTGGAGCATCTGTCTGAGTCACATTTCTTTCCATTTTCCTCTTGCTCACGTGGGAAGACTTCTGCATGTGTGGCCTCAGTTCCCCGAATAGAATGACGACTGCATGAGTTAGTTATCATTTCCCGCCTTTCTAGTTTCGTTAACTGCCCATTTGTGAGACTTGTCCCCTGTTTCTGCTTAAACCGTTTCCTAGTATACACCTTAGGACCCTTCAGGGTCCTATCAGGATGTCAATGGGCGAGTGACAGCGGTGAGAGTGACCACCAGTGGGGGTGTGGAGGTGATCTTGGCTGTGTACCCAGTGGCAAAGTCTCTGACCATAGCCCTCATAGACATCGTCAGACATAATTGAGGTGGCCATGGCCTCAACAGAGACAGCCATAGAATTCTGGCATTTTTCTCCAACCAATGGTAACAGATTACTGCAAACACTGCACATCACCATAAAGCCCTTACCCTGACCTGCCTTTTTCCTCCCAAACGCTCCAAAATGGCTTAGCAAGAATTGCTCCTGCTTTGCAGTGCAGACCCAAAAATTTGCAAAAGCAAATAATAATAATAATAAATCAAAAAACAAAAATCAAAAAGTCTACTCTACACCAAGGATGCTAAACAGTTGGGAAGCGTGAAAACAAATAAATACTAGTCTCTAAGTTAGAACTGATAAATTATGAAATAACTAAATACTTTAAAGTGTGGTGAATCATTAAAAATTCATTACTGCAATTAATATGACCAAAAATCTCCTACAGACCTACACCAAGGGATGGGAAGCAAGAAGACAATGAAACTTTGTACACAGCTCAAAATTTATCTGGTAGACACCATGTTGTGACTTTTGTAACTGTTGATATTCTTTGATTTAGTTGTTGATTTAGTTGTTGATATTCTTTGATTTAGTTAATAATTAGTAGATATCTTGTATATAGATAGAATAGGAAATAGTTGATTCTCTTGATATCTTGTATAGATAGAATAGGAAATACCTTAATTCTCTTACTGTAAATAATCTCGTCAATCCCTAGCATCAAGGAATCTATGTTTGTAATCTGCAAATATAAATCCATGGGTTGAGAGATTTTTCCTCAAGCCATTCACAAATCATTCTCAAGTTGGTACCAGAGCTTGCACGATCTTAGGGGTCAAACCTTAAGAATCACGCTATTCCAGTCCCTGTCCAGGTTGAATCTTTGGTCTCGACACCCTCAACCAGCAAGGTGAAGACACAAATAGTATCAAAAACCACCGACTGGTCATCCCTCCAAGCACCGTCGCCAGAGGCACCGTCACGAGCCAGTATGCTCAGTAGAAGCTGTCGCCGCATGTAAGCCACGTGCCATCTTCCCAACCTCCGATTGTCTCGCCGCCAGTCCCGTTCTGGAGGTCAGAAGTCCAGTTGAACTATCTCCTGTCCTAGGCTTTCACGTCCAGCATCAAACTATCACAAATCTCACGTTTTTTGTCTTGGGCTCTCACGTTTTCTTCTCCATTCATGGCTTCTGCATCTGATTTGTCTTGTGTCACCTCTAAATCCTCAAAGAAGGGCCTTATTTCCTTTTCCTTCTCTGGCATCCCCACCATAACGTCAGAAAAACTCAATGGTAAGAACTATTTAGATTGGTATGCTACTGTTGATATATGGTTTTTAGGTAAAGGACTCTTTGAGCATCTAACCAAGAAGGCAGAGGACATCCCTGGTGATGAGAGTGACCAATGGAAGAAGACTGACTATCAATTAGTATCCTTACTGTGGCAGTCCATTGATCCAAAACTGTTAGTGCATTTTCGTTCTTATAAAACTTGTCATGACATATGGAAAAAGGCTCGAAGCATTTACTCTAATGATATCCAACGTCTGTACGATTCTGTTCATAATCTGGCAATGCTCCACATGACAGATGATGACCTGCCTTCATATCTAAACAAAGCACAGTCCACAATTGAAGAAATCAAGTTGATACTGACTAGTGACAACCTTCAGAAGATGTTAGACAAGCTTGACAACATGTATATGGTTTTTTGTTCTCCACAGTCTTCATAAAGATTTTGAATCTGTTCGAAATCAAATCCTAACAAACTCAAATATTCCTACAGTGGAGGATGTCATTAATCGATTGTTGTGAGTTCCTTCTCTAGATGCAACATCTGGAATTGGTTCTCAAATAGGTTTAGAGTCCTCAGCCTTTGTCTCTGCTGACCGTGGAGGCCGCGGTCGTGGTCGTGGTCGTGGTCGTGGTCGTGGTAGAGGTGGCCGTGATTCTGGTGGTCGTCCTCAATGTTCCTACTATAAACGCTTGGGCCATACTCAAGACCATTGCTATTCCCTGCATGGTTTCCCTGAGAAATCCGCTAATATGACACAATCTCAGTCACCTAGTGTTGAGAAAAAGATCGAGCCAAGGACTG
The DNA here is from genome assembly GCA_019955255.1 of Castanospermum australe. NCBI lineage: Eukaryota > Viridiplantae > Streptophyta > Magnoliopsida > Fabales > Fabaceae > Castanospermum > Castanospermum australe. Next base: position 24,890 of record NSJW01000757.1, read on the forward strand.
ACAACCAGAACATACTGTTAGACAATGAGTATAAGGAGTATCTTTAGCTTAAAGCAGCCCAACAAGCTTCATCTTCAGCTATTATAGCCCATACTGGTAATTCTACGGTTTGCCTCTTTCATTCTTCGTCTGTTAGATCCTGGATTTTGGATTTTGGTGCTTCCGATCAAATAGCCAATAATCCTTCCCTTTTTCTCAAAATTATCATCCTCTAAGACACCACACCACATCACCCTCATTAATGGTTCTAAAACTATAGCCACCAGCATTGGTCAAGCTACACCTCTCCCATCTTTATCTTTGAATTCTGTTCTGTTTATTCCTAGTTGTCGTTTTAATTTAATTTCTATTACTCAACTGACCCGCACTTTTAACTGCTTCATAACCTTCACTGTAGATTCTTTTCTCATCCAAGACCGGAGTACGGGACAGACGATTGGTGCAGGATCTGAATCGCGTGGACTCTATTATCTCCAGCCTCCATCCTTTACCATATGTGCTGCCACCGAGTCTCCTAGTCTCTTTCATCGTCGTCTGGGTCATCTGAGTCTAAATAAGCTAAAAGAAGATAGTTCCCCGTCTCTCTTATTTGCAGTCTTTAGAGTATGAGTCATGTCAGCTTGGAAAACATGTCTGTGCATCCTTTCCAAGCAAGATCAATAATCGAGCAAAGTCGCCTTTTGATATTGTTCATACTGATGTTTGGGGTCCTAGTCATGTCAATTCTATTTTGGAGTATAGGTACTTTGTTACTTTCATTTATGATTTTTTTAGATGTACTTGGATATTTTTGATGAAAGATCGTTCAGAGTTATTCACTATTTTTTCAAAACTTTAACAATGAAGATTCAAACCCAGTTTGGGTACTCAATTCGCATATTGCGCAGTGATAATGCAAAAGAATATTTTTCTGCTCCTTTCAATTCCTTTTATGGCATCTCATGGCATGCTTCATCAGTCAACGTTGTCCGCACACTCCACAACAAAATGGCATAGTAGAGAGAAAACATTGTCATATTATTGAGACTGCTCGAACTCTTTTGTTGTATGCTAATGCACCTTTAAAATTTTGGGGTAATGCTGTTCTCACCGCTGGTTATTTAATCAATCGCATGTCATCCTCTGTTTTTACATAATGAAGTTCTCCTTACTCTCTTTTGTTTTCTAAGGACCGCCTTTTTATACTGTCTCCCCTTGCATTTTTGGTTTCTACCTGTTTTGTTTACATGATCTTACTCCAGGTCTTAATAAATTGTCTGCTCGTTCTATTAAGAACATTTTCCTTGGTTATTCTCGGGTTCAGAAAGGCTATCGATGTTACTCTCCTTCCACAAATCGTTTTTACATATCTGCAGATTTTACCTTCTTTGAGGACACTACTTGCTTCACCTCACCAATCGAGCCTAACTCCATCTCTCAGCTCCTACCTATTCCCTATCTTGATTTGCCTGTTTCTGATGATCCGGTTTCACAAGTGCCCGCACCTCCTAGTCTGCAAACACATTCTTCACCTCACCCGTTTATCACTTTTTAGCGTCAACCTCGTCCTGTGGCTCCAAAGGCTATTCTCACTCCAGACTCAGGCGATTCATCTCCTGCTCCAGCGTCTCCACCAGCCCCGGGCCTATCTGAAGCTTCCGCTGACTTGCCCATCGCTCTTCATAAAGATATACGTTCTACTCGTAATCCTCATCCTATTTATAATTTCCTGAGTTATCATTGTTTATCTTCATCCCATTATGCATTTATTTCTACCTTGTCGTCCATTTCTATTCCTAAAGCTGTCCAGGAAGCACTTTTCCATCCAGGATGACGTCAGGCCATGATTGACGAGATGGCAGCTTTGGATTCCAATCATACATGGACTCTTGTTCCTTCCCCTCCTGGAAAATCTATAGTTAGTTGTCGATAGGTCTTTACTGTCAAGGTAGGCCCTGATGGACAGGTAGACCGTTTGAAAGCACGCCTTGTAGCTAAAGGCTATACTCAAATATTTGGCCTTGATTATGGAGATACATTCTCCCTTGTTACTAACATGGCCTCTGTTCGCCTATCTTATCGATGGTTGCCATGAACCACTAGCCTCTCTATCAATTGGATATCAAGAATGCATTTCTACATGGTAAACCTGGAGGAGGAAGTTTATATGAAGCAACCACCTTGGTTTGTTGCTCAAGGGGAGTCAAGTCTTGTTTGTAGGTTACAAAAATCTCTATATGACCTTAAATAGTCTCCACGGACATGATTCAAAAGATTTAGTAAAGTCATACAGCAATTTGGCATGTTCCATAGTGAAGCAGACCACTCTGTGTTCTATAAACACTCATTCCTCTAATCAATGCATCTATCTTGTGGTCCATGTAGATGAAATTTGTCATTACAGGAGATGATCATGATGGCATCAGGGGCCTAAAACAACAGTCTCCACGGGCATGGTTCGGAAGATTTAGTGAAGTCATACAGCAATTTGGCATGGTTCGTAGTGAAGCAGACCACTCTATGTTCTATAAAACACTCATCCTCTAATCAATGCATCTATCTTGCGGTCTATATAGATGATATTGTCACTACAGGAGATGATGATCATGATGGCATCAGGGGCCTAAAACAACACCTATATTTCAACACTTCCAAACTAAGACTTGGGCCGATTGCCGTACTTCCCCAGGATTGAAGTGGCCCAATCAAAAACAGGCATTGCTATCTCTCAAAGAAAGTATGCTCTTGATATTTTGGAAGAGACTGGAATGCTGGATTGTAAACCAATTGATACTCCTATGGATCCGAATGTTAAACTTCTACCAAATCAAGGGGAGCCTTATTCAGACAGGAAGGTATCCTAGGGAAAATTAAACTATCTCACCATGACTAAACCAGATATATCTTCGCAGTTATGTAAGTTAACTCTCCCTGTGACAATCAATGCAATTAGTTCAAATTTGAGAATAAATTAACCTCCTAGGAAAGGGTTGATCTATGAGAATAGAAGCCATGCAGACATTGTTGCATATACATATGCAGATTGGGCAGGATCTCCTAGTGACAGACAGTCGACTTCTGGGTATTGTGTTCTTATTGGAGGTGACCTCATCTCATAGAAAAGTAAAAAGCATAATGTAGTTGCTATATCAAGTGCAGAAACAGAATATTGAGCCATGGCACTCACTACGTGTGAAACTTATATGGTTGAAACAATTGATTCAAGAATTAAAGTTTTGCAAAATAGGCCCATGAAACTCATTTGTGATAATCAAGCAGTCATGCACATTGTCTCCAATCTCCAATCCAGTCTTTCATAAGCGAAGTAAACATATAGAAATTGATTGTCATTTCATTCGTGAAAAAGATCCTCTCCGAAGAAATAACTACCTCATTTGTGAATTCTAGTAATCAACTAGCTGATATCTTCACCAAGTCTCTTCGGGGCTCCGAGAGTAACATATATATGTAACAAATTGATGCATATGATATATATATGCACTAGCTTGAGGGGGAGTGTTGATATTCTTGATTTAGTTGTTGATATTCTTTAATTTATTTAATAATTAGTAGATATATTGCATAGATAGAATTAGGAAATAACTGATTCTCTTGATATCTTGTATAGATAGAATAGGAAATAGCTGATTCTCTTACTGTAAATAATCTCGTTAATCCCTAACATCAAGGATCTATGTTTGTAATATGTAAATATAAAATCCATGGGCTAAGAGATTTTTCCTCAAGCCATTCACAAATCATTCTCAAGTGTAACGAATAAAGTACTTCCTAAGTCACAGTGCATTTAGACTAATAATACCTAAACGATTAAGCTCACAAGTACCTCTGGACTATACAATCACCTCCTAGGCTACAATGTTTATAATATCAACTATCAAGAATCACCATCAATTGAAAATGTGAAAGATAAATCTGGAGTTAGTTAACTAAACCATCCCATGGATAATACTGAAATACATATTAGAAAGCAGAAACTATCGGTAACAATTTATATGGTGATTTCATAACGTTATCAAGCTGAACATCAATAGAGCAAAAGATAGCCTACCAACATTAGGCCCCGTAGGATAGAGCTGGCGCACCCCTTGCTCTTCCAAGCTTGGTAGAATGTCACTAGTCTGTATACAAATATATAAAAAAACATAATATTAATAAATGTATAATAAGATGTTATCATGCCAAAGAGATCCATGCTTAAAATACAAAAAGATCCAAACATAAAAACACAAATAGACAAATAAAGTTTGTGAAAACTGCACTGTTATATAACGAAAGCCACTATACATGCATTTCGAAACTACAAGAAGAAACCCATTTTACAAGCCTAAATTCAGCCACTCACTAATTCCAATTTTAGACATGCCCACTTAAGGAAATATTGCATTTAAATCCTTAGGAATGATGAAAAATAAAATAAGACAAGTATGCATGGCATCCAATCACAACCTAAAAAATCAAAATAACAATTGACTTGATATAATACAACTTTCTACAGAACAAAATCATAGAGATAGGGGAAATCCTTACAGTGTAAGTGCCTCCAAAACAAACATAAGTCCCTTCTATAGGGGGAGGAGGCTCTGGAGCAGATTTAGGGTCTTGCAAGTAATCTTTGTACAGTCTGTAATAAGGTGCCGGTGGAGGGTATGTTGCCGTTGCCATAACAAAATCTTCCAATCAAACCTTAAGGATTGAAAATTTGAAGAATATAACCAAATTAAATAAGGTATAAAGATGATATTAGTTAGCCAAAATATAAATGACAGTTTTACATGAGTGACATGACTGAACTAAAAATTGGAGTAGATACAATTCCACAATATCCTCACAAAAAATAAATAGATAAGATCAACTTGTCATGTAACCATTTATATGGCTGGGAAGTTTCACATAACTGAGGTTAGTTGGTTCATAAGTAATAGACTTAACAGTACACTAAAAATGCAGGCCAAAAAGGGATCATTATTTAATTCTTAGGCTAAATGAATCAGTAAACATGAAGTAAAGAGCATGAAAACCAGCAGTTCCATCACATCATTCACAAGCACACCGAACATAATCCATTAAAGTACTAACATAACAAAAAGAGCCATTTATAAATGATCAAAACCATATCCTCTAAATTAAAGTATTCTTAATGATTCCATAGTAATTGTTTACAACACTGTCTGTCAACTTTATTAGTACACGGAAGATGATATAATAACAGCTAACACTACTTCTATATGCACAATTGAAACAACACAAATATCAAAGTCAAGCTAAAGAACTGAATCAACCCAAGAGACCCAAAGCATCTAATACAAAAATAAACAAGAGATAATAAAACAGAGAAGTAAAATTTTAAACTTGACTCTCTAAATCCATGCTTCCAAATCAAATAAAACCCACCAGGTATGCAGCACAGTCGCACCTCAAATCATTGGAAATGAAATATTAGGCATAGAATTCAGACCCCCAACCACAAAATAACTCATTCATGTCTCAATGAAAGATTCTGAAACAGTGACACCAATGGTATAAAACCACAAGCCTGAAACTATCTCAGAACCATGCTCTTGGGACCTCATTTCTCAAGTTAGAAACAAACCAAAAGGAAGAAAGCAAAATTTAGAATTATTTCAAACGAGACACAACACATTTCCAACCTAATTAATTATTTTCAATTTCCCATATGGTAATCCAACCTATGATTCAACCCATATAATATTGCCCCGATTTAAAGCCACTAACTAAGTCAGATTGCAGAGAGGAAAATGCAAAGAATATGGCTCAGATGCAGGCTACCAGAAATGCAAAACGGAACCCACTTTATTTTCCATCCACTAGAACGAAATCTTAACCAAAAGCGCACAGGGAAACAACACGAAATCACTGACCCATAAAAGCAAGACCCAAACTACCAATAGCCACCCATAATTTCTCCCACTGATAAACCCAAGAACAAAGACGCAGCTTAATATTTCAAATACCAGAAAGCGCGCCACAACCGAAACCGTAAAGGTCAAGTAGAGCTTAAATTCAAACCAACTTCAGCGTTCACAGTGATAAAGTAGAATCATCACCGATTTTTAAACCCTCGACCAACCATATTCCGAGAAAGAAGAAACGCAGAATTTACCTGAGGGAGGGCCGGAGGAGTCGCCGACGAAATAGGTAGCAGAGGACGGAGATACTCCGCGCCGGCCCCGGCTCCGTCGGGGTGTGACCTGTGAGAATGAGAACTGAGTGCTGGGAACGATCTCACTAATTCAGAAAAAAATTAAAAAAAAAATCCAATCATATACGCGGAGCAAGAGTGAATTGTGTGAAAAATATGAGTTAAAAAATTCTGATTTTATTACTCTTTTAAATGAAATTCCAATTATCAATAATGAATTAATAATAATTTACATACTTATTATCCAAAACCCTAGATTGAAAAATGAAAAGGCAAAAGTAAAGAAATTTAACGAGAAATCTTTGTGAAACTTAATCTGCAAAAGTTGCACATATTAAGTCAATGAAAAATTAACACATTTCATATTGCATTAAATAATAAAATACAGTTAAATAAATTTTTGTATTAAAAATTTTTTATATTATAAATAAAGATATGTCAAATCTCTACTAATTTAGTCTAGACAGCTTGTATAGATTAATAAATTCATAAAAAAAAATTTCAAATTTAAAAGGACTAACTTGCATAGTTTTAAAAATCAGTTCAATCCTGTTAATTAATAATTATACATCATGTCAATTGAGATATCTTAAAATTATTTGAAGGGTTCAACTGCTTATAAACACTTAAAATTGATAAAATTAAAAAATTGACTAATTTTGAAAAAATTATTATTAAATGTCAATTTATTATCTTATCATAATTTGTATGTATAAATAATAAATTATATTATGTCAAAATTTTTTATTTCATATAATTTGAAAATTTAAATATTATGTTGTTATTTGCTAACTTGCAGATAATAAGTAATAACAACAATAAGGCATTAATAATAAATAAATTTATTTGTAATTTTCCTCATCAATATTATTTTTATTAATACATAAATTAATGAGAGTAAAATTAATAAAACAAATGGTTTGGCATATATATAAAAATAAAGAAAATCAATAACAGTAAAATTGACACTTTATAAAAAAAATTAAATATTTCGTTTTTTTTTTGGGCCTTCAATTAAATACATTTCTAGACATCTAAGTTTCACAGGGTGCAAAAAGTGCATCACATGCCCAAATTACAATGAACATTCCAGCATATAACCTGTAAAATTTGACCTGATCCGTTAGGTGATCTATTTGCCCAACAATTCTTACAGGTTAGGCCAAAAGTTTAGAGGCCCTTTTTATTTAAAAAAATATTAAGATCTCCTAAATTTTAAATTATTTATAAATTAACACTATAAAAATTGTCTTAAATAATATTTAAATTATAAGAATTATATAAATTAATCATTCGATTCATTATTCGTTAAACTATACGATCATGTGATTGCCATACATAATTTCTAATAACTTGTCATTATAATCTCCATTAGAGTTTAGTAAGTCTAAACCTTCCATTTCAATAATTATAGTAAAATAATTCTTATCATTATATATTAATGTAAAATCAAAGGTTCAACTTTATTCAAATTTGATAAAAATTATAATCTCATGTCACTAAAAATTATATGTGCCAATTACATGATTATATTTTCATTAAATGACTTAACAAATAGTAAATAAAAAGATTAATTTAAGTTTATAATTTAAATATTAATTAGAACGATTTTAAAATTTATAATAATAATTTGAAAATAACTCAATATTTAAAGGTCTTAATATTCTTTTCCCTTTTATTTTCGCCAAGCCTATTTATAGGCATACAGGAGATATTTATAATTGAACACAAAAAAAAAAGATTTTATAATCATCACATACTCATTCATTAAAAATAAGCTTCTTGCACAATTAACATATTAAGTGTGTATTTAGATTAACTTATTTTATGTTCAAAACAGCTTATAATTAAAATTATTTTGAAAGAGCTTTTAAAAAAAAAGTAATTTTTTTTTAAAAATTAATCATTCCCAAATATGCACTAAGTTCCTAAGATTAGATGGTTGTGCACCAAATACATCCTAAATGACAATTATATAGGATTTACAACTGTTCATCCTGTATGCCTGAAAATAGGATAGTTTTTTTTTTTTTTACAACTTCTGTTCAGTTCATTTTGGCATGTTAAACCGTTACAACAGTTATCCTTAACATCAAAGAACTTGGCTTGTTGCACCAGGTCTATATTCTCCAATTCCAAGCAAGTCCTGTAATAGTAGCAACAAGCTAAAAATTAGTAATGTAAGTTGGAAAAGTACTACATGATAACAGATGACCTACTTGACATGCTTTATTTTTGGCTCTGGTCTCCGCTGTGCTTGGAATATCATGATTTGGTTTCTGAAATCTCTTTTCGCGACGCTCACAAGAACCCCATCCATCTGAGAACCTGCCACCCCTGATGAAATGAAGAAAAAATCAATAGCAATGGCAGTAATTTTGGTAAAAATAGAGAACATTTGGAAAAGAAATGAATTGAAACTACCAAACAAGAAACTTACAGCATGTATGCGCGAATAACAAACTCAGCACGCTGAACATTGCGATTCTCATCAAACTCAATATTCTTGTCTCTGATTTCATAAGAAATATTGAAGTAACAAGATATCTTTCTCCAACCTATAGAAAACACACGCTAGATGTTACATCTGATGTATCATTTTCAAAGAAAGGACAAGAAAAACTTTGTTTACCTGACTTTTTAATGAAAGGATTCCCCGAAATCAAAGTGTAATCAGTTTTCTCCAAAATCTGTCCATTGAAGGCACAACAAAGGATTGATTAGGTGAATCCGAAAGAAAAAATTGGCACCACAGGAATTCTTGTAGTTGTATCTTCAGATAATTGCATAAATTCCTGTGGTGATTATTTTGGGTTGTTATATGCAAAAACATGGACAAACAAAGGTTGAAGTGTATCACAACTATTAAAAACTAAAATTCAAACTTGAAGTATCTACTCATGTACCTCTGTTACAATTACTATTAAAAAAAACTATACCAAAGATTAATGACCTTGAATTTATCCAGAAAACCAGGCCAAATGAGTTATGGAAGTCAAGAAAACATGATTTCAAGCAGTCAAGATATCCAAACAAGGAAATGGCTAATATAATGCTATGAATTGTTCAGGATCACAACACAGGGAGTAAAAGGTGGGAAAAAAAAAAGGAATCACATTCTCCAAGCTTCCTTATTAATGGAAGACAAAAGACAGAAAGCACAAGAAAAATTATCTTTTGGATCATCTAATGTGATACATATGAAGCAAGCCTGACAAGAAAATACCTCAACAGAATGGGCATAATGAAAATAATTTAATTTCTTACCCACATTATTAATAGAACTATAGATTTATTGATACACTACTTGTACACTATAGACCTTAAAACTGTTTTCAGGTTCAAAGTTGCATTCATCAAAGTATAATATCTACTGGTCAAGATATCAAAAGAGAAAATTGATTTCACATCAATAGATTAAGTACAAATTAAAAGTCTAGATTTATCCTCATAAACAACATGTTATAGGTAAAAATGAGCTTACAGTTGAATGTCTCTGCAAATATATTGTTATAATTAGTGCCATAGAAGCATATTCCCGAGACAATGAAACTGGAGGAAACCTTCAAGACAAGCTATGTCTCATGTTCTCCTTCAATCTATGAAATTTAATGTATTACTTCTGTTAAGTACTAACGACCAAACTTATGCTTATGTCCCTCTGGCAAATAGGTATACTGAAGATTAAGGCAACATCTACAGTACCTCTAGTCCAGAAGCAGCGAAACACTTATTTCTGCATCGCTAGTCAGCCAACTTTCTTTGGAGCAAATTTTTTGGGGATTTTTTTTCAATAGGCGCTGGGTGTGCCCTCTACTCTAGAGCAGTTTTTTATGGTTCGGTTTAAATGGTTGGCAAGAGCAAAGAGACCAAAGTTTTGTTGCAAAGTGCTAACGAGCACTTTGTTGTTATTTGATGCATCTAGCTATTTCCCTTAAATTTGCTTTGGGATAGGGTTATGTTCGTAGCTTCTGGTGTTTTCCCCAAGGCTGTTTTAAGGGTGCAGCTATATGCAAAGGGATTGACAGCTTTGCTACATTCCTAATTTCTTTGCTTACATTTACTTTGTTTTGATTTAGATTTTCCATCCCTTGAGGATACCTTATCCTCACCCTTGTTGTACTTCCATCTTCTCTCTTTAATAATACTTCTTTTTGATTTAGAAATAAGGAGGAAAGAAGAAACAAGGAAACTTTTGATTCAAATTCAATTGTTCAAATATAATTTGTTAAGTCTAAAACCACTTTTATATTGGATTTCTTTCAAATTAGTTTTGACTTAAAAACTAATCAGATAAGAACTACTTTTTTCAAATTTAAAGTGATTACCAAACACGTAAGATGTTAAAGCCGGACCCATTTTACCTATTCATCAAGTTTTCAAAAGGTTGGCAAACATCCTCTAAAGGCCCTGATTTACCAAGGCAAGTGGGCTAATTAGAGCTATGGTTGTCGAGAAAATATGGTATCAAGCAGGACAGATATTCATGGAAAGTGGCCAGTTATTTGATCATTTGTTCAAGAACATGACATGAGGCACAGAGGCAGTAAAAACGGAAAGGCCGAAAGGGGAAGAAAAGAAATCAGTCCGCAACCACGCGACCTCATCAATCGCATTTTTTGGCAGTTGTCCATAATTTCTATAATTGAAACTTAACTGCAATTACAATTCAAAATCATGGAAACCACCATAATCTAGCTGCCCAATCAATGGTAGAGTAGAAAGACAATGAACAGAAAGCACAGGAGAAGTCTAATTTTGGATCATCTAATTTTAATGGAAGTCTCACAAGAAAATGCAAGAAAGAAAAAATGGACACAGTGAAAAGAAATTATGATTTCTTACAGCATTATGTAACAAAGGTCTAGCAATATTGATATTCCACTGTCTAGTAGTGTCTACTTCAACAGACTTTGTATGTTTCTTTATGCCAATTTTATATGTTTCTCATTATCACTTAAATCAAGAAGTAATTTAAAACAATAGCACTAAATCATTGTTCCAGGGTTCAAACTTAGCTTTCATCAGTAAACATAAGAAGTCCAAAATGGTTTTCGCAAACAGCTTGTTCGAGTAAAAAATTTGAGCCTAAAGCTGAACACAGAGATTAATGAATTGCAATAGTTACCGCCATGGCTGCATTCTGGTATTCTTTAAACAATGAAACTGAAGGAAACCTTCCAGATAAGCTATGCCTCATACTCTCCTTCTCCTCGTTCCTCCCAAAACATACCGGGGAGGGCTCTGTATAACTGCTCAGCTCATGTACTCCAAACTTCCCGATCTCCGGCGACAGATGCGCCTCCGGTGACGAATAAACCGGCATGGGCGGCGTTCTCTGCACATTTCTGACCAAAGCAAGAGGGCTACTTTCACCTGCCTCCGAAGGACAAGTCCTCGCGACCTTCCTCGGCTGCCGATAGGCCCATGGCTCATGCACCACTTCACCGCTGTCGCCGGAAACCCTGGATTCGCTGGAGGGTGAGAACGAGTCCCGCGATATCCTCTGGAACTTCATCGGCGGCGAGGGTTTTGAGATGGGGGAAGGAGATTGGCGATTGGGGTATTTGATGGAGAGGGATTTGCACTTGGATGAGGAATGCGAAGCGGTGGCGGAGTCGATTACGGCCCACAAAGCGGCGTCGTCGAGGTCCTTGTCGTCGACGACAACAGGGTAAGCAATCGGCGAGGCCATTTTGGGAGATTTAGGGTTTGGAATTGGGAAATTTTGGGGTGTTTGAAGGGTGAAAATTCTAGGGTTCGAGATTCAGATTTGGGAGCTCGCAATCGCAAGGAAGATGAGGCTCCATTTCTGTTGTCCTGTTGAACTCCGAAGGAAGCACGCGGCAATCGCAATTTGAATTGAACTTTGTCCTAGGAAGAGGTGCAACGACGTCGTAATGATTTAATTTGAATCTTAATTCTAAAACCTGAATCAGAGGTCCTTATATTTAATTTTTTTTTTATAAATTCTTCCTATTTTCAAAACATATAAATATTCGTTAAATGTTTTGAAAAATATACACATAATACTTAAGTACTTACACAAATATTATTTATATTTTAAAAACACATTATATATAAATTTATTAAAAAAATTATATAAATTCTGAAAATAAAAAAAATATAAATAAATAAATAAATAGAAGAGAGATAATAATTTACTCAAAATTAAAATAATTGTCATGATTGATTAGGTTTTATTTGAGTCAAGTCAGCTGGGGTTGACTAATCTATGATCAAGTCAATTGTCACATTAAATTTGATCGAAAATATTAGAATATTTAATTGAACTATCTAAGGCACATATTTGAGTAATATTACACAGTTTTAAAAAAATAAATAGAATTTAACTAAATTTAAATGTGATTGTTGAGTAAAATGAGTGATAAGAATTACTCATGTCATATCTTAGACAGAGTCAACAAATATATTAAATTATTTTATTAAAATCCTAACAAATTTTTTTAATTATATAACATTTTCATTAACTTTTTCATATTACACTTTTAGCCATATCAATATGCTTTTGAATCATACAACTTATGACCTATAAAGGTGTGGTTCAATAATAAATAAAATAAAATTTAATAAAATAAACTTTATTTATAATATTAAGAGTTTGAATAAAAAAATATTCTGTAAGAAAAGATAATCTCAATACTCTAAATAAAATTATATCTCATAAAAATAAAAAATAATAATAATATTATTGAATCAAATCCTAGTAATATCATCACATATATTATATATTATGCATGATGACATCCTTTGAAAGGTTATTGAATTCTTTTATCTAGGGTGAATTACCTTTCACTATTTTGAGATTTGTTGCAAAACTCAAACTTAAACCATATATAAATTATTCTTCACCTCATTTTTTTAATCTTAAATTAAATATTGACTTAATATTATTAAGTATCTTTAAAAAAAACTCACTTATTATTAAATTGTTAGTGGGCTCTATATTATAACAAAAATTTGTTAACCTTATAATTTTATAATTTCTTCAATCTCGTGCGTCGACCATTGACCAACCAGGTAACTAAGAATCTGAACCTAATTATATAGTTATTATAAGCGAAAAAAGTTGACAAGTACTTATTATTAAATTGTTAGTGGGCTCTATATTAAAACATAAATTTGTTAAGCTTATAATTTTATAATTTCTTCAATCTTGTGCGTCCACTATTGACCAACAAGAGAACTAAGAATTTGAATTTAATTATATAATTATTATAAGCAAAAAAGTTGATAAGTAAGCCAATTCTTATTGACAATGAAAGGTTATAACTTGACACATGTAATGAAAAATATAACCATTCATATATTTATTTATTTTATTCTATCAAGTGATTGATATTCCATGTTTTTGTCTTCTTGTTTTATGATTTCAAGAATTTTATCTTAATTTACATAGTTTTTTTTTTCAGTAACACAAACTACAACATTGTTTACAAACACGAAATTTTAAAATTACACAATTTTGTTCGACACGAAACGATGGCTCTTTTGTACAGTTACAGTAGATTTTTTTATTTTTAAAATTACACTTTTTTAGAATTATTTGTAAGAGTATGTTAATTTTAAAATGCGTAAAAAAACCGCCTTCAAGCATGACAATTTTTCAATGGTAAATTTTTTTTTTTCCTTTTAAGATGAGAAACCACTATCACAAGAGGCGTTTTTTGATCTATGTAAAAACAAAAAGAAAATGAATTTTTATTAAAAAATAAAATATAAAAATTAGGATGAGTTGAGGACGGTTTTGCAACATATCTAAAAAAATAAAAATAAATAAAAATTAGGATGAGGCAGTAACTTTTTAATCATACCGTCGCGAATCACGACGGAGTTAGAAGAACTCCAAAGCCGCCCTCCATTGGGGCCGGCTTTCAAATGTCTTTTTTTATATTTTTTATTTTTACCTTTGAAAATTGCCATGCAACAAGGCAATTTTTAAACTATAAAAATACAATTTTTTTAAAAAAATATAGATCAAAAAATGTCTTCTTGGATGGCAGTTTCTAACTTAGAAATAAAAAAATAAAAATTTTTCATGTTAAGAAACTGCATTGAGAGATGCGATTTTTCAATGTTAAAAATTTTCAACGCATTCTTACAAATAATTTTTAAAAAACAGAATCAGCTGAAAAATAAAAAATAAATCAGCCATTACCGTACAAAAAAGCCATGAAACGAAATGAAATTCTAATATTCAATAATATTATTTAGTAATTTAAAATGTATATAATATATACGTTGTTGTTTTTAAACACAAGCAAGATATATAAACTTAAAATTATTACTAAATACATATATACATTATATATTTTGTATTTTTAAATTGAAAGTATTTTATATTTATTTAATGATTACGCTAGAAAACGAGAATCTTGATTCTAGTCCCTCTCCTATTTATTAAATGAAAGATATATTTATCTTTGTCCCTGCCTCGATAGGAAAAAAATTATCTCCACATTTGCCTCGTCGCAAGGATCCATGTAAATATTCACTTCAATGGATAGTTTTGTCATCGTCATCTATAATAACATATTATGATAATCTTTGTCCTTTGTAGACAAAATAATTGAAAGCTTGATCTTTACTTAAAAACCGTTGAGTTAGAAGACCTAACAAAAGAAACTAAAAGAGATATAGAGATTATGATCTATTTTTTTTTTATAATAGACATATATTATATATCAATTATTTGTTAGAGTAAAATAAATACATATATTAATTATAGTCTTGTTCATAACATTTGTTAAATTAATATCACTTTCACCTGACTTTATAAGATTAATCTTAAATTTTTTTATTATAATATAGAGATCACAAATAATAAGTGAATTATTTTAGATATTTAATGGTATTATGTTAATAAGCTACAGAAAAAATAAGGTGGAGTTTAATTCATGGCCAAGTTTGAGGTTTAATGTCATTTTGACAAATTTGAAAACAGTGGAGTGTAATTTACTCTTTTATTTATTTGAAGTAATAAATAAAATATTGATAGTATAAAAATTTAGAGAGTAAATATTTATGTTAGTCATCTAAAGATATACACCACGTCACATTGATCTTCTATTTATATATGATGCTAAATTAGTCTTTCAATAATAATTAATGCCATTAATTTTGTCCTTTTTTGGACCAATATGATGTCACTCTAAGTATCAACTTGATAACATAAATTAACATTGAATGACTAAAATGATATCACATATAAATAGAGGAGTAATGTAAGTTGCACATATATTTAAACTAAAATGAACATTTACTCTAATTTAAAATTTTTTTTTGTTGTAAACAAAAGTTTAGGAAGAGACAAGGCTATCCTATTCTAAGATCAAATATGCTATAAGTCTCAACGAAAACTTACAGTAATACTTATATGTTGTCTATCAACGAAGGACTCCAGTAAAAATTAAACTCAAGAGCTTGCCAAAAATTATTAATATAGGTTAGCATTATAATTATTAAATTATTTTATACTTACACTATTAGACAAGGAGATATGAAATTAAAGTAAATGAAAGGAAATGAAATGAACTTCAAATTCCTGCTCGGAAGTGTTTTTTAAGTATAGGCATGGAGAAGGAAAATAAAGGGAAGCCAATTTCCCTTGCTTATATTAGAGAGTAACATTTATTTCCCCTACATTTAAGGGAGAAGTGAGAAAAAATAAAATTATCTTTTTAAAAATAATTATCAAATTCAGTTGAAGTGAGTTTTTTTTTTTATTAAAACATTCAAATAATTAATAGATTCAAATCTTCTATCTTATCTTTCTATCTTCAACAATGTCCCTTCAATTAAATTAATGCTAATAACATAGAAAAATTAAATAAATTTAGAAAGAAATTATTATTAAGAGAGAGGTTTTTTCTATTGTACTGTCAACATTTAATTAGGAATATATGGTTCAAAATAGGAAATGAAAACAAAAGATTTGAATGCTCAAACAAGACGAAGCTAAATACATTTATTTCTCTTTATTTTCTCTCGTTATCTTCCTTTCTCATTTCTTAATAAATTCCCAAATACAATATTAGCACAATAAAAATGTAGAATAATTAAAGGTGGAGTATAACTTATTTTCACTCCACCACCTCAAGTTTTGGCCTCCTCTTATAACATTAAAAAGACTTTAAAAATAATTTTTCTGTTATTTTCCATCCTTTATTTTAGCATAAAGGAGTGAAAATTAAAACATTTTTGTCTCACTCCATTTTCACTCCCCGACTCATTTTTCACATTTGAAAGATTTGAAGAGACATGATTGGATGTGCAATAATTAACCAAATGATTTTCAGTTTTCCTATAAACATCATTTTGTCGCAACACATTTAAGTAAAAAAAACAAAAAACAAGGAATTGCTCAATGTGACATATCTAATCTTCTATATTCTCCCCATTGTTTGTCAATTTTTAAATGTCATTTTATTTCTTAGACTACCTTAACATTTCCGTGGCTCACTTTTAAAGCATTACGAAGATATAAAGAAGAGACATTGAGACTACAAATTCAAGCAAAGATAAAAGAAGAATGCTTAATCTTATGTTTCTAATCTTTTGTTGTCCATTTTTTTTTCTAACCCACTGTATGTCAAGTTTAAATATTATTTTAACTTCTTGTATTTATTGTATTTATTTATGATGAATATTTTAAATTACGAATCACATCATGTGATGCAATCGTAATATATGTGATTGCATTTTACATCGTCGTCTGCGACAGCCATAATACAATCTTGACCGCAACATAATCACAACAGTAATTTAAAATCTTATTTATGACTATTTTGTGGCTTACTCTACAGCATCGTCCAGTTCTTGCCAAGTCGAGGGATATATATATCAAGATTGCCACGACATATATATGCCAATCTCGTGAGAAAACTCGAGATTTACATTATCATGTCTCCTTCCATCTTTTCAATCTTTCAAGGCACAAATGACATACTTCCATTTATCTTTCTATGTCTGTTTTTATCATTAGGAAACAAATAGGGAAAAAAAACTACTAGGTTTTATCATGACAAAATATGTGATATAGGGCCTCCAAAAAGATTGGCCTGCCGGCTCATATCTTTCGAGGCAACCCAAAATTTTGATAACACCTTATTTCACCTCCAAACCCAGCTGTCACAATCACCAAGCCCCATGCTGAAGGAAGAATTGTTGGAGTACCATGGCTACCATCAGAAAATGAATAAGAGGAAGACAAAGATGCAGATGATGGTGTAGCAGCAGCTGAAATAGATAGTGAATCACCATACCTAATTGAGGCAGAACTTGAAGCGAATGAATCACCAAATCCAGAATCTGTGTGCGAAATTGCTTCAAGGTCTTCCTCTGTAGGAGTTGAGGCATTTTCTATGGCATGGTTGTTATTTTTCTTCGGAAGAGGTGGCAACATTCTCTTACTGTCTGCACAAGAATCACCAGTTCCATTTTCTATGTGCGAAATTGCTGCAGGGTCTTCCTCTAGAGAGGTTGAGGCACTTTCTGTGGTATGGTTATTAGTTTTCTTTGGAAGAGGTGGCAACATTCTCTTACTGTTTGCACCAGAGGTGGTGTCGTCTCCACAAGTAGAAATTGCTTGAGATGCTGTAGAATGTTTTGAGTGCCTTTTGGAATTATTCACTCGCGCTAGTGGTGGATTACCCTTGATGGTACAAGGCCAAGGTACTGCTACTGAAACATCTTTACATTGGAAGTGCTCGTGAGATTGGGTAACAAGCACATTTCTACCTTTTCCTGAGCCTGCACTGTGAGGCTCTTCATGCTTCCAGACATATACTTGAGAATCTTCACTTGCACTTATGATATATCTTCCATCTGGACTAAATGAAGCTGCAATTTGGCTGTTTGCATTTCGAAAACCTATTTTTACAAAACATCTCACACTATAATATTGGCTAACTAGGAAAATGTAGAAACCAAGCCATTTATTAAATGGGATAAAAATAGTTTTAGATAATATGATGTATACCTTTAAACTTGTGAACCACATCGGAACCATCCACAATTCTTATCCTGGAATCAGCTGAAGTAACAAGCACTTCTGATGCATTGCTAGAGGCAAACTATAATGGTACAAAGACAGTCATTTTGCTTTCTTAACAGAGAATAACTTCTGATGGCGAGACAACATAAGCTCTCTTATTGTACATGGAGATGAGAATTTACCTGGAAACCAGTAACTTTTTTAAGTTGAGATTTCTTCTTGTGTCGAATCTCAATGGTGTTTGTTTGCATTAATTTGCAATCTGCATGACCATGTAAATATGAGAATTAACAACTTAATGCAAAGAATATGAAAGTATGTGTAAGATATATAATATGGTAAAATTCTGAACAGATTCCAAAATGATGCATATGAGATATAAATATGAAGAATAGACTAGTGGAGCAATTAATACCTTCTGCACTATAAGTACGACAACTCCCTTTATGTGTACCAACAAAAGCAGCCTACAATAATGAAAAAAAAGTTGTCACCAATGATCACAACCAATACATAATTATTAAACTTTCGCTTTGTTAATTTAAGTTGCAGTAACCAATGTGTGATTGCAAATAAAAAATGGGTAAGTGAAGAAAACCATACTTGACCATCAGGGGTGTAAGAAATTGCAGTAACCATTTCATGGATATCAGTCCAATCCACAACATGACGTTCAGGGATGTTCCATATTCTGACCTTAGCATCAAGGGAGCCACTAATGAAATAATCATCGTTGATAGGATTGAACTGTATGCAGGTTACTGCCATATTTAATCCCACATATCGTAGAGGAAGTCAATAAGACAATTAAGTAAAATTCATACGCAACATATCTCCCAAGAGAAAAAAAAAAAGAGAAAAAAAACATATAGGACATTAAAATGATGGACCAAAGTCAAAACATCTCACCATAGTCATTATGTGCAAATAGTTTCAAACACGTATTAGTTTCCAAGTCCCACAATCTCACAGTTTTATCCATTGAAGATGAGAGAAGTAGCTGCAAGTGCAAATCCATAAAAAACCGAACCTGTAATTAAGTCTACATATAAAATCTATGAAATACTTAGTATTTTCTATGCTAACAGATGCACTTACTTTTACATAATTTAAGATAATTAAAAAAGAACAAAATTTTAGTAGAGTGGTAGAAAAGCTTACTTGAGATTTGGACCATGACAAATCCAAAACCTCATCCAAATGACCGTGGAAAGAGTAACATGGTTTCTCAGAGAGGGAGAACACGATTTCAGGGACATGAACATACTCTGGAAATCATGTTCCCTTTTCTGCTTCCAAATTTTCCTTTTTTCTTTTTCTCACACGACAAAGGTGAAGCCTCTGCTAGCCCTCCTCGGTCTACGGATGCACGCAATGATGGATGAATAGGAGTAAGATTTCCTTCCTCTGGCCTCAACGACATAACCTCACATTCTTGCACCTCCCATACATGAATTACTTTGTCTTCTCCAGCACTTGCCAAATAATGCCCGTCCAAGCTAAACTTAATGGTCCAAATACAGCCCTCATGAGCTTGAAATTCTTGACACAAATGCAAAGCAGAAAGTTCTTTATGTGACTTGCCACTTTGTCGAACTCGCACCCATTCATTCTTGGTAGGTTTCGACTCAGTTTTCGGCTCAGGTTGTTTTGGCTCAGTCACTTGTTGTTGCATTTCTGCTGGTGCCTCTCTTTCTCGCTCACCAATGAACCCACTCGCCACACCTTTTATGTTCTTTAACAATGCAGCCCCTCTTCTCTTGCTCATCCTCAAGCTCTTGGAAATGCTCGAAGATAACTTCCTTTCATAACCGTCACTTCTCGCCACTTTTGCACGCCTCATCAACTCTTTGACAACAGAGGAGTGCCCCACAGTCTTCTCAAACTCCTCCATTGTTAATTGTTTCCCTGTTTGCAAATCACTCAGCCTATTCCACGTTCCATCTTCACCGTATTCATTCACGATAAATTCCTTCCCAGTATCCAAATTCTTGATCAAAAAGAATGCCCCCACTCCTGAACTAGTCATCGCCGATGATGGTTTTCGACCATGTCGATTTGACTGTGCTGCCTCATCAGCAGCATCCTTTGCGGTTACCCTACTTCCATCAGTGTACGGGATCATTCGGGTCCGAGGCATAACTAATTCTGTGGTAGTCCTCGTGAGGCGCTGCTTTGAGATTTTTCCTATCAATTCCTCTTTCCTGGATTTCGCCATGGAAAATGAATCGATGTCACCCTCTGAACGTGACCGAACCAAACCTAATGGAACAGGGGAGTGTTCTGTTTTTTTGTTCCACCAAAGCAGGGGAAGTACTGGTAGTAGTAGCTTCCTCAGGAGCAGAAAAGGTCTCCCCAGATGAGGAAGAAGGAGGAGGAGGAGGAGGATTATGAACATTTTCGAACTTCTTTGAAATAGCATGACCAAGCGCAATGCTTGTGACCTTCAACGATTCTTTGTTTTCATCAAGACCCATACCATAAAGCAATCGTTTTCGCCGTTCAGTGATTGATCCAGGAGCAGCCATCCAAATGCCGTAGTCAGGGCCTGTAGCCGCTGTCACGGTGACTGGCCCTGTTTGTGAAAAAGTTCTATATCTGTTAGAGTGGATGGAAGAGATGGCAGAGGCGAAGGACATGCGACTATCTTCAAAATCCTCATCTTCATCTGAGGAAGAAGCCAAATCTAGAGGAATGGCGGAGGAGAGACGGTTGTAAGTCTCGAAGAAGAGCTCGTCATCGTCGTCGTCGCCGAGGCCTTCCCAATTCATGGTGAGCGTTTTGCGACGCTCCATGATGGCACAACGGCGGCGAGAGGAGGGGTTGGGTATTGGGAAGGTGAACAAGTGAAGAGAAAATTGAAAAGTAACGTTAAAGAAGGTGTTTAATTATTACTATTATTATCATTAATTACAATTATTAATTACTAATTAACTATTGTTATTAGTTTTTTGGTTTTTCTGATTGTTCTGTGTTTCAAGGATTAGAGGCAGAGAAGAGAAAGTGGAAGAGAGCAAATAAAGGGAAGAAGGAGAGGTTGGTTACCATTGTGGATTTTGGAGGCAAAGAAAAGGTCAATGTGTTACTATTTACATCTCTGCAAAGATTAGATAGTTAGGGTCTCTCTCTCGCTCCTTTGCTTCTTCTGCCTTAAAGGAAGAGTGATGTGATTTTTGTGACCTATAATGCCATATCATCACTTGTTGCCACGTTTCTGAATTTTACTTGGGAAGTATGTGTTACTTGTTCTTCTTTCATCCTTTTATTTCTGAAACTATTCTTTTCTAAATTTGTCTTTCCCTTCAACGGATTGGAAACTCTTTTCACCATTTTAGTATTGTATTCAATTATAGTTTTGTGTTTTTCCGTGCAGTTTTTTTCTTATTTGAAAATAAAATTTGAGAGCAATATTTCTGTTTGGTTGAATGAAAAAAAAAATAGAATCTCAATCATTTTTATTATCATTACTAAAGTATTATAATTTTGAACTGAAAAATTCTACTCACCTTTATCTAAGTTTCGGTAGTCTTCAATTTAGTTCAATTTTCTTTTCAAATTAAATTTATAATTATTCTTAGCATAAAGAATAAGAAAGAAGAGTACAAATAATAAACTGTTTCAAGGGTTCTTTTCATTAGTTCCTACTTGATTTTTTTCCTTTTTTCTGTATTTTTTTTACAATAATGGTATAAAAATTTGAACCTATAATTTTATGATATATTTTTTTCCATTAACAAAATGATCTAAGTCTCTAAAGTTAAGTTTAGTTTGAATTAAGGAAAATAAAAAAAAAGAAAAAAAAGAAAATATTTATTTTAAACATTTTAAAGCTTAAAAGAAACCTTCATTCTCTACCTCCTTTTCTATTCTCCTCAAATCTAAATATACCATAAAAGAATTTAATTGAAGACATTTTCTTTTTAGGTCTTTGTTATGGGTTTTCTCTGAACATGATTATAGCCCATGCCCTTTTAAGACTCCCCCTATTAAAGGGCCCATCCATAGAGGAATACGATTCCAGAGTACAAGGCTTTTAGATTCTAGCTTACTCTGCAAATAGGGGAATCTAATTGTTATCTCTTCTAGGAGCTCTTGAGCTCTAAACTCCCCTTTATCTTGTTCTGCATTTAGCACCAAAAGATCTAAATATAGAATGTCAGGTTTAGAAATATAAAGTAATTATATATTACTAATTTTGGCAACGACTCACCTCATCAACCACATCTGTATGACTTGAGTTCAAATCATATAATCTCTGAATGATAAGTGATAAGTTAATATAAAAATGAAATATGATAAATTGTATAAAATTAAATTTTCTTACAGATATATGTAGTATTTGTTAAGAATTGTAGCACAAATTCTTCTTTTTTTTTTTCTTTTTTTTAAAAAAAGAGAAGTGTAGCACAAATAATTAGGCAGAGTATAAACTGAAAATGTTAAACCAGGAAAAAAAAAACAAAGCAAATCAAACTAACTGTCCATGCACGATTAAACTTTTTGTATCGATAATTGGTCAGAGTTTTGAATAAACTAATTAAATTAAATCTTTATAGTTTTTCCTTTGAACTGAAAACAAAAAAAAATTCAGTTGGCCGTATAGTGTTCATCAAATGATCAAATTAATATACAATATAACTTTAAAGCATAAAAAATTTAACTAATCAATTTAATTTATACTTGTACATATTAATTTAATATTTAATATGATGATTTGATCAAGAAAATCATAGTTTAGGATAAGTTATTCGATTGTATACATACAAGTTAAATTTTGGACATTGGAACACAAAGGTAGAAGCGCAAGGCGATGACAGAATACCAATAAAACCAAACCTAACAAAATTGATTGATATTATGTTTGATTCGTAATGGGTATCAGAATGCGTAAAGTAATTAATTGGTTAGGTTTGATTCTTTAAGCAGTTCAATCGATGTGGTTGGTTCAATGGAACGAACCCAACTACTGGACACCTTTAATAAAAAATGATAATAATATTTATAGTATTGATATATATATATATATATATATATATATATATATATATATATATATATATATATATATATATATATATATATATATATATATATATATATATATATATATATATATATATATATATATATAGTTAAAATTATACAAGTAATTTATGTATATATTATTACTCGAATAGTATACTTTGTTTTTTTCATGAACTTTGATTATATTACTTTTAGAGTTGTAAGGAGTGCATTGAAGAATTCGCTAAAATTGATCATTTTAACTTATTTCATAAATAACAAATAGTTTGAGGAAAAAACAACAAACGAACGTATAAAACTATGGACATATTTGTGCACTCTTTTTAATGAGATATATATATATATATATATATATATATATATATATATATATATATAATATAGGGCCCCCATACATGGTAAGTCCCATGTGTAAGGATTGGACCAATTCCTGTGTAGGAATTGAGTAAATCTTAACCGAAGAAATGGGGAGCAACTATATGTCATTTACCTAAATACACCAAAAGAAAAAAAAAATATTACTTCCCTAAAAAATAAAGATAAAATAAAGGCAATTATATTGAGAGGAAAGATTAAATTGATCACCCATAATTAAGTCTCCACTATATATATATATATATATTTAGTTTGTTGTTTGTTTCATTGATTGCAGCGTGTGAATTTTATTGAAGATTAGAGATATATCTCTCCGAATATAGTGTTTATACTTCATAGTGAGCACTTATGATATTTGTGGAATTAAAGTAAGTACTGACCACATGCATCCAAATTTTTCAGGAGGAGGAGGAGGGGATTAATTTGGTGATCAGGGTATATAGTTTACTTCACTTAGTTGAAAAACGAAGAGACAAATAATAAATATATTTTTTTTAAATTGGGAAGTCACTACTAGGACTAATCTTCAGTTTCATTCAATCTAATCAGTATAATGAGAACTAATTTTGCATATTCTATATACATATATATACACACACACACACACACATATATATATGTATATATATATATATATATATACAGAGAAAGTGCCAAGAAAAAAAGAACAGATAAAAATTGTATTATTCTATACAAACAAAGCCACTACATGCCACAGTGCAAGAATATAATCATTCCAAACCATGACAACCGGTTCTGTATCTTCCTCTGTCTTTTTATGGAATCCGAAGACAGCTTCTCCAAGCGTGAACCAGAAGGAAGAATCTCCCACAAGAACACAGACAGAAAATGGAAACCCAAATTTTAACACACACTTTAGCTAAGTGATGAACAATTACTATTATTATTATATTTTGCGTCAAAAGAAAATCTAGCTATCAGAATCAATTCTCATCCTTTAGAACATGGCTGATATGCACCAACATCCTTAACTGGTACAAAAGAAGCTGGTCGGAGCAGTAAAGTTAGAAATTCAATTCTACCATATATTGCCATGGTCACAACATACACTCATACATTCTTCTTTCTGCCCATGCTTCACATTGATCTTTTGAAAACCTTTATCTTTACACCATAACAAGTACTTCTAGCTAGAATACCAATTAAGATCTCAACGAGAGAAAACAAAAAGTTCAAAGCAAATTAACCCAAAAAAAGAAAAAAAAAAGAAGAAAGAAAGATACTAACCAAAAATTTTGCAGAATTCGGCACTCGCCGTTAATCGCACCCATTACGAGGTATAAACACACAAACTATATTGATATGAAACATATAGATAGTGTTTGCACCAGAATTACTAATATATATGATCACTTGGGTTGCTCTCTTCGAACTTTCTTGGTGCTTTGGTGTGAATCAGAAAGTGGAACATGTTGGGTTGGGAACAACAATAATTCAACCTCTTTTGACAGATCAAGTGGGTGTCTGCAGTTGCAGGGACTACCACCACTGTTGGGTGCTTTTCTTTTCAGAGATGGTTTGGTTTTTCTGGGTGCAGGTGGGCATTGCTTGGCCGCTGGGATCCTGTGGTCCAAACAAGTTGGTGTTCTGAACCCATCTTCTTCTTCGTCTTCTTCTTGCACCTTGAGCTGTGGGCTACTTGCCTCTGAATCAGATTGCTTGGGCTCTATCACACTCTCGTGACGGCGTTCTTCTTTCTCTTGATCGTTGTTCTCTTCTTTTTCTTCTCGAGAATGAGACCTGGAACTGCTTGAAAGGCTTTCAGTGCTCTCGATCTCACTTTGAATTTGAAACTTCGACGTGGGTCTCTTCACAATCTCGCATTTGTTTAGATCTTCTTTATCGTCTTTGATAAGAACTGGATTTGAAATGCTGGAGAAGAAGATATGCGGAATTTCTGAGTACATGAAGCTAACTCTGCTGAAGAAGAAGTTGAAGAAGAAACAAAGGAAGAGCAAGAGGATGAATAGATAAGAGAGGAGTTAGGGAGGTTGGTTATAGAGATCCCACAAGTGGGTGTGGAATATAATCATCAAATCAAAATCTTCTCCTTTTCTTTAGTGATTTCTCTTCGTTGGCTGTACTTTTGGGGGATGTGTTTCTCTAACTATCTGTGCTTGTGTCTCACAAAGAAAGAGAGAGAGAGAGAGAGTTGAATGTGCGTATGGTTATAAAGAGAGGAGAGAACGTTTTAGAGGTTTATTATAAGGTGCATTGGATCCAACGCCCAAGAGATGGTTTTGAAAGCCTCAACCTTCTCACTAACTACTATAATGGTATGTCTATATAATTTTCTTAACAATCTTTTTAATATTTTACAAAAATATTAAATAAAAAATAAAAACATTCCATGTCTTAAAAACTTAAAATAAACTTAATATACGTTTCTTATTTAATAATAAAAAGAATATTATTCTCATTGTTTAAAAAGATATACAATTATTCTTCTTTTATTTTTTGTTTGATTTTGTTTAGTGGTAATATAATATTCTCAAGTGTTGATATGATGATTTTTTTTATAATACCGATATCTTGAATTATTTGTTAAATGTTTATTAATTAATTTTTTATATAATAAATATTTAAAATTTATGAAGTAAAAATAACCATTAATAAATATTTAACATTAAAAAAGATATTACAGTAATCCCTGAATTCTTTTAATTTGTTGTAGAAGTAGTACTGTGCTTTGCTTTTCTGATGTCCACGAACTTTGATGCATCCTTGCACGTGATTGGCTTCTCTGGGACCATTTACTCACAAACCTTACTAATATTTACGGAGCCCCTTTATCTCATATCTCTTGCTATTTGATACATTTTATCAGGACTACGATGCTTTGTTTCTCTTGCAAGCAATAGATGGAGAACTAAAGCTACCAAAAGTTTGACTTTACTACAAGGTCTACATCAAATATATTCATTTACATGCTTTTTATAACTCTTGAATTTTATCATGAAAAATCTGTCGTTCCAGAACCCCAGTTCTATTTCCAAGGCATACATAGATTCTCACTACTTTTCAATGTGTTTTTTTTATTACATTTTAAATTATTTTATATTAATCAAAGGGGATTAATCTGTTAGCATAAGAGAAAAAGTATACGAGCACAAAAAGCACAATTGGTCTAAGAAACCTTCCTCAATTTAAGAGGTTCTCTATATGATGACAAAAGAAAATCAAAAGGGGGAGGGCAAAATTGGTACTTCTTACTAATACCTTGATTAAGCCAAGAATGTGTCTTCTTTTCATTTAACTAGAGGAAGTCGCTTAGATCTATTTAGCACAATGACTTAATTCTTCTAATGTTTATAAAACTTTTCATTTATTTTACCCCAAAAAAAAAGGCGAATTTCTATTTTAGTTTTACATTTATTACAAAAAATTTATACTATTAACTGTATGACCTTAATATATAGCTCCAACTCATGTAACCATATATAAGACATAACCATAGACAAGGCATATTGCATTACTAATTACCAATAATTAAGTTGTTTGGACTAAAAATATAAGATGGATTAATGGGCATTGATCATTATTAAACAATCATTAAAGGATCAGCAACAGTTTGACATGGTAATAAACAAACGTTTTTAGGAAGAAGATCAAAGTTTGAATCTTAAAATAAATATTTATTAGGAGGATTTCTTAATAAAAGACTAGTCACAATCGAGTTTAGGAGATTAGACTCAGTAATACTTATAAAAATATCTCAATCAAAGACAATTAATTATTAAAGGATCCAAGGAGATATCACATCATATGTCAAAAAAATTCAACTTCTATCTAAGACAATACCTGACCAAATTAATGGGCTTTGCTTAGGTCAATGAACTCCTCCCCGATGAATTCCTTTCTTTTTCTTCTTTCTTTCCTTTGGTGTGCTAAAACCTTACACATCCACCTATATATGTTCATGTGTTTTGGGTTGAATACCCTAGTTTAATTCAGAGCAAAAATTAATAACTTTATTCCGAAATTTAAAAACCTTGAGGGGAAAATTGGCCAAACCAAGAACTTGGCTTATGTATGATCCTCCACCTGATCAAAGAAGTTCTGTAGCTTGAACTGTTTTAATTGGAAGCTAGTTTGAAGTTTAGTTTTCTCTATGTGTGCTTGTATTGGGTCCTTTGCTTTATGATGGTCGCTTTCTACTTTGCTTTGGAGTAAACGGGTGAATAAGTAAAAGTCACACAGTGCCCCATTCTGCCACTTAATTCAGAGACTGGTGACTAAGGATTCCTTCACTGAAAATAGAACTGTAAATTCAGATTTTTGTGAGCTTCCAAAGCTGGGGTAGCTGTCCCCTAATATGATCAACTCTACCATGATATCTATGTACTGCGCAGGGTATGCGTAATGTACTCGATTCTTTGGTGACATGATAAATTGAAAATAGTAAGTTTGATTTATTGAGCACAAAGCAACGGAATTGCAGAAAGCAAAGTGCATGGTTTTCATCATCAACTAGACCTTAACTTTCTGTTTGACATAAAATATAGCACTTAACTTTAATATTTTATATTAATTATAATTTCTAATAACCTACTATTACAATATTTAAGCTCATAATTTTCCAAAATCATTCAAAATGTCTATATCTGAATTTGGGCAAAACAAATTCAACTGAAACTAGTTATACTTTAATGTAATTGTGACTATTTGTTAAATTATAAGTTTGCATATATATGTAACATTATTTTTAACAAAAATTAAATTAAGGCACGTTAATCATTAAACTAATTAGTTTTATGAAGTTTTGGGATCTAGTGACTAATTAATAATTGTAAGAGTTGGTTGTTGGTGATATAATTTGCATTAAAAAGAGAGCACCGGCATGGTTTTAAGCAAATGATTATGGTGTATAGGGAACAAAAAGATTTGCACTCTACCATCATTGCGACTCATGCTTGTGGGTTATGATTTTGCCTCCATTATCACCCATATATCATATTCCAGGTCTCACCATCAGTCTCTCCTTCTATCTCTATATTTTGATTGATGTGCTATATGTATAATAAATAGATAAGAACTTTGGCCACCGTTTATCATGTTATTACAATTTTTTTTTTTTGGTGAAACATGTTATTACAATTTTAGTTGACAAAGTTGTGGGAAAAAGCTAGAATGCCAAACAATGTTGGATTTGCCCTAATGCAATTGGGACAGACATAGTGGTGGGTCTCATTATTGTAGTCCTACCATTATGTCTACTAATACTATCAATTATGTTATTTTCACATTTTAATTCTATATCTATCCTCATATACGTATCTTTTTTGATAAAAAGCGAGAATGAAAAAAGAAAAAGGTAAAAAAAAATTAAGTTTATCTTTTTTTCTTAACTATCATTCAGGATAGGTATATAGAAGAAGGTGTAAGATTGAGATGAAAAAATAATATTTTTGTTTAAGTATATATTGTCCAAACATTATAGCATGACTTAAAGTTCTATAATATTTCTTTTATAGAATTTGTTGAAATTATAAAAAGGAATTCAAATTTGTAAAGAATTCATAACTTCTCAATCGAAATGGGTTTCAATTTTTGTACAATTATAAGCATGAAACAACCAAATAATTACATATGGCAGCAGCGCCAACTACGTCTACAAGTAGTCATTTCAGTTTCTCTCGTTTTCCTTTTCTTCTCATGAAAGAAGCTAACTATAGGAATCACAGAATGCTATATATGACAGGACAAGTAGCTTCACAGCTGAATGAATAAAGTTGATTTGACCCATCACTTCTATGCTCAGTAAGTTTTAACACTATTTTTTTTTCTATACAGGATTGGTACTTACATAGGTTTTCTACGTATCTGTCCATATTGTTAATTGGGATTTATTATTTGAAATTAAAAAAAAGTTATTTAATTTTTTTGAAATTATATCACTTACATATTGATGTTATTATTTGACAAAACGAAGGATGAAAACTAAAAAATGATTGGTCGTAGTTAAGGGAGACTGTAACTCCGAGCAAAACTTACTAGAATTAAAATCATGTCTCACACAATTTTAATGTACCAAAAAACAAATAATGAAAGGAAGCCGCGATTTAGAACCGTTGTTCACTTCATTTTACAAATTATTATAAAGAGGAGCAATTTTATTCAATCATTCCTAATGAATATGCTCTCCATCTTCACTCGTTGGTTGAGTTAAAAATTAAAAAAAAATAGAGCAAAAACATAAGATAGTATATTGAAATAAGAGATTTATAATCATGGATCCATGATTAATTCCTCTGTCGTCCACCATGCATGCTTTTTTCTAGAGGAAATCGGACTGGAGTTTATAGGATTCGGAGTTCATTACTTCTTCAAATAGAGGGGTCATGTCCACTATCTTGTGTCGCTTGCTAGTGACTTGTTATGGTCAGAACACAGGGAACAACTCATGTTTTATGATAATGCAAGCTCTGTTCTTTTTTTCTTTCCTTTTTCTCTTTTACATGTTTCATCCCTTTCTCTCTTTAAGGTTAGCCTACTTTGTTATGATTTTTGTGATTCCTTTTCTGAGGTGATCTTGGTCACATCTTCATCCTCTAAAAGATAGGAAACTATCATTGTGGTTGATCATGATTTAGGATCAGTTTTTGGTCAACTCCTATAATGGGGCATGGGTTAGTGCAACAAGATCATGTACTTTGCTGCCTTAAAATTAATTAACACAATGGGTCAATTTGCATCCGTCACTCAATGTGATACATTAGTTGTTATAATTTCCTTTTTATTTAAATATGTTGAAGCATATTGATTACGACCTTCTATTGTTGTCGTTATAATGTCTCCCAATTACAATTCACCATTTAATTATGGTGTTAATAATAGTGCTCAAAATATACCTAACTTATGCCACTATATATGAGACATTTTTAGATATATATGCTTTCTACTTTACTATTGAGCATTTGCTAGGTTAGTTGTTTTTAATAATAATCATTATTTATGTGTATATAAATAATAAATAGATAATTATAAATAATAATGACTCACAAAATCTAACACACACACATACACACACACACATATATATATAACATTAATTTAATGTATTTAAAAAATAATTCTTAATTCAAAATTCAAACTCAAATAATTAAAATAAAAAACACATACCTTTTAACTATTTGCTAGGTTAGTTGTTTTTAATAATAATCATTGTTTATGTATATATAAATAATAAATAGATAGTTATAAATAATAATGACTCACAAAATCTAACACTCACACACACACACATATATAACATTAATTTAATGTATTTAAAAAATAATTCTTAATTCAAAATTCGAACTCAAATAATTAAAATAAAAAACACATACCTTTTAACTATTGGACATTGGGCCAACCTGTAAGTTAGTAGAAATATAGAGTAGAGCACCTAGCCTAGCTAATTTCTTGTTAGCCATTTATGAGTTTCTTTCCTTTTTTTTTTTTTGGGACCATTTGTGAGTTTTTTCTATTTTTTGATCAACTTAACGTAATATCGTATCTAACTTTGGAAATTTATTATTGGTTTGCAGGACATTGCAATTACGCCTATAAATTAAGGGGTCATGTGTCCAACTTGAAAGAAAATAAATGCTGGCTAGTAGCTAAATTGATGCAGCGACATATAAATTATGTCCTTCCTATCTCTTTAGACACTGTCTAATCTGGAGAGTAAATGCACCCAAATAAAGCAGCCTAAACTTTAGTCTATCTTTCTCTCCTGGTTCCTGCACTTGCATGTTTGATTTCGGTCTATTATATCAAATCAATAATATTATTTGCATACTCACGTCAAAAAAATAATATTATTTACATACTATTTTCATTATATAATTCTTATAATTTTTGTTATAATAAAACAAAAAAAAAATCACATATTTTAACATACACTTTATCTTTTTTTTCCTACACAAGATGATGAAAGTTTTAGTGTGCATCAAACATTTTTTATATCAAATCTCATCTAGGCAATGCACTTATTTGTCATTAGATGCTTTTTTTTTCAGGTCTTTAAAGGGGTTAGAAACTTGAAGTAGAAAAAGTCAGATACAGTAAAATCAAACACTCAATACATATTTGGTAATATATTAATTTTAGAAAAAAATTATTTTTTTTAAAAGTTCTCTCAATAAAATTTTAATTATAAACTATTTTAACTATAAAATAAGTTAATCTAAACACACACTCAAAATATTGTTATACAAGAAGGGAGCAAGCTATTTACGCTATGTCTGAATAGATGGAAGTGAATACTAATAAAAGTCGCATTATCCTATCTCTAAGGAGTATCATGTCTCAAACAAAAAAGTCACTTTTTAAATTAAAATAATTATATAAAAATATTAAATTAATATATAATTTTTTTAAAAAAAAAATTACTTGAGGATAGGGGGACAACTTGGGGGTAGCTTAAATTTCCCAATTAATAATAGAGTAGAATTTCTTAAATTTCCCAATTAATAATGGAGTAGAACGAAAAAAATGAATTTAACTCATTGTTTAGAAATTTTTTTTAAGAAATAGAGTGAAATGATTAAGGAGGAGATAACTTAAACCACTATCTAATTTGATGAGTTTGGAATGGAACACTTCTCTCTATATTTTTTTTCTTTAGATATGCTCATTGATGGTCTTAATCCAAAGCACTCTAATCTATTTTAGTAACAGTGAGGTGAGTAATAAAATTGAAATGGTAGTATTAAAAGTTAAATTTGTAATTTATTCTATTTCATTAATTATCATTGTGACTTCCAAACATTGAAATGGGTTTTCTCTATTCCTATATTATAAACTTTCAAAAGATACAATAATATTTTTTTACCTTTTTGCTTCATATCATTTTAAATCGCTCCATTATATATTACTTCCCTCTATTTCTTCAAAACTCATATTTATTGGGGAGCGAACCAAAAAAAATTTAACAATGTCAATTGAAATCGGTCCAGAACTTGAGGCTTAGGGAGAGAATGAAATAAAGTTACAACTCGATTTGGATGTAGTTTTAATTTATTATCAGGAAAAATTTTTTTTTAACACAATCATCTAATCATATATTATTATCACATTTTGAATGAGTTTAACTGTAAAAAATCATTTATACTCAATCGGAATCAAAATTAAAGTTTTTTAACGGGATATTAATGGCTGTAGTAATGTCAATTGGATCGGTGCAGATTATCCTTTTCCTATAGCGGGATGGATGATTAGTTAATACTTAATATTTGAAAATTGAAAATAGTTGAACTTTTTTTTTTTCATTTCATATTAGGATGTGCAATTTCGGATTTGAATAAGTTGATAAATTTTGTAAAGGATAATTTGTTAATTTAATTTTAAGTTTTTTAAAGGTTAACAGTTAACTAAAATTTTAAATTATTTATGGTATAACTATGATAACTAATCATATTGTTCCGGAATATGCAGGCTTCCTCGCTAAGTCACAAACCTTAATATATTAGATTTTCATTTTTTTATTTGTGAATTTTCCTTTTCCAAAGCCATGGCCTTAGTCAATCAATTTAGCTTATTTTAATTTATTTTTTGAAAATGTTAGTAGATTGAATTTTTAAAAGAGAAAAGTTTTCAAGTGTACATGTCAATTTGCATATGTCCTTAAAAACGGGATAGGAAAATTTTATTTTTAAATTTTTTTGCTACTAATTTTTAGAATATACTAAACTGACTCTATATAATAATTAAAAACAAATTGGCCCAATGAAATCTTTTTATATATATAAGAATATTTATGAGTTGAATTGAGTTTGACATGATTTAGTCCCCACTTAATATCTTGATCGGGCTAACTTTTTTTATTTGGACCTAACCCTAAACTCAAGCATATTGATTATGTTCAAGTCTATATGTGGCTCGATCAAGATAGGTCAAGATTGAGATAGTCTAAAGTTTGAATATAATTTAGATTTTAACAAATATAATTAGTAAACTAAATCATAAAATTTTTATTTTTATAAATAAAAAACTTAAAAGGAAACTTTTTTTAATGTTTAAGTAATAATATAATAATATTTATAATCATTTTAAGAATATATATGAAATGATATTTAAACAAATATGTTATGTTACATCAGGTTAAATTGGGACAACCTATTCAATCCAGGCCCAATATTTGCTAAAATTGGGTCCTATTTGCCTGATTAGCTTAGACTAATATGAGTCATGGACCGAGTTAGGTCTTGAACTCTTTTTTTTAGTTAATAGTCTTGAACACGTCTCTTCATTCTTTCTTTCATGGTAAAGGTTTTTCATTTTTTATTTTTGGTCCTGGCCAACCAGTCCCATGTGGTTTTTTATTTCTTCTTGGGCATTGTGGCTCAATTTTACACTCCCAATAGAAGAGAAGATGTTGTATCTCTGCTAGTTTTAGGTAAAACAGGAAACGACAAAAAAATGAGAGTAACGGTTGAGACCATTAGAAAGCCTGTAACTTGGGAGTATGAGGGGCCAAAGCAAAGCCCACTATTATTTGGACCCTACCATCTTGCTCAAAAAACCAATCCCTATGGACAAAGAAGATGCATATTTGTCCTTTCTTTTTGCAGCGTCAAAAGAAAAAAACATTCATCTCTTACTGGTTATTGCTAAACCAACAGCCAAACTCCTCTTCTTATATATATATATATATATATATATATATAGATAAAATAGATAACATTATATAGTATAGGCTAAAATAGATAAACATCTATATTTACAAAGAAAAAAAAGAGAGAATCATTTCGGTTTATAATAGTGAGTCTCATTTATAATATTATTATTAGTTTGCAATATACACCGTGCAACACTATATAATAATTATCCCATAATTTCTCATACACTATACTATAATTTACATATCAAGGAGAAACATTACTGATTTGTTCTTGTTTTACTTAAATTAAGAAAAATAAAGAGATAAAAAAAAAAAACAAAGTTGTATAAAGTTTTACTTGACTCATGGAGTGTTCACATAAACCTTTCTCTTATGCTTGACACCAAAAGGAGTAACCTCACTATCACATGCATCTGAACCATGCCACACATGTCTAGGTAGGTAGTGCCGGAAATAGAAGTAATCGGAGCTTAAATGGGAGCTGCCGAGCACCTGAACCTGCACAAAACCTGGCCTCCAGTTGTCGGTGCCGATCAACTTGAGGTACAAGTAACAAATGGGGGACTCCACGCATGGTGCCGTGACCAGAAATTGGTCCACCATGCATGCTTGAAATGGTTTCCTTGGCGTGTCCTCAAGAACCTGAGGCTCCAATGGGTCAACTTTCCTTAGGTGCTTGGAGTTTAGGTGACGAACCAATATGTCATTTGAGTTTGTGTCCCCAAATCTTATGCTCACATGGTTTGGGGTTTCGGCTCCCCTTGTGCATGTGGTTTCTATGGTGATCACATAAGTGCAATTTTTCTGTTATGTGCAAAGACAAATTTATGAGAAAAATTCTTTGGTGATGTGCACTCAAATTAAATACTTATAGTGGGATTCCACATTGATATATGAGTGTGCTAGTCACATCTTAGGATTCAAATATTTTGTTCTCAATTACGTCTTTTTTAATTAAATACTGACAATTCATAAAATAAATATATCTTTTTTAAATAAATAATAACTTATTTTTAAATTGATATATTTTCTTGATAAATTATCAACATTTAATTAGAGGAACAAAAATGAGGCACAAGATTTGAATCCACCTCAGTGTTATACTCACATGCAAATTAAACAATTTATTAAGTAATTATTAGCCGGCAGGAGGTAGGAGATTTTTTCTATGGGGTGAAAAAAAAACATTATTAAAGGTTAACTTGAGGATTTTTTTTAAAAAAAATACATGTAAAAATATACATTTTTTTTAAAAAATATTGATGGCCATGGCCCTTAAAGATAACTTCCCCCCACCCCTGATTAATAAAAGAGAAGAATAGGCTCTTATCACTCATGTATTTTTTTGTCCAAATAAAAAAAATTGAAATAATTTATCTAATATTAAAATCTAGAGTTTCTGACTTTGTAGACAATCAGAAGCACAAACAGTTTAAGACAGAAATGATGTCAGTGCTGGAACATTTGTCAAATAATTCATGTAAAGTACGAGTCGACATTTCAAAATACATGTAAACACATTAAATTTTGTTTTGGTACTAGATTTGCATCTGAATTACATTTAGGAGTAATACTACGAGGTCAAAAAAAATAGTAAGAATTTTTAACATAATTCAACTAGATTTAAAGATAATTATTGGATGAAATGAAGTGGTAGAAACCACTCACCTATTCAAGAGTCAATAAGCATGCCAAATCATTCTATAAAAAATTTTATCAAAAAAATCCTAACTATATAGTATTTTCTTATGTCTAGTATTTGTGTCAATATTCACACTTTTTAGGCATAAATGAATAAAATTATAATCAACATCAATTTTGTATTGCTCCAATTTTATCGGATTGTTTCCAAACTTACGAGCATAGCTTAGTAACAAAATCAAGGTTACAAATTTAGTTAATTACCTTCTGCTCTGATGCTAAACTCTCACCTCCAACAAGAGCAAGCAAAAGCACACAACAGCAAAGAAATGACCCTCCATTGTTCTTCAGCAGCACCATTTTACTCTGCTTTTCAAACAAAGAGATCTGAACTGCTCGCAGCACATATTCATCTTAACATGCATGGAATATATAGAATTATAGATAGACCTTCTGATTGTTCATTCTTAACTTGACCCACTCATAAAGTGCATATTCTTAAAACTTTAAACGTTGGAGCTCTTTTTCTTTTTGTTTCTGTGTTTCATTATTTAATTGAAAGAGGTTCCTTTAATTTCATTTATGCTTCCTCGCTTTTCCCAGAGCTGATATTTTTTTCTTTATCAACGGAAAGTATCTCTGACTAATCCTAATCCGTCGTCGTATTGAAGGTTAAAGCTAGATTCCCACATCTTTTAGTCACTTGATTATGAGTGCAACCATGTCATATTCCATATCCATCTTCCTACACTGTGAAACTTTGATCTTTTAGTATAAGTGACAATTAACTTGATTCAAAAGTTTCTTTCTTTTTTTTTTTTTTGTTCTTTTCTATCCAATGTAGGAAGTTTCCTGCTTTTTATTTTTGATCCTGTGTGAGATTTCAATCATGTATACATTGCTCCACATCCACCCACTCATATGTATATGAATACTTGTAACAATGGTAATAATACAAAAACCTCTAATTATATAGTGTGGAGATGAACATCTCAACCAAGTAATTCTTCATAATAATGGAGGAGAATAACGGTGCCTTATAGGTAGAAATCAATTATACTTTCCTTTGATACTTAGTTAAAAGCAATTTATGTGATAATTCAATGAATAAAACAATCGTATATCTTCTGCTATACTTTTCGTGCAGAGATATAAAATTGATGAAATCTGTATTTGATAGCATTAGGTCAATAAACAAATCTATATATATATAATTTCCTTCTCTATGGTGCTTGGCATGTTTTCTAGAAAGAAAATTGCGTACATTGAGGTTTACTTGCTATTCATGCATGATATCTGTCGTGTTGTTTGTGATAATATTTAAAAAAAATGTCAAACAACTCGTTCTACACTAACCACTTGATAGAACCCCCCCTTCTGTTAAGCTTTGACTCCAAGAACTTCGGTTGAGAGAGTTACATCCTACCAAAGGCTTCTCAGGGCTTCACTTCTAGTAATGGGGTTTCAAAACCAATTTACATTGCAAGCGAAAGAGACCGATGAAATTGATTGACAGGCAAGAGATTTATGATGAATGGCATGAGAGGCAAGAGATTTATAAACTGATTTATCCTTTAAATCAGTTCAAGAAAGCGAGTGATAGAAAACAGCAGTTAAGAATTGTATGATGAATCGAAAAATCTGCAACCTTTTCACTTGATATGCTATGAGTTTTACATTCTCACTTTTGCTATTGCACTAAATTGGCAAACAAGTTCCTTTTCACTTGAACCCCATGATTCTATTTGAGGAGTCATTTTGCATGCACTAAAAAGTGTGTCAAATCCACTGTAAATGGGTTTTGCAAGAACAGTATTAAACATGGAGGAGGTCAAACGGTCAAGGGAAATTGATTGTCTTGGACAGCACTCTAGAGTTGTTCTAACAACTGATCTCATTAAAAAAAGAAAAAAATACAGCAACTGAAGCTCTTGTAGAGTTTAGCTTCTCTTTGAAACAGATAGTTTTGCAACAACCACATTGTGTCATTCCTCTATATATTGCTCACCAATGAGCTCTGTTGCATCCACAGTTCAGACTCAAACAAAACAGTCTAAAGACCACACTCCCTCTCTTGCACTTCTCTAGGAACAAGAAATATGGGAGTTCCTGCTCTTCCATCAGTTCCATTGCCAGCATTGCTGCTCTTCTCTTTGATCATCATCCCTCAGCTTGCACTAGGGGGCATTACTAGGCACTACCATCTTGATGTATGCAACTCAAAAGGACTTAATACCTTTTATCTTAAAGCTAGCTTATTTTTCAAGAATAAATCATTAGCATTTGACTTTCCTTTGCTTTACTTTCCCCTCTCTATTTGCTTTGTATATAATGGCTTGGCTTTCTGATGTAGATAAAGTACCAAAACGTAACACGACTATGTCACACAAAGAGCATGGTCACAGTGAATGGTCAGTTTCCTGGGCCACGCATTGTAGTTAAGGAGGGTGATCGTCTTCTTATCAAAGTGGTTAACCACGTACAGAACAATATCTCCATCCACTGGTAAAAGTCATTTCTGATTTGAAAACTTATGTAAAAGAAGAAATTGAACAGAATTTGTAAACTGAACTTCTATGTGTCAAAAAACTTGGTTATTTTTCAAATAGGCATGGCATTCGACAGCTTCAGTCAGGGTGGGCTGATGGACCTGCATATGTGACACAATGCCCCATTCAAACTGGCCAAAATTATGTTTACAATTACACCATTGTAGGCCAGAGAGGCACTCTCTTTTGGCATGCCCACATTTCTTGGTTAAGATCAACTGTCTATGGTCCTCTCATCATTCTTCCCAAGCATGGAGTTCCATATCCTTTTACCAAACCTTACAAGGAAGTCCCCATCATTTTTGGTAATGAGAGAGTGATGAAACATCATACTACAGTGCCCTTATATAGTGACCTGCATGTACTAAGTACTAACCTTACTTTGATATATAATAAAAATTTTCAGGAGAATGGTGGAATACAGATCCTGAGGCAGTCATAACCCAAGCTCTGCAAACGGGTGGAGGACCGAATGTATCTGATGCCTACACTATCAATGGACTTCCAGGGCCATTGTATAACTGCTCTGCTAAAGGTATCAAGTGCTAAAAAAATGTAACTCTCTTTTGTGGTTAAAGTGAAGTTAAAGCTAGATATATCGTGATTCTATATAAAAAGATTGGTCTTTGTCAGATACATTCAAGGTAAAGGTCAAGCGTGGGAAGACATACCTTCTCCGTTTGGTCAATGCTGCACTCAATGACGAACTCTTCTTCAGCGTTGCAAATCACACCCTCACAGTCGTTGAAGTAGATGCAGTTTATGTTAAACCATTTGAAACTAACACTATTCTTATTACCCCTGGTCAAACCACTAATGTTCTTCTCAAAGCCAAATCCCACTACCCCAATGCCACATTCTTCATGACTGCTAGACCATATGTGACTGGCCTGGGTACTTTTGACAACTCAACTGTTGCTGGTATCCTGGAATATGAAGTTCCATCACACTTCGTTCATTCAGCAACTTCCATGAACAAGCTTCCACTCTTCAAGCCCATCCTCCCTGCCCTTAATGACACTTCTTTTGCAACAAATTTCAGCAACAAGCTCCGTAGCCTAGCAAGCTCCCAGTTTCCTGCTAATGTTCCCCAGAAAGTTGATAGGCACTTTTTCTTCACCGTAGGTCTTGGAACAAGTCCCTGTCAACATAACCAAACATGCCAGGGACCTAATGGAACAATGTTTGCAGCATCAGTGAATAATGTGTCTTTCACCCTCCCAACCACTGCTCTTCTTCAAGCCCACTTCTTTGGCCAATCCAATGGAATTTACTCCCCTAACTTTCCCAGTACCCCCTTGATTCCATTTAACTACACAGGCACTCCGCCAAACAACACCATGGTCAGCAATGGGACAAAGCTGGTGGTTCTTCCCTTCAACACAAGTGTAGAGCTTGTCATGCAGGACACCAGCATTCTTGGTGCAGAAAGTCACCCTCTCCATTTGCATGGTTTCAACTTCTTTGTTGTTGGCCAAGGATTTGGTAACTTCGATCCGAATAAGGATCCTGCAAACTTCAATCTTGTTGACCCAATTGAAAGAAACACAGTGGGAGTCCCATCTGGTGGATGGGTGGCCATTCGCTTCTTAGCAGATAACCCAGGTATAACCAAGAGCATCTCTTGTTATCGCTTTACAACGTTGTAGCTATTTGAAGTAGCTACTTTGTCCACCACCGTTATGATAAATTTTACATTTTAGTTGAACATTAAACAAGTAAACAAAAAAGTACATTTGCTAATCAAAAACATGTAATTAGAGTAAAATTGAGGTATGGTGATTCTCTCTATCTTTATCGAATTAACAATAACTGGCATGTAATACTGCATGTTTTAGACCCAGCAAAGATAAATTCAAATTTAAAAAAAAAAAAAGAAACAAACAAACAAATGACATAGGAAGACTCAATTTTCATTGTTTTTTTGATTAGCTTTGGATTTTACTGTAAATTATGAGTGCAGGGGTGTGGTTCATGCATTGCCACCTTGAAATTCACACGAGCTGGGGTCTGAAGATGGGCTGGGTTGTCTTGGATGGAAAGCTTCCACATCAGAAACTGCTTCCACCACCAGCTGATCTTCCCAAGTGTTAAATATTCAATAGGAATTGCGTTCATCACGTTTTTGAACCCTTTGTTTTTTGCTTTTTAGTAGCCCTTGTTGGCATTCTTCTTGGCCTTTAATTATTTTCATTCGGGAGATGAGGTGAAAGGGTGGAATATGTTAAGATAGATGCGTCTATATACAATAACAAACTTATCTGCAAAGTTGTAATATGCTTTCATTTCAATGAGGATTCCACGGTTTTATCTGCCATACTTGGCCATTCTTTTCTTCGAATGTGGATATTATATCATGCAAAGTTACAGTAATAGAATTGATAGATTGGCAACACTTGATTATAATTTTTTTTAATATATATATATATATATATATATATATATATGAATTAAATAATAGGTAATTAATGTTATATAAACAATACTTTATATATGATAAAATACCAAAAAAAAAACCTTATATATTATATTTTATCTTATTTTATGATAAAGGTGTTGATTAATGGTATGAATTTCCTCCCTTCTTTCCATTTAATTATATTATTTCCATTCTTTCGATAAAATTATATATTTTTTAGTAAAAAATAAGAGTATTTAAAAATGAATCCAAATTTATTACACAAATTTTCAGAAGTATAACTTTTCAAATAAAATTCAATAAGTGAATGTAATATATTTATTAAAAAAAGATAAATATATATAGTTGTAACAATTTAAAAAAAAAACAAAAGTACACTTGTTTCCAAAATTAAAGTTTTAATATTGTGCAGAGGAAATTATGCTTTTAATATAAATGAATTTGATCTATAATATAGCAAAATGTTAGCAACAACGATATAACAAAAAATATATATTTATATATAAAGAATATATTACTTCTTCCTTTTTTGGACAACAAATATGATTTTATTTTGAAAAATGTGAAACGATATAATTAAATAAAAAGAATATAAGACAGTATATATAAAACAACTATTATATTTCTATATCATATCTAGATCTTAGATTTGTCGAAATTAAAAATGCTATCAGAAAATATGAGAGTAACTAACATTTCCCTTTTTTTTTAATGTGAGAGTAATATATCAACCGATAAAGAGGCTAATCAATGGAGATGAATGTGTATTATAAGCAAACCCTACGATTAATTTCGTACACAAAATATCTTTTGCATTTGACTGAATGATATGTAGACCCTTTTAAGGGATATTCAATTTATTTATTCCTTTTCTAGGACACACCCTTGTGAAATTATATAATTTCTTTTTGGTTGTCAAATATATGGTTGCTGTGAATTACTTCATATGTGTGATAACAAAATATGGTACAATAAGATAACATAATTTTTATATTGTAACTTATGAGCTCAAAGTTATTATAGGTGTGAACGAGTTTTCAAATTAATAACTTAGTTATGAATGAGTCTTCACATTTATAATATAATAATAGAGACTCAAGTCTATTCAAATAGAATCACTCATTTGTTTAATAATAAGAGGTTTAACCACGAAAAAAGATTTTTTTCTCTGACACCTTATCGCTTTCTCTCTCTTATACAGAAACACGTAGATTTCTCTTCCATTAAAAATTTAGAAGAACTTTCTATATCTTATGATTAACTTGATTGTCTAAATGTATTTACAAGTACCTTTACTGTTTTGGAGAAGAAACTAATATACCTAATTTAGAACACTGGCAGTCAAGATAGTAACACATTATAATTTTTATTTATTTTATGTATATTGTATATATTTTTAAATTACTAGTTAAAATTAATTTATATTTGAATGCATAATCTCTGTCGTATTCTTGTTGCCACTGTCATAATGTTCACAAGGTACATAGGCATATATTTCACATGCCAAAGAAAACCAATACCTATCTAAATCACAATATGCATTTACATCTTTTAACATCTGTAATAATGATTTCACATAGGCGAGTTCAAGATTGTCGTCCAACACGTTTTGACATTGGAAAGATATATTTTTTAGTAAGTTAATTTTTGGGACTAATTCATTTCGGACAATAGGGACAATTCACATCGATATAGTGTATTTAAAATAATTAATTTCCTTAAATGTTAATTTAATATTTAAACTCGAATAAATAAGACATAATCTATACTTTCTTAATTACTAGAAGTCAATTCCCCTTTTCTTCAGACGCCATACTATTCAGATGTCATATTATAATGTAATATAAAGGATAATATATATTCAAAACACAAAAAGAGGTAGAAATAATTTCGTTTTACTTTTGAAGGAAGTGTGTGGAGTTAATTCTTTTTGTTTTGTTTTTTTTTAGCTTTAGCTAGTCGAATAGAGTCA
Organism: Castanospermum australe; assembly: GCA_019955255.1. Classification (NCBI taxonomy): domain Eukaryota; kingdom Viridiplantae; phylum Streptophyta; class Magnoliopsida; order Fabales; family Fabaceae; genus Castanospermum; species Castanospermum australe. Next base: position 67,674 of record NSJW01000757.1, read on the forward strand.
TTTAATTTTGTGATTTTTTTTTTGGTGCTTTCTTATTCTCTTATTTAATACTAATTTTTTATCCTTCTATTCTTACCTGTTTATGAAAATCATAAGATCGCAATTAGTCAATTACACTATAAAAGCTAAAATAATTCATAAAATTATTCATAAGTAGCTTCTTTTCTTTTTGTTTTATTTCAACAAGGCAACCCATTTTAAAATTTAAATAATAGATTATTTTATTGTAGTCAAGAACACGAATATAATTTTACAAAAATGATAAATAATATGCAATCATTTTGTACGCAAGCTATGCATGGGTTTTTGTTTATTTGTTGAGAAAAAAATACAAAATGGGCCTATTTTGTGTCACATCACATCATTGGTAACAGTTTTCTTAAAATGTATTTAATAATATTACTCATATACGTTTTCTCTTATACCGATTTCTTCTTTTTTTTTTAAGAGTGGAAAGTGTAAAAGAGAGATATATAAAAAAATGTGTATGAATAGCATTACTCGTAATCATTCGGACGATATAGCAGTGGTGATAATGTTCAATACAAAAAAGTTATCAATAATTTTATATATAATAAGATGATTAAGAATGAATGACCTTTTACAAACATGTCCAAATGCTTTCCCGGTGTTGCATCTTCTCGTAGTAGTTACTACTTTTGGTTAGGTTTGCGTCCTTGTTCTTGTGTTGTTGTTGGTACAGTGTCGTATTTCTGAATTAAATGTAAGAAAAAACAAGAAAAACGCAGAAGGGAATGTTATGGTCATACAAACAAAATAACTAATTCACAAATAATATATACAACTTGCTATGATAAAAAATTTTATATTTCCATGCAGACATGGCCACTTAGCCATTTTATATTTCTAAGATCCTCTCTGGTTGAAGAAAAATATGTGGCAATTGAGTTTCTGTACTACTTCATGCATATTATCTGCAGATTTCTTCATGATAATATAGAAATCTTACACCACCATCTTGCTCTTAACTCTCAAGAAACAACTTGATACGGAAGCTGCCTTACTTTGGCAACAAGACATCGGTTGAGAGAGTTACATCTGACCAATGATCCTCTCAATCTTCACTGATCAGTTCCTTCTCAGATGTCATGTCACCTTTGCATGGACAACAGTGTGCCAAACAAACTATGAATGGGATTTGTTGCTAAACTATTCAGAAGAAATACAAGTTTTGTTAAGGGTTTTTGACTTGCACAAGAAGGTCAAAGGAACTTGATTTTCTTTTTCTTTTTTTTTTTCTGGTTACTGAGCTTGATTGACTTTGACACCACTCTAAAGTTGTTCTAACAACTTTACTCGTTAAAATACAGCAATATCTAGATTTCAGCTTCTCTTTGAATCAGATATATAGATAATATTGTATCACCTAATCAAACAACCACATACTCTCAATCACCTATATATATAGACTACCGTTTTCCCCTATTCCATCCACACTCAAAGTTAACAGTTTCAGGATCAACCTTCAGATAGAAACATGGGTGTTTCCCTTCTTTCATCACTTAAATTTCCAGCATTCTTCTTTTTGTCATTGATTAACTTTTGTCTATCTGAACTTGCACTGGCGGGCACTACCAGACACTACCATTTTGATGTACACTGCTCCCCTAAAAGACTCATCACGCCTTTCAATTCTACATTTCCTTGGTGTTTTACTTTTACTCCTCTGTTTGCTCTGTATGTAACGGATTGGGGTTGCTGATGCAGATAAAGTACCAAAATGTGACACGACTGTGCCACAGAAAGAGCATGGTGACAGTGAATGGTCAGTTTCCAGGACCTCGCATTGTAGCCAGGGAGGGAGACCGTCTTCTTATCAAAGTGGTTAACCATGTTCAGAACAACATCTCCATACACTGGTAAAGAACATTCTATTTGGAAAAAAATGGCTCACAAAAGAATAGTTATAGTGAATTTGTTAAAGTTTTGAGCAGAAAAGTAATTCCTGTCAAAAACTTGGCAATCTTTCAAACAGGCATGGTATTCGACAGCTTCAATCAGGGTGGGCTGATGGACCTGCATATGTGACACAATGCCCCATTCAAACAGGCCAAAGTTATGTCTACAATTACACCGTTGTTGGCCAGAGAGGCACTCTCTTTTGGCATGCCCACATTTCTTGGTTAAGATCAACTGTCTATGGTCCTCTCATCATTCTTCCCAAGAATGGTTCTGAATATCCATTTGCAAAACCTTACAAGGAAGTTCCCATCATATTTGGTAATGAAATACTAAAGGGCTGAACCTTGGTCTACCCATTTTATAATCTACATAAACTAATCATGCTTTGACAAAAAATTTTTTAGGGGAATGGTTTAATGCAGATCCTGAGGCAGTCATAACCCAAGCTCTGCAAACAGGGGGAGGACCAAATGTCTCTGATGCCTACACAATTAATGGACTTCCAGGGCCATTGTATAACTGCTCTGCCAAAGGTATCAATTGCACTCACAAAGTGTTACCTTAAAGAAAACATTCACTATGTTAGGCACCAATTTCTACATTATAGACTCCTTATGAAATGGTATTAGCTATATGCCTTGATTCTATATAAGAGGTCATTCTTCACAGATACATTCAAGCTGAAGGTGAAGCCTGGGAAGATTTACCTTATACGTTTCATTAATGCGGCACTCAATGATGAACTATTCTTCAGCATTGCAAATCACACCCTCACAGTTGTTGAAGTTGATGCAATTTATGTAAAACCTTTTGTGACTAACACCATCCTTATTGCCCCTGGTCAAACCACAAATATTCTCCTCAAAACCAAGTCTCACCACCCCAACGCCACATTCTTAATGACTGCTAGACCATATGCGACTGGTTTGGGCACTTTTGATAACTCGACTGTTGCTGGTATACTGGAATATAAAGTCCCATCAAATACTCATCATTCAGCTGCTTCATTGAAAAAGCTTCCACTCCTCAAGCCTGTTCTCCCTGCGCTTAATGACACTGCTTTTGCAACAAATTTCACCAACAAACTCCGTAGCCTGGCAAATGCTCAGTTTCCAGCTAATGTTCCCCAGAAAGTTGATAGGCACTTTTTCTTCACAGTAGGCCTTGGCACTAATCCCTGCCAGCAGAACCAAACTTGTCAGGGACCTAATGGAACAATGTTTGCAGCATCAGTGAATAATGTATCTTTCACACCCCCAACCACTGCACTTCTTCAAGCCCACTTCTCTGGGCAATCCAATGGGGTTTACTCCACTGACTTCCCAAGCAGTCCCTTGCTCCCATTCAACTATACTGGCACCCCACCAAACAACACCATGGTGAGCAATGGGACAAAGTTGATGGTTCTTCCCTTCAACACAAGTGTGGAGCTTGTCATGCAGGACACTAGCATTCTTGGTGCAGAAAGCCACCCTCTCCATTTGCATGGTTTCAACTTCTTTGTTGTTGGCCAAGGTTTTGGCAACTTTGATCCAAATAAGGACCCTCCAAAATTCAATTTTGTTGATCCTATTGAAAGGAACACAGTGGGAGTCCCATCTGGTGGGTGGGTTGCTATTCGATTCCAAGCAGATAATCCAGGTTAGTGAGATTGATGCTTGATATTTCTTTGCAACTTTAGTAGATAGTTTATCCATAATGTCAAAATTCAAATTTTAGTTAAAAAATGTTTTGGTTCATTTTGACAAATTAACAAAAAAAGAAATTGCATGCAACCATGTTTAATTATGTGTGCAGGGGTCTGGTTCATGCATTGTCATCTTGAAATTCACATGAGCTGGGGTCTGAAGATGGCCTGGGTTGTCTTGGATGGAAAGCTCCCAAACCAGAAGCTGCTTCCACCACCAGCTGATCTTCCCAAGTGTTAACTTTGCTTCATTTTGTTTCAACATTCTGACCATTTCTTTTTGTAATTCAACATTCAGTAATTGTTTCACACTAGTTGCTTTGATCTTTTTTTTTTTTTTAAATGAGAGTTGAGAGTGGACCTTTTTCTTTCTCTGTTTTCTTTTTTTTTTTTTAATTTCTTCGGATGAGAAATGTATTTATATACGAATAACAGCAATATGTAGAGTATGCATTTATAATTTTTTGAATGAAAATTATTTTGTTTTCACCTGCCCTGCCTCCACCCCCACTCTATGTTGATATTAGTTATTTGAAAAAATTAATAAATTGTTTTATTACAAAAAAAATTAATTATACAATAATGTATCATTTACAATAAAATAAGTTTAAACTTGTTGAATTTATTCGAGCAAAACTTAATTAGCATTAATAGGACTTCGGCTCAATTATCAGTGGAGTTGAGTCCCAGCAGGAACTGAATAGAGAAACCTCCAAGGCTAATTGGAGGTTATGCTGATAACTTTATTGATAGGCTCAAACTAAAGGCACTAGAAGAGAATTGGGGAAGGCATGGAAGGATGAGGAGAGATATTGAAACAAGAAATCTAGAATTCGGTGGCTGCGAGAAGGTGACAAGCATAAAGCATTTTTCCATTATTCAAGAACAATCAGCAATAGAAGGAAGAATGCCTGCATGGTTTGCAAGCATTTTTCTTGTGTGAATCTCATTCAATGAAGTGCAACAATCCTCCTAAGGGTATGTTTGGTATGGGAATAAAAGTGAAAGGTAATTTTTTATGGATGAGATTTGTATACAAATCTAAAAAGAAAAAAATAAAAATAAAATAATTCCTCTGAAAGAATGCAAGAATGTTCCTCTCATTGGAACAATACACCGCAAGTGACATGGCATTTAAAAAGTAATGATAGAAAATATGTATTCGTGTTAAGGCAGTTCTGAGTTCTCCATAAATTCAGCTGCAAATTGGAGTCCAGCTTTATATCACACACAACTCGTTTATTGGATGCATATCCCCAAGGCACATGTTTACATGATGGATTTAGTATCACCAACAGCTGATAATTGCAGTCAATAGAAAGACTGCCTTTTATATTCAGTAACATTTGTAAGACCACAAATAAGTATGGGCCGAATCAAGAAGCAAACTCCTCTGATGCTATTTGATGAAAGTGATGCCACAATGGAAGCAATCCTACTCATGCGAATTCCTTATCGATTATAAAAAAAGATTACACAACTGTCAAGTGAATTTCTAAAACACAAGTAATGATCAAAGTACCTTGAGTTTCCTTTTCATTCTCTTCTTTCCTCCTTCTTCTTCTTCTCCTTTTTTTGTTTCTTTCCCTCCTCCATTCCCGTGTTGCCCTCACCTTCATCACTCAGTTTTTCATTTGACTGAATTTCATTTTGAGCCCTGGTTGGTAGTTCGTCCTCACCTTCCTTCTCTCCAAATTCAACTCTGCTTTCTAGATGATCCCCTAACTCAACTTTCTGCTTCTTTTTATTCTTCTTAAGCTTCTCACTCCCACCCACATTTCCTGCATGATACCCAATAGTACCATTGGGTTCCTGACTGAATTTAACAGCGGTCTGAGTTGATTTTTCATCATCCTCATCAGTATTCTCACTGCCAAACTGGTGCCTTCTGAACTTGTTCTTAGATTGCACAGGCCCATGATTCAGCTCCTGATTAGTCTCAACACTCCGAATTGAGTTTTCCATGACTCTCTCTCTGTCATCATGAGTCTCTGTTCTGTTCCTTTTGTGCTTGTGATGAGAGTGTGACGATTTAAGCTCCTTGTGGAGCTGGTTCAGCTCATTGAAAGAAGTAGAGGCCCGGTGGAGATATGCACTGATGACTTGTGAAGCACCATTCTCAGCAGCAACAAATTTGGAGAGAATTTTCGCAGCTTTTGAAAGAGAGATTTGTTTCATTGAAATAGATTCTCCAGAGATTGTCTTCATGTTTTGCCGAAAATATATCTAGGCTTAGCCCCTAGAACCTTCAATAAAACGCCACCTACACAAGGCTTAGCAAAGAATGCTTTCAGTTGATAGGTAGCAGTTCAATCTCAGAGTACCATTAAGATTGATAAAGTTGACTAGTATTTAAGTTATATGATCAGATTAAATGCATAATTATCCAAAAAGGCATTCATACTGACTTCTTTCCATGCACAAATTTTAATGGTAATTCAAGGTCAAAGATATAATGGGGAGATTAACAGCATACTCACCACTAAACCTTCTATTCCCTTGTCCGCAATATGACTCTCATTCGTTTGTTTCATCAACTACAGTAGTTTCCAACTATATTTTCTCGACCTGCATTAGTTATTTTAAAGAGAAAATTTCAACTTTTGACTAGTAAGAACTTCAACATTTATCCTGGCAGTATATATAGGAGAGAAATGGGATGTAAATTGAATAAGTTCCATGACAAATTCCAGAACAACAACAGTATGGACTCAATCAATAACAGGGCCACAAATGGAATTGACATATCAATAGTTCAACACTAGAGGCAGGTCTTCTAGATTTACCAGTTATAATTTCTTTGTCAGGTACTAATATTTACTGTGGCAGTGCTTTAAATTATGAAATGTAACAACATACAAAGCATGTGAAATGTACAGGGAGTCGGTACAACAAATTTTTAATTGACGTCTAGTAGTTTTTTTATCTTGTTGGATGAATGTGTTGAAAGTATTTTGTTCTTTCCTTGCCTCTCTCCGTCTCTCTGGCTTTAGTCAGATACAGGCTCAAGTAGCCTTATGGGATAAACAGCATAAAAGTATATATGTAAAAATGCTGACTGAGACTGACTGAGACCTCACTTGATCGTCTTAGTATTGTCAATTGTCATTGGAAAAATGCTCAGCCACATCAAACCAAGCATCAGGAGCACTAGCTATAGGATATCCTATACAGTCTTGCAAGGGTTTGATGCAAAGAATAGGAAGAAGAACAAGGTTTTAGTAAACTATTGCAAAAGTGAGCATAATTGAAGACCACCAACAATAAAAATGAACAAATTAATAGTAGCCTTACATTGATTTAATGATTTAATTCATTATATTTTAAATAAAAATGATTAAATGCTCGAGCTTCATTAGAGAAGGGTTGGGCATTTTTCTGATAGGTCTTTAGCGACAGGGACCAAAAAAGATGCAATTGATCTTTGCTTCAATATCGGCGATATCATCATTATCAGGATAGGCTAGAGAGAAATAGATAGCAAGGCTCAAGATAGAAGACCAGCCAACCAACATGATCTATGTAGCATAATGAGGATGGTAACTTTCTGCCTAAAAGTTCATGATCACCACACAGCTTGGAGTCTGGAGATTTGGGGGTGGGGGGTGGGAGGGGCACAAAAAAAATTTAAAAAACCAATATCTAATGGAATGGAAAGCTCTTCATGAGCAAGCAGTTTCAAACACAAAGAAAATAACACAGCCCCAGGGGAAGGATGAAGGGGAGTTCTCTCACTTCCCAATTGTCCAAACTAGCTACATGGATATTTACTTCCAGTCATAGGAGCATCCAATTGAACAACTGAAAGAGGATGCCTTGAGCCAGAGATAGAAGAAAATCCCTTAAAATTGTCTGTCAATAAAATTGTTATATGATTGTAATATAATTACTGAGACTGAGTCAGTGATGAGTCCTATGGGATAGGCAAAGGCTTAAATATCTATGCTGCTATAAATCACCCTCTGCAGACTATCTTATACCGCTTCAACAAATAAATCTGGGTTTTCACTTTTTACACCACATTATTCCCAGTAAATGAGATTTTTCATAGGCCATAGGATGATGAAGGTTCTTTCACTCGCTAGAGTTATTGACATCCCAAAACAGAGCTAAAAGCAAAACCAACAACATAACAGTGCTCCTATATTAGGAACTACAAGCCAACCACATTTTTTTCAGAAATTCCTCTGGTGGACCTCTCCAAACCTGACGCAAAGACCTTCATTACAAACTATCATATACTTTTTGAAAGCCCTAAACTATCATATACAGATTTGGCATATTTTCTTATGCAATAGACAATACATTACGAACTCGCACGCACACACCCAATAATTTTGGAACCCTAGCAATTAAATTAGAACAAAATCGAAAAAAAAGAAAAAACAGCCCAAGCATCTATCCATTTCTTAGGGGAATACCTGACAGCGGCGATCTTCCTCGTCGGTGGCGCTCTTCCTCACAAGGAGGAGGACTCTTCGGACGGTGGCGACACTCTATCGAAGTTCAGAGCTCCCAACTCATACCGCAGCCACGTTATTTTTGAGCGGCGAGCTGTTCAATTTGGAAAGGACATGGGTTGGAATAATGATATTGTTGGGGTTATTTTTGTCCGCAAAAATATTTTAAAACAACTTCCAGTATAAGCTGATACTAAGCCTTCCGCAAGAGCTGTATTCCAGAAGCTCCTTCACTTGAAATAGCTTTTTAACAAGCTGTTATATATATAACGCTTTTTCAAAAGCTAAAAGCTGATCAAAATAAACTTAATGCAAATATCATTTTTACACTACATAAGCTCTTATTTTAGTATGTATTTAGATTAACTGTAAAAAAAATTTATTTTAATAATTAATTATATGTATAATTAATTTTTTTTAAAATTGATTATGATAAAAATCAGTTTTATATTTAGATATGTTAATAAAAAAGTAATTTTAAGATAATATATTTTGTTTAGATTGTATAAAAAAATTACTTTTATATAATAAATTACTAAAAAGGATATAATATTAGTTTCAATAAAAAATTGAGGTGGTTAAATCTAAGATGATATTAGTAAAACTGTTGCTATCTTCTAAAATAATCAATTAAATTATAATCAAAATGCTAAAAATTTAGCTTAAAAAAATCAATTTTTCATGTATAAAAAATAATCTGATATTATAATCCATTTCAAATAATCAATACCAAACAAGATTTAAAAATAAGAAAACAGCTTTTATATATAATAAAAGCTGTTTTTCAAAGCAAAAAAATTCCCAAACAAGCTCTTAGTTCGATAACTTATTAATAAGTGTTTCCAAACTTGCCAGAACCAATTTGAAGCTCAAGTTGAGTTATGGGATAATTTTAAGTAAGCGTATTAAAAATAATTTCAATCAAATAATTAATTATGAATTTAAATAAAAAAAGTATTTACAATAATTAATTATATGTAAGTTATTAGTTATTCTATAATTGAAATTTTCACATAATCCTAATTGAAATTATTAACTGCCCTTTTTCGAGTGATATATATTTGTCATGGGATGGGAGGAGAGGTGGTCTTCCCTTATAGGAATCAGATCCCTGGTACCATCACTTTTAAGACAAATGCCTTTATCACTACAGCCACGGGCTTGATGGCCAGTGATATATATCTGATATATATCTAAAAGCTTGTCACACTTGAGGCAATGGCAATTTTGATAGTTGGTCCTGTCAATGCAATCAAGTTTTGTTAAAATGCAATCCAAGTAGTGCAGTTGTGAGCCCAGCTGGTATCCAAGCCCATGCAAGGGCCCACTCCAACACTTGTTCATTCATCTCTAGATTCAGTTCAAGGGCCCATCTGAAGGCTACACTATTATCCTGGTTAAGTGCCGGTGCCGACCCTGACCAAAAAACAAAAAGAAAAAGTGCCGGTTCCGATGATGGATACGGCACACAGATCTGGTTGACCCAAAAAAAAAAGGCATACATATCTGAAGTTTATGATTGTTACATGATACTTTTTTTAACTGTATTATTATTTAAATAGTAAAGAATAAGGTTTCTTGACATGATGTGCAACTCTTACATCTAACAAGCTCATGTTGATTTTAAATTTTCTTGCTATCGAGCCATGAACAAGGAAATGGAAGAATAGAAAGATTTTCTATATCATGATGCCATACTTTTTTTATCAGACATGGGCAAAGCTTGAATTTTTGAATCTTCGAGTTTTGATGTAGCCCTGGGGACGGTAAACACATTTGGGCTAGGCTTTTGCCTGTGCCAATTGGGTCGCTACCAATTATTGGATATGCTGGAATTTTTTTTTATTTTTGGTTTAATTGTAATTTTGAATCTTTTATTTTAACAAAAACAAACGAATTTGGTTTCAGTATTTTTAAAAATGAATTATTTCATTTATTTTCACAAAATCAACAAGTTTAGTTCATCATTTAGTATGTTTTATAAGTTGACAAGACTCTCAATCTAAACTATAAATTTTGAATAGACTTAACATCATTTTTTAAAGTTTGGCTAAGTTAAGATACCTAACTAAGCATGGATGACGTGAGAAAATTTTGTGATAAAATCAACCTGAGAAGATTTGGAGAAATAATAAAAGTCATTTGGCTCAAATATGGCACTCACTGCCAATCGACTGTCCCGAATTTTGATCTTGCAAAAGAACAAAATCTTTAGGGAAGGAAATGATTAATTATTTTGATGATTGGGTAAGTTTAAATATTTTTAAAATTTATAGGGGAAAAAATAAGTAAATTTTTTTAAAAAGAAAAAACTATTACACAATCTAGCACATTTAGGTCATCAAATTTTTGTGAGGCTTAGGCTGATATTTTTAATTTTATTTAAATGCTAACAATTTTGGTCCAACTTATTTAATTAGCGATTTGTTGATGAAGGACTTAATCGAACCTTCATATAATCACTTTTAATGTAATTGACTAATTGCATTTAAAAAGAAAAAGCAATAGGAATAATAAAATAAAATAATAATTAGTATTAGTATATATTACCACCAGCAATCCGCTCCTTCATTCGGGACGTACGGACGGATCAAGCAGCGTGTGGTGACTGTAGAAACGGAAGCAGGTTAGAGAGACTGAGTTGGAGGGAAGAGGAGCGGAAGCGCTAGACGGTGATGATCTTCTAGGTCGGCGGTTCATTAGATTAGAGACGCACATGGATGAATAGCCAAAAAAAAAAAAAAGAAACCAAAAAAAAAAAGAAAACTGAATAAGGAGAAATAAGTTATTAGAAAAAAGAAAAAGCGCAACGAAGAAAGGAGGTAGAGAGAGAGAGAGAGAGAGCAGAGAGACGAAGATGAAGAGCGCTGCTGGTACTGGAGGCGTGATTCCTTCGTACGCTCTTGCCGCGAAAAGACGATGGAGAGGGCTCGTAATTGGGGTTCTGGGCCTCGTCATCCTCTCCATGCTCGTTCCTCTCGTCTTTTTGCTTGGCCTGCACAACGCCGGTACCGTACTGCACTGATGCAATCTCTTTCCACTTGCTTTTCGTTGATGTAATCTCATGAAATCACTCAGATCTGTTAGTTATTTTCGTGTTTCTTTTGTCTTTGGTGTTTCTTTCTCCGTTCGATGATTCCTTTCAATCGCAATGCTGTTCGATTTTTGCGTGAGATCGATATGAAGAACGGTGTGTGTGACCCCTGATTTCTCTATGCTCACACTAGACGTCACTGAGAAACCAATATTAGTCCAGATCGAACGTTTTCTTGTGTATTCATGTATCTATTGCAGAGGTCGAAATTCGTCACTGCGTGAAATTATGTCTCATGCTTTATATGTGTGTGTGTGTGTGTGTGTGTGTGAGCAGTGATCATAGTGCACCATTAACAAAAATCATGCCTCGCCTTGATTTTTCTTTCTAATTCTCCTGCACCGTTTGTCATTCCCCTTTTGCAGGGTATATATATGAACAGAAAAATTCTCCTTCAGTAAGCATTCAAACATTTCTGTGAATTTGAAACAATTTTCCAGCCCAATGTATTCTTGTGTTGATGTCACTGTTTTCCCCTTCTCTTCTGTACTTTTACAAATCAGAATAGGAATGGTCTTGAAGGATATGATGTCAGTGATAAACAGAATCGGTCTGAGGTATGGTGTTTTTCCCAAGCTATTTTAAGCTGTCCATTTTTTTTAAAAAAAAAAATTTCTAGTAATCTTCTGTGGAATATAATAGGTCACAGTAACCTCACTGCTTGAGTTGTGGTCAAGAAGTTATCAACTTACAATTATCCCCTATTTACAGAAGGAAAAAATATCCTAACATGTGTCTTGTCATTTTTCAAATAGTCAAATGGTTGATTACTTTTCAATTTTTCGATTGGTATGCACAAGTATTGATGGGGTATTTCTCAAAGTGAAGAAAAATGGACAAACAAAGTAATATTAGGGTATCAATAATAATGTCCAAAAGGAATGCATTACTGGTGTATGAGCCTGATAGGACTTTTAACTCCAACATCCAAAAACTTATATGTTATCCCCCAAAACCCCAAATTAATGTTTTCTTTTGCAGGGAGAACAATCAATTCATGTGCAAGAGCTGATGACAAAGTTCGGGCCAACTCTTCCAAAGGTTCTCAGCATAATACTCTGGTGGTTAATTTTTTTACTTCTTTATTTATAAATTTTTTGATAAATATTTTATTTATAAATTATTGATTCCCTTATACTTTTTAATTGATGAATGAAAATGTATTTGTTAATTCTTAATCTTACCCACTGTAATTGAAATGGAAACTTAAAAGTAAATCATAGATATCTACCGCTAACTTTACCATCAGTTCATTCTTTTACACCATCATTGATGGTAAGATTGATTTCCTCTGTATGTTTGGTGAACAATTGTACTGACTTTTGTATTGAATTTTCGGTTTTTGGATTGAAGAATAAAAATATTAGAAGGAGAAAAAGAGTACCAAGAACAAGGAGGACAAGAAATCCTCCTTGCACATGGAACTGAGGAGGGGGAGGGGAACACTGCATTATATGCATCTAGAATTTATGTGGCAAGATTATTAATTATCATTAATAATTACATGTCAGGATGTTCTCAAGAGTTATGCTCGAGAAGATAAGAATGACACTATCAGTAGGGGCACCAGGAACGATGATCAAGAAAGAGGTGGTTCTATTGATTTAATTTCATGGATTGAATTCTCACATGATGCCTTCTTGTATCTCATTTCGCTCTTTCTTTCTGTTTTGACTTTCAAATAATTTTCAGGTTTCAAGATGCCACCTAAACCTAATGGTGTTTTTGCAATCACTTCCGCCTTCAAATGTACGTATCCATTACATTCATTTGTTGAAACCTTTGTTTGAAACACAATAATTCATAATTGTTCAGAATAGTTTAATTCATAACACTGACATTGACTCCTATTTATACTAATAATCTAGGTCAAGCACAAGTGTAGTACAGCTAGTAGAAGCCTAACCCAATAACACTCACAGCATACTAACATAATATTAATTAGACCTATAAGCTTGCAGCTTGTTACAAGTGGCAAACCCATGGTTGTTAAAATCTCATTTCAAAACTTAAAAACCTACGCTTTTACGTTTTGAAAACGAAAAAACTTTTTGGATGTTAGGTAAAATCCAAAACTCATAAAATCTTTACAATTTACATTTTAAAACTTAAAATCCTTAAAATCTAGATTTTATCTCATGATTTTATACTTTTACATTTGCAATGTAAATGTGCTAATTTTTTTTACTAGTTTTAAGCATTTTAACATTCAATCTCCTTTCATTCCCCCATCAGTCTAAATTACTCAATCAATCAAGTTCCAACTCATTTGTCCCTCTTCTTTTAGATTCACCTCTCATTTTGTATTTTAAATTATCACAAGTTCCAATCCATTTAATCTCCTCTCTTTCACTCTCTTAATTTTAATGATGAAGATGATATAGGAAATGAGGACTTAGAGGATGAAAGTGTTAACATCTTTGAATTTATTTTTTTTTTTACATAATTTATGATATATTAATTATTAAGTTAAGTAATTTGTTATTTTAATATTTAAATCTGAATTAGAATATTTATATATCATTACTTATGTGTATGTGTGTGTGTGTGTGTGTATAATTTTTAGATGATATTTTACATAAGATGTAAAATTTACGTTTTTATGTTTTGTTTTTACACTTCGCTTTTACTAGACCCTCTAATGTTTTTTAGTGAAAACTCGCATTTAACCACCTTGGGCAAAGCCACAGAAAACTCCAAGATCTGAAACAACTCAACCCATCTCACCAAAGAACCTAAGCAACTAGCACTCTCCCAAAATAACAAAATCTTTGGTGACGTCCTTGGCAGACAGCTCCTGCAGGTCTCCGAATTTTTTCCTCAGTGGCCCCCTTGACCTTCTTCCAACTTCTCCTTAATACACATCCCAAGCACATGACATAGCTTCAGAAGTCTTCGACCTTCTTCCTCGATGGCCCCCTTGACCTCCAAATTGATCTCCACAACACTGGGTTGCATACAACCTTGTAACTCAAACAATTTTACTAGAGCCCAAAGTCTTCAATTCGCAACTCCCACGTTAGCAAGATAAAGCCAATCAAGTCTATCCTAATCAAGTCTGCAGCTCCCTTGGTTGCACCTACAAGTTGAGGTTCTGACTCCCCAAGTCACTCAGCCTCCCTCCCTCACAACTCACTTGGCTGCTCCATCAACCATGAAACATGACTGAATCACAACCCAAAACAGTCTTGGTTTTATCTCCTTTAGAAACCATCTCAATTATAAACCCAACAGAACACCAAAATACTAAACCAACACAATTCCACCCCATCTCTGTCGAAATACCACCAAAACCACCAAATCAAGATCATAGCTTGCTAAACTAGTCAAGTCACAGCTTAGAGGCCTCAAAAGAGCCCACCAATTCCATCCAAAATCTCCGAGCTTGAATGCAGCACCTCAGACCATAGTTATTTATGGCGTGCGGCGCACTGCTGCGACAAGGGCTCATGGCACTGTTGTGTGTTGCGATGTGCAGGGCAACATTGAAGTGCAGCGCATATTATATTAAATATACTTAATATATTTAATATAAACATAAATCCAATAATATACAATCATGCATTGCTTTCTGGCATAAATTACATACCACTTGATTCCTATCATTAGGATTTGGACAAACACAATACTTTCAAGTTGGGTCTGCACTCCTAAACTTACTAGAACTCATTTAGGAACTTATAGAGCACAAAAAAGGGGGCTGGGTTGCTGGTTGGGTGTGCCAAAACAAAAGAGAGAGAGGAATGACCTGGGTTGGTGCAAAACAGAGAGCAAGGGCCTGGGTTGCTACCGAAACAGAGAGATGGGGCATGGATCGGGGGCTGGCTTGCTGGTTCTGGCCGAAACAGAAGAGAAAATGCCAAAACTGAGGAGAAACAGGAGCTGCCGGCAGGGAAAGAGAAAGAAAACGCAGGGATCAGGTCTAGGAGGTGTGAAACAGAGGCTGGGCTTGTGTTTTAAGCCACCCAGCTTGAAAACTTAAAGAAAACGCAGGGTTAACTGCATTTTACATATTGCTCGCGTTGCGCACGCCATGAGCAACGGGAAATAGCGCACGTTGCGCACTATGGCACGCGCAACATGAACATTGCCAGGCAACAGCGATTTTGTTGCCCAAGCTGGTGTGGAGAGCGCAACAGCGCAATGGCGCACGATTAATAACTATGTCTCAGACCAACACCAAACAGCCCATGTGCACTCTAAACCCACGTTAATTTGAGCTAAAATACCTCCCCAACCTGCAACTTCCCTGATCACCCTTGTCTGGGCGACAGCTCCCCTGGCCATGAACAGTCTGCATTCAGCATGGCCCTTGGTCACATATCAAACACTGAGAAATAGCCTGAAAATTGGTCTGGAAAAATTGATCAATTACAAAACGGGAAATGGATTGATCAGCTCTGAACAAGAATTTCAATTTTTTTCTGCTCTGCAGTAGCATAAACAGTGATTGCACCACAATGGTGTGAGGAGTAACTTCACGAATCAATACTGGAAAAGGAGTGAACTGGTTCTTGCAGCAGTGATAGGGAGAACAAAGAAAATCTGAAAGGATAAGATGAAAGGGACATTATACAAGAGAGAATTCCAGAGTTGGGAACTCTGCACGATTTAAGGGTAGACACAGGTCATGGTGGATGGTACTGCTCTGATATCATGTTGAAACACAGTAATTCAATAGTTGCTCAGAATAGTTCAATTCATAACACTGACTTAGACCCCCTATTTATACTATTAATGTAAGTTAAGTACAAGTGTAGTACAACTAGTACAAGTCGAGTCCTATAACACTCAGCATACTAACAAAATATAACTTAACACAGTAGTACTCTCTAACAAACTTTTCATATGCTCGTTTTGTATTTACATTCGTGTAGCTACTTGAACTAATTTAAATTCTAAAACAGAATTCTAGAGGTGGTCACGTTAATCAAGTCACCCACCTTACAAGAAGCTCCCCTGATGAAAGTGGAGAGTCATGTGAGGTCAGATTTGGCAGCTATTGCCTATGGCAACAGAAACATAGAGAAGATATGAAAGATGTTATGATTAAGAAATTGAAAGACCAACTATTTGTGGCTAGAGCTTACTATCCTAGCATTGCAAAACTCCCAGCACAAGACAAATTATCTCGCCAACTGAAGCAGAATATACAGGAGCTGGAGCATGTGCTTAGTGAATCTACTACTGATGCTGATCTTCCACCACTGTAAGCTGATATCCTTATATGATTTCTCATTTTTCCATCAGCTTAATTATTAGAGTTGCATTCTGCTTGAGCGGTTATTGTAAAATATTTTCACTTGGATTTAATCTCACCTTCAATCAAGCAGCCTTATAAAAAAAACATTGATTCTCAATTTTATTTCTGGATGCAGACCTGGCTCTTGCTAGTGTTCTTGAATGCCACATATTTTCACGTTTTAAGAGTCCATAAAGTAGTTCAGTTAGTTTGTCTTAGAACAAGTAAAGTGACTTATATTCATTCCTGTTAGCTTATATTATATCGTTGTCTAATAACTTTTGTTGTACGTAAGTTACTCTCATTTTTAGCACCATTTATGGTTCCCTGACGATTGTTGGGCTAATAGATTATTCTACAAAACATAGCCATATCCTTCTTTTTTCTCTCAAACTTTTTCAATCTTTGGGTTTCATATGTTCTTTCTTTTGTTTTTGCTTCAAGCCCAAAGCTGTTGTTATGATCCTTGCCTTTCAGGATTGACTACTTCTGTCTTTTCTCTTATTTTTTCTTCCTTGTTTCAAATGCTATAAGATTACAAGAAAGTTGACATCAGTCACAATATGTTATCAGGATTGAGAAGAAGTTACAGAATATGGAAGTTACGATAGCCAGAGCTAAATCGTTCCCCGTTGATTGCAATAATGTTGACAAGAAATTGAGACAAATATTTGATTTGACTGAGGATGAAGCCGACTTCCACATGAAACAGAGTGCATTCCTGTATAAACTTAATGTTCAGACAATGCCGAAGAGTCTCCACTGCCTGTCACTGAAACTAACTGTAGAATATTTCAAATCTTCACATTATGAAAAAAAGGCTGCTGCTGAGAAGTTTATGGATTCTTCATTGCACCATTATGTTATTTTCTCTATTAATGTGCTTGCAGCATCAGTAGTTATCAACTCCACTGTAATGCATGCAAAAGTATGTTATGTTTCTTCTCATCCACCAGTGAATTGTAAAGGTTAAATTTTAGCAGTTATTGTAATTTCACTTGTTGCTGTGTAATATTTCAGGAAAGTTGGAATCAGGTTTTTCATGTGTTGACTGATGGACAAAATTATTATGCAATGGAGCTCTGGTTCTTGAGGAACAATTATAAGGAAGCTGCTGTTCAAGTGTTAAATGTTGAGCATCTTGACCTGGACAGCCACAAGGGAACTCCATTGCATTTGTCCTTACCTGAGGAGTTCCGTGTTTCATTTCATAGTGTTGATAATCCATCCGTGAGTCAGATTAGAACAGAATACATTTCAATTTTTTCTCATTCACACTATTTACTTCCTGATATATTCAGCAATTTGAAGAAAGTAGTGGTTCTGGATGACGATGTTGTTGTCCAGCAAGATTTGTCAGCCTTGTGGAAACTAGGCATGGGAGAAAAAGTTAATGGTGCAGTGCAATTCTGTTCAGTAAGGCTGGGTCAACTGAAAAGTTATCTGGGTGAGAAAGGTTTCAGTCAAAATTCCTGTGCTTGGATGTCGGGGTTGAACGTAATTGACCTGGTCAGGTGGAGAGAGCTTGGTCTTACTCAAACTTACAAAAGGTTGATAAAAGAGGTGAGTGGCTACGTTCATTTTCTTTCTTTTGTCTTTTTCCTTTATTTTTTGGAATTTTTTTGGGGAAGGGAGCAGAGCAAGTCCATTACATTTAGATGGGGCATATTATACTTGGTCACCATAGCAAATATAGTATTACCAAAAGGTTTCTGTTAATTGGTATGCTGTTATTTTGTGTTTATTGATTTCTACCATTCGTCTTGTCTGTCATAGTCTTTAATCATTGTATCCATTGATATAGGTTGTTGTATACTCTGAGCTATTTACATTTTCTGACTTTTGTTTATTCCTAATGTAGTTGAGCATACGAGAAGGATCCACTGAAGCTATTGCATGGCGTGCCAGCTTGGTCACCTTTGAGAATAAAATATATCCCCTCAATGATTCATGGGTTCTGTCTGGACTGGGTCATGATTATAAAATTGATACTCAAGCCGTTAAGCAAGCTCCGGTACTGCACTTTAATGGGAAAATGAAACCTTGGCTTGATCTGGGAATTCCAAACTATAGGAGCTATTGGAAGAAGTTTGTGAACAAAGAAGATCAGCTCTTAAGTGAGTGCAATGTATATTCATAATAAGCTGTGATCCCTGTATAAGCTTGTAAGTTTTGGAAATTCTAGGGGTGAGCTCTTAAGAAGCAACAAGAGGATGCCTGTGCTCTGGGTGCTCAAAATTTGCTGATCTTGCTTTCGAAGGGGTATTGTGGAAGAAGTGATAGTGTTGATGAGCTTAACATACCGGTTGTAAAATTAGTCAGTCAATAAGGAACCGGGGAACTTTACTGCTTTTCTGGCAAAATCATTAAGAAATCTGAGTACCCTCACACACAGTTTTCAAGATAGCTAATTGGTGTTGAGGTTTATCTGATCCACTGGCAGGTAAGCAGTACGAAGAGTTATACATGAGCAAGGCAGTGGTCCATGAAAAAGAATATAAAGACGGTGCCATGGTTTGTTTCAAAGAGATTTTATTGTCTTGAATGGTGTAAATTATTCTTAGCTGGGAAACAAGTAGAACTATTCCTCCTAGGGTGACTTAATTCTTTTCCTTGGATTCATAATTCGCTCAAAGTTGTTCTTATTTGATAATAAGAATGTTGTCCGACAGCTTTTACAAGAAAAACAAAAAAAAGTAACAATTTTGTCCTCTAGTAAAAGTTTAATAGGAACTAATCTTCTTTGCAGTTGAGTATTGGCTATTGACTCATTGTATAAGTGGAAGTTGCTTTTCAACAAGAGTGGGAGAGAAGGTGGAGGCTTCGAAATTTGCTTTCTCGATGTATCTTACTGCTGAGGAGGTCTGTGAATGTGACTGGGGTGGCAAAATAATCTAAGAATTCGTTATTCGTTCAATCTATTTATTTATAAATTTAATTTAATTCATACAATTATTATAAAAATATGAATAAACATGCATATTAATCTTTTAGAAATACAAGTGGTATTAATTTAATTTTTAAAAAAAATTTGGCATTAAATATAATGTTTTAATCATAAAATGGGACAAAATAATTTTTATGTTATAAATTGTAAAAATATTATTAATAAAGTTCTTGATTGATATATGTCTTATTTTATGATTGAAGAAATAAATTAAAATTATTTTTATGTTTGAAGGATCAAATTGATGTTATTTTTTATTATTTAAAAATTAAATTAATGTCAAATTTATTTAAATAATTAAATTAATATCACATATATTTTTAATGAATTAAAATAGGAATTTATTCTAAAAGTTTTAATGTATTGGATTGGGTCAAATTAACTTCCGAATGGATAATTGATTATACATAATACCCTATGGATGATCGCACGTGTTTGTATGCAAAATTGCCAATAGCACATTTATCGAGCACCACATTGTTAGTTGTCAAAGTCATATGGCTTAACTTATTTTCAGTCTTATTAGGTTTGAGCTTATTTATTATGTAAGTCAAATTTAAACTTTTATAAAAGTCTATTTAATTAAATAGGCTATGCCTAGGCTTAGGGCTGAAAACGAGCCGAATCGGACCGAGCTGAGGTGGAATTCTGCTCAACTCGATAAAAAATGATTTTATTCAAACTCGATTCGAGTTTGAAATGAACTATTTTTTTGAGCTCAAGTTCGATTCGGATCAAGTTCATGAACTATTCAATTCAACTCATTAGCTCGAGTTATATGAACTAAATGAACTAAAATGAGATAAAATGAACTAAATTGAGATAAAATAAACTAAAATAAAATAAAATAAATCAAATATCAACTCAAATTTCTTATATTTTTTTCTCAAACTTATTTAATTTTTAAATTATATTATTGTGTGTATGTGTATATATATTTATTGAGTCAATTCATGAACTCATTTATTTAACAAGTTCAATTTTGAGCTCAAGTTCATCTCATTTGGTTTATGAATTAAGTTTATTGAGTCAATTAACAATTCGAGTTTCGAACTATGGTTTTGTTCATTGCTAGCCCTACTTAGGTTGTGAAAAATATTTATTTGGCTTAATAGGTCGCTTATTTATTTGGCCTAATATATATATATATATATATATATATATATATATATATATATATATATATATATATAAAATTAAAAAATTATAATATTTATATCATTTATTATTATATATTTATATAATTTATTAATTTTAAACATAATTTAATAATTTTAATTAAAGATACAGGTTATTTGAGATTTTTAAAGTATAAATTTATTAACTCAATTTAAAGTTTTTATGTAATGTAAGCCTTTAAATAGGCTTACAAGCTATACCAAATTTTTATATTTTCATAAAAAAGTTATACTGAGTTTAGAAAAAATCTTATGTCAAGTAATAGGTCAGACCCAAACTCGATATTTTATAAAATAAGTTAGGTCTATTTAAAGAAAACCTAACATAACTTATTTTCACCCCACACTCAACTTTAGTGGAAAACCACCAAAAAACCTAGTAAAATATCTTCTATCACACTATCACGCTATCACA
Source organism: Castanospermum australe (assembly GCA_019955255.1). NCBI lineage: Eukaryota > Viridiplantae > Streptophyta > Magnoliopsida > Fabales > Fabaceae > Castanospermum > Castanospermum australe. The sequence goes on from NSJW01000757.1 coordinate 88,620, forward strand.
CTATACTATTTCCTTTAATTAATTATTTTTGTAATTTGACTTTGTTTTGGAAATTTTAATTCTAACTATTGAATTTTCATAAATTCACCTTTTTAAATTATGTTTTTTAATAAATTAAGGAAGCTTAAAAAAATACTATTAATAATAAAAAGAGTAGATAGATTGAATATATATCTATTATAATAAAAATAGATTTGTTAGATATCCGTATATTAAATGGATCATCAATAGATTATATTTTTTTAATAAATTAACATCTATTAATTTTTTATGAATTTTCAAATTATATCAATTTTTATTCTATAATTTTTAAACAAATAATTTAATTTATAAATAAAATCAAATCTAAAAAGAATAATTTGTCCTCTACAGTTTTGTACTTTTGTAACTCTCCTTCTGCTTTTTATTTGTGACTTCTGCTCTCTGTTTGTCCTACTCATGTGTCTGGCATTAATTACTAAACCATAAAAGAATAAAATAAAAAATAAGAGATTACTTTGGTACTTACTTTATCTAAGTTGATTTATTAAATATTTATTAATTAATAATTTTATTTTTTATATTTTTAGTATTTTTTTAAAAAATAACTAATAAATATGTGACTAATCATTTTTAATAATAGTATTCAAAAAGAAAATTAAAGTACCATAACAACACTTTAACAAATTATGTATGTTTGTGAGGAGGGACAAGTGAAACTTTTTATTTTTTATATGTCATTAAATTCGTTCTTAAAGTGAAATCAAATTTGTCTTAAAAGGATTCAAAAGTAATTTTTTTTATAATAGAAGTATACTATGACTCTAGGCAAATTTTACAATTACTTGCACAATTCGTGATATCCGTAATTTTTTTTTTCTTTTAATACACATTATATTTTTCTTTTCATTGAAATGATATAAGAATCTATATTTTTTATAATCTCATAATAAATTTTTTTAGTAAATGCGTTCATAATGATAAAAATTATTAAAAAATTTATATCATTCAAATAATAAATAGTTATATAAATTGATTGTTATAAAATATAATTAAACTTGATATACTATTTGTGATATATTATTTTAATTTTATAAGTATTTTAAATTATTAAACCTTATGCATTTTCACTAGCTAGATTAGATAGTAAAGCTTCACCTGCTACATCCAATGATCCTAATAGTTGGTTGAAACTAGAGGAGCGTTTTGTCAAGGTAAATGTTGATGCTGCGGTCTTGGGAGGGAAGAGCTCCTTTAGTATTGACTTGGTTATTCGAGATTCTGGAGGCACCGTTGTAGCTGCCAAATCAATGAAAATTAATGGAAATGGGAATGCTCATTGGGGAGAATTACTAGCAACCAGGGAACGACTTATACTCTTGGGATTTGGTGTTCAAAAAACGTCAAAGAATGTTATCTCGGCTATCAAATCTTGGAAAATTGATTTATCTTATAATGGCTCTATCTTAAAGGATATTATTCTTTATACTTCTTGGTTTATTAAATTTGATTATAATTTTATTTCTCATCATTGTAATAAGGTAGCTACTCTTGCAAATTTGACTAGAACCTCTGTTTCCTCTTGTTGGTTTGAGGTACCTCTTAATGGCATTGAGGATGATCTGTTTTTTTATTCTTATCATAAATAAAACTACTTTTCATTAAAAAAAATTGTTAGACAAAATTATAATATATGATACTAAATTTTATTCATTTATGTTTTTTAATTTTTAATTTTTAAAATTTAAATTATTAGATATCCATAAATATTTAAGGGTATTCCCACCTTTTTGTGAAGATTATAAATGAATATTTATGCTGGAGACGAAGACAAGGTTCCTATAAGTTTTGTTGACATTTCTATCACAAATATCTCTTAGAAGACTAAGTGCACATTTAATAATAGATTACTTTTAGACAAAAAAACACTTTTTTTCAAAAACTCTTTCAGTAAATTTTTAATTATAAATTATTTTAATTATAAAATAAATTAATTTAAGCATACACTAATTAAATTTTCTTTTGAAAAATCGATAGATGCTACTATATACCATTTTTTTTTAGGGTCTAACCATTATATACCAATAATATCAAAATTGGATCAGACCGGTTGAACTACGAACTGAACTTCTTTTCGGTTATGGTTTAATATCATAATCGAATTTATAGTTGGACTATTTTGAATTGGTCAAGATCGGTCAAAAACCGGCTATATCGCTAAACTAGATGATTTTTATTGAACTGGACCGGTTATGGTTAATTTTTTTTTTTTTACTTTTTTAACTTTTTTTTAACCAAAACATTACTAAACTTTTATTTTTAACTAATTATTATTATGTTGCAATTGATATTTTGTGATTATAAAACTAAAATCTTATTGTATATTTAATTATTAGTGGTGTGTGTTATGACTTAATGATTTATGAAAAAATATTATTAATATCTTATTAATTTAATTATATTTATCATATATATATATATATATATATATATATGATGCAATTATAATATCATCCGATTAGACTATTCAATCTAATTAGTTAAACTTAAATAAAAAATCTTACTAACTTAATGTGACGTTAACAATATTGTTATATGCCATTTGACACAACTATGGATGAATGGGAGGAAAACGGAACAATGGGCCGACAGGTGACGGGTTTAAGATGCTGCATACAAGTCACGCATGGGCCGTCTGCGTAGAAACGGAAAAGGTAGCCCTCTTTATTCTCTTTTTTTTTTATCACATATTAATATAAGTAGGCTTGGTCCAGTTGTTACTCTGCACCGCACCGTAACGAAATTCGTGTTAATTGATTCCAATTCTGGAGCTACTTATGACTGCCTCTCATTTGGCTGTTGCTGCAGAGCGGTGAAAATGGTGGGTTCTTCTGAGACGGTTGAGAAGCACTCGGCAGCGAAGTTCTTGGCCACGTGCCTGGTAGGAGGGGTCGTCGTCGGTGTATCGCTCCTCGGCTTGTACTACGGCGGCGTGTTGCAGCCGCAGAAGGATGTTTCTGCCCTCGGATTCTGGAGGAGGAAGCGGAAGAAGAAACCCGTCCGCGTGTATTTGGATGGGTGTTTCGACATGATGCATTATGGGCATTGCAATGCCTTGCGTCAGGCTCGTGCCCTCGGCGACCAGTTGTTCGTCGGCGTTGTCAGCGACGCCGAAATTATTGCTAATAAAGGTCCTCCGGTGACCCCTCTTGATGAAAGGTTTGATTTTCATTGCACTTGCATGCTGTTTTATTTTACATCCCTTTTGTTTGAATTGCAGATCTTCCATACATCGATCATGGCATTATTATTTTTGAACACCTTTTGATTTTTGATGTGTTCGTTTTATTGTCTTCATTTGCCTCTTTGAAATGTTGATATTGATGATATCATGTGCCTCAATCCATTTGACTACTCTGCGGTTCGATGGTGTCGTTCTTTTTTTGTGTCATGTTAGGTTAAGTATGGTGAAGGCTGTCAAGTGGGTTGATGAGGTTATTCCTGATGCTCCTTATGCCATAACCGAGGAATTCATGAAGAAGCTTTTTGATGAGTACAAGATAGATTACATTATTCATGGGGATGATCCTTGTGTTCTTCCGGATGGAACCGATGCTTACGCTCTTGCTAAAAAGGCTGGTCGTTACAAACAGATAAAGCGCACAGAAGGAGTTTCGAGCACCGATATTGTTGGTTAGAAAGAATTCTGCTTACTTTTGTATACTTTGATTCAGGTTTATAGCATTACTTTATTTGGTAGAGGAAAGGTGCAATTGAGCATGTTGTTTGTTTGACTTTGTTGTATATAGTTTTCATAAATTATTAATACAAGTCCTTGGGTGGGTGTATTTGGTTGGGGTGGAATGCTCTCATGTTGTTTATGGCCTCTCTCTCATGGCTGTTTCAAGGGAGTTGCCGTTTCATATATGCATAGAGGTTGGGCAGCATTGCTGCTTTTGTTATTTTTTATGTTCTCTGCCATCATTTTTTTTTTTCGGTAGGATATCTTATCTTCCCGATTGTGGCACTTTCCATCTTTTCTCTCTGGTAAAATTTCTTGAATGGATCTTAATTTACCTTCTTTCCTTTCATTTGGCAGTATTTCCTCCTGGATGTTTTTATTTGTTAAATTATCATATTTCTAAAACCTTTCTGCACTAATTCAGGTTACTTTTGTGGTGAAGCTTAATTTGGAGTTTTTATGAATGGGTAATCTCTACGTTTTTGGATAGGTGACTGTATGGTTATATGGCAATTTTCTTACCCATCAATTAACTAAATTTCTTAAAAGACCTTTTGAGATTTTACCTCTTCTTCAGACTATTCTGCTTGTTATGCTGTGAACTATGGTTCTGTCCACCCATGCTTAATAATCAAGCCTGTGTGATTTTTCTCACTCAACTAGAAGTGGTTGTTGTTGGTTGTTCTAGCTGGTGCTCAATGTAGTTTGGTTCAATGTTTGCTTCCTGTGAGCATATATTTAGTCTTCAGCTTGTGTTTATGTTTTCCCCTTGAGCATATATTTCTTTAATATATATTTCTTTTTGATCCCCACCTATTGGGATAAGGCTTGGTTGTTGTTGTTGTATAAATTTCTTTTCAATAGGGTTGCTTCAGATACTTGTAAAAAATGGATATTTAATATTATGTGACAATTTCATGCCTAGGTCGAATGCTTCTCTGTGTAAGAGAAAGGTCTGCTACTGACAATCATAATCATTCTTCTTTACAAAGACAGTTCAGCCATGGTCATAGTCAGAAGTTTACTGATGGTGGATCAGCAAGTGGAACTCGTATATCTCATTTTCTGCCAACATCTCGCAGAATTGTTCAGTTCTCTAATGGGAGGGTATGTTTACGGAAAATCTTCATTCTGACTGCATATAAGCTTGTTTCCAATTTTCTTACTTCCCTCTATATTATTTTCCCATCCTCTAGTATTTGTGATGCTTGAATCACTTATTTTTCACATCATTGTTTATAGGAATGAATCTTTGAGCATTTACCATTGATGAATGCATTATTGTCTGCTTATTTCCTTCTCAGCTGGGTCACTTTCAGGATTTACTGGCTTGTATTATTATACTTGTTATTTATAGAGACTAGGGGTTTGGAAGAGCAAGCATTACTTTTATGGTTAGTTTGGTATAGGGGTAAAAATGGGGGTAAATTATTTTGTATAGAAAACTCATCCCATGAAAATTTACTCCCATTTTTACACTCATACCAAACATGCACTTACTTGAAATTCAATTGACAGGGCATCCTACCCATTAAATGATAACAGATATTGTTGTTGTTGGAAATTAAGTTGGTTACCAATGATAATAGATATTAATTGGCTGTTGTTAATGGGTAGTAAAGGGCCAGATTCAAGTTATAACTAAGGTATGTGTTTTATAACCAGACGCGCAGCAGAGAATAAAGAGAAGAGAAATTGACACAGAATTTAACATGGTTCACCCTACAGCGAGCTGTAGGCCTACATCCAAGGGCGAAACAAAGAGAAAATTCACTATAATTAATGAAGATGACAAGGAGCAGTTGCTTAACACTCAAGCCCTAATCCCAATACACCTAATGCTCATTGTGAAAGATATTATGTGTTGACCTAACTGCTGAATTAAGAAGATATATATCCCTCCCCTTCCACCACATAATCTCCTTGAAAAATCCTTGTCGGGTCGCATGTGGATTTGTCGGGATAGTTTGCATGTCATGTCAAGCCCAAAACTAAATACAAGCCACTTACAAATAGCATGCGGTAGAGTTTGTTTTGAAAGGAGGGCAAAAAAGGGTTAACAATGGGGATTGGCAACTTGGTATCCGAAAATATTGCTTTAGTTGGAAATAGTATGGCATTTATGATTTACCTCTACCATGTGACATTGGGTTATAAAAAGTAAATTTGGATTACACCAGAATGGCTGGGATACAAACCTAGTGGTCACTGCAACATACACAAGCCTCTGGAAATTCATTTCACAGGGATTTGTCTCTTTCACACTGCTGATCTCTCTTATGCTGGGTAATGGCTCCTGTATCAGATTTTGGAAGACCTTTTGGTAGGGTATTCACAATTCTCAGAGGCTTTTCCTCACATCAATTTTAACTTTCTTTTCTAAACCTTACCCTCAAACAGATTTTCTATGACACACGACACAAGGTTCCAACATTTTTTTGGACCTCCATTTCTCTCAAAACCTGTATGAAAGAAGCAACTGAATGAATCTCGTTGTTGTCGTTGCTATACTTAGTTCACTTGTCTTCTGAAATGGACAAGAGAATTTGGACTCTTGATTCTTTTAGGGTGTTTTTCTGTAAATCCTTTTTCCAATTCCTAATTCAGTCCCTAGTGAAAAATTATCTCTAGAAAGCCCCTTTGGAAGCCAAAATTCCATATAGGGTTAAGTCATTCATCTGGATTATAGTTCTCAATAGGATTAATGCTAATAATATTTTGCAGCTGCGTAGACCACACAAGGCTTCTTCTTTGGATTAGTGTGTGATGTGTTACTCTATTTCAGAAACAGCTTTTATTCCTACATTGCCCAGCTGCCAGATACACTTGGAGTAGGCTGTTTGGTATGTTTGGTGAATCTTGGGTTTTCTCCTCAGAGCTTGGAGCAGTGTGCTGTATGCTGTTCTTTGGTTGCTTTGCTATGAGTAGAATGCTTAGATCTTTAAGTGAAAATCTGTCTTTAGATTTTATTTGGGATAAAATTGTTTTCACAGCCTCTTTATAGAGTTCAACACATGGTTTCTTCTAGGGAACCCCATTGGCAGATATAAAGAGGGACTGGAGAGCTCTTTTATTTTGATATCTTTTTCTGTATGTTATGCCTTTTCAATGTAGTTTATGTTTGGTGGATATCTTATTTTCTCTGTTCTTTCTTTGTACTCTTTTCCTCACTCTAATGAATTCTTTTATCACCAAAAAAAAAAAAAAAACTGAAAAACACAATGGGGCTAGTTGGTTGCAGTGGACATCAGATATAAAAACTTATTTAGCTGGATTATTTCTTTCTTTTTGATAAGAAAGATCTAGTTGGATGGTAACTAGGACATTACTCCCAAACAACTAATGCTTTTAACTCTTGCCTTTTATATTCTAAAAAATTCTTGGTGCTTGGAATTGTAATTTTTAGGGTCTAAGCTAAGAATTGGAAATAGTGTAAAGTAGTTATTTTTCAATTCCATGGAATTGGTAATTTGGTATTCCAAATCTAATGTACACACCAAACATGATAATTAGAACTAAGAGGTTTAATTCCAATTTCAAGATTGAATTCTAAGCCCAACTCCATCCGCCAAATGGGGCCTAAGCTTAAATTGATAAGAAATGGGTCCAAGAGTAGAGAGAATATCAAGTTAAATTTCAAGCTTGCTTTTTTCAGTTCTTTTTGGAATGTAAAAAGAGTATCAAGGAGATTGGATTGGCTCTTTTAGCTGGATGTATTCTTGTTTCTATATTCTGTTCTCTATTTGGCTTCCCCCCTCCTGCTGTGAGATAAGGCAGTAATTATGACATATCTTTTTGTGTAAGTTTCCAATTTTGACACGTGAATGTTATTATGGCTGTGACTGAACCTTTACTATTGGTTTATTTCTCCCCATTGCTTACACAAATATATCTTTGTTATTTCTTTCTATTTAGATGGTGTAACATATTTCCCCAAATAGTTTTAAGTAGAACTATGCTTTGTCTAAGCCATGTTTCAGTAATATCTTTCATCTCATTTTGTAATGTAGTCTTGTGCTTTCTGTTCCAGGGTCCAGGACCTGATGCACGCATTGTATATATAGATGGCGCTTTTGATCTCTTTCATGCTGGACACGTGGAGGTATTGTTTACATACTCTTTGTACATAATTTCTTATCGGAGTTCACTGCATATCCTGTAGAATAGGTGGCTTGACTTTAAGGCATCATTCCTTACTCAAATGGACAAAAGTCCAAATGTCTACAAGCTTAGCCTTTCGGTGGTGCATGACTGAAACATGGCATTTATTTGGCAGTCCCTATATTTTGACAAGCCTTGCATCTAACTAAATTTGTTACCATGTGATGGGTAAGTTACGTTGGCTATAGTCTTTTTTGGTTGTATGGCATTAATGCAAATAATGGCAGAAAGCTCTATAAGAGCCATTCTCTTGAAGACACTCGATACAACATCTTTCACAGAGAAGAATCCATTGTTGTATTGGTTTGTAAAATCTTCTCTTTGTATAAATGTTGAGTGAGTGTATACACCGGTGAGAAAATACTATGAGATATTTTTGGGGTGTATTTGGGATTTGGGTTTTGAGTGAAGTGAGACCACCTTTGTATTCTCCATCATATTTCTTTAGTGAAATTTGATTGTCGCCTTTGCCCATGGACGTAGGCTATAAGCTGAACCACGTAAATTTCTTGTGTCAATTAATTTTACACTTCCGTATTATTTGTGCTATCTTATTGCCTGGGGCCCACTACCTCACAACAAACTGGAATTAGAGCGCTTCTAGCATTCTAGGCAGATCTGATAAAATATGTCTACTGCAAAATTCGATATTCAACAGTTTGATGGGCACATCAACTTTGGAATGTGGAAGGTCCGTATGATGGCTGTTCTGACACAACAAAATTTGAAGATAGCACTTTCTGGCAAAGCCAAGAAGCCTGACACAATGAAGGATTCTGAGTGGGACGAGCTTGATGATAAAGCTCTCTCTCCACTATTCAGTTATGCATCACAGACGATGTATTGTAGGAGGTCCTTTCGGAGAAAACAGCAGCAGTGCTGTGGACCAAGTTGAAGTCATTATACATGACGAAGATGGTAGCCAACCGTCTTGGTGTATTGCAACGTCTGTACATGCTCCGTATGGCTGAAGGGACATCCATCAGAACATACATTTCTGAGTTTACTTCACTCATCATGGAATTGAAAAATATGGACGAGACATTCTCTAGTGAGCAACAAGCAATGATCTTGCTTTGCTCCTTACCTCCTTCCTACAAGCATTTTCGGGAAACGCTCATATATGGGCGTGAGCGTCTTGATATTGATGAGGTTAAATCTTCACTTTTGAGTTGTGAAAAGATGGAGAACGATAGTGGTGGTCGTGATGATGCTGCATCTGGCTTGGTCGCTAGAGGGAGATCAAAGGAGATTGGCTCGAGTAGTAGCAGAGGAAAGTCTAGATCAAAATCTAAACATCGTAAAGGCAAATGCCGATACTGCAAGAAAGAAGGACACTGGAAAGTAGAATGTCCAAGGCTCAAAGAAAAGAATGAGAAAGATTCAAGTGATACAGCAAGTGTTGTTGAAAGGGCTGAAAATATTCTCTCAGTATCAACTAGTCCAGTTGGTGATGCTTGGATTCTTGATTCAAGCTGCTCCTACCATATGTGTCCGAGCCAGGATTTGTTTACCAATTATTACTCAATTGATGGTGGTGTTGTCCTTATAGGAAATAATATGTCCTGTAAGGTCATTGGCATTGGAACAGTCCAAATCAAGATGCATGATGGAATTGTGGGAACTTTGACTGATGTTTTGCACATACCGGACTTGAAGAAAAATCTCATATCTTTGGGCAGTCTTGATTCTCAAGGCTTTAAGTATTCTGCTGAAGGTGGAGTTCTAAAGGTCTCAAAAGGTGCTCTTATTGTGATCAAAGGAAGATTAGTGAATGGCCTCTATCTACTAGCACAATTGCTAGTGTTGCATCTGTATCAGCTTCCTCTGATTCAGATTTAGATACTACTCGTTTGTGGCATATGCGTTTGGGACATATGATCGAGACAGGAATGTCCATTTTGAGCAAGCGTGGCTTGCTAGGTGGTCATAAAATTGGGAAGCTTGACTTTTGTGAACACTGTGTCTACAGGATGCAGACTAGAGTGAAGTTTAGCATTGCCATCCACAGTACTAAGGGCATAGTTGACTACATCCATTCTGATTTGTGGGCCCCCCTGCGCCTGTTCCGTCAAAAGGTGGTGCCAGATACCTATTGACTTTCATTGATGATTTTTTCAAGGAAAGTATGGGTTATATTTTTTGAAACACAAGAATGATGTATTCCCAACCTTCAAGAAGTGGAAAGCACTTATTGAAAATCAGACCGGCAAGAAAATTAAGCGCCTTCGAGCAGATAATAGTTTGGAGTTCTGTGAAGGTCAATTTAACGAGTTCTGCGAAAATGAAGGCATAGCAAGACACTGCACTGTGAGGAAGATACCACAGCAAAATGGAGTTGCAGAATGTATGAACAGGATTTTTTTGGAGAGAGCTGTTGCATGCTCTTTAATGCTAGCTTGTCAAAGGAATTTTGGGCTGAAGCCATTAATATGGCTTGTTATTTGGTGAATCAATCTCTATCAACTGCGATCGAGTTAAAGACTCCTATTGAAGTGTGGTCTGGTTTTCTAGCTGATTATTCAGACTTAAAAATATTTGGGTGTCCTACATATGCTCATCTAGATGATGGCAAGCTTGAACGAAGGGCACTAAAAATGCATATTTCTTGGATATGCATCAGGGGTGAAAGGTTATAGATTGTGGTGTATTGAACCAAAGACACCCAAATTCATAATTAGCAGAGATGTTAAGTTCAATGAATCATCCATGCTTCATCTGACAAAGGAGGTTGCCGATGCAGAGATTGATCATGGTGTCAATAAACAGGTGGAGCTTGAAATTGAACCACCAAATAAAATACAAGATAGTAATTATGATAATCCAATTCAAGAAGAGCAAGAAATTACTGATGAAGTGGATATTCCACAAGAGTAGCAGTAGTATGGCCTCGCTAGAGACAGAGAAAAGAGGCAAATAAAATCACCTCGTAGATACGGTCATGCATTATCAGTAACAGAGGATATTGAAACTCAAGATCTTTAACATACCATGAGGCTATTTCGACTGATGAGTCTGCACAGTGGATTGCTGCTATGAGTGAAAAGAGATGGAGTCTCTTCACAAGAACCAGACTTGGGAGTTGGTGAAACCACCTAAAGGGCATAAGATTGTTGGTTGCAAGTGGGTCTCCAAGAAAAAAGAAGGATCTCTTGGAGTTGAAGTTGCTCGATACAAAGCATGATTAGTCGCAAAGGGTTTTAGTCAAAGGGAAGGAATAGACTTCAATGAAGTATTCTCTCCTGTCGTGAAACACAGCTCCATTCGGGTGTTGCTTGCATGGTTGCATTGTTCAATCTAGAGCTGGAGCAACTCGATGTGAAAACAACTTTTCTTCATGGTGAGCTTGAAGAACAAATTTATTTGCAACAACCAAAAGGTTTCGTTGTCCAAGGCAAGGAAGACCATGTTTGTTTATTAAAGAAATCATTATATGGTTTGAAACAGTCTCCTTGCTAGTGGTATAAAAGATTTGACACTTTCATGTTAAGTCATGATTACTCTAGGAGTGATTATGACAGTTGTGTATACCACAAGAAGCTCCCAGATGGTTCATTTATCTACTTATTACTTTATGTTGATGACATGCTCATTGCTGCTAAGAGCATGTTTGAAATTAACAAGTTGAAGACTCAACTTAGTGGTGAATTTGAAATGAAAGATTTGGGTGCAGCTAAGAAAATTTTGGGCATGGAAATTCATAGGGATAGGCGTGCTGGCAAATTATATTTGTCACAAAAGAAGTACATTGAAAGACTACTTGAGCGCTTTGGGATGCAAGATGCAAAGCCTGTGAGTACACCATTGGTAGCCCATTTCAGACTATCAGCTGCAATGTCACCACAATCTGTTGAAGAAGAGAAATAAATGTCACGTGTTCCTTATGCTAGTGCAGTTGGAAGCATCATGTATGCTATGTTTTGCACTAGTCCAGACATTTCACATGTCGTTAGTGTTGTTAGCAGATATATGGGGCATCCTGGCAAGATGCATTGGCAGGCTGTGAAATGGATTCTTCGGTATCTTCGAGGTACTTCGGATATTGGCTTGGTATATGATAGGAGTTCCAACACTGGTGGTAATGTTATTGGTTATGTTGACTCCGATTATGCTGGTGATATTGACAAAAGGAGATCTCTGACAGGTTATGTCTTCACGCTTCCGAGTAGTGCAATTAGTTGGAAAGCGACTTTACAGTCTACTATTGCATTATCTACTACAGAAGCTGAATATATGGCAGTAGCAGAAGCAGTGAAGGAAGCCATTTGGCTTAGAAGTTTGGTAGGCAGTTTGGGTTTGGAACAAGATATTACAATAATTTATTGTGATAGCCAAAGTGCCATACATTTGACTAAAAATCAAATGTATCACGAGAGAACCAAACACATTGATGTCATATATCATTTTATCCGGGAAATTGTTTCTCAAGGTGCCATTGTGGTGAAAAAGGTTGGTACCTCTGATAATCCAGCAGACATGATGACAAAGCCAATTACAATATCTAAGTTCAAGCACTGCTTGAACTTAATTAGTGTCCGCAGTATTTGAGTTGGCCCTTTACGAGCATGTTGGAGAAGGCGACTTAAAGCTTGGCGAAAGTCAAGCCAAGGTGGAGATTTGTAGAATAGGTGACTTGACTTTAAGGCATCATTCCTTACTGAAATGGACAAAAGTCCAAATGTCTACAAGCTTAGCCTTTCGGTGGTGCATGACTGAAACATGGCATTTATTTGGCAGTCCCTATATATGACCATGAAGCCTTGCATCTAACTAAATTTATTACCATGTGATGGGTAAGTTACGTTGGCTATAGTCTTTTGGTTGTATGGCATTAATGCAATAATGGTAGAAAGCTCTATAAGAGCCATTATCTTGAAGACACTCGATACAACATCTTTCACAGAGAAGAATCCATTGTTGTATTGGTTTGTAAAATCTTCTCTTTGTATAATTGTTGAGTGAGTGTATACACCGGTGAGAAAATACTGTGAAGTATTTTAGGTGTATTTGGGATTTGGGTTTTGAGTGAAGTGAGACCACCTTTGTATTCTCCATCATATTTCCTTAGTGAAATTTGGTTGTCGCTTTTCCTCGTGGACGTAGGCTATAAGCTAAACCACGTAAATTTCTTGTGTCAATTATTTTTACACTTCCGTATTATTTGTGCTATCTTATTTGTGCTACCTCACAACATATCCTAATTTGTTGAATGCTGTATGTCAGACAAAATTTGAGTGGAATCTCCCTGTTTTTCGTTTGTGTTCAGATTATTAAATAGGTTGTTGCCAAGATGTTATCTGCGGTAGAATGAAAGTAAAATGTTTGGTTATTAGATGGAGTTATAGAGAGGGTGAGCCTTGGCGCATCAGTAAGGTTGCTGACTTGTGACTTGGTAGTCGCAGATTCTAGTGGCATAAATAGTCTTTCTGCTCATGGGAGTAAGGCTGCCTACATCAGACCCTCCTTAGACCCCACAACGGTAGGAGCCTCATGCACAGGGTTGTCCTTTATTAGATGGGGTTGTAGGAAGTTTTATTAGGCTTGCATAAGCCCCCTGGAATCATGTTCTTGATCGTGTGGACTTGGGCATTCACTACCCTGGTTACTAAAAGTGCTGAATGCCCACTTGAAGAGGGAAGGAATCATGCCATGGTAGAAAATAGGAAGAGGGTCCACGGTTGTACCTGAGATACATAGAGGCAGAGGGCAAGTGTGTGAGAGGGATGCATGAGAGGGAGGGAAGAGGAAGAAGAAGATCATGACGCCTCTAGGAGTCTTGTACTGAGTGTCTGCACCATATCCAAACAAGATCCATTTGATACTGGTTATAGGTCTGTGGCTGGAGCTTGTTTTCCTTCTGCGTCAGTCTTATTGCCTGACATTGCCCCTTTTACTTCCTGGATACACTCTAACTAGTATCGTATTTGGGAAGAGGAAGATGATAACAGCATCTCTAGGAGATTCATACTGTGTACCTTACTTGTACTTGTATCATATAGAATCATGATCTAGGTAACACTGTTTATAGGTCTGTAACTGGAGCTTCTTTTTCTTTTACCTCAGCCTTACTGCCCTATTGCCCCCCTGGATGACAATAATTAGCATCTTGTCATTCGAATTTTGTAGATCTTGGATTTTCCCAAGTTTTTGGCGTAACAGAATCACTGTAACTATCTCTATACTGGCAGATATAATTCCAATCTGAATTTCTTCCTCTTTGTATCATTTCTGCATAACGTAGTTAGGAAACTGTCAGTTCCCACTGAATTGCCTTTTTGGAATTTTTCATATGTTATTCCATCTGAGAATTATTGGTAACATGTGAAGATTGAGGACATCAAAATCAATAATGCTGAACTGAAAACCACCATACACTATGAAAATGACCTCATTAGAATGAAGATGGCACCTATGTCTTTCACCACCATCCTCTGTCAATGGTTTTTTAAAGGAATCTCCATGACATATGATGTGGGAGTTGGAGAGTTAAGTCTTTGTTTAGGAGGATATCTTGTCCTTCTGTTTACTTGTGTGATTGTGTCCCTTTTTTTACTCAATTTAATAATGTTCCTTCTTTTATAAGGAGAAAAACTTACAAATTTTTAAATTGAATTCTACAGCAGTATTATCAAAATTGCACAATTCACGATTTGATTTGTGCAATTTGGTTCATCCAGCTCGTGAAAGATATGAATCAGTGGTTGACTCCTTTTTGCACCGGAATCATGGCCAGAACTGCTGAAATCATGCCTGAATTGATGGATTTGCATGATTCTGGTGTGATTTGGTCAATTCTGGACCTTGATTTCCTGTCGGGTATGACAGGGTCCGTGTCAGATCTTGAGCAATTGGATTGGAAAAATTGCATCTTTTTAATTTAATTTTACTCACACAAACACATTGAAGAAGGCCAATCTCATAGTGTGGCTCATTATAAAATTTCTGATAAAATAAACATCATCAACTACTTTGGTGATCCAACGACATTCAGGATATGCAGCCTTATTTCTTTCGTTATTTAAAGCATAATATATGTTCTTTAGTAGCGCAAGATTCAAAGTATCAAGTATGCCCCGCACAATGAGTCCAAAAATAATGAGAAAAAGAAACTTCAATCAACATCCCTACAGCCAGCATTGTCAGTTAAGATTTGCACTACATCAACCCATACTTCATTGATTACCTCTTTAATCAAGATTCAAAGTATGTACCACCACCAAGTCCAAAAATTATGAAAAAAGAAGATTCAATCAACATCCTTGTATCTTTACAAATAGCAAAAATGTCAGTTATAATTTTCACTAAATTATCAATACTTCGTTGATTACCTTTTTAATCAAGCTAGCGTTATCTTTATAATCCCTACAGCCATCTATCATGAACCATCTCTTCTCTAAAAGCTTAAGCTGTTAGGTGGAGGCCCATTAATATTTTATATCTCTAACATGTCTTGTCACGCCATAATTCTTTGGACTTGAAGCATGAACAAGGCACAGGCTCATTTAACCTTGTGCTGAAATTTAATTTACTTATGAAGAATGAGGGTGGCAATGATCAAATTCTTGACTACTAGGTCATAGAGGCTTTTGATACTACGTCAAGGACTAATCCTAAAAGCCTACGTTGTTAGGTGGGGACCCAATAATGGTTTTATATCTTTAACACCTTCAAGCCTGGAAGAAAATATTAAATAGAATATTCTTCAGTTGCAGTCATTAAATTGATCCAAGGTTTTCTTTGTGAATCAGTCCACCCATGAACAACAATTTAACACCTTTTGAACTCCATAAACTATTAATTGGTTTAATTATTTTTTTTAATATGTGCTTCCTCTAGTAGTAAGGTTGTTCTCAATTCATTATGAGCAGGAGGTAAAAAGCTAGATATAGAATGGATAGCAGCAAAAGATAAAGAAATCATATAATAAGGATTTTTAGAGCTAGAGGAAGCAGTTTGAATCATTTTTTTTATTTTCAGTAGGCAATGGAACATGATGTGGTTTTGATTATTTGTCAGCCTCTTCATCAACTGTTCTGCCAAGTAGTTAGCATTCACCTTCACACAATGAGACCCCATTTCCAAAGATTTTTAACAATGTAATCTGGCTCTAGAGTATGAACTACTGATAATTCTTGCTCATAAATTACAAGACCAAGTCTTGTTTTTGCTACCCACAAATGGATTCCTATATGGGGTCTTAATATATGCCCAAAGAGGACATTTTTTGTCACGAATTTCAGTAGTTGCAAGTCTGGTAATGATGCTAGAGCTAGAACTAGAACTTGCAGTTGTAGTCATTGTCCTATAATAAATACAGAGCAGAGACAACAATATGAAAACAAATCCAATTCAAACAAGCAGCAGAGACAAGTCATAGCAGAGAAGGAGATTTTCAGGCCAAGAAGCATATGAAATGCACCTTTGAAAGGAGATTTTCTTGTACCCAGAACAAGAACAAAATGAACGATTCTTCAAAGCAAAACGAACAATTCCTCACATCTGCTCTGAAACATAGAATTGATGAGACGAAATGAAACACAGCGCTGAGAGTAAGGATGAGATGAAACATAGCATAGGTGCAGAGAAAATGAGAAAATGTATTAGAGAAGGGAATGTGTTTTAAAGCTCTCTGAAGTCATTTGTAAAGAAATAATGACGTGTAGGAGTGAGCTGTGTTGTGCAGCCATGTCCAACCACATCCCAACCTTGTCCTACACTAAAAAATTGAGAAAAAAAAAACAATTGACATTGCCTGGACATGAATATGATTGTGTCAAAGGCATAGCAGTATTGATTCTGTGTCTGACACCATTACGATGGGCTTTCTGCAGTATCCAACTATCCATGCTTCCATGACCATATTGGAGCTTACAACAACAAAAACCAAGCCTTAACCCACCAAGTGGGTCAGCTACATGGATCAATCGATGCTGTGGGGCTCTATACAAAATTAAATTTTCCTTTTCATGATTTTCTTTTCTCTTAGTGGGCTCCTATTTGTACACTATTAGTGTATTTGGGTTGCCTTCTTAATGCATGTTAGAGATTAATGCCATGTTAGTGTGTATTATGAGTGATGGACCAGGCTCGTATGTGTTGTACTATGCCTATACTACACCCAATTTATTAGTTTAAATACACACATAGGAAGCCTATCTAAATCAAGTTAGTGCACCCCATCATGCAGCAATTTACTGTCTCTCTATATTATTTCTCTATATGTTCCTTTCTATAGTTTATCATCAAGAAGATTATATTTTTCTCTTGTTTTATATGTGTCTGCTACTAGGTTGTTTTGTTTCTCTCCTTCTCCTCTCTGTAAATTCACCTTTTTGTTTTGCATAAATAACTGTGGTGCATTTGAGAGAGTTGAACACTTCATTCCAAAAGCTTTTCATTCATCTCAGCCCAGTTACTCCGTTTTTGTATTGTAATGCTTAATAGTGTAAAATTTTCAACTTGACATTGCAGTTTTCTTTCTTCTATGCCTTTTAATTGTTGTTTCCATTATTATACTAAACTTTGCAATAATTTTTGCCTCTTGAAGCTTCTACTTCCATTATAAATGCTTAAATGGATATGTGGCTGGAAATTGTACCTTTTATTAACTGGCCTTTATGTTATACAGATTTTGAGGCTTGCTCGGGAACTTGGAGATTTTCTTCTTGTTGGAATACATACTGATCAGACGGTCAGGTTGTCAACCTCTAGATCTCTGCTTTTTCCCACCTTTTATTTTATTAGTGTTGTATTTTACTTGTTATATGGGAATTGTGAGGGGAAAAAGTTATTTGGACTCTTTCCTTGAAATGGTTTGCACCATTCCATCGCAACTTTAAATGCATCTAATGTACTCTACGGTTGGCACAAATAAGAAATAATACTAGCTTTTATCACCTTAGGTGTAGTTGATGTTGTAATTGCTGATTCTCAAGCTCCTTGCACAGAATTCAAGTGTGGTATAAAACTCTAAAGATGAAGTCATCTTCTTGGCTTCTATATTACACTTAGGGCTAATAATTATCTCAAAGGGTTGTCACTGTCAAATATGCTGCAAGATTGCAAGCTTTTTGTTCCTTTTATGTTTGGTTTTTATTCTGTCTCATTCACTCTAAGAGGATGTTTATCCTCTGCCTTTGAATTTCCCTATTCTTTTCGAACAGAAATTTTCTTTTTTCCAAATAAAAGAAAAAAGATATATGAAGATGGAATAAATTATTATGAATAGAAATTTTACCATATTGTAGCATGTCTTCGCATAAATCCCTAGGATGGAAGATCAAAGCATATTTTCTTTTGATCCTCTGCCACATGCATCATGTGTTCTTTTGTTTCTTTTAATCCAGAACCAATAGTAAATTAAAAGACTTTGAGATCTTGATAGCATTAATTTTTTTATGATTTATTGATTACTTCAATGCAAAATGATATTAAAGATTAATCTATCTTCTTTTATATTTCCTTATTGCATTTGTATGGTCTTTGGGAGAGGCACCTTAGTGCTTGGACTTGCATCATCGCCGAAGCAAAACTACACTTTACAGTAGTAGCAACTGTTTTGCCTTTAGTTGAAATCTATTTTGAGCACCTGTTCTTGTTTATGTTTATATTAAGTATATGGTCATTAATTTTTTACAATTTTTATGTTGTATTTTTCATTCACAATGGCTCTGTAGTGCAACTAGAGGAGCGCATCGTCCTATCATGAATCTTCATGAAAGAAGTCTAAGTGTTTTAGCATGTCGCTACGTGGACGAGGTTATAATTGGTGCACCATGGGAGGTGTCCAAAGATATGGTTAGTCTAATCTTAGGTTATTTAATTTTTTTTATTTACATTCTATCGCATGATTCTTGCTTTTCTATTGCTGTAAACTGTCTTAAGCTATTAGATGTTATTTTTTATGATGTTGTAATGCCAATTGCCAATATTAGTAATTAAATAAACTTTTATTTATCCTTATTTTATTTTAAAATTCTAGTATTTTAAACTACATGATAATTAACACATGACATCTCTCTTTTGAGTTGAGCCTGTTTTAGTTAATGTTCATTGCAAGAGAAAATAGGGATGTAGGAGGAAGGCTACAGTGTTGGTTAACATATTTTAGTCATGTCTTCTCAATAAATTTTTTGGTGAAGTTTTGGGAGGATGTCTTTGGGAATGTTACTTTTTAAGAGGCTTTCCCTCGCTTCTATAGTTTCTCTACTCTGCACAATGCCCCCATGTTAGTATTATCAGTATGAGGGTGTTGGAGTCAAGTTTTAATAATTTTTGAAACCCTACACATATATACAAGGTTAGGTTATGCCTGTCACAAACTTTCTCTCTTCTCTCTTGTTTACCTTCTAACTTGGTGTGCTCTGGGTTAATTCATGGCTCTTATCACAACCGCTACTCCTTTCTTTCCCCTTATCCATTTTTCTTTGATCCAGCCTGAGGTTGAGGCTGTGGCAGGGGTTGCACATCTGTTGGTGACATGATCCAAGGAATGATCACGGAATGGGGGGAGGGTGATCCAGGGATGATAATAAGCTCTCTTTGTTAGGTGGCCTGACACTGTCTCTAGTTCTGTTAGGTGGTCCACATGGTGTTTATCAGTTTTGTTTGGTGACCAACAGCGTTGTTTGGCTCTGTTTGGTGGCTAACAGTTGTTTGCTTTTGTTTCATGGCCGATGGCAGTGTTTAGCTGTAGGTAATTGACAGGTTCTGCTTGTACAGGAGTTGTGTGTGTCCTACATCAGTATAGGGCTATGTTGGAGAACTTGGACACTTTGTTTGCCTTTGTCATCTGGTTACCCTAGCTAGCACAATTCTAGATCATACGGTACTCATGGAGGTACTAGGGATAGTAGAGGTGGTGATCAAGATGGTGGGTGAGCCAATGGTCCTCATATTTGTTATAATTGTGGTGAAACATGGCATATTAAGTGAAATTGCTGGAAATTGAATGGTATACCTGCACAGTCTCCACAGGCTCAGTTTCAGAGCCAACAGTTAGCCAATTATAAGGGATGAATATTGCCCACGTCCACTTTAATCTTTCATACGAAGGTTCCTGATGGGAACCAATGAAACAGAGCACTAGTTTTATTCAATGAAACTTACGAAACTCCTATTCTGCTACTGAATAACAGTACCATCCTATTCCCGCTACCTGAATTCCCTTCCTTGCCCACCTGCCACTTGAGTGGGTGGTTACATCATGAACCCATGTCACGCTCAGTTCTCACCTCTCCTACGTGACCCCAAGTAATGAATTCCCTGCTGTCTCCCTTATTCTGATTATGGTACACCATTGAGTAGGATAGTTGCCTAACAGTTCCTAAAGTGATTTGGGCAGATGCTGTTTGCACCGCTTGTTATCTCATTAATTAAATGACTTCTTTTGTTTTTAACGGTCAGATTCCTTATTCATTCTTGTTCCCTTCCCAATCCTTGTTTCATTTACCCCTAAGATATTTGGATGTACTTATCTTGTACAAGGTGTGAGATCCCAGGTGACAAACCTTGATCCCCTATTTCTTAAATTCGTATTCCTGCTTCCTGGGGTATTCTCGTTCACAGGAGGGGCACTGTTCTTTCTCACCTGATTTGGGTTGTTACTTGGTTTCAGCAAGGTTATCTTCTTTGAATATATGCATTTCTTCCTAGCAGATATCTCTCCTTCCACGGCTTTTAAGGATGACTTTCTAGTGTGTCATGTGCATCCTGCCATTCAACCTGCAGAGCCCCAGTTGATTTGACCACCTTCCCTTGCCTTTATACTTGCTGGGTGCAGTAATATGCTGTATTGCTGTGGTTCGCCTTCAGGCAATTGTTTCACCACCTCCACATATGGTCACTTCACCTTAAGGTTTCGGTTGCTCTTTGCAAATCCTTCAAGTAAGTCCAAACCATACTTCCTCTAGGTGATGGCAAGACCTGCACTAGATTGAGCAACCTTAATTCCCGGAAAGTATTTGAGTGTGCCCTAATCTTTGGTCTGAAAAACTAGATAGATGTAGAGGTCAAGCGAAGAGTGATAGATGAGACAGAGTGGCCATCCTCACATTGAGTCATACCGAACTACTAGATGAGAAAATAAATCTCCCAAACTAGGCACGGGGAGATTGTTCCAATCCATATAGGGATCAATGTAGTCAACACACGAAGCTAGATGCCCATTAAGCAATAAAATCAAGTGGTTGCTGCATATAGACCTCATGATTCACCATGTACGAAGACATTCTTGATGTCTAGCTAATAAAGGGGCTAATGGTGAAAAGCAGCCATGAATAGGAAGAGGCAAACAAAAGCTATCTTGGCCACAGGAGAAAACGTATCTTTATAATTTAGGCCAAATATTTGTATGTAGCCTTTGACAATCAGAAAAGCCTTCAGATGGTCAATTTCCCTATCTGGATCAATCTTGATAGTATAGACCCATTGACAACCAACAACTGACTTTCCAGATGGTAAGGGGACTATTACCCACATACCAATGGAGTGAGAAGTATTCAATTCATCAGCTATTGCCTGTTGCCATCCAGGGTGATAGAGAGCTTCATGTGTAGTTTTGAATATGAAAATGGAGGAGAGAGCTTGACTTGTAGTTTTAGGTATAGAAATGAAGGACAATGATGAGACAAAGTGTTAGACCCCCCATTAGGAAAGTATACCACAGAAAACAGATTTAGAGGGAAAAAAGGGGCACTACACGAGGGAGTTATGGGGAAGGAAGCAAAAGGGTCACCTCAGCAGAAAAGCAGTGCAGGAGAACAAAATGGGTGTGGGCTGCATAACAGAATGCTGACGAGGCTGGGAGAGGGAGAAGAAGTGGAACAGGCCAGCGTGAGGCAGTAATGCGGGCTGCATAACCGACTGTTGAGCTGGCTATGAGAGAGAAGGAGAGAGAACAGATGGGGAGCGTCAGTGAAGGATTCTGTTAGCGGAATATATAAAGGAGGGGAGCTGATGAGAGAGGGGGGGGGGAGGATCTGGAGTCGGTTTTGGCTGGGAGAGACCAAGCCTTTCGAAAGCTTGGGCTATTTTCTTTCTGTGTATTTTCTTTCAGTTTTCCAGTTTGCGCTCTGTAAATTCTGGGCTCAAATTCCAGTTTTGGATACTTGAAGGAGGTTCCTAACAAATTGGTATTAGAGCTCCCGATTGAGAGAGCTGTGGATGGTAAGGACTAAAATGAAGAATCGTGTTGAGGCGCTAGAGAAAGGAGTGGAGGAATTGAGACACAACCTTGACAAGTTGAGAATGGAGACACAGTAGGAGAGGATGGAGGCACGGCAGGACAAGGAGGAAAAGGGAGCTCAAATAACCAGAATGGAACATGTTCAGCAGCAGATTCTGCAGTGGATGAAAGGGAAAGAAACCATACCCCCCAGGAAACAGATTGGCGCGGTGACAGAGGAAGAAAGAGAGGACATGTTGCAGGGAAGAGCGGGCTCCAGTGGGATTGTCACAGGACCCACTCGGAACCCACCATGGGAAGACAGAGGAAAGGAGGTTAGAGATACCTGTATTCACGGGTGAGGATGCATTTGGCTGGGTGAATAAGATAGAGAGGTATTTTCAGGTGAATTCCCTAGAAGATCATGAGAAGTTGGATGCTGTGATGGTAGCCATGGAGGGGAAGGCACTGAACTGGTATGCTTGGTGGGAAACCCGCAATCCACAGGCGAGCTGGACAGAATTCAAGGCAGTGTGGTGCGGCGGTTTCAACCTTCTTTAGCTCAAAACCCATATGAGTTGCTGTTGGGACTCCACCAGTCAGGTTTAGTCATGGAGTACCGGGAGCAATTTGAGCTCCTCACTTTACCGTTGGCGGTAACTGATGAGAGCATGTTGAAGGGAATATTCCTCAACGGCCCGAAGGAGGAGGTGAGAGCAGAAATTAAGCTTCACCGGTTGGGAACACTATCAGAGCTGATGGACTTGGCTCTACTGGTGGAAGAAAGGGACTCGGCTGTGGGAAGGGGAAGAATTGGACTAAGTTCAAAAGGAATCAGCCGACCTTATTTCTCCAGCAGGACAGCTGCTGTAGAAGTAGGGACTAAACCCTATTCAAACTATGAGTCTGCCACCCGAGGGAGTTCTTATCTCACAACTGCTTCTCAGGTTGGAATCATGGGGCAGAAGTCAGTAGAACCACGCTCTGCTAAAGGGAGTAGTTACCCGAAGAGGAGCACCAGATTCAAGAGACTCACCGAAGCAGAAATGCAGGAGAAAAAGAGGAAAGGGTTGTGTTTTAGATGTCACGAAAAATTCGGTCCAGAACACATTTGTAAATTTAAACAGTTCAATGTGTTACTGTTAGGCGCGGAAGAGGAGTTGGAGGAGGAGCCGGAGGATGAATGTGAAGAAGAAAGGGAGAAAGTGGGAGGAGACAAGGCATTGCAGTTGTCAATGAATAGTATCATGGGGCTAACTTCAAAGAAATCACTCAAGTTGTGGGGTGAAATATAAGGGAGGAAAGCGATTGTACTAGTAGATTGTGGAGCCTCGAGTAATTTTATTGATAGGAGAGTAGTGGATGAGCTTAGTCTACCCATGGCAGAAACCCCTGAGTATATAGTGGAGGTGGGTGACGGGCATCAAATTAGGTGCAAGGGAGTGTGTAAAGGGGTGAATATGTTAGTGCAAGGATTAAATATTACAGCTGATTATTTCCTGTTTGAGTTGGGTGGAGCGGATGTAGTGCTCGACCTGGACTGGTTGGAGGGGTTGGGTGAAATCAAAGCCAATTTTAAGGAACTAACAATGAGGTTCTTGTCAGAAGGAAGGCTAGTCACATCACAAGGAGATTCTTCACTATCCCGGTCGGTAGCCTCCTTAAAGTCCATGATGAAGGCCCTACATAATGATGGGGAAGGATTTTATGTGGAAGTGACTAACCAGGAGGTTAAGCAACAAATGGACCCGGTGGAGTGGGATGAACTACAGCATGTCCTGGAGAAATTTCAAGATCTTTTCAAGGAACCCCATGGTCTGCCTCTTTCCAGGGTACAGGATCATGCTATAAGGCTGAAAGAAGGCGCCTCAGTACCCAATACAAGACCCTATAGGTACCCCCATTATCAGAAAAACGAGATAGAGAGAGTGGTGGCGGAAATGCTGGCAGCTGGAATAATAAGGTACAGTACAAGTCCGTTTTCCAGCCCCATCATATTGGTTAAAAAGAAGGATGGGGGCTGACGGTTCTGTGTTGATTACCGAGCTTTGAACAAGGTGGTGGTGTCAGACAAATTTCCCATTCTAGCTATTGACGAACTGCTGGACAAGCTTGGAGGTGCAGTTATTTTTTCTAAGTTGGACTTAAAGTCGGGATACCACCAGATTCGGATGAGGGAAGAGGATGTCCTTCAAAACGGCATTTCGCACTCATGAGGGGCATTATGAGTTTTTAGTAATGCCTTTCGGGTTAACCAACGCACCTTATACTTTCCAAGCATTAATGAATGAGGTGTTTCGTCCATTCTTAAGGAAATTCGTGTTGGTATTCTTTGATGATATACTCATATACAGCATTAGCAAACATGAACATTTAATGCACTTAGAGTTGGTGTTGCAGCAACTGAGGGAGAATAAGTTGCTGTTAAATAAGAAGGAATTAGTTTTGGGCAGCTGAAGCTGGAGTATTTGGGCCACATCATCTCAGCTGAGGGGGTCCAAGCTGACCCCATGAAAGGTAGAAGGCATGACCAGCTGGCCGAAACCCAGGGATGTTAAGGGACTCCGAGGATTCTTGGGGTTGACGGGATACTACAGGAGGTTTGTGAAGGATTATGGCAAGATAGCTCGGCCATTAACTCAATTGCTAAAGATGGAGGGGGTCGAGTGGAATGAAAAAGCACAGCAAGCTTTTGAGTTATTGAAATCAGCTATGGTGACTTTACCCGTGCTAGCAGTGCCCGATTTCTCAAAAACGTTTGTGGTGGAGATAGATGCATCAGGGAAGGGCTTGGGGGCTATTCTCATGCAGGAGGGCAGACCTATTGCATATCTCAGCTAAGGGTTATCTAGCAGGGCACAGCACAAGTCCGTGTATGAAAGAGAACTGATGGCGGTGGTTTTAGCAGTAAAGAAATGGAGGCATTACTTGATAGGAAGGCATTTCGTGATCAGAATAGATCAGAAAAGTCTGAAGTATTTAACTGAACAGCGACTGATGGGAGAGGAACAGCTGAAATAGACCTCAAAATTAATGGGGTTTGATTTTGAAGTGCAGTACAAGCCCGGAGGGGAGAATAAAGTTGCTGATGCTTTGTCCAGAAGGGAGGATTTCTGTTCTATTTCCACCTTTCACATTACAGATTCGGAGCTCTGGGTAGAAGAGCTGCAAAATGACAGCAAACTAAAAACTATCCTACAAGATTTGTTGGTAGATAAAGAAGCGCACTCGGGCTATATGAAGAAAGGAAACTGTCTCTATTATAAAGGAAGATTGGTTTTACCGAGGAGTTCTGCAAGGATACCTATAATTCTCCATGAATTCCATGCTACCCCTTTTGGAGGTCGTTCAGGTTTCTTTAGGACCTATAAGAAGACAGTTGGGTTGCTGTATTGGGAGGGAATGAAGGGAGACATCAAGAGTTTTGTAGCAGCCTATGATATTTGTCAACGAAATAAATACCAGGCTTTATCTCCGGCCGGCTTGCTGCAGCCGTTGCCAGTTCCAACTCAAGTATGGAGTGATATTTTCATGGATTTCATGGGGGGCTTGCCAAAAGCACAGGGAGTAGATACTATAATGGTGGTCGTAAATAGACTCAATAAATATGCACATTTCATCCCCTTGTGCCATCCATTTTAAGCCAAGGACATGGCTGACGTGTTTGTGAGGGAGATAGTAAAGCTACACGGTTTCCCTACTTCAATAGTCTCGGATAGAGACCGAGTCTTCATCAGTCAATTCTGGATGGATCTGTTCAAACTATCAGGGACAACTCTCAAGCTTAGTTCAGCATATCATCCTCAATCTGATGGTTAGACCGAAGTAGTAAATCGATGTCTTGAGACATATCTCAGGTGTTTCGTTGGGAATAAGCCTAGGCAGTGGCCTAAGTGGCTAAATTGGGCAGAAACAACAGTTCCAACTAGGATGTCCCCTTTCAAAGCTTTGTATGGAAGGGAACCGCCAATCTTGCTAAGGTGCTTTGAGGATTCATCCGTGGTTGAGGGAGTTAATCAAGCTGATTGCAAGACAGGAACCAGGATATTGGATGAGTTGAAAGACAATCTAGTGACTGCCCAAAACAAAATGAAGTAACAAGCAGACAAGAAAAGGAGGGATGTTCAGCTATTCAGCCAGGAGATTATGTTTATCTAAAAATTCGACCCTACAGATTCAAAGTCTCTAGCTCAGGAAAGCCAATGAGAAGTTAAGCCCGAGGTTTTATGATCCTTACGAGGTGGTGGAAAAGGTGGGGCAAGTTGCTTATAGACTATATCTGCCGGATTATACATGTATACATCCTTGTTTTTCATGTCTCCTCACTAAAAAAATCAGCAGCAGGGGCAGTCAGCCAGCAACCCTTGCCCAAAAATTTAACAGAGGAATGGGAATTGAAGGTGTACCCGACAGCAGTACTCAATGTCAGAACGGCGGCAAGTGGAGAACTGGAAGTGTTAATTCAATGGGAAGACTTACCAGACTTTGAAAATACGTGGGAACCTTTCCTTACCATTTAAGATAATTTTCCTGATTTCCACCTTGAGGACAAGGTGAAACTTCTTGGGGGCGAGTATTGTTAGACCCCTCATTAGGAAAGTATACCACAGAAACAGATTTAGAGGGAAAAAAAGGGGCACTACACGAGGGAGTTATGGGAAGGAAGCAAAAAAGGTCACTCAGCAGAAAAGCAGTGCAGGAGAACAAATGGGTGTGGGCTGCATAACAGAATGCTGACGTGGCTGGGAGAGAGAGAAGAAGTGGAACAGGCCAGCGTGAGGCAGTAATGCGGGCTGCATAACCGACTGCTGAGCTGGCTATGAAAGAGAAGGGGAGAGAACGGATGGGGAGCATCAGTGAAGGATTCTGTTAGCAGAATATATAAAGGAGGGGAGCTGAGGAGAGAGTGGAGGGAGGATCTAGAGTCAGTTTTGGCTGGGAGAGACCAAGCCTCTCGAAAGCTTGGGCTATTTTCTTTCTGTCAATTTTCTTTCAGTTTTCCAGTTTGCACTCTGTAAATTCTGGGCTCAAATTCCAGTTTCTGATACTTGAAGGATGTTCCTAACACAAAGGCATAATAGAAAGGAGATAAATGGTGATAGCTTAAATAGCATTTTTAAGCTTCAACTTGTTACCAATAAACACAATAAAGAAAATGTTAGCCGTCCACCTATTTCTAAGGTGCATGCTAGGAAGAGGGGGAGGAGTAGCAGGGGACCAGCTGCTAATGAGGACAATGAGGGAAATATGGGAGGTAATCATTTTGGAGATATGCAATGTGACAACCTGCCAATGTGGCAGGTGAGGCAGGAGAGAAATTCTGGTATGATGGGAAAAATAACAGGGGAGAGTGAGGGAGAGGGGAAGGCAAGTGAGTTTTGAGTGGAAATTGGAGTAGGAGGTGCAAGTCCTAGATTGGTGGGTACCTATTTTCCATTGTTATTGTCTTTGTTTTCTGTAATTTTCTCCTCTACAGATACTGATATCATCTTCATATCAGTGCTGGAGAAAGAATTTTCAGTGAGTTTTATAAATATAAGAGATCTCCAGTTTCTTATCAGAAAACAACTTAAATATATAATGGGCACAATAAACCACATAGTTAGAGAGACAAAACAATGAAATGATGGCTAGAATGATACACAACCAGACGAGCAGTACATGGCCGGAATGATGCTGTTAGCAAACCCCAAGTCACACGAGTGTACCTGAGAAAGAAGAAGAAGAAGGACAGAGAATTATCTTCACACGGGGCAGCATCTCACGTGAGGGAGGAAGGCCATGGGTCTGCAGCATAACTAACTTCTTACGTGGCACAGAATGTGAGTGGAGAGAGGGGGATCTGTTGTGTAAGAATTATAAGAATGAGTGGAGAGAGAAAATAGGTAGGAAAAGAATGAATAGTGGACAGGAGGGTGGGAGAGAACCAGGCCTCTTGAATTGCCTGGGTAGCCATATTATTTTCTTCTGGTTTTGCTGCTGTAACTACATTTCAGATTATATTAATATACCAGTTTTTCCCTCTCATCAAGATATCACACTGATATTTGAGTAAAGGGTGGAGTATTTCTTATCTATTTTGTATTTCTGTGTGAGACTCTGAATCAGTACCTATTAGATGCACAGCCAGACAAGCAAGCAGATGACTGAAATGGTGCACATCTAGACAAGCATTTGGTGTGTATTCTACTTGGGTGAAGCTTTTGATGGTTTTGATATGAAGATTTTGTGAAAACAAGGAGGCTGAAACATGTGCATCTTTAAGGCGTCTTGTTGCCCTTAAATTTGCTTATGGGATAAGATTTTGTTTATTGCTTCATCTCGGTTCTGCTTATGGCTGTTTCAAAGGAGATGTGATTTCAGATATGTAAAATGATTGGGCAGCATTAGTGCATTATTAACCTCTTTCATGTTCTTTTTCATATTTTGAATTATCTGTTTTGGAGGGTATCTTATCCTCTCCATTGTTGTACTTGCCATCTGTTAGTTTCGGTCATTCTAATATTATGTTTGTAAACCCTTTTACATGTGTATATATAAATAAACTGCCTGACTTGGTTGAGGTCATGGCATTCACAAATCCCTCTTCTTTCCTCCTTTTCCCTTCTAACATTCTTTTTCCTCTTTAATTAAATTTCTTTTTTTAAATAAAAAATAGAAGTTTTTTGTTTTAATTATTATTGTTATAAAAGCAGCAAAAACAAATTTTCTAAGTGCTAACAAGATTTGGTGACAATTTCTTGGTTGGTTCAGTTGAACATGTTTCACTCTAATACGTTATTTCTTGTTTTGCTATTAATTAACTAGTTACTCATTTGTGGATTGTTGAGACACTTAGCTTAAATTCTTTTGAGTGCAGATCACAACATTTAACATCTCATTAGTTGTTCATGGAACCATTGCAGAAAATGATGATTTTCAGAAGGTAAATTGTGTACTTTTATGCTACAAATTTTGTATATATTTTTTTGAAGGAGGTGCTGAGCTGCTTGTCACCTATAAGTTTCCTTACTTATAAGTTGTTATTGACACTGGTTTTCTTATAGGAAGAATGCAATCCATATGCTGTTCCCATTAGCATGGGCATCTTCAAAATCTTAACAAGTCCTTTAGATATAACAACTACCACAATAATTAGAAGGATTGTATCAAATCATGAGGCATACCAGGTACCTTCGGAACTTCATCATTTTTTTGCTTAATAGTTGTTGGATTCTTGGGCTAACCAATTTCTTTTTATGTTTGTTAGAATATTAGCATCTTTAGCACGTGTAAATAGATAGTTAAACAGTAATTATGATGATTGCTGCAAATTATCAAGTGATTAGCTCCTTAATTGATTGTAACTGTACTATAAATTAGAGATCCGTGTGCCCAGCCAAGACACAAATTTTCAAACCTCTCTGTTCCTAGATGTTATCAGAGGCCACCCATTTTGGCTAAGATCCCTCCGCTGTTCATTAACCAGTTTGCGATCCTCACTATTTTTTCTTCTCTTTCACAACTGTGCTTCACACCAGTCAATTCCAGAGACTGATGCAAGATACCCCAAGTAATCTACTTGTCTCATACCAAAGGAGCACTTGGAGAGCTTAGCATAACAGTTGATGATTCTGTAGTTGAGCCAAGATAGTAGCTAAATGTTCCAAGGGGGAAGTCTGGGAAGTTGTAATGGCTGCTCTCAAGTAAATTGAATTTGCCTTAAAGAACCTGAAAACTAATTAGTTGGGACTGGAAATGCACGGAACTTTTATTGATCTTCAGTTACCAGTAAACTACAGAACACCGCTCAATTACAGAAGAAGAAAAATGGTTACAGTCACCATTAGAGAGGAAAGATCCAGAGACAGAAGAATTCAGAGGAGAAATAGAGAAACAGAGAGAAGAGATACTAGTTCATAACTGTCTACCCTTTCCCTAAACCTTTCACCCCTTAAATTCTACATTCTGGCCTCAGATCACGAATCCTTGCATCTGGTGGTTAGGCACCTTGATTCCGGTGCTTCTCCTCAGCTCAACTCCTGCGTTTTCTGTTCCACCATTCAATTGGTCTTCCTGTGTAACTAACTGCTCCATGTCAGCAGTTGTGATGTGGCTTCCTTCAGCTGACTTGGCTTTGACTGTTACAGAAGACTAGAGAAAACTCTATGAGAAACCATTAAAAAGGACCCTATTCTAAGTAGTTTTCATGAAATTTTAGTCTTTGATAGATTTCAATGGCATTGACTTTTCCATGTAGCCAACCTCACCTAGTGGGATAAGGCTTGATTGTTTTTGACATGATATCTGGTCTGCAAAATCTGTTTTAAAGCAGTTTATACGTTAATTATGGTTAGCTGCTCTGCTTAGACTTGATAATGGAGCAGTCCATTAGGAAGTGTGTTTCACCAAGTTGTCGTTGGAGTTAGAATCTGATAGAAACCTCCAAATCAAGGCTGAGTTGTATTAAACTAACACACACAAATAGTACTGATATGAAGCTGAAAACAGTAACAAAGATGAAGTTTAAAGCACTCTCACTAAGAAAATAAACAAAGATAGAAACAGAAACACAAATGGAACCTGCAGCTCTTCGAGGGGCTGCCTCCTCCCTACCCACCTCAATACTCAAAATTTGCCTGCCTTCCCAAAACCTCTGCAGCCCCTTATATCTCACGTAGCAAGCCTATTCCCCCAATTCCCTGCTGCCACCTCAGCATTCTTATGTACAGCAGGTTCTATTGCATGGATCTTTTTTGATATTCCCTTCCCTATCCTCATCCCAACTCCCACATGTGCTGACTTATTTCCTTGGGCTGGCCCAACATTCCTCCCCTTTCATTTTTCTGGTGCACCCTTTTGTGATAGGGCGCCTATCAATACTTCCCCCCAAAAGTCTCACCTTGTCCTCAAGGTGAAGGTAACAGACATATTCTGTAACAGCCAAAAAAATTGCCTCCACCAGGGTCCCATTGCTTAAACCACAATGGAACCTCTTTTGCATTGCTAACAGCAGCCCCTTCAACAATACAACAGCAGTTCCAGGAACTTTCCATGATCGGGAAGATATTCTCATTGAATTAGCACCTTTGCTGCAGACATAGGTATCTCTGGATGCAGTAAAGCTGTGCAGCAACCTTCAACATATCTTGATGGAGGGCACTTTCCCTTTGATGCCTTGGCCATAGGCTATCTTGTCCCCTTCGTTGCTCTAGTGCTTGAATTTGTGGACTCTCCAAATGAATTATAATCTGCTTTATTCCTTGTTTAAGCCAACTACAAACAAAACCAATTTTAGTGGCAGTCTCCATTTTATCCTCAATCAAAACCCATACCTTAATTCCTGTTTGGGTAAGATTGTCAACGCAGTCAAGAACCCTATTTTGGGGTTTGTCCTCTACAAACTAAGATTAAGAGTGGAGTTTGAAAACTCTTTGCTGATATTCTCAGCATAAAATTCCGATACCATTAGGACATTTCTGTTGGTGCTTCTTCTAAAGAAGTCAAGTATACATACCAATAAGGTGAGTGGCAGTCCAATACTCTTGTAGTTCCATCCAACCCAACCATTTCAGCCCCAACACAATCTTGGATTTTCCTGGGTCAAACCCTCTGTTTTCTGTGGCATTTCTAGCCATGAAACAGAGTGTCATTGTTTCTGTAGTTGCACTCTGAAAAATCCCATTGTATCCCACGGCAAGGGCAGCACTTCGTACTTGTGCAAGGGCTTGTTTCAAGGGCTGCCTCCCATTCAAATAAGACATATGATGTTTCAGCCTTAGGGGTGAATGCTTTCCCATCACGTCCATCTGGAAACAAAACTGTGCAGATAGCTTTGGGCATGAACGGCTCATGGATTAGCAAGATAATTCTCCTGGACCAAGCAAAACACACATAAAGAACAATTTTGTCCTTCTCTAAATTGATTAATCCAAATTTGAAACTGGTTCATTAAATTGAATCTCATCAAGGTACTCCATTTCGGGATTTACATCACCATTATCATCGGAGCCATCAAGCTTTAAACGTTTCTTAGGCTTCTGCAAGCATCTAGCCACAGGCTTTGAGTGGCATTGTATTTCCAATAATTGCCATGCCTCCCCAATTTTCCAGATTCCAACAGCTCCTACCCAGCTCACCAAGTCCAGCCCCAATAGAACACTGGTTCCTCTTCAGATTTGATGCCCATTCAATCCAAATGCTGGCTAAATATCTGTAATATTCCCTCCAAGGTTTGGGTTTTCTACTGTCAACCAGCCCTTTGTAAGGCTTACTTTGCCTTATCCCATCTACCACTGAGGCAAAAGATGAAGGATTGGCTGCTCCGTTTGTGTTCCCATGATAAACTCCCAAAAACTGCCATCCATCTGCACAGAGACATCTGATCGTACTTGCAAGTCATAATATTCAAAGGCCTTTCCCCTGTTTCCCTCATGCTTGACCATGATTATTTGAGAAGTCAACTTGTGAGATTGAAGAATTCCATATAAGCTGTTAGGTTCATTGATTTCTAGTGACTGTTGAGACAAGTATTTTGATATGATCTGCCAATGTTTCATTGTGGGATAAATTTGGGTTTCCAACTGTGAAACCTTGAAAGTGCTCTTCGCACCACATCATTGCAGTAAAATATGATCCACAACTAACTAATGACTTGGCAACAAGAAGATAATCAATGGAAAGAAGATACACCTGAGGGACTTCAACCAGGTACTTCACGAGTGTTTCATGGACTCCGATTGCAAACTGCCTTCTCCTGTTCCTTTGTTGTTCCCAAAACAGAGCATCACGATCATATATGTTGCTAACAAAATTTACCAATGTGTCATCCTTTGCATGCATATTCCTCTTCGAACGTACCCATTGCTGTCCGATGAAAGTTCCTCGAAAATCTTGAGATAAATATGCCACAACCTCTGGCTCAAGAAGAGCCCTCAACGCTGGCTCCTTTAGGGCAGTTTCAGACAGAAGTACCACTGCAATGACTTTTGAAGGTTGGGTCATTCTTGGATGATTTTCTCTGTTTTGGACTGAGCCCAAACTTCTTTTTCCCAAAATTCCATTTGGAGGCCTATTTCTCTTCATGTAACCCACTTTCTCGTCACTCTCTCCAATGAATAACTAGCACCAGGGGAAACTTTAAAAATTGCTGGACATGTTTCTGAATTGGGTTTTGGGCTTAAGGTTAGCTGCTGAAGGCTTATTAGTTTGGGCCATTATAGAGTTGGGTCTAAAAAACCCCATTACTCCTCCTTCAGCAAAAGGGCCCAGATCACAACTAATGGGCTTGTCAACTCCCCTTAAGTCTGATGAGCCCATTTTTTTATCTTTAAATGCCCATTTCTCCTCTGGTTTCATTCCTCTAATCAAATCCTTTACGGCCCATTTTTCTTCCTTGCTCAGTTGGGCTTGGCCCGTTAGGGTAAGACTGACATACAATAGATGTATTTCCATTTTTGCCCCTCCATCTTTCTTCTTCATCAAGCAGCCTCCAATCAAAGGCTCTTCAACGGCGCAACGTTTCAGACAAACGTCCGGTAGCTCCAGCAGCTTCGTCGACGGCATGTGATTAGCCAAACTCTCCGCCAGTCATCTCTCCTTGAAGCTCCCACGCACAAACCCAGCACCTCCAGGCTCCTCCCACTTTGGCGTGCCAATCTGGCTTGGGGTTGGCCGGTGATTCTCATCCGGTGGCTCCGGTGGAGGCTTGGTCGGTCTGTGTGAAACCCAGGGCTCAGTCGTCGCTGATGAACTATCTACCTCCATGGGCGAGTCTGGGTCCGGCGGTTTCGGCGGTGGAAGCTTGGCCGGCATTCTCAAAACCCATAGCTTCATGGCAGTTGCGAGCTCTTCTCCTTTCTGCTCTCTCATCGTGAGCTCCTCTCTCTTCTGCCCCCTCATTGCGTGACTCAGTGAACAGTTTCCTTCTACAGTCACGATCTCCTTTTGGGATTTCTTCCTTTCCTTCTTGGCTTCAATCTCCTCTTCATCAAGTGTCTGTGTTGTCTCTCGTATCTCTGAAAAATCTCCAACAGTCTCCACTTCTTGCACGACCTTTTCCTTTATTCTTATTTCCTTTTGCCTTTCATTCTTCATCATAACCTTCTCTGGTTCCTTATCTTTGATGAAAACCGGTTGGTCAAAATCATATTCAGGCTGAAATCGCTTGATGACAGCTTTCTTGGAATGCCCTACCATGTTGCGATTGGGTTGCGTAGAGCCCACCTTTGGTACCAGCAGAGAGATGGACCTCTCATACCCACCACAGCCAGCTGCAGTTTCTGACTATCACCAGTACCCTTTGCACAGAAATATTGCTCAAGGCAAATCAACCACCAGTATGCCTCCTCTCCTCTAAACAATGGTATCTCCATATCTGTATGCATCACAACTCCCAAGATCGGGAGCTCTGATACCAAATTGTTAGGAACCTCCAAATCAAGGTTGAGTTGTATTAAACTAATACACAGAAATAGTACTGATATGAAGCTGAAAACAGTAACAAAGATGAAGTTTAAAGCACTCTCACTAAGAAAATAAACAAAGATAGAAACAGAAACACAAATGGACCGCTCTTCGAGGGGCTGCCTCCTCCCTACCCACCTCAATACTCAAAATTTGCCTGCCTTCCCAAAACCTCTGCAGCCCCTTATATCTCACATAGCAAGCCTATTCCCCCAATTCCCTGCTGCCACCTCAGCTTTCTTATGTACAGCAAGTTCTATTGCATGAATCTTTTTGATATTCCCTTCCCTATCCTCATCCCAACTCTCACGTGTGCTGACTTATTTCCTTGGGCTGGCCCAACATTCCTCCCCTTTCATTTGTCTGGTGCACCCTTTTGTGATAGGGGGCCTATCAGAATCCTTTGATAATGTCTTTTTCCTCTTCCTGTTTGAATGTATGATTATGGTAAGGATGTAGCAGGCTCAATACTGAACAAGGAGGGCGTATTTTGTGCTAATATATACTATTTTTAGTTTTGTAATGTCAATGATCCTTCTTTCCTGCTATCACTTGGAAGTTTCCTGTTTTTGTTTGAAATGCTTCTTTGGGGAAGATTGTGTCTTTTGGGTGTTTTTGTCAAGTGCTTTGTATCAGGCGTTCAAACTACAAGAAAGATGGTGAGATTATATGTCACTTGCAGCTCTATTACCTAATAGCGTGTCTTTGTGGAGTATGGTATTCTTTGTTTGGAATGTGTGTTGCCTTGTATGAGAGATTAGTGCTACTGGAGATGCATTTCAGGTGCCAAAAATGGTGTTTGAATGCGGAAAATATGTTCTAGCTTGTGTTATGTGGTGTATATGGCTTGAGAGATTTGATTGTATCTTTATTAACAAAGAAGTTTGTGGAGGAATGGAGTTTAAAAATTTTTCTTTTGGCGCACTGCATGTTTTTCATCCAGCTCTAAAGTGTGTTTTGCTTATCGCCCGAGTGTGAGTTTTTGGGTACATTGTGTGTAATTGGGCTTTCACCTCCTTGGCACTCTACGCATGAATATTGGACATACGTGGAAAGGGCATTTCTCTTCTTCATACTCCCCCATATATCGTGTGTGCCCACAAGTTTGGTTCTTTGCTCTCCTCTCTTATTTTCTTCTTGTTTTTTCTTCTCTTTGCATGCAGAAACGTAATGAGAAGAAGGGGGAGAGTGAGAGAAGATATTACGAGGACAAGACTTTCGTGTCTGGGGACTGATTTATGTCTATCGTTTGGCACATAGATATTGGCAGTCAAAGGCTTCATTCTTTTTTTCTTTCCAATAACCCGATATGTATCTGATTTCTTTAAAATTAGACTTGTCTCTGCTAGTGTTTCACCATCCGATTATACATTGTATTATTGCTGTATGGGAAATTGATGAGGATTATGTCTGTTCAAGTACTCGTTTGATAAATTAGCGAATATGTATTCGTTAAATTACATTTAATTGGAATTGTAGTTTTTTTTTTTAAATTTCTATTTCTATTAAATAGTCACGAAGCTTGGTAGAGATACCACTAATTAGAGACATTGCGTTTCTTTTAAATAGTTCAGTAACTTGTTTACTAAGATATATGCTATAATCAAACTAAATAAGAGTTAAATCAGGTTTAAATCTCTCCTTCTCTAGAGCCAATGCTAACTGCCTAAAGCCATATAAAAAACTAAAATATATGTTATAATCAAACTAAATCATAAATTATAGAATATTTGCTTTTCTTATTTCTTGTATAGTAGTATGTTTAGACTAATTCACACGTAAACTTACTGTCAGTAATCACACTATATGGAGATGATTCATTTAAAATACTTGAATCTTTATAGAACTAAATTCAAGATTTGAACTAGAAAAGATAATGCAAAATACCTCCTTCAGTGTATGTTTGATATGAAAGATAAATTAAATTTTTATGAGATAATTTTTTTATATAAAATTATATAAAAAATTCATCTTATGCAAATGTAACTCCGTTTTTACTTTTATACCAAACTAACCCTAATAGTAAATTTTTTGTAGTTTGCACATAAACATACTGTGTCAGCAAACGCACTCTATTTGGAGATGATTCATTTAAATATTTAAATCTTTATAGAACTGAATTCAAGATTTGAACCGGAAAAGATAATACAAAAAACCTCTTTAATTGTAAATTTTCAGAACTGGTAAATGAAATAACTCAGACGAAATACCCGGCAATCTGTTGGCGTTTAACATTTTTCGATGACTATAGCTAGCTACACACAGTTTTCCACACAACAATTCCCACCCAGATGCGCAGAAGACCAAACATTGATACAAAGAAATAATCCACCAGGGCTTCTTGTCACCATAACCCCATGTACAAAGCTGCAAATACATCGATGCACCCACATTCTAACAACAAATACTATTTCTTGAGATTTAGTGAAAATTTGAGAAGCATACCGGACAGGGATACATGGCGTGAGATTATCATCTGACCCTGCATGCTGCTGGAGCACCTGGTGTGCAATTTGGGTTTGGAGACCGACAACTAGCCCCTGGACCAACGTTGTTTGCAAACTTGTGACGCATCCGGTAGTCGGAGATTCCGCTCATGGCAAAAGGACCGCCACCTCCATTTGATCCTGATGATGAGACTTCACGTGCACCAACACTGCAACTTTGTAAGGGTTCTAACGTCTCAACTACATCACTCATTAGTGGCCTCGCTTTGGGATTTTGACTCAAACAGTAGTAAGCCAAGCTACATGCTTTCTGTGCTGCCCTCACTGAGTATTGATTCTCCAATCTAGGATCAATTATTTGCAGGAGCTTTCTCTTGTCATTGAGCTTTGGACGTGCCCAATCTACCAAGCTCTGTTCCTTGCCTGGTCTCGTCTTGTCTACAGATTTCCTTCCCGTCAAAAGCTCCAAAAGAACAACCCCAAAGCTATACACATCACTCCTAGCTGTTAGGTGGCCTGATCATTTCATATATGCCTTGTTTAGACATGCATCCAAGTGCACATACACGATGAAAGTCAGAAGTATATGTAACTAGCGCAATGTGCACATGCAAGCAAGAATAACAAGTTTGAACCGTGAACTATATCATTCACAGTGCAATGTTAAAATACTGGTTGTTTGGTTTAAAGAAAAGATTAGAAAAGATACAGAAGGAAAAGACATATAATAGGAAAATTATCTGAAATATAAAATTTAAGAGGAAAGCATTATATGTCTAAGAAATTTTCTGGTCATGTTAAAAACAAAAATTGCAAGATTGAAGGGTCGGAAACAATTGTCAAAATATCTGGGTAATTAATGTATATTATTTAAAGTTAATTAGTGCCTTAATTAAGGAGCAATCTTAGAAGATAATTATTCATGTCATTATGGCTGTAATTAATACTCTACTAAAAATATACCTTTGTGGTCTGGTTTAGACAAACAATTCCAGCATACTCTGTAATTTATCAGGTATAATGATCGGATTTGACCCCCACCGAGATAAAAGAAACAATTCCTTAATACCAGAAAAAGAACTCATTCTTCCACTCACAGGATGAGGTGTCAAATGAAGTATTAATTTTGTCTACGTGCTGCTACAAGATATTGGAATTGACCCATAAATTATCAAGATGGGTCTTCAGTATATAATTCGATAATAATCTAACACCCAACCTCCTCTCATGGTCCCTCCAACTAAGATTATGAGGTACACCCCCTTGATTTCATAAACCCAGTTACCCCTTGGTTTTGTACAACCCCTGAAGGAAGGAACTCATTCTTACCCCCTTGGTGTCAAATGAAGGATTTTTTTTTTTTTTTTTTGTGGTTTTGCCTATGTACTGCTACATACTATTGGAATTGACTCAAAAATTATCAAGATGGATTTTCACTATAATTCAACAAAGGTCTCACACCCGCCCTTCTCTCATGGTCCCTCCAACTAAGATTATAAGGCACACCCCTTTGATTCCATAAACCTAGTTACCCCTTGGTTTTGACTCACTAAATTTTCTCCTTCAAGACAATCACAGTGCCATGTATATCTTCCCATTGGTGAAAGCAAGAAAGACATGTTGACTTGCCGACACATTTGCTATATGCTATATAATAACAGAGAGAACAATATGGTTAAGTTAGGTGATATCCAGAAAAAGGAGACCGGCATCAACTTGTGTTTGTCACCCCACCCATATTGCATCATCCTAGCTAATTCTTGCATCACAACACATACAATGAGTAAAATCAATGTTTAGGAAGTTCAAACTTTCAAGCATAATTTTTTTTCCATTTATTGACAAATCCAACACTTCTGAAAAACTGAGATCATACCAGTCATTACATATTCAGGGGCAGCATAGCCATATGTCCCCATGACTCGGGTGGATACATGAGTTTCATCACCTTGTGGTCCAGCTTTAGCTAGTCCGAAGTCAGAAAGCTTGGCTGTGTAGTCCTGTAGAGCCATTGGTAACCCCAAGTGAAAAAAACAATAACAATTCCTTTAAGACACAGCCATAAAAGAAATTTTATCATTAATTTTTAAATACCAGAAACTTACAGAGTCCAATAATATATTAGACGTTTTGAAATCGCGATAGATTACTGGCCTTTCAGCATTGTGGAGAAAGGCAAGCCCTTTGGCAGCTCCAAGGGCAATCATCATTCTTGTAGCCCATGATAAAGGAACAGTTGCCTCTGGAAGCCTCAGGAAAGGTCATATCAACTTGAGTTAACAAACACACCAAAAAACTAGGAAATATCTTAGCTTCATAACTGTCAGTATTAGCAATGTTTTTATTCACAACTAATAGTGAAAAAAAAAATCAGGAAAATATATTGTTCAAGATATTTTGTCTTTTACTGTCTCATACTGGAAGTGAATCAAGAGATTTTCAGCAAAACTAGCCAAAGTAGGGAGAGATACTATTTTAATAGTCAATAAGTTTAACCAGAAACTGAAAAAGTAAATCATTATATAATTAAGGAAAAAGAGCACACAGACCCCCTAAACTTTAAGTCATTTGCAAATAGACCCCTGAACTTTAAAATCGTCCTAATTAGTACCTAAACAATAACAATTACACAAATCAACCCTTCCATCCACTTTTCATCTATTTCTAAATTGAATAAAAAAATATTTGAAGTGAATGAAAAAATGAATGGAAGGGTTGATTTGTGTAATTGTTATAGTTTAGGTACTAATTAAGACGATTTTAAAGTTCAGGAGTCTTTTGGCAAATGACCCAAAGTTTAGGGGGTTTGTATGCTCTTTTTCCTATAATTAAAATAGGATATAACAAGGAAATTCCTCAATGTATAGATACAACTTCTATCCTGTCTAAAAAGCCCTAAACAAAGGTCAACATTATCCAATCAACAAAGGGAACCAGATATAAGTCACATGACATGCTAAGCCATACCAAATGCAACAACTTCTGTGCAGAAAAATCATATAGAAGCAGTGTATGGATAATTAATTTCAGGGTAATGGTCCACACAACTGTCACTCAATGGTAGTGCCACCATTAAAGCTAGAATCAAACTACAAAATCTTATCTCTACCATTAAAGCAACTTAAACTGTCAATTTTTTCCCACCCATGGTTTCAACCATATATAGCAGTGGTGTTAACTGTTAAGTGTTAACATTATCATAGCAATAAAATTTTCCACCTAGCTAGCAATCAACATGCTGAATAAAAGATTAATTTCAATATTTAAATTTAATCCTATGTTTAGTGAGTATTAAGTTTTTGAAAAAAAAAAAAAAAGGAATCCTGATGTGTCCATTTATTTACGCAAGATGCACGGATACTCCAAAATCGGCAACAAAATCATATGCATATCCCATATCGGATACACATATTTATGGCAGCTACCATATTTTTGGCATATCTATCCATTAGCATTTTTTTTGCCGGATATGTAAAAATGCCCACGTACAGCCAAATAAACTTCTATGTTCTTTTTCATATTTTTGATCTTTGGTTGAGGGGTGGAGGATTTCATGGAAGGAGAGAGGGATTTTAGACAAGAGGCAAGAGAGATTCTGCAAGTAGTGGAATTCAAACAACCCAAGAAGAAGGCATTTCAAGTAGGGAGGGGAAATTTCGAAGGAAGGCAATGATGAACAATGATATTTATAAATTTTGAAATGTGACATTAGAAATAATTATGAATTATACAGTGCTTTTTTACATATATAAATATAATTTTAGATAATTTATTTAATATATCTTGTACCCATATCCTAAAAATTTTTTAAAAATTATCATCTCGATGTGTTGTATCATAGATATAATAGTCAAACCCGTATCCATGCAAAATAGATAACTTAATTAATGCCACTAATTAAGGCGCTGAGACAACATCTGAAATGGCATCCCAAGCTGCTAATTTATTTTTGCTTGCAGATCTTGATTAGTCAAACAATTTAAGACATTTTTGTATAAAGATGGGAAAAGAATCACTTAACAAGGAATATGAATGTATGAAGGCCGACTAGTGACCACATATTTCCAGATTCTAAATTAATACTGATTTAAAGTGCATGTGTCCATGATTAGATGTAATGCTATTATCTTGTCCAACAATAATCATGATAGAAAGAAACTGGGCAACTTTTAATACTTAAATTTGATTCTTTCAAAGAAGTGTTATGTGTAATCAATTTATGGCATGCGTCTGTTCTCAATGCATTTCTGGGGGTCTAAAGTGACTTTGAGCCACCCAGAAGTAATATCAAATTTGTGAAGGAAACGATGCAAACAACAATTTTTCATTTTCAAATTTAGCCCTATTTTAAGAAATGTGTCATAAGAAATTAACATTTTCATTAAATCCCAACCAAACATGTTTTCAAGCCGATTTTCTGTAAAATTTACTGAAATGAAAAGAGGGCATACAAAAACCAAACAAACTCTTAATTCTTTCTCATGCAGGCAGCAAAATCTCTATTTTTATTTTATTGACCCAGGTTTTCCATCCAGAGTGATAAAGTTGATTTCTTTCGCAGTGGATTGAGCTAGCTATGCATTATTTGTAAAACAGAAAAGTAGAAGAAACAAAAATGTAACTGATGCAAGAAGGGATTAAAGATAAAATGTTGCATACTTCGGAATAGGTGATTTTCTAGACTTCCTCGAAACATGAACTCATACACAAGTAGCCTGTGGTCATCCTCGCAGCAGTATCCGATCAACTTAACCAGATTAGGATGCCTGAGCTGCCCCAGAAAATTGACTTCCGTCTGTGGTACCCAACAAACAAAAGCAACCATGAATGAACGAAAACGAAGATATCATCATAAAATAAACAGCAGCAGTAGTAAATAGTAACAAGATTACAAACAAAGTCACAAAAAAATGGAAACACAAACATACAAGCCACTCTCGGTGTCCCTGAAGGCCCTCCTTGTTGAGAACCTTGACGGCAACGGGGAGAGATTTGAGGCCAACCCTGACATTCTCATCAATGTAACCTTTATAGACGGTGCCGAACCCACCTTCTCCGAGGATGTAGTCGGAGCGGAAGCTCTTGGTGATGGTCTCGAGCTCGTACAGCGTGAAAGCGATGACGTTGGTGTAGAGGACCGTGTTCTTTCTGGCATCCTCCAAGTTGTTGCGCGAAGAGTCGCTCAGATCTGAAACGGAGCGACTGTGCTTCCTCTCGGTGGCGGCGTTTCTGGCAGTAGCGGGCAAGGACGGCACGTGGTGGAGCTGCTGAACTGCCAAGCCAAGCCCAGAGTGAATGCAATCAGTTCAATTCATCTCAATTCAGTAAATTTTTCTCTCTCTTGTTAGTAGTAACCGGGAAATTGATTCGGAACGACGAGTTCGGTAATTCAGAAGTGGAAGAGTAAGAGAGGGCCCTAGATCTGAACTTAGAAGCAGAAAAAAAAGGAAAGAACCTTGAGCATTGGTGACGACAGCCGAT
The DNA here is from genome assembly GCA_019955255.1 of Castanospermum australe. Classification (NCBI taxonomy): domain Eukaryota; kingdom Viridiplantae; phylum Streptophyta; class Magnoliopsida; order Fabales; family Fabaceae; genus Castanospermum; species Castanospermum australe. The sequence continues at coordinate 131,038 of NSJW01000757.1, forward strand.
TCCTCTCTGGTGCCGCAGTTGCCCATTCAAACGGCGATGGAATGGAGCGGAGAGAAGCAAGTGCAGCGGCGGCAGCAAAGGAATGTTGCGGCGGTAAGTGGCAATGGCAGTGTTGTTGGAGCACGGGATCGGGATGTTGGTATCCCCGAGGCCCAGAATTTCATTCTTCGGCTTCCCCTGCCTTTCCTTTCTTTTCTTAGCTTCTTCTCTTCTCTCCCTGTTTCTTTCTTTCTTTCTTTTTTGCGGGGCCAAAAATCTAAAGATAATATATGTAGTATAATAATAATAACGCACGGATTCTTGTTGCGTGCACTTGTGATCCTTTTATTTAAATTAATTTATTTTATAATTAAAATAATTTATAATTATTAAAAAAATTTAAAAAAAATAATTTATTTTTAAATATGTATTTAATATATTAAAATATTATATATTTAATATGTATTTTTAAATATGTATTTAAATATGTATTATATTATTTTCATTCTATTTTATACTTTTAAATTTTTGTAATGAAAATGATGAAAATAAGTATTTTTTATTTTTATCATTTCTATCACAAAATTTTAAAAATAAAAATAAAATAAAAATAAAATAATATTTTTATAATTATTAATAAAAACATAAAAATTAAAAATAAAAGCAAAAAATTAATTAAATACCCCCAAATTCTCTTTTTTATAAATTAACTAAAAATTTTTAAATAACAGCATTTAAATTCTCCTTTATTCAAACACATTTCATTCTTCGCTTTTACATTTCTCTCAACTAAACTTTTTTATAACTAATTATATTTTATTCTCTTAACTCTATAAAATAAATATTTTAATTAATTTATTAATTATTAATTAATTAAAATTAATATAATTCATTAAATACACTATTATAATTATATAAATTGAATTAGATTTAAATATATATAGATTAGATAAATGATAAATTAATAGATGTAATTATCATTCTAAATTTAAATATAGGTATTTGTAACAAGCTAGTTAAAATTAAAGCAAGAATAAAAAAAAATAATGGATCTAATTCACCTATAATCAATTTAATCAATTCAAGTTTGTATCTACACTTGTTATATTGCTGATGGTTAAAATTAGCAATCCCAGCCTTATATGGGTGAGGTGCTTGCTACAAACAACTAAATTATAATTAGTAGCCAACTTTATCGGTTGAAAATAGGATTTATGAGTTTTTGGATAGCCAAATGCATTGTGATTGGCTGAATTGTTTTGAGAATCTGTTCTAGATAAAGTTTGGTTATTGACAATGACATGGGCCCACGTACAAGAGAGCCACTAAATTTTCAAAATTTTTATTATTATACTATTAACTTGTCATTTTTGTCCCAGCATCTCCACTCATAAGGCTTATTAAATAACTTTCATATAGTAAATTTTTTTATGAGAAGGAAAAAGAACAATAAAAAAAATTCTCTCTCCCTTATATAAACTATGCCATTTGACTAAAATTGCAAAAATTTCTTAAAAGTATATAAAAAGGGTATTAAAAATTTTTTTTATAAAAATTTAATTTTAATTTACTATTGACATGAATTTTTTTACACACTATCGTATATAATTATATGTTAACACATTATTAAAAAATATTTGATCATTATAACAGTTCTTTCAAAAATTAAATTATTTTAATAATATATTAATATATAATTAAATAATAATAATAATAATAATATAAAAAATTTTACAAATTAAATTTAAACTCAAATTACAATCTCTCTCCTTATTATTTTTTTTTTTGGGGTACATCCCCTCAAATATTATTAATTAAAACAACATATAGTCCCCAAAATTTTTATTCAAGATTCGTAACTGCTTGCCCCAACTATCCAAAATTTCCAGGTCCGTTATATTGAAAAAGGTTTGACTTAGTATGGACTGTGGACAAAGCCATGTCTCTGCGCCCGAAATGTAGTAGATGCACTCATGTAGATCACTTTGTTGAAATGTCTTCATGTATATAACAATTCCATCTCAAGTAGAGCTGGTTAACGGCCTGGCTCATGACGGGCTTATCTTAAACTTATCGGATCGGATTGGCCGATTTATTAAAAGGATTAAATATGGCCTTAATCTAACTTTTTTAATTCGTGTATTAACATACTAGCCCGTTAATTTACTGGTTTTTTTGTATTTTTTTTATTTTTTTAAATATTTTTAATGATATGTATTATTTCAAATTATATAATTTGATCTATTTTTTCATCATATCATCAAAATGAATGGATATAAAAGAAATTAAATAACATAATTAAGAAAAAATTAAAAAAGAAAAGAAAAATATAGAATAAACGGGCTACAGTATTGATCCATGAGTTGACCTAGTCAAACTAGCTTAACTTGCGGGTTAAACAGACTAAGTTTTTATGACTCATATTTAAACGGACTTATAATATAAGTGGTCCTAACCCTCACAAATTGCAAGTTAAAAAAGTTAGTCCATAGATCGTAACTCATTTACTCAACTATAATCTCAAGATTTATCATAGAAAATAGTGACTCGTTAGCAAAAGGACAGAATAAAGGTGTGCTTTCAGAACCAAGAACAACACATGCAAAGTCGACACCAAAGTTTTGAAAACTGAACCAGTCATTGAATCAATAAATGGACTGATTTACAGCTGAATAGTTCAACCATTGTTAAATCATGGTCGAACTAGTATATAATTAAATATATATTTATATTTATATATATTAAAATTTTAATATGTATACTAGTTTATAATTATATATGTGTGTGTGTGTGTGTGTGATTAATTTGCTATTTATATCATCTTTATTCATAAAAATTTATTTTATTTTTTCCATTTCACAAAGATTTATTAGATATTAAAATTGTTGTTTCTTGATAAATATATTTTATAATAAATCTACTTATTTTATATTAATATGTTAAAATAATTTTCTTTTTTAATTTAATGAAATATTGGTGTGCATAAATTTATTTAAGACTTAAAAATTATTTACTTAATTTTTAACCTAAGTATACACATATATATTTATTTAAAAAATAAAAACATAATTTAATATAAGCATATAACATATATGTTGAACTTATTGACACCAATTGTTAACAATGGTTATTTAAAGAAACAACATCAAATTCCTGACGAAAGCATTTTTTATGTGGATATTAAGCCTCTTTCTGTTTATATATAAAAAAGAAAAGGTACAATATAAATGAGCGTCAAGTGTGGTTCAATAGTTTGTCTCAATGAATTGTTTGTCCATTTTTATATTTTAAAAACTAAATTGGAACCAACCAAACCGTGGCTGGTTCAATATCGGTTTGCCGATCCATTATCGATTATGAGGTATATCAGTTCAATAAACCTGATCGAAATGGACACCAGTTCAATTTTAAAACACTACTCTTTTCGACACCTTCAACCTATAATTGTAGCCCATGACCACCAATCGTGCCTTATACGTGAAATACTAAAGCCTAAGATGCATGACCAAAAAAAAAAAAGCCTAAGATGGCTCTCTAATTTCTTCTTGCAAAATAACTTGCATTTGATAATATTCTTGTGTGTGTCTTATATATATATATATATATATATATATATATATATATATATGGTCTTACTAGCTCCTAGGTATGGTTCTCTGGAGAGGTATACTTTGGTGTTACCATGGGTCACTTGTCTACATTTGGCTTAGAGCACATTTGGTATAATAGAAAGAAAATAAATGTAATGGATGAAATATACGAAATGTACAAAATTTCTAAAATTAAGTATTTAAAAAATTTCTCATTTTTATTTTATTTAATTCATTTATTTTTTTTACCTGACAGACACTTAGAGTATGGCGACGAGTCTCTTCCATCAATCAACTTTGCAACCAATAAAGCATAAGCTGCAATATATCATTGTATCCATGTATTTGGGGTGGTTTGATGTGTCTGCATTGTATCCATAGTACTATTGTGTACTCTCTTATCTTAGTCTTCAAGCTCCTATGTCCAACAATACTTATATGTAGTTGGCTGCTCAAACTGCATAGGCACTAGGCCACTAGTGGGTTTTCCACAGTTGATGAACTATCCATCTCACACTCCTTTTATTTGTTTATTTATTTTTTTGCTGATAATCTCCTTCATTAATTATGTCTATATGTTGGGACAGGAGATTCCTTCCTTCATATATATGTAGCATTCGCTTCATCAAAGATAACATCTCTGCTCATCATGAACCTCTTATCCATGGTGCACCATAGTTTAAAACCTTTGATACTAATATGGTAAGTTTGGCCAACATGTCTGAATTTTGGGATTTCCTATTAGTAGACAATCAGTAATATCATTGTAAATTTTTATTAAAATTAATGATTTGTACTTTAACCTTAGAACGGAGAGAGTGTTCTTTCACCTAAACTTTATATAAAAAAAAACAAACAAATATGTAAGTTTGTGAGTAAGGAATACACACGTCTTCACCTTATGCTCTGACTTCCCTTTATTCACTTGTACATAAGCAAGATAACCAAAGACCACAGCAATTTGCACGAAATTAGTGGAGGTGGGTAATTTAAGTCTTGGGAAACAGACAAGTTAAGGAAGAATATTGGGAATATTCGCTCAAGGTCACGATAACATCTTTTGGTATTGTCCTTTTTTTTTTTTTATGGTGGGTGGTTAAAGAATAAAAATAATATTTATTATTTTATATTAAATTATTTTAATTATTAAAAAAATTAAATATATTTTAAATTTTTGAAACATTAAATGTTTAATAATTTTTATTTTTAATTCCTTAATCTGTAATCAATTTTTTTTATTTGCTCTACTAGAAATGGGAAATTTCAGCTATATTCATATTATTATTATTTAATCTATTATGACCATTATTCTTGTTTGTACTAGGAGTGGTTCAAGATTGTTTAATGATGATGCTAGAGAGTCTCACCTCATCTACGGTGATAGAAGTATTTTTATAAAGACATTCTGACGCTTAACTTAGTACGAGAATGAAACGAGATAAGTAAAAAAGTAAATCTAGTTAGCATCACCTCTGTAAATGTAGTTAAATAAATGGTGAAAGCTCTTAGGTTTACGATGACAAATTGAATGTGTGTCATTTGGCTTGACCCAATGAGAACCTATCAATTCAATCTTCAATTACGAAAATATCATTTTGCTGTATATTTTAGACTAGAGTATATTATAAGATAGATGTAATTTTTCATTTTTGAACTTTTTAACTCTTGTAAACTTTGATTCCTCGGTCTTCTTTTATATCAAACTTCTGACTCCGGCGATCACTGAAATGCACATCAAATTTGCACTTTCTCTCATGTATTATTTTATTACTTTTGTTATATACCCTTAAAGTTTATTTTTAATTATTCTTTTAATAAATTAAGTATTAAATAAAAAATTAAAATATTTAATATCTTAAAAACATAAAAAACATTTTATACTTACTTTATTTAATAATTAAGCAGATTATTAAGAGAACGAATTTGAAAGATATAAAATTATTCTTATTTTATTACTACATATTATTTATATTACTTATTATTTATCTTAAATCAATAATAGGAAAAATGAGTGTAAAAGAACTTAAAGAAGGCATGCATTAATAGTGGAAATATGCTACTTATACATAATATTTTCCTCACATAAGTCACTTAATATTCTCTCCTTTTTGGTCATTAAAATCAATGAACTACCTCATTTTATGTGAGTCATTGTCTCTTTTTTTTTGACTAGGAGTTATTGTCTCTTTTATTTTCTAAGCCGAGCCTCTCTTTATATTATTTTTATTTATTTGTCAATTTCGTGATGGGAGAAGAAAATATGCGGAAGGGTTTGATTCGGAGAGAACAGAAGAAAAAAAAGAGAGGCGTAGAGAATAGAAAGCAAATAGACTCGCAACTAGTACTCTTTCACCACCGGTATATCCTATTTATTTACGAATTATTATCAATTTATACACGCAAGCACAACACAAGGCTCAGCGTAGCGCAGAGGCTGCTGCTTTGCAGTTTGCTCTTGTCGGTTGTTACATACCAATTACGACACCTAACCAAACCTACCTTGGAACATTTGTGTTCTTGCATTGCTTGCCAGAGCCAGGGACACCCAGAGACACAGAGGTTTGTACTATACTACTATGTCTAATCTATGTCGGTGGTATCAGTATGTGATGTTTCTTATGCGTTAATTAATGGATTTACAAGAATAATACGAAGAATTGTAATTGTAATTAACGATTTTGATTTGGCTATTGGGTTTTTGTTTGCAGTGCGAGCGAGTCTGAATCTGAAACTGAATCTGCCACAGATCGCAGGAAAGGGAAAGAGAAAGGAGATGGATAGCTCGGGGGTGTCGTGGAAATTGGCCGATCATCCAAAGCTTCCGAAGGGTAAGACGGTGGCCGTAGTTGTCTTGGACGGTTGGGGCGAGGCCAACCCCGATCAGTACAACTGCATCCACATCGCTGACACGCCGGCCATGGACTCCCTTAAAAAGGTGCACCCACACCTAACTCTATTCCATTTCTTCCATGATCATTTCTATTTTTGATGAAAATGGAATGAATCTGAATTCTTTCTTATAGGGTGCCCCTGACCGATGGAGATTGGTTAAGGCTCATGGTAAATCAGTGGGCCTTCCCACAGATGATGACATGGGCAATAGTGAAGTTGGTCATAATGCACTTGGTGCGGGCCGCATATATGCTCAAGGGTAAAACCACTAAACTAGTCTTTCTTCAAACCAAAAAAATAAAAAAGAAAAAAGTTTATCATCTCCGTTTGGCCTCATCATATACAGCTTTCATGAGATGTAAACTTGGTCTTTTGCTTTTACTTTTCTTGGTTTAAATATGTTTCTAGCATGTCTGAGGATTGGGATATCTTGGTTTGTGATTGTAGTGCAAAGCTTGTTGATCTTGCTCTAGCCTCTGGAAAAATTTATGAAGGAGAAGGTTTCAAGTACATAAAGGAATGCTTTGAAACCGGCACATTGCATCTCATTGGGTTACTGAGTGATGGTGGAGTCCACTCCCGACTTGATCAGTTGCAGTGAGTATTTGGGTTGGAACTTTTGTACCTTCTTGTCTTTAAAATTGATTTTTTCTAAGTTCTAACTAACTATTTTTGTACAGTTGTTGCTTAAAGGGGTTAGTGAACGAGGTGTTAAAAGAGTCCGTGTCCATCTTCTTACGGATGGCCGTGATGTTTTGGATGGCACAAGTGTGGGATTTGTGGAAACTCTTGAAAACGATCTTGCAAAATTGTGTGAGAAAGGTATCGATGCAAAGATAGCATCAGGTGGAGGTCGCATGTATGTCACTATGGACCGTTATGAGGTATCACATATCTGTGGCCTGCATAAGTCAGGCATCTTTCATTATTCCTATTTTGGATTTTAGTTGTAATTTTGACACACTAGGCTCAGCCAGAGCCTTCCCGCTCCCCTTTTTTCAGAGAAAATGGTAAAAATAAGTGTTTTATAACCCCCCCACTTCCTTGTTTACCTCTCTGTTTGTCTGTAAGACAGCTATAAGTCCTTAAAAAATGGGATAGGTGGTTTAACAGAAATTATAATATTTATAAATTAAAAGGGAGTTCACTTTATAGCATTGTCTGTGTGTGTGTACACATTACAATTATAACCTCCATTATTAGGATGGGCATTCCCAAAGATTGTCAGAATATCACTATAATGAAAGTAATGTATATATATTTATGTTTGAAGATTTTGTGGCACCTGATTGCATTTGTGAGTTGTGTTTTGCGTTTAACTTCTCTTAAAATTGCAACTTGTTCTGGTTGATGATGGTGCATTTTGATCAGATATGGCTGTAAACATTCCATTGTTTCACTTTAAATGTTACTTAGTACTTTATCCTCTCATGCTAGTACTAAACCTGTGCCATTCAATGATAACTAGTTTCTGCTGCTGATGTGTGTGTAGCTATGAGTCTTTTATACTCCAACCAATTTTATTCTGACAGAAATATTGAGATTCATTGCTGTAATGCCATATTGGACTCTAAAGTTTGGCAAAGGAAAAAGAAAAAAAAAATTGCCCTGTTAGGAGTTAGGAAAATGGATGAATCATGGATGCCTTAACCAACAGATTCAGATTATAGGTAGAACTGCCATTAATTCTTTTTTTTAGCGTGAAATATAAAGGTTATTTTTTGACATTGCCTCTTTGTGGGTGACTTTATATTTTCAGATTCATATTGTTATATTCAGCAAATATGCTTTCACTTGAAAATATTTGTGTAGTTATTATTTCTTCTGGTATATATGAATCAATGATTTCAAAACTAACTGCAGAATGACTGGAATGTTGTGAAACGAGGGTGGGATGCTCAAGTTCTTGGCGAAGCCCCTCGTAAGTTTACAAGTGCTCTTGAAGCTGTCAAGAAACTGAGGGCAGAAACCAAAGCCAGCGATCAGTATCTGCCTCCTTTTGTTATCATTGATGAGAATGGGAAGCCTGTTGGTCCCATAGTTGATGGTGATGCTGTTGTTACATTCAACTTCCGGGCAGATCGTATGGTTATGATTGCTAAGGCTCTTGAATATGAAAATTTTGACAAATTTGATAGAGTTCGTTACCCTAAAATCCACTATGCTGGAATGCTTGAATATGATGGTGAATTGAAGCTTCCTAGTCATTACCTTGTCTTTCCACCAGAGATTGAAAGGACTTCTGGTGAATATTTAGTTCATAATGGTATTCGGACTTTTGCTTGCAGGTGAGTTATCAGTACTTTAATCTTTAGTGGGATTTTCATGATCTTGTAATAATTTCATGCAAATACTTAGCCTTTCTAAATGCTCATTCTATTTTTGATGGTAAATGTTTTGGATGTAATGCATGAAAAGTCATTATATTCCTTTTTGTTGGCTCAACTTATTGGAGAAGTGTTTCTTATTTGAGCTCTTCGCACTAGTGTTAATGAGATAACAGCTTTTGTGGGGAGAAATGGGAGGTAGAAATTAATATCTCTTTTATGAAACTACCTTTCTGGCTCCAAAGTTAGGGTTTGGGTGACAATATTTACCTTAAGGGTGTATTTGGATGGAGGAGTTTGGAGGGAAAGGAAAGAGACAGTAAATTTTTCATTCTGATTATTTTTTTTATTTGAGAATTTTTTTAAATGAAAGTATAAAATAACAAATTATCAAAGTAACTTTCTGATCCTCCATTTTTCATTTTTATAAAGATTTTATAATTTTCTCAAGTTAGAATTGAAAAATCAACCTTCCCTTTCCTTTCTTTCCAAATTCCTCTATCCATACATAACGTAAGTGCTCTTCATTATTCTAGAACTTGTTTGCCGTTTAATGATAGGCATCATTGTCACATGTATGAATTTCTTCTTCAACAGCGAGACTGTTAAATTTGGTCATGTCACATTCTTCTGGAATGGAAACCGCTCTGGGTATTTCAATCCAGAAATGGAGGAATATGTGGAAATTCCTAGCGACTCTGGGATTACATTCAATGTCCAACCAAAGATGAAGGCATTGCAGATTGCTGAAAAGGCAAGGGATGCTATTCTTAGCCGGAAATTTGATCAGGTAATTATATGGATCATCAGGTGATTTTGAGAGTCATGGTTCAAATTAAACTAACTTTCACTTGCTCTTTTATTTTGTCCGTTGCATAGGTACGTGTCAACCTACCAAATAGTGACATGGTGGGGCATACAGGTGACATTGAAGCAACAATTGTGGCTTGCAAGGCAGCTGATGATGCTGTGAAGGTATGAACTTTTAATTTTGAAATTTGCTGGAGCATTTCCGTAAATAAACTTGTTATGTGTTTTTTGAACTCTAGATGAAAATTTGATAATACTTTATGTCATTTATAGATTTCTTTTCATGAGTAAAAGCAGTGAAATGGTGATTAATAAGTGCTAAAACAATTTAAATTTGGAAATAATCATGTGTGTGTGTGTGTGTGTGTGTGTGTGTGTGTAGGGAGTGATTCTAGTGAGAAGCTAATCTTATGTGAGAAATAAGGAGTGAATCTTTCATGGGATTTGTACTAACGGTTAGGATTTAAACATCAAGTCATTTGTCACATGAATGTCACATGAATATCACATGATCTTTTAACGAACTGACATGACTTAATGTTTTAATTTTGACCATTCATACAAATCTAACGGTCAAGGATCGCTCGAAAGAGTTGGACAGGATTTTTGTTTCTTTGTGCAAGATTTTGATTCTCTCATTTTAGCTCCTAACTTGACCTTTTCATTTTAGGAGAGAGAGACACAATACCCTGTACACTAGGACCCACATTTCATGCATAGATTATCACATTTTAGGGTCCCACTGTTATGTGTATCTCAAGTAAAATGCGAAGATTCAAATCCGTTGTTGTTTTTTCTTGGCATATTTCTTAGTCAGTGATTGGGATTCAAATCACCTGTCCCCATTTGCTGTCCCACCACTAAAAATGTCACCTAGACATCAAAGTGTCATGTAATAGTAACACAACCTAACTAACTCATACTTTAATGTTTTGGCGTTGTAATTTTATTGATGGGACATGGAATGGGGACAACTGTTCACCATCCCGATGAAAGATATAATAGGAGAAAATGTGATTTTTTCTTTTCAAGTCAGAATTCAGAAACATTCACAATGGCAATTCAAGAATATTTTGCAATTTGTTGTCTTTTGTTTTTTTCAATTTTTCATAATTACAAAATATTTAGCATTTGGGGCCAACTATTATTTTACTATATTTTTTCAATTTTTCAAATAGCTTTATAGCAATTTTCTTTTCTTCTTTCTAAGAAGGGGAAAAGAGCAGAAGTCTTCTGATGGCTGGTTATATTCTTTATCTAAGGCAACAGTCCAATCCTTGCATTTAGTTTATGTGCCATTGCCAATTAATGCAAGAAAAAATTCTATGCTAGAAGGGAAAGAACAAGAGAGGTGATGAAGGCTAGATGGCTACTTATTGTATTAATTAATATGTTAACATATGTATATGTAATTGCAGATGATTCTTGATGCAATAGAGCAAGTGGGTGGAATTTATGTTGTCACTGCTGACCATGGAAATGCAGAGGACATGGTGAAGAGGGATAAATCTGGAAAACCTCTTCTTGACAAGGATGGAAATATCCAGATTCTTACTTCTCACACTCTTAAGCCTGTAAGTTTTATAAATTCTAGTCCGTCATTGATGAGAATTTTACATGAATTACAATGTTCTCTGCTTTCAATGAGTTATGGATAACTTGTGGAAGATCTAGGATACCATTGTTAGGGGTTATAACAGAGGTTTATTGTTAATTAAATTGGACAAACATATAAATACTGACATCGTTTTTAAAAGTTCCATCAATAAAAAGGCCTTTAGCCAAGCAGTTAAGATAAAGCATCCGGATGCGGGCTTTTCTCACTATATATTAGCATAATCGTTATAAACGGCAAGGTTAATTTTCGTGCTAAATCTCTTGTACTTTTCCCTGCTTGTTAAGGTGCCAATTGCAATTGGAGGTCCTGGATTGGCGCCTGGTGTCAGGTTCCAAAATGATCTTCCCAACGGCGGGCTGGCCAACGTTGCTGCAACTGTGATGAATCTTCATGGATTTGAGGCTCCCAGCGACTATGAGCCATCTCTCATAGAAGTAGTTAATAACTAGGGAAATCAATAGATGAATAATAATTTGCACAAATGCAGGGAAGGCTGTGGATTACAGCCTTAAAATAATCAAAAAAATTTCTCCATAACACCTGTATGGTGTTGTGGGTTTTGTTATTGAGTTGTTAGTATCAGTCTGCGGTTGACAGAACAGGATAATTAATAGTGCGATTTTGAGTGCAGTTCTGTTCTTATAACTTTCTTTGATTGTGCTGAATAATAGTTGAATCAGGTTATTTCTGATTGGCCTTATCAACCTGCAAGCCATCTCTAAATCATGCTTGTGTGTGATATTGTTTTCACGCTGTAATACCTTTCCTGGCTGGTTCGTGTGTTCATAATGTTGATGAGGGAACATACTTCCCGTTTTGTCTCCATCATTGATGCTTGGCAAACCTTGCATCTTGTTGGAGTTCTACATAAACATCTTGTAGAAAATATGCACCAGTAGGATTTAAAATAAATTATGTTATGACTGTAAAAATGATTACTCCTGTCACAACACAGTTGGAAAAGCATCTCTTCATCCTAAATTATTTTCTCACAAAAAAAAAACACTTTATTTTTCTGAAATTTACCTGCAAATCAATGTCTGTGTATTATGTTTAAAAGTTAAAACCTTATAGGTTACTGCTATACTAATCCAAACCCCTCATTTACAAGATTAAATAGATCAACCCGTAATTTCACAACTGTGTTTTATACCATTTCATACTCTAGGAATAGACTTTTTTATTTCCGATGTTCTTTTACACGTATACTACTAAAGTAAGTATATTATGTTTGTCACCTTGCATGCATAGATCATTATACAGGGCCCCGAAACTGTGTTATATACTATAGGGGTAGAAATTTTATATACGATGTTCCTTTGCGCGTATAAACATATAGATCATGTTCGTTCACCTTACATGTATTGACTATAGAATTTAAATTTGATTCTAGAAGAGTTTACATTATTATTTAATCAAATTATGACACATCATTTTTTTTATACAATAATGATATGAAAATTTAAATTTATGATGCTCTATAAACTATTTAAATTTTTTATCATTAAAACAATAATCCACTTTTAATGACTCTGATAGTTCATTATTTAAGTAATTAAAATATTTACTATTTTGTTAAATCAAAAAATATTCAAAAAAAGAATGATGTTTGGATTTAATAAAATAGTAAATATGTTATTTGTTCAAATAATGATGTAATAACAAATATATATGTATCAGGATTTAATTATACAATAAAAACCTTTATTTTTTCTTAGTATGTTTTAACTTAATAGAATAATAAATATCTTAATTATTTATTTTTTTAATGAGATAATACGTTAAATTAAATGATAGTATAATTTTTTTTATATTAATAATATTTAAACTTATATATAATTTTGATTATATATATATATATATAAAACATTTTTATTAGTTATTAATATAATTTTTTATACTATTATTTAATAGATATTTTTACGAATTTAATTAAGATAACAACAACAACTGTTTATTCCGAGACTGACTTCTTTAAACTTCTGTGCAGATTTACAGATCGCCGCTGTGCACAGCACACGGTAGAAGAAGCAGTGTTGCCTTGTTGGTGTGCAGTAGAAGAAGCAGTGTGTGTTGGTGTTCAACATCATGTGCTTCTTCAACAATCAACCAATACCAATCCTTCAGCGTTACCCCTCCAACAAGTGAAGGTTTCACTTGCAATGGAATTTTCAGAAGAATGGAAGTCCTTCTTCCCAATCGGTGCATCCACCGTAGCCCCTCTCCTTCTCACCGGCTCTGCTGCACAACCCCTCTTGGGTCCGCTCATCTTCAACCCCAAGCCTCACACGCTCACCCACCTCTTCTCTTCCTCCTCTCTCTTGCCCCCTCTTCATCTCCCCCCTCATCTCTTACCCTCCCGGTTCCTTCTCTCCTCTTCGAAATCCTCGTATGACCCTTCTTCCATTCTCCCCTCCACCGCATCCTCCGTTGCCACCCTTTTGGCTTCCCAGCACGAAAACGACGCCTCCTCCTTTTTCCTCCGCAACCGCCTTGAGTTCCTGAAGTACCCGGATCGCCAAAACGTCGTCGTGTTCTTCCCAACTGGCGCCAATGATGAGAAAGTTGGGTTTTTTATGCTGTGCGTTAAGGATTCGCAGTTGCACGTTCAGCTTGACGGTAATGGCGATGTTTTTCGGGCTGCGAGTGGATCCACGCACCGTATCTCGAGGATTTCGGTGAACCCAGTTGCTGATTTGGGTCTTGGAGCCTCTGGTTTGGCGGGTAATCCTTCTCCTGCTATTGGGTATTTGTTGGCTTCTACACTCTACTCTGTTCATTGGTTTACTGTGAAACACAATTCGATTTTGGAGAGGCCGAGTATGTTTTATCTGGGTGGTAAAGTTTTTAAGACTTGTCCTGTTGTCTATGCTTGTTGGAGTCCCCATATATCGGAAGAAAGCCTGGTCTTGCTAGAGAGTGGTAAACTGTTCTTGTTTGATTTGGAGTCTCATAGTTCGAGTGCGAGTTTCAAGGGAACTAGTTTGAGAGTACCGTGGAATGATTCAGGTTTTTCTGAAAACAAGGTATGGCTGAGTTGTGAATTTAGTTGGCACCCTAGGATTTTGATCGTTGCACGTTCTGATGCCATTTTTTTAGTTGATTTGAGATTAAAAGAATGTAGTGTGAGTTGCCTAATGAAGATTGAGATGTTGCGTATGTATGCTCCAGATGAAAACGGGAAGTTTCTTGCCTTGTCACGGGCAGGTCCTGACAACTTCTACTTTACTGTGGCTTCTAGCAGTCTTTTACTTCTCTGTGATGTGAGGAAGCCTATGATGCCAGTATTACAATGGGTGCATGGTCTTGACGGACCATGCTACATAACCTTATTAAGCTTATCTATGTTGAGGTTCCACTCAAGGGAAGATAATTTTAAGTTGGCTTCTGAATCTGGATTTTGCATTATATTGGGATCATTTTGGAATTGCGAGTTCAATCTCTTCTGCTATGGGTCTACATTGCCATTTCGGAAAGGATCTATTGCTTCAAGGCTTTCGAAGATCAATATGACCTTCTGTGCTTGGGAGCTTCCATCTGAGATCAATTTATCTGGCCGTGACTGTCACTGTGGAAGTTGTATCTTAAGGGAAGAGTTGTCAAAGGATGTTCTTCCTGAATGGATTGATTGGCAGTTGAAGAAAGAGATAGTATTGGGCATCGGCATTTTAAGAAATGAGCTTGCTGCCTTACTTTGTGAACCAGATGAATATGGTGGTTTTACAATGATAAGGCTAATGTCATCAGGAAAGCTTGAATCGCAGAGATATCATGCCTCTTGGGCTCCAGCTAGAAATTTAGAAGATTGTCATGAACAAGTATTTTGTTTGGATAGACACTTATTGTATCCCATGAGTGACGAGAAATACAAAATTCCTAAAATTTTTCATTACCTAAAATTGGATTACCTTTCTGCATATGCAAGTGGTAATCTTACTCATTTACTAACTTCAAAACTAAAAGAGCCCAGTATGGATGCTCAGGAGAAGGAACCTCTTGGTGCAGAAGTGCATGAATTCTTGTGCAAGAAATTAAATGCTTGTGGGTTTGGTCAATTAAGATCATCTCCTGCAATTACTGCTGTTTTTAAAGATGCCAAGCTACCAGCAAGCTTCCATGAGGTTGCTTTAAGAGGATTGTGGGCTGACTTACCTTTAGAGCTATTACAGTTGGCATTTTTGAATTATTCTGAATGTCTTGAAGTTGTTGCTGACCAAAATAAGGTACCTTTGGAATTTTTGGCCATTCCAAACCTTCCTCAGTTGCCTCCATTCTTTTTAAGAAAATCTTCGCCCCCACAGCAGTGATGACATTGTGGGTCCAGTTCTTCCTCTTCCTGTTCTACTTGTGCTTAATGAATTTCACAATGGGTCCTCAGCTCTGAAAGAGGATGAATTTTCAGCAGAAGCAGAGCTTGGCCTCAAATACAATGAAGTTATGCAGGTGGCTGGTGAGATTGCTGTTTCAGCTTATGGCTCTACGCACCTTGATGATCATGCAGTCTCCCTTGCTGATGATGGTGAGGAAACCTGGGTTGGTTCTTCAAAACCAAAATCTTTCTTGTTATACCGTCCAGTTGCATTCAATTGCCCTGCCACAGACCTTGTCCAGGGGAACTCTGTTTATAGGGATAGAATTTATGATACATTTATTTTTCATGTTCCGGAGAAGAAGTTTGTTTCCAGTGGGCAGACTGAATCTGTCGGACAAGAGATATTTGATGATCTTTGCCCTGTTGAGTTGAGGTTTGATGCTCCTGTGAAGAAGTTTGAACCTCAGGGTTTAAAGGCATACAATCTATTGAAGAAGCAGATGTCCAAATGGCAAGAAGGTTTTGATTCTTATAAGGAGTTTTGCACTCAATCTAGATTTGAAAAGGTAGTTAACAGGTGACCCCTTCCCTATTTATCCTCATCCCCTTAGAATATAGATGATAGATGCAAATGAATTTTGTCCGCCACAATATGCTCCTTTGGGTTGATTCTTGGTGAAAAAACTTGACATTGTAAATTTTTGTAATCAAGCAAGTTTAAGGTGAGCTTTCTTCACTTTATTGGTGCTATTATCATTTTGCTGTGTAATGATAGACTGATAAGTAATCAGATAACAAATTACTGATCTCTTTTATTGCTGCATTTTGGACTTTGGATGATAGATGAGAATTTATAAATTTCAGACAACATAATGTTGTTAATGGCTTAGGTATTACTGGCAACAGGCCTAAGTCTATAGTAAAATCAAGAATATGTATGAAACAAACTATGGGGAATTCATTAAAAAGTAAATGCCCAGCTTCCTTGAATATTACAATGTTGTTTTTTATTTGCCTTTTTTCTGCTATAAGTAGAACACTAGAACTGAAGGCCTTTTCATGGGTTTGGACTGCATTATATGTTTAGTAGTACTTTAGGTATTATGAGACTTAAAATGGTTATATATGTGTGCTTTTTATGTACAATTTGCACTTTTATTCGTTTATTTATTTGAGATGCAGTACACTATTTACAAAGAATTTATATTTTTGAGGATTATTGTTGCTTCTCTACATTTGACTTGAGAGAGATGAGAATGTAATAGTATATAACATGAACTTGTTGGTAGTGTAAACCCTTGGATATAGCCTCTTGAAACATTCAAAATGCTGTGCCTGTTATTCTTTTACATCATGGGCCACAATAATTGTTCTCATAAGGGCTTGGTCTTAAGTGTTTCTTGAATTATCTAACTGGTGTTATTAGATTTACAATAGCTATAAATGTGCCTCATTCTTGTTTCCTGTAAACATTTGAATAGCTGTGCCTGTCAATCTTTTATGTCATGGGCCATAATAATTTTCATAATGGCTTGGTCTGCGTTGTTCCTTGAATTATCCTAAATGTGATATACAATAACTATAAATGTGCCTCATTCTCTTGCCTAGTTTGGTTTTAGGATCCAATGCAATAATCAACAGCACCTTTGTTTTATTGTATTTCACTTTTTCTATGGACTTTGTATTCTTATGTTTGGGTGGACAATGTATTGTATCATAATTTGAATAAATTTCTTCGGTGGAATTAGAATTTACCATTGCACACCAACTATCTTGAAATGTTTACTTATTGTCTTCCCTGTTAACTATACTATTGCACACTAACTATCTTGAAATATTTAATTATGGTCTTCCCTGTTAAGTATGCTATTTGGTCTTTTGCTTTCCTTGTTTTAAATATGTTTCTAGCATGTAAGAGGAATGGGATATCTTGGTTTGTGATTGTAGTGCAAAGCTTTCTGACCTTGCTCTTGCTTCTGGAAAAATTTATGAAGGAGAAGGTCTCATGTACATAAAGGAATATTTTGAAACTGGCACATTGCATCTCATTGGGTTATTGAGTGATGGTGGAGTCCACTACCGACTTGACCAGTTGCAGGTGAGCATTTGGGGTTGGAACTTTATTACCTTCATGTCTTTAAAATTGATTCTTTCTATCTAACTATTTTTGTACAGTTGTTGCTTAAAGGGGTTAGTGAACGAGGTGTTAAAAGAATCAGAGTCCATATATTCTTAAAAGTGGCCGGAATGTTCTTGGATGGCACAAATGTGGGATTTGTGAAAACTCCTGAAAACAATTTTGCAAAATTGCGTGAGAAAGGTATCAACACAAAGATAGCATCAGGTGGAGGTCGCAAGTAAGTCACTATGGACCAATATGAGGTGTTACATATCAGTGGCCTGCATAAGTCAGGAATCTTTCTGTTGGAATGTACAGATATGATTGCTGGAATATTTGAATGTGATTTTGGTATGATTGCTGGAATATTTGGATGTGATTTGGATATCTAAATCAAATCCAATCTTTACTGTTGTAATGTAAATATTGTTAGAGAGATTCTAGACTAGACTTTAGGCTGAAAATCAATCCCTTGAATTAAGGGATTAAAGTTAATTCTTTCCTGATTTTTCTCCTATTTTTTCTCTTAGGCTTTTCCCTAAAATTTCACTATAAATACAGCTTTGTACATCCAGAAATATCAATGAGAACAGATGCCATTCTCAATTTCTAAATTCCGCATGGTATCAGAGCTTTAGGAGAGATTTCTGGGTTCTATTTGCAGCCTTCATTGCTGCATCTCTTTCCCTTTCCCTTTGCAGCCTTCATTGCTGCATCTCCTTCCCTTTCCCTTTGCTCTTTGCATCTATTTGCAGTGCAGCCTTCATTGCTGCGTTTCTTTCCTTTTTTTCTCTACTTTCTGCGTCTGTTTGCAGCCTTCATTGCTGCGTCTCTGTTCTGTTCTACAGCCTTCATTGCTGTACCCCGTCCCTCACCTTTGCTTAAACCAATTCCTTGTTTTTCAGCTTCAATGTCTGGAACCTCTGCTCCTCAAACCTCTGTCAAACCAGAGGAAAATATGTCCAATCATATGACTGGGGACCTACAAAATGTTAGGGCAACCTACAGGCTAAATGAGAAAAACTTTCTTAAGTGGTCTCAATTTGTCAAAACCTACCTGAAAGGAAAGGGCCGACTCAGCCACTTGCTCGGAACCGGACCTAAACCAGGAGAAGCTGGATTTGAAGCATGGGATGAAGCTGATTCTATGATTATGTCATGGCTGTGGGATTCTATGGAACCGGCTATTAGCGATACGTGCATGTTTCTAACAACAGCAAAGGATATCTGGGAATCTGTTCGGAGGACATACTCAAAGGCCCGAGAGACAGCCCAAATATATGAAATCTAGGCAAAAGCAAGGGGAACAAAACAAGGGAACAAGACAGTCACTGAGTATGCTAATACTTTGCAAAATCTGTGGCAGGAACTCGACCATTATCGAGTATGCATTATGAAGTGTTTCAGAAGATGCAGCCACGATGAAAATTTTCATAGAGGAGAGGGTTTATGACTTTCTGGCTGGCCTTAATTCAGAATTTGACCAGGTGAGAGTTCAGATACTTGGCAAGGAGGAAGTTCCATCATTGGAAGAAAGTATTTCCCTAGTCCGAGCAGAAGAGAGCCGAAGGAGTGTCATGCTTGAACCTCAGACGTTGGAGGCATCAGCATTGCTGACTGGAAGAACCGAGGCAAAGACTGAAAGAAACTCAGCAGAATAATAACCGAGACAGGCTGTGGTGCACCTATTGCAAGAAGCCGAGGCACACAAAGGAGAAATGCTGGAAATTGCATGGCAAACCAGCAAGCCGAGAGTGGGGAATCGATCAGCACATCCTCAACCTCATTTGACTGAGTTTCCGGAAGAACAGTAGAAAGGAAACTTCAATCAGGTTGAAATTGAGAAAATCAGAGGTTTGTTAGAATCTCTAGATAAGCCCTCAGGTTCATGCTCTCTAACTCTCTTAGGTAAATCTTCCTGTTTCTTTGGCTTACATGCCTCACGGAATCACTTAGACACTTCCTGGATCATAGACTCTGGAGTTACTGACCATATGACTCCTTGTTCCTCACAGTTTAGCATGTATACCCCTTGTCCTAGTAATAGAAAAATCACAGTAGCAAATGGATCACTTGCTACTGTTGCTGGAATTGGGAATATATCTATTTCACCAAATCTTACCTTGAAAGATGTCCTTCATGTGCCAAAATTATCAGCCAACCTTGTTTCTATCCGGAAACTCACTAAAGATTTACAGTGTAATGTGGTTTTTTATCCATCTTATTGTGTTTTTCATGACAAGGGCTCGGAGAGGAGGATTGGACTTGCTAAGGAAAGGAATGGGCTGTATTTTCTTGAGATCCCATATGCCTCTAAAGGAGTTTCACCAAATCTATCTGTTTCTTTCCTTACAACTTCTAATAAAGAAGCCATTTGGCTTCATCATTTTTGTTTTGGCCATCCATCCTTTCAAACTTTAAAAGTTATATACCCATCTTTGTTTCAGAATTTAGATATTAAGGAATTTCATTGTGATGTTTGTGAGTTTGCCAAACACTCTCGGGTTTCATTTCCTATTAGCAATAAACGATGTTCTAAACCTTTTGATTTAGTCCATAGTGACATTTGGGACCTTTACAATCCCAAATGTCTCAGGAACTCGTTGGTTTGTTACTTTAATAGATGATTGTACTAGAGTCACATGGACTTTCTTGCTCAAACAAAAATCTGATGTGAGTACTGTTATTCTTTCCTTCCATTCCATGATTCAGAATCAGTTCGGGGTCAAAATTAAAGTCTTTAGGTCTGACAATGTCAAAGATTATTTTAATCAAGTGTTGTCACCATATTTTCAAAAGGAGGGAATCATACACGAGTCATCCTGTGTCAATACACCCCAACAGAACGGAATTGCTGAAAGGAAAATGGTCACCTTCTTAACACTACCCGAGCCTTGTTATTTCATGGAAAAGTTCCTAAGGCTTATTGGGGGGAAGCTATTCTTACAGCCACTTATATGATAAATCGGTTACCCTCACGTATATTGGACCAAAAAACACCCCTGGCAATTCTGTCCACTTTCTATCCTCACTTTCGAGTATCCAATGGTCTTACACCAAGAGTTTTCGGTTGTACTTCTTTTGTCCATATACATAACCACCAGAGAGGAAAATTAGATCCACGAGCCATCAAATGCATCTTCCTTGGCTATTCTAGCACACAAAAAGGTATAAAATGCTACCATCCTCCTTCTAGGAAATACTATATGTCAGCAGATGTAACCTTTGTTGAGAATAAGTTATATTTCAACCATTCTTATCTTCAGGGGGAGAATTCATTGGAAGATAAGAATGCTCCTGAAATAGATGGTTTGGGTCTGGGTCTTAGTGATCTTGAGTTGCCCGTCTCCATTTCTCAAACTCCATCTGATTTTGTTTCCCAATCTACTACTCCTGAAAATTCTCAACTTGAGTCTATTCCAAATTCCATTTCTTAGGAACCTATAACCCTTCCTCAAACCGATTCTATTCATAATCCTAGAAGTTTTTCTCATATATATTCAAGGAGATCAGCTACTGTTCCTAATCTGAAGCAAAGCCAGACTACCAATCCGGACCTTCTCAATGAAAGCACGGTAAGTCCTATTCCTCATTTGGCTGAACAATCTGTTCATAATCATGATTTAAATCTCCCCATTATCAATGAAGCACGGTAAGTTCTATTCCTTCTTTGACTGAATCCCCTGTTGATGATTTGGATCTTCCCATTACCCTTAGAAAAGGTTCCAGAAAGTGCACAAAGCAACCTATTTATCCATTGTCTTACTATGTGTCACTACAACGTTTGTCACCACCCCACAAAAAATTTTATTGCAAGCCTAGATACTATTGCTGTTCCTAAATCTCTATCTGAGGCATTGTCAAAAGAAGAGTGGAGAAATGCAATGAAGGAAGAAATGAGGGCACTAGAGAAAAACAAGACATGGGAGATAGTTGACAGACCGAATGGAAAGAATTTAGTCGGCTGCAAATGGGTCTTTACTCTGAAATACAATGCTGATGGCTCACTCGAGAGATACAAGGCTAGGTTGGTGGCAGACTACCAGGAGACATTTGCACTAGTAGCTAAGATGAACACGGTGAGAATCCTACTATCTCTAGCTGCTCACTTTGATTGGCAACTTCAACAATATGATGTAAAGAATGCCTTCTTACATGGGGACCTAGAAGAAGAAATCTACATGAGTATTCCACCAGGTTTTGAAGGAAGAAAAACGACAACTAAAGTATGTAAGCTGAAGAAAGCCCTGTATGGGCTAAAATAGTCACCAAGAGCTTGATTCGGAAGATTTAGCAAAGTCATGAAAGCGTCAGGGTATAAGCAAAGTCAAGGAGATCACACACTGTTTATCAAGCACACAGATTTTTTAGGGGGAGTTACAGCACTTCTGGTATATGTTGATGACATAATAGTTACTGGTAATGATGAAGAGGAGAAACTCAAACTGAAACAGTGTTTGGCAAAAGAGTTTGAGATAAAAGAGCTAGGAAAACTGAAGTACTTTCTCATGGAATTGAAGTCTTATACTCCAAGCAAGGGATCTTTATCTCACAGAGAAAATATATCCTGGATCTTTTGAAGGAAACCGGAATGGTTGGCTGCAAGCCAGTGGCTACTCCGATGGAAGCAAACCAGAAACTAACAGCAGCAAGTGAAGAACCAGCTGTTGATCGAGAAATATACCAGAGGCTAGTAGGAAGGCTTATCTATCTTGCTCATACCCGACCAGATATTGCCTATGCAGTAAGTCTGATTAGCCAGTTTATGCATGATCCAAAGGAATTACATATGCAAGCTGCTCTTCGAATACTACACTATTTGAAAGGAAGTCCAAGGAAAGGAGTGCTATTTAAGAAGAGTCAAAATCTCAAGTTAGAAGTTTATACAGATGCAGATTTTGCTGGCTCCGTGGTTGACAGAAGATCAACAACAGGTTATTGTACCTTTCTCGGCAGTAACCTAATAACATGGAAGAGTAAGAAGCAGAATGTTGTGGCAAGATCAAGTGCAGAATCTGAGTTTAGAGCAGCAGCACAAGGAATTTGTGAGTTATTGTGGCTGAAGATTATACTAGAAGACTTGAAGATCAAATGGCAGGGTCCCATGAGACTGTATTGTGATAACAAGTCTGCAATTAATATTGCTCATAATCCTGTACAACATGACAGGACAAAGCATATTGAAATTGACAGACATTTTATTAAAGAGAAAACTTGAGGAAGGACTAATCTGCATGTCCTATGTTCCTTCAGGAGATCAACTTGCCGATGTCTTAACTAAAGGACTCAACAGTAGAAATTTTCACGAGATGGTTTCCAAGCTGGGAATGGAAGATATATATTCACCAGCTTGAGGGGGAGTGTTGGAATGTACAGATATGATTGCTGGAATATTTGAATGTGATTTGGTATGATTGTTGGAATATTTGGATGTGATTTGGTATGATTGCTGGAATATTTGGATGTGATTTGGATATTCAAATCAAATTCAATCTTTACTGTTGTAATGTAAATATTGTTAGAGAGATTCTAGGCTAGACTTTAGGCTGAAAATCAATCCCTTGAATTAAGGGATTACAGTTAATTCTTTCCTGATTTTTCTCCTATTTTTTCTCTTAGGCTTTTCCCTAGAATTTCACTATAAATACAGCTTTGTACATCTAGAAATATCAATGAGAACAGATACCATTCTGAATTTCTAAATTCCGCACTTTCAGTACTCCTATTTTGGATTTTAGTTGTAATTTTGACACACTAGGCTCTGCCAGAGTCTTCCCCCTCCCCTTTTTTCAAAGAAAATGGTAAAAAAGTATTTTATAACTCCCCACTTCCTTGTTTACTTCTCTGTTTGTCTGTAACTATAAGATAGCGTCCTTAACAAATGGGATAGGTGGTTTAACAGAAATTATAATATTTGTAGATTAAAAGGGAGTTCACTTTATAACACTGTGTGTGTGTTTGTATGCACACATTATAATTATAACCTCCATTATTAGAAGTGATGTTTATATATTAATTTGTATGAAGATTTTGTGGTACCTGATTGCATTTGTGAGTTGTGTTCTGCATTTAACTTATCTTAAAATTACAACATTTTCTGCTCAATGACGGTGCATTTTCATCAGATATGGCTGTAACCATTCCGTTGTTTCATTTAAATGTAACTTAGTATTTTCTCCTCTCATGCTGGTACTAAACCTGTGTCATTCAACGTTAACTAGTTTCTACTGCTGATGTGTGTGTAGCTATGAGTCTATTATACACCAACCAATTTTATTCTGACAGAAATATTGAGGTTCATTCCTGTAATTGCCATAGTGGCCTCTGAAGTTTGGCAAAGGTTTTTGACATTGCCTTTGTGTGTGACTTTGTATTGTCAGATTCATATTGTTATATTCCGCAAATATGCTTTCACTTGAAAATATTTGTGTATTTATTCTTTCTGGTATATATGAATCATTGATTTCAAAACTTACTGCAGAATGACTGGAATGTTGTGAAACGAGTGTGGGATGCTCAAGTTCTTGGCAAAGCCCCCATAAGTTTACAAGTGCTCTTGAAGCTGTCAAGAAACTGAGGGTGGAACCAGAAGCCTGTTAGTTGATGGGGATAGCAGATCGTATGGTTATGATAATAGCTAAGGCTCTTGAATATGAAAATTTTGACAAATTTGATAGAGTACGTTAGTTATACATGCATATTAGTCTTGCTAGTTCTAATTTTTACTATTATACATACGCATGTACAAATATACATCATGTAAATAATGCTATTGCCTTCAGACATTTGGCCTGTTGGCCTCGTAGTTACTCACTTGGTAATATTGTAGGTTTTCTCCCTTCCATGGTTCTAGTTCGAACCGAAAGCACAACAGAAAAATATTATTTGTGAATCATTTTTAAAAGTTCAATAAATTATGTGACTTATTAGTCATTATTAACCAATTCTTTTTGGAATTTGACTTTTTGGTTTAATCATTCTCAGAACCAAATTTTAAAACAAGTTTTAACTTGATCAAATCTTAAATTCAAGCAATTGAACAAGCTTGACCTTGCTAATGTTGGAACTGGCTGAATTCCAACATATCAAACCAGGCATATATATAGAAGCTACCATGTCAATAAAGGCTAATCAGCGGAATTCAACCAAATAGAGTAAGAGAAATAAGAAGTTAAAAACATGCTAACGGGAAAAGAAAAAAAATATAAAAAGAATGTCATCCCTCTTCCACACACCAAGATATGGCCACTATACATGAGAAATTTAAAATAAAAAAAAACGTCGAAGTAAAATATTCAATATTATATAGGTACATAAAATCTAGCATATCAAGTGCGTGAGAAAAAAGTAGCAGCATAACAATGAATACGATCATGTCTGCACCCTTGAGAGTGAGAGTTACACCAATGATATATATGGAGGATAAACACCCTTGTAGTCTGGCGTTACTTCCCTTTCTGCCTCCATCCTATATTATATCTCCTTTGAATTCCAATATAAATTAACAATACAACTTATACAAGTACGATGTCTCATCTGCCTCAAAATCTAAATAGTGAATGCACTATACAGATCAGAAACTACAAGGCCAAACCTCTGAAAAAGAAAAAACTAAAAGCTCGAAGTAAAAAAAAAGCCTACATATCATATTTTCCACAACTCCTGGTCGATTCACACTTAACTGGTTTTCTCTGCATGTACTATGGAATACACAAATGCTGAGGGATAGACAACAATTCCGTATCAACTAATGGTACAGTACTGAGGCAGTTATGAGACATCCAATGCTGAAGTAATCCAATCAGCAAAAGCGTTAACCCAAACATGGGGTTCCTTCGCCCATGGAGCCAGCATATACAGGAAAATCTTATCTTTAGTTAGACCATACATGAACAAGACCATGTCTGTTACCAGTATAAATCTCATTTCGATCTTCATCATAAAAGAGGGCAGTTATGTCCTCCAAAGCCTCTGCAACTGAGCTCCTTATTCCGGATGAATGACTGTGCTTGCAGCTGTAAGCAGAACTGCCGCAATTTGTTGCATTAATTTTGGCCAGACATTTCCCAGTCAAGATATTGCTGATATTAATGGAGCCAGCTGCTTCAAGAAGCAAATTATAATGATATGAAATCGCTTTAACAAATTAAAAGCTATTTATGATTACTCCATTCAGAAATCAAAGAACTAAGTCAAAGACAATTACCATTTCCTTCCATCCATTGATCATCAGAATCAGCCTTGCAGTAAGAGATAATGAGATCCTGATCACTAGTTATATATATGTTATTTGTATTGCAGTCTGGATGCCATAACAGGTGATCCTCAAATGAGGTAACAAGTTCACCACGAAAGTTCCAAACAGCAACTTTTCGATTTCTGAAAGTAAGGAACAACTGATTCTCGTACAAAAAGATAAATGCTGATGGAGTCATGAACTCAGTTCTACTTACTTCCATCAACTCAGCATTTCGAACCTATGAATGAAAGAAATTACACAAACAGACATGAAAATAAATTAAAAAGAGAAAGCAAAATGAAGCTTACATCAAGAATCTGAAGGTTTTCATTTTCTTGCTTGACTAGAAGCTTTTCATTGAATTGCTCTATGAAGTCCAACTTCTTATTCCGATGAAGTAGATGGTTGAATGCTTTGAGAACTGTTCCATCTTCAATGGATAGAATCTTAAGGGGAACATGGCCAATTGCTCTATTGTAAATTAATAACATGATGCCAGGACTGTAACAAATGAGAAGTAATAAATATAAATGTGATGGAACATATAACTAAAGAGAGAGCTTAATGGTGAACACCAGAAACAAAAATGGCGCAAGTAATTCAATTAAGGAAGTGAACCCATAAATCTAATGACTAATCCATGACCACCTGTCAGTTAAAAAGTAAGATCCGAAACATTTTGAC
Organism: Castanospermum australe; assembly: GCA_019955255.1. Lineage (NCBI taxonomy): Eukaryota > Viridiplantae > Streptophyta > Magnoliopsida > Fabales > Fabaceae > Castanospermum > Castanospermum australe. The sequence goes on from NSJW01000757.1 coordinate 157,608, forward strand.
AAGTGGATAATATAACAGTACCTATGTAGCAAAGAGTTAAAAAAAAAAAAAACAATAACAGAATAATCACAAGATGATCATGTTCATGACTTGACTTCGCAGGATTTATTTAGTAAAATGGGAGTTTGTGCAGACACTAGAACTGCCAAGCACAAAGTCAATTGTAAAAAAAAAAAAAAAAAAAAGGAGAAAGTACCACCTGATCTTGATTTCTTGAACATGCCTATCTGAAATGGAGTATAGCATGGTGTAGTTTTTCAGATCAAACACCTTGTATATACTGATACCATTCGATGAAAGCGGGTTAGTTAGAATAAGCACTGGGCATACATAATACAGTTACCACCATAACACAGTAGAAGTGGAAAAAAAAAAGAGAATGAGGGAGGAACCTATCTTGTGCAGAGTAAGTAACGACCTTTCCATTGACATCATCAAATTCCACAAATCCAGGCCATTTCAAAGATTCAGACTCAAAAAGAGCAAAACCAGCATCGGGCTTGGCCCTTCGTATGTATCTAGCAACAGATATGAAGAAGTAAATAGGTTGTAATTGTAAATAGGGAAGAGGATAAAAGGAAGCAAAAATGAATTGTACGCACTCAATCCTTGTGGATCTGCATCTCAAAGAGCTGAAGTTGTCAGAAGCATAAACGGAAACGGTAATAAGTGAGTCATTGTTCTTGTTGTAGAAGAGGCTGCGAATGACTTCATCGGGGCACACATTCAAAAAGCATATCCTCTCATTTGTTTCTGCATAATAATTCACCAAAAAGCACATCTTTTCTCAAATATCAATCTAATGGGGTTCCAATACTTCTATTCTTCTATACAAATTATGATAAATATGATAAAATGAGTGCTGAATTGGCAATAGTAACGGTACCCACCTCTGCTAAAAGCTGCACACAAACCAGAATGCGCAAGAGCAAAGACGATGTCACGGGCAGCCACAATTTCAATAACTTTACTTCTTTTCATCAAGAAAGGCAATACGGGATAAGGAGAAGAGTGCTCCTTTGGATCATGGGTATCGTATTCGTGCTGATAAGAAACACAGACGAAAGAAAAAGAGACAATATTAGTATTATTAATAGTTGAACAAGGAAGGAAGTAATTGTCGAGTTGCAGAAGGAAGGAAGAAGGAACCATCAAGCGCATGGTGCGGAATGTTTGGTGGGCAGAGGAGGAGACGGTGAAAGCACGACGGGGCTTGGAAGAAATCTCGCGGCTTTGGATCTTCTTGACAGTGTTGAGGACTCCATTGGGATTGGCGCGGCTGCGGCCTCTTCTCTTTGCGAGTATCCGCCGACCACAGGAAGCCCGAGGGCTCGCCGATATCCTCCTTCCTACTCCTTCCATGGATCAACTCACTCGCTGAGTCTTCTCAAATCGGCATTGCCATTTTATGAATGATAAATGATTAATTATTAATTTAAATGAATGAATCTCGCTAACAGAGCAACGCAATTCCCACAATGTACAATGTTATACTCCCTCCGTTCACAAAATAATTTTTTTTTTTACCCAAAATATGTGTTATTTAAAAATATTAATTATTTTTTTAATTTTATCTTTATTTTTTAATGAAGAGAAAATTAATGAAACAATAGGTGAAAGAGTTTTGCTATTTTCTTTTAAAATTTTTTTTAATAATATTCTTAATACTTAACAAAATAAGTATTAAATAAAAAAGTAAAATATTAATAGAGTGAGAGAAGTTAATTTAGTTATTTTAAATTATATTTTTTATAATTGAGATTATTTAATAATTTTTTTAATTTTGAAGTAATTATTTTAAACGACGTATAAAAGTGAACGAAAAGAGTATTAAATAGTCTTAATTATAGATAACTATAGTTTAATATAACTAAATTATCTTTTGTCACACTTCATTAATATTTTATCTCTTTTTAAACTTCATTTTCTCCACTAATTCTTTTTTCATGAAAAGATAAGAATAAAGTTGAAAAAAATTCATACATATTTCTTTAATATTCTTAAATGATATTAGCATTCCATACTAACAACTTTTAGTTGTTATTTTTCAAAATACTCTCAATTATATAATTTTTTATTTAAAATCAAATCTTAATTAATTATATTTATATTTATCCATTAGCACTCTTAATTTCTCTCAACCATCATTTTTTCTAAGAACATAAAAAAAATTAACTAACAAGATGCAACTCAATCAATATTGAATCATGAAAGGCTTTATTGGTTCAGTTTTTCAAGCACCATCTCTTTTTCAAAAAAAATTCCATCAACGGTTAGGCTACGGGTCACAAAGTGTTGATCAAGAAAATTTATGTTAGCATGACAATGCTCTCGAGAAAAAAAAAAGACATTCAAATCAAGGAAGGTTCTATACATTACAATTAGTGACAATATTTCAAGGATATTGTACATATCACAACAATTATGAAAAAAGTTTAAAAAAATGATTACAAATTTTATTGCAAATATTACAATAAAATTTTTAATGTGCCTTAACGATAAAGAAAACACAGAAAAAGAGGAAGACCTAGAGAAGAAAAAATAATTAAAAGATGGAAATAATTGTGAATAATTAGGAGTGTGAATAGGTAAATATAAATGTAACTAATGAAGATTTCATTTTGAATAAAAAATTAATTATAATTGAGGATACTTTAGGAAACAGTAATTAAAGATTGTTAGTGGAGAGTGCTAATAAACATTTAAAAGTGCCAATAGCCCAATTCATATTTTAGAACAAAAAAATTCTTACATAACAAATAAAAGTGAACAGAAAGAGTATACCTATAAAATGGATTAAGATGGATTTATTACAATATGCACATTCTTTGCTAGCATATCTCATATATTTTAGATTTACCAATTATTAAACTAATTCAATTACTTAACTATATACAGTGAATCACTTATTTAAATCACAAATTTTTTAATATAGTTCTTTTTAAATTCCCAATCATATATAAATATATTATTCATTAAATATGTTTGATAATTGATTAATCAATTAGACTGTATTATCTTATTAAGTAGTTAATTATACATAGTTAAGTGATTAAATCAATTTAATAGTTAATTAATCCAAAATATGTGATTAATGTGAGACTAAACTAAGTGCAACTATCATTACCCTTATTTTTTTGTTTGCTTCCAAGTCAATTCTCAAGCCATTTTGTTTCAATTTTGCTTTGACATGTGCACACCATCTCAAAACTTTGATGTTTAAGGTTCCACCAATTTATCTCTTCCTTATTTTTCTTTCCCCCTTTTTTGTTGTTGCCACATTTGTATTTTTAAGCTTTCTTCAACTGAGATTTTAGCATAAATTGATTCCCTTTCGTTTGCTTTCTTTTTTCATTTTCAGTTATACACACATCGTTTGTAAGTAGGAAACATCCGAAGAACTCAGCAGAAAGTTCTACAAATCAAATCTGCATTTTATACATGCTGCCCCTTTGATACTTCGGCAAATTTCAGTCTTAAGTTAATAGAAGAATACAACTTCAATTACAATGCATAACAACCACTTTCACTTCGGGTTTCTAGTTTCCGCCCAAATACGCCACTTCTTAACAGCATTATTGCAATTCTTTGTAACTTACTAGTTTTAAAATTTACCTCCTCTTAGTTATTTTTTTTCGAATTAACTATAAAATTAATTCTATTCGAATAATACATGAAAGATTTAATTAACATTGAATCAAAGTAACAGACATAAAAAAAAATTTAAAATTTTCAAGAACAATCACTGATTTATTTATTTTTTTAAAAAATCACTTCATTAGAGACTAGAACTATGGTGCTGCAGCACTAATAAGTAATAACCAAAGGCACGTTATATTAGCAAGTCTTTCATACATACAATTATGAGCAGGGCATGCTATGTTCAAACTCAAGTCACATTGATTAGTTCAGCAAGAGCTCCCATAGCTGCCACCCCCCCTCTTTGCAGGAGAGCAAGTGCCAATTCATATTCATGCCATCTGCTTAATCCACGCGCCAATTTCCTCAAAGTGTCCACCTTCACTTCTTGAACCCATGCTGGTGCAAGACTAACCATTAATCCCACTAAACAGGAGACATAAGTTTTCCATGTAATAGGATTGCAACTGACAGAAATTTTCCTCTCCATGACTTCTGCCAAGAAATCCAAATGGACCCCAATAGTACGATTTCTCCTAGAGAATGTCCATGATGATAACTTGGCCCCAACACCCCATATAATTGACCCTGACAGTATCAACAGGTATGCCATAGCATAACCCTCAAGTATATAAGACACAATGCTCTCATTGTTATGCTTCACATCCCTCAACGACAGTAGCCAGGTTGGAATAGTCTCCTTATACAATTCCTGGACTAGCTGGATACCACCTGCCGCACACAAGAGACTTGCACCAAGCGTTGCCACCTCTTTTGCACTTTGAGCGACTAGGGATAGTGATGCTTCACTGGATTTCAAGTGGTGAGAGTCAGCACTTGCCCTTCTGCCGGCTAATTCGTTAGAATACTCTGCCACAAGATCCACAATTACATCGTTTAGATATCGTACGTTGTGTATATTTCGACAGGATCGAAGGTAAAGGAATCCTGGAGCTACAAAAGGGCAGACAGCAGGGGCTGCAATGGTGCTACCCAGCAGGCCATTCACACTACAATCAGCAGTCAGCTTTGAGGTCGAAACAGACAATGTTTCAAGGAATGAGGTGAAGCAACTTCTCAACAGCTGAGCAACAGATTCTTTGTTATGTCTGAACACAGAACGGGAACATGATACAACAATGAAGTTGTGCCACCGGCGAACCTTTTGGGCCCACAGAGAGCCAATTATAGGCATGCTAGGCCAAGGGCAACCTGATGCACAATTTTCCAAAGCTGCTCCAGCAACAGCATGGATGTACTCCAGGCTCTTGTCAAGTTTAAAAGTAATGGATAAACTGACAAGAGCTGCCATAGGTAGAGGCAGCATTACTGGTGAACCTACCAGGCAACAAAGAAGTAGTAGTAGCTCTTTAACATAACCGCCAGTCTCAGCAAATTCAATCAATAAATACAATTTAGGGCATGCTTGATAAAATTGAAAGCTTAAGCACTGCAAATTCAGCTCTTGGTAGTAAAGGAAAGAAAATTATTCTGGTCACTGCAATTATTCTATAAACATCTTTACATATGCGATATGTCTATCTCTGTCTAATTTCCATCTATGTGTGCGTGCATTTGCTAAAGTGTTATCCATGCATGTAAACGTATGCTATGTTTTTTTGTAGGACTCAGCATGGAAACTAGTAAACATCAAACAGATATAGTAGAATATTGAACCAGCAAAGTACCAGATGAACAGCTTGGAACCTCAACGCCAACAGAAGCTAGTATAGCTTTTATTTCTGACTCAACTGATTGAAGAACTGCTGCTGGACTAGGCCAATCTGTTCCATTCATTGGAACTAGTTTCCATACACCACGAGTAACTTCTAAAGAAAAGTAATCAATAATGGCAGCAAGAGATGCTGGCAAAAAATCAACAAGGTCTCTCAGACCTGCAAGTGAAATGGCAAATAAGAGTTACAGTGATAAAATGAACGTCGTAGCACCAGAAACACACATGCCTTCCGACCGATAACTTTCTGACTCCAACAACCAACTTTTTGTGACGTAATTAGTTGCATTAATGATTGATTAAGAATAGTATCAATATTACTAAATCATCCCAATTTGATGTCATTATTTGACCACTTCTTTTATGATAAAAACTACGGCAGCTTAATGAAACTTAATAAAATTTGGTACCTTGTATTTGACAAATCAGGCAAAATTTTAACATATCCAGAAAAGGATACTGACAAAAAAAATTGGAACCAGTGAGATTATTTGATTTCCATGATTTAGTTATCATCAATTAAAGGGGCACAGAGGTGGGACCAAAATGATGGAAACAAAGAAAAATTTGATTGATGGATAAGCAAAGCTAACACCTCAACAACCTGTGGTCAAGTCCCGTGATGAAAGCCTCCCATGAACACAAGCAGTTAAAATTGCTTCAAGGACAAAAGGAAGAGCTTCCAGCACTTCCCATGCAGGAAGCATAGGTCTTTGAAAAGAATCTTCACTAGCATTTATGAGGGAGCCACATGCATTACTGCTTGGAGAAGAATTACTTGACGAAGCCCCACCTTTAGTCATCTTCCGGTAAATCATGCTTAAGATAATATTAGCAACTTGATGAATGGAATTTCCAGACGAAAGGGCTGAAGCAACACAAGATTTGTATTGACAACACCAGGCCCGTAATTTTGGAAATGAATCAATATATACAGGTTTAATAGATGCAGATTCAAATAGATTTTGATTGCTTTTCAGTTTATCTTGGGAAGACATGATGCGATTATTGTGCAATGACAAAAGATACTCCAAACCTCCAACTGCACCTCCTTCCGTGATGCACTGGCCAAGAGGGGGTCTATAGAATTTCCATAAACGAATAAGGAAAAGAAATGCTAAAGAAAATGCCATGTACGTTGACACTGAGAGCTCATCCCCTCCATTATTTGATGTTGGTTTAAGTGACCCAAATGCCTCGCAAAGTGGCAATAAAGAAGCAGCAACTGTGGGGACCTATACAAAGAACTCTTGATAAAAATATGACATTCAAATGCGACTGGAAAAAAAAATCAGCATAAGGATGAAGTTTTTGTACTAATAGCTTAGAAATAGTAAATAAACTACAAAGAAACTAAGGTTGGTTAAGGAAAGTGTTCCCCGCTAAGATTGAGTGATTAAATGCTTTTAATTAGGAGGCTGATGGCTGATTAATTGATAGAATATGCATGTAATATTCCTCCAACATCTCATATAATTAATTTGTAGGCACAGGGCGCGGGCGGGGGCAATACACAAAACGTTCAACTTCAACATTGGATGACAACATTGGAGTTTAAAATTATTTTATATATATATATATATATAATTCTCTTCTCTACCTTTATTTCTATCTATATAAGAATTCTCTTAAGGCTTCCTTTGGATGACAACATTGGAGTTTAAATTATAATTTCAATTCCAATTGTCAGAAGAACCTATAGAATTTTTTAAACTAAATCTATAATATTGTCACCATAGTTTTAAAATTAGATAGATATAAATAATTAAATAAATATTTTTACTAAGGTAGTTGTAATGGTAGTGACAGTGGCAGAGATGGCGGGCGGTGTTCAGGTGGTAGTGGTGGTGATAATGGCAGGGGTGATGGCAGCAGTGGCAAAGGAGGTGGTAGTGGTGACAGTGGCAAGGGTGGTGGGGGTGCAGGTGGCTAGTGATAGTGGCGACAACAATGGTAGTGATAGTGGCGACAACGATAGTGGTTAGAGTATTGGGCTTAGACCAGGGCTGTTATGTCAAATGTGGCTGATGGTTGTCAAGTGTGGGATATAGGTGCATCTTTTTAATTATTTGATTTTCAGGGAATTGGAATTTTTTGAAACTAGGTTAAGAATTAGAAAGGGTGTTATTAAGTTTTTTTTCTCTAATTCCTGGGAATCGTTATAAAGAATTGGATTTCTAATTCTAAAAGGCACACTAAACATGAAATTTAGAATTCGATGGTCCAATTCAAATTCCAAGGTCGAATTCTGAGACCAATTCCAACTACCAAACAGGGCCTAATATTTTCAACAGCTGCCAACTGCCAAGTGAACAAAAGGGGAATCAAACTCTTACAGTCATCCAATAAATTATAAAAGCAATTCACTTACCACACCATGCAAAGAAAGTATATGACCTGTATCAACAGAAGAAACTCCAAGGAGGACAGCACTTAGCATGGACATATTATCGACCAAGAGGCTCCAAGATCCAGAATGACAAAGTGGTACAGGATAAGCAAGAAGCTTGACCACATAGTGCACCACATGTTCCTGAAAAGGAGACAAATTTTGTCTTCAGGAACAATAAAGGATTACAAGACGGAGACAACATTCAAGAATGCAATACCAAGAACTGGAGTATTCCCCCATTAATCCAGAAACCAGAATACAGCCAAAAGATGGAACTATAATCAAAGGGGGCAGAGTTCATGAAGTTTAGAACAAAAGCCTGACATTTTTTTTCCAGTTTAGGAAAGAGGAGAAACAGATGTAGTTTCAACCTCAGTGAAACTCACAATCCAGGCTCATGCTTCCTTTTTGTGAATTTATTTATGGTCTAAACTACTATCAAAAAGGCATTTCCCACTTGGTGTCCATTTTTTCTTTTTCCAAAATCTCAACGTCTATTTTTATTATAATTGAAAAGCATGGAAAAAAAATTGTGTTCTGACTGATATAGGCTCACCTCTTATATCCACTTCCTACTTTCAAAAACTTTCTTTATTACATTAATTTTTAAGTTATACTTTACATTTTTTGAAGTTGTCTTTTAAAATTAAAACAACAATAAAAGAAGGAAATTGACATATATGCTTAGTTTCTGTTTGCACACACATTGCGGATGCCCATTGCTAGTATTAATAAAGAGAACTCAAGCTGGTTCCCACTTCCTTTCTTGTCCTAAGATTCCAAAACAGCCCTTATTCCTTTTGAATATAATAGAACTGGACCAGTAGCAGAACAAAAGAAAATGGCAAGATTGTAGTATTATTCTCCTTACTCACCCTGCAGTAAACAGAGGGGAGGGACAAAGAATCAGTTACAATAGCTCTGAACAATCCGAGAGGTTCAGACTTCTCTCCTCATCCTATTTTCCTGTCCAAACTCTTCCTATCCTCCCCCTGACTCTCTCTCTTCTATTTATACAAGTTGAAAGTCAAAAACTAGTGACTCACAATTCCAGTCACCTGTCCACTTCTATTCTAACTTTCTATTCTTTCCTATTTCTGATTTCTCCTGACATACACCCTTTTTACTAACGGGTGGCTATCAGAATATCTGTTCAATAAATTATTAAAAGTCATGAGGTTATAAATGTAAAAAAAAATTACAAATTATTTTTTTATAGATTACACATTTTTTCTACTACTTCCTCATTTTTCACCATTATTTTCTCCACTATCTTCCTACTATCCATTATTCTTTTAATAAGACTAATCTTTATTTTGACACATGCATGTTTATTGTGTGCCCCACTATTTAGTATTAATAATATTTGGGCTAGGGAAGGGCAACAATATGATACAGGATACTTGAGTGAAAAATGAAATGATGTACAATGACTCAAATATAGTTGGATATCAATGAATTGCCTAATTGTTACAATACTAATTGATTGCTTCAACTCCATGCCAACAGATACTGCAAACTCCAAACCCAAAATTCTTGTATGCACAAAAGCTCCTAGCTGAGAGAAGATTCTTATATTTTAACATATTCACAAACTCAAATTTGAGTTTTACCCTTTAGTAACAAGATTGATAAACTTCAATGTGGCAACTGTTTTGGGGGAGGACTTCCAATTTCCAGTAGCTCAGCTCAGCTAGGATTTGTTACCTGAATATACCACCCAAAGCTGAGAGATGCACCACAAAGGATCTTTGCAGCTGCAGGCCTTTCCACTTCTGACCCATTTAATGCAATATAGTATAACTTCTCAATCTCTACCAGGCTACAACAGAAGAAAAATTGTGAAGACCGATCATCAGCAGTTTAGATAACACCAGAATTGAATCAAATTTGACACAAAAGTAAACCTTGAGGCAGGAGTCACCGTAAGGGAATTTATAAGGGAACTGTTTAATGGTGTTCCTTCCATAAATGTTAACCATGGAGATTTTTCAAGTGGTGATGAATCTGACAAAGACATCACAGACGTAGACACATAGCTAGGCCAGAAGTACACCGATGTATCCATTAAATTTCTTGCAATGCAAGCTTCTACTATGAGATGCCTCAAGTTGCCGCCTGAAAGATGACAATTATTTTAGAAGTATCATAGACATTTGTGACAAAATAAGCATGAAGTAATTTGTATCCATGCCAATGTAAAAGTCATGAAGAAATTTGTAACAACTGCAGATGGAATAATGGAAGTAAAAGCCATGTTCCCAAAATCAACCTGCTTTTGTATAGGTATTAGCATGAATGCCAGTGCCAGATTCACCCTCGTCATTCATAGAATCATAAATGAAGCTCGCTGCTTTTCTAGCTGCCTGATTGGCTGCATCAACAACTAATGCAGGAGGGCATAGGAGGCTAGAAAAGTGACCAAGGATTTGAACAGATGAAATCAGTCCAAGTTTCCTAGAACCATCACTCTTCATTTCATGTTTGTCTTCTGATTCCATAGACACTTGAACAGAGGACGAATTATGTTCAGAGTCATCCCTTACAACATTTGCAATTGCCAAGGGGACAATAGATAGAAGCATGCACAGACGGGCCTCAAGATGGGGAACGGGGCCATCAGGAGGATCACGTTCCTGCAAAAAACCATGAAGGAGGAGAAAATAATTATTTGGTAAATCCTTCCATGGAAACAAAACATTAATTTGGATCAATCTCAACTCGCTGCACGCACAAGACGAAGGGCTGAAAGCCAAAGTGCTAAGAAAGTTTCTTGCCAGCTAGCCTGGTTAAATATTTGCAGTGTCTTGATTCCTTCTGCAAATAGGTCATAAATATTAGGACTTAGGAGACTGAAATCCTTATAACTTTCTGAAAAAGATACTGTTAATAACTAACACATAATAGCAGCAAGTAAACAAAAAAAAATCCAAGGAAAACTGTCAGGATTTACCTGTAAGCACATCAATAGCTGATTTGGCAGGAATTTGCTTAGAATCCATAGCATTCTCCATATAAATATCAAAAGAAACCCAACAAGGAGACTGACAAGATCTGTAGTTGCATCTCAACAATGTCTTACATGGTTTAACATCAACAAGCATTCCAACCAGCTGATGCTTGTTCAGGCAGTAGTCAAAATGAGAAACTCCACGGATGTTGGCAGACACTTTTGTTACAACCTGGTTTACTAATTTTAATTCTGAGGATGCTAATTCAAGGGATTCAAGAAATTGAAGCTTCTGTAGGAGGCAATTGAATTTTTCAGGCCTATCATACATGATGAAAGACAAAAGGGGGAAAGAGGTCATCAATTTCCCAGCACAAATCCTAGAGAGCAAGTAATATATGCATACATAAAAAATCACGCATAATGTTGGATAAAAAAACTAACTTCAAAACTTCAAGAACTAAAATAGGTTAAGCTAGGATTTTTGGCATATGCATAGGCTCTTTTGAACAAAGAAAACTTCCCAACCATCTCATCAAGGAATCAATTAATGTTGCCCCTAGCCTATTCTGCATTTACAAGAAAAGTTTACAAACTCCCAATATGATGCAGGATGGAAGCAGGAAAGAGATAAGGGGGGCTAAGTATTATTCTAGCAAACGACCTAGAAATTACTAGGTAGAAATTCTGGAGTTTACCAGAAAACAAGGAAAGCAGGCCCTTTTAAAGTCATATTAGAACTTGACTGGAAAGTAAACAATATTCTAGGACTTTCCTTGATCAATCAATTGTTGAATAGATTCTGAACATTACAGATCTATCCCAATTCCCAATAAATCAATACTTTCTAATCCTAAAAATTCTGAAAGTTGATGAATCCAAAAAAAATAATAATTTCCCATTGAAAATTTTTAGAATGAAAATCCTGTAGGATAGGAATAATTTCGGATCCTTGATTTGGCACATCAACTTCTACTTGTTTGATGATTTCTTGATTAAACAACTGAAAACAGTTTTTTTGGTTGAACTGTTCAAGTAGTAGCAAGCATTCCTCTTGAGGATCTATGATTTCTTGAGGTTAAATATCATAGATTGGTGGAAAATTCAAATCAATAATGGTTTCATCCCCTAAACTAACTTCCAAATTGCCTACTGGAAAGTGATTTTAATCTTGATTCTCCATGCAGGCTCCCACATGATGCTGTCGCTTCAAAGCCTGTATTGCATGAAAAAAATCTTCAAGCATACACCAACTCATCCAACTCTGCTTTATGTTTTGCCATGGCCGATTGGATCAGATATGGCTCTGATGCCAATTGATGAAAGACAGAAGTGTGAAAAAGGAATAAGAAAGGGGGCTTGGTATCATTCTACCAAACCACCTTGAAATCACTAGGTGGAAATTTTGGAATTTACCAGACAATGGAAAAACCTCGGAATAATATTAATAAGTGAAATATATATGTTGTATCTTGTTTACACAAAGCAGCCCTCCCCCTCCTTGTCCTGCATTGCAATCTCCAGCATTTACTTATCCTTTCAATTCTTTCAATCCTTCTTCTACTCTAGTCAATGTCAACTTGCCTCTAGATATAACCCTATGTTTTTTTTATAGAAAAAAGAAATTTTATAAGAGAGAATGGAAGGAAAGTACAGGTAGGAGGAGGAAAAGATATCCTCAAAAGTAGAATAAACTAGAAACCAACAAGGAACCTGGAGAAAAAAAAAAACTAAAAAATGCAGCAAAAGTGCATAACTGCCCAGTTACTCTGCATATTGAAAATAGCAACTCCCTTGAAGCAACCCTGAGCAGAACAACAAAGAGAAGCCATACACACAACCCCATTCCATAAGCCGATGTTTGACCAGCCAGTCCAAACACAAACAGCATATCAACTTCGTTACAGGGCAAATGTTATGTTTTATTGATAGAAGAAAATTTATTAGAGAGAATAGAGGAAAAGTGCAGCTAAGGGGAGAATAAAAACAACATAAGTCAGACAATATGACACAAAAATCAAGAGTGCAGCAATGCTGCCCAATTTCTATGCATATATGAAATGGAAACTCCCTGGAAACAGCCATGAACAAAATAACAAAGAGAAGCCATAAACACAAAACTATCCCATAACAAGTTAAGGGGTAGAGAGACACCCATAATGATGCGAGCACACCCAGTAAAAAATAAAGACCCCAAACAAATATTTCCTTCAGAAAATGGCAGCCTTGCAATGCAAAAATAAGCAACCTAATGTTTCTGAATTAGATCTTTAAATATGTTGAGAGAAAGCAGTTTGAGGCCTACAAATTTGTAACCAGTCATTTGCATTAATCCTATTAATAGTATGTTTGGATTAGCTTACTTTGTGGTCAAAACAGCTTATAATCAAAATCTTTCTGAGAGAGCTTTTGAAAAAAAAAAATTTTTTTCCTTAGAAAAAAGCGTTGCCAAACATGCATTAAGTAACATTGTCCAAACAAAAGACTTGACTTTAGAGGGAGCCTTGATCTTCCAAATGGGTATATCAAGAAGAAACATTTGGTGATTAGGTGAGTGAGTTATTAACTTAAATGTTGAAAAATATTAGAGAGAAAATAAGGTGTGCAAAAGTTAGAGACAGAAATAGAGGGTGAGAAACAGAGACAGGTGTGCAAAAGTTAGAGACAGAAATAGAGGGTGAGAAACAGAGACAATGTAAAAGGATGTAGGATAAAGCACTGTATGTAAATTGCCCCCAGCCTACACATTAATTTATAGTATTGGATGCTCTATATGACATACAATCATTTTGTTTCGTTAGGGGCATATTTGGAGGGCTAATATTCTGACTTAAGTGGCATTGCTTGTAGTAGTAGTAAAATCAAACCATATTTTGGCATATAGTAGACACATGGAACTAGAGAGTATTGATGTCTTATAGTAGTAATTTAGTCTACAGAGTGTAAAACTTAATGGGATCTCCGTGAATCATTATTACTGCATTGTTCTGCCAGGCGACGGTGGAACTTGATGTTATCAATTTATGGAGGTCAATGGGTCAGGTCTGTCAGGCTAAAAGCTGATTTCAGCGTCTAGGTTGCTCATATGGTAAATATGTTAAGAGATAATAGCAAGACTTCTGGGAGGCAATTGATTTATGAAACATTGAATTGAACTTTCAAGACAAAAAACTCAATAAGGCCAAAAATATAAAGAGTGGGAGAAGATACATGTTCAAGAGAACAGACTGCAGAAGAATCGTTGCTTTTCTGCTTTTGGTTAATCTTTCCAACACCTCTACGGCCGTAAAGGAATTTCTCTTCCGTATCTGTTCATGATGCTCACTTTTTTTAAAATTGTGCGTCGCCACCTTATGATCAATTTCCATATACTGGTCACCTGCTGCAGGGACTAAACACGACCTTTCATTAAAGGTCACTTGTAATCCCCAGTCATCCAATGTGCTATCAATCAAGGCAACGACAATGCTGTAAAAGAACAGCACAAATACATGTCCCAGCTCCAGAACTTGAATTTTATACGTTTGAGAAAGCTGAAGGGCAATGTCAACAGAATTGATTATCCTGCAAAACAGAAAAGCTGTATTTTTTTTAGACTTTCATGATGAATAAACGAATGTAAAAAAAAAAAACAAGACAAAACAAAATAGTGACAGCGAGAGAGACTTACTTTAATTTGCAGGAAAGTGACCCAGACGCAGTTGGATCAAACGAAAATGCATATTGGGCGAGAAGTCCAAGAAAGAGTGCATATGCCTCCGGTTGAGAATGGCGATGAGGAATTATCCTGCAGCAATGAGAAGCGAGAGAGAGAGAGAGAGATTAAAGGAAGAGAATATGATGAAAATGAAAATGAAAATATGAAAATGAAAGAGACCTGTAAGAAAGGAGCGAGAGGACTTGGAGTGGGAAGAGGAGACGAGAGGAAAGGGCTTGGTGGATGAACTTCCAGACGGAGGGGTGGTCGTTGTCGAAGCAGAGATGGGACACGAGAAGCTCCGCCAAGTCAGGGCTCGGCAACTCCACGCTGGAAGACTCTAGGTATCCCACCAATTCCATGACCCACGCCACAGGAGCTTCGTTTCCCTGTTGCCACCGCTTCACCCTTTTCAGAACCCCTTCCTTCACTCGCTCATCGCAATCGCACTCCATTACCGTTATCTTCTTCTTCTCAAATTTCACCAATTGTGCAATGCAATGCGAGGCTGGAAATGGTGGTTGCTTCGCTGCTTCTGATTGACTTAATATCTTCACCGACTAGTACCTGCTTCTAATTGATCCTCATTGTAGAAGTAGGTAACACGCACGGACTCGCGCTACTCACTGATTCCCTCGAAACCCAGCCTGCCCCTTCTCCTCGTCCACTTCCAGACACCGACAGTGACAGTAACGCCGTGATACCTCTTATTTTGTCATTTCGTCACTTTTTTTTTTCTATTTATTTAACTAATTTTAACATATGCATTGATTCCACCGGAGGACGTGGAAGAAAGCATTACACAAAATTTTCACTTTTAAGATATTAAATGTTTTTATATTACAGAAAAACTTTTATAAACTTTATGAAAAAATATATTTTAATTTGAGTAGATATTACATTAAACAGTATTATTCACACATTATTTTTATTATATTATTTTTTAAATGTAAATAAAAAATACATATTTTAATATTTTTTATTTTCTTTTTAAAGAAAAAAGATGTAAAAAAATAGTGGAAAAGAATAATATGTAATCAACAGTTTCATATTACATGTACATTTGTGATGCTTTTATTTTTGAATTTCTCTTTCTTCTCAAAATTTGCCATACACCACTACAAAAATAGATTTCCATTACAAATAAACATAAATAAGATCTTGTTTAAAGACACGAGCGTATGTTGTGATTATTTGATAAAGACGTGGTAAGCACATGCGAAAATTAAAAAAAATATATATCATCTTGGTTATATTAATTCTTACACCTTCTTATGTGAAAAAGAAAATATAAAAAAAATTTGTGTTAAAATGTATATTTTTTTTATTTTATTATAAAAAAATAGTATAAGAATAATATAATAAAAACAGTGTGAAAATGAAAGTTTAGTTGTGATTTTCAAAAGAAAAAAAGAAACAGCAAGGCTATTTAGTACTAAATATGGTTTTCAAAAGGTGTTATGAAAGCTTGCATAACTAATTAGGAGAGGAGTAAGTATAGGAGTAAACAGAGAAAAAACTACTTGATGCACAAAACGCAGAAACAAATATTCAATTATATGTTTTCGTGTGGCATTTTACGAAAATCAATTCGTGAGTTTTAGCATTTTCCAAAAAGAAATAGAATATGAGAAGGGCAGTCATAAAATGTATCCATAACAAACAGATCAGGATGGCTATGTACAGGACACTACTAAATCAACTATTAAGTGGTTGTAGATAGACGGGTTGTTCATATCACTCAAAGCTTGAGTTTGATTCCCACCACGTTATTTATTTTAGACACGAGGGTTTTAGGGATCCGTCCTATGTAGAGTAGTTAAAAGGGGTGCACTGTTCCCTGCCAGGAGTAATATAGTCTAATCGCCACCTATTTTCTTTGCACCCCAAAAAAAAAAAATAATAATGTTTATTTGATAAGGATGGCTATTGGAGACAAGAGAAGAAAAAAATGCATGGGTAATGGAAGACATTATTAATAGTATGCATAGATCACTTGCTTATGCATATAAGGATTGAACGAGGAAATCCATTGGTTTATGCAGTTCACAATACAAGTTTGTCTCTTGCATACTAGTGGAGGTTGATTGAAACCCATTATCTCGGATCTTGTAATCTTACCATAGTACTTTTGTCCCCTGTTGAAGAGGGGTGGATAGTGTTATGGTGGTTTGAGGAATCATGCATAGAATGAGGAAATCTAAAGCAAGAAAAGGTTGGAGGATGATGCTCAAACTGGAGTTTATTTTGAAAAAGTCCTGGAAGCTTTCAGCCCAAACCTACTATTATTGCTATATGAATTGTATAACTTTCAATTCAATAGAGCTCATCCACATATAGAATTCGGAAAGGGGACCCAATTTCACCCTATATTTTCATCCTGGGTAAAGAATGGCTTTCACAGAGCCTGCAATTGGAAGTTAATTAGCTCTAAATGTTGAAAGCCATTCACCAAAGCCAACAAATGAAACTGTAGGACCATCTCCAACGTGCTTCATTCGTTTGCACAGCAGGTCTAATCTGAAAGTTAAAACTATGAGAAATATAAGTTTTGGTTCTCCCCTACACGCAATTTGTGTAGTTTCCTTCTTCTCTTTGTAATGAGATGGATAGCATCCATAGAAGTTTCCTTTGGTGAAAAACTTCTGAGTGGAGAAAATGTTAGAGGCAAAGAACAGCCCAACATAAAGAGATCTATCAATGAACGAACTTAGCAAAGAACTATATTCATAAACTTGACACCATATCTTAACTTCAAAACTTAAGACATTAAGTTTATAGTCTTTTCACTTGTACATTCATACTCACCAAGTCCATACCACTCATTCTCTAATAGAAAATTCACGTAATAAGCTTCCTTGCTTTACTTGCAAAATATATTGCAAGGCAACTCTTGTCCTTTGTGTAATCTTTTAGAAGAATCTATCTCACACATCTTTCGCGAATGCTTAGCGGTCGGTCAAAATCTAGCTACTTTTTAAACTTGTTATTTGTCAATGGGAAGGTTGGGTCCAAGCCAACTGTTCTTATAAGTCTATTCCTCCATATCATCAATCAGCCTTTATTTATATATGCTAGGCAATTTTGCAAACTTGGAGCAATTTAGTTTTGAGTGGCAAACCTTTCTTGCACTCCCTGGTGTTTGGCTATGAAAATGCAATGGAATTACCGATTTAGTATGAATAATTCTATATCTTCCTAATTCATCATTCTAATAATTTTTTCAAATACTAAATAAAAGTATTGAATGCTTTTTATATTTTTAAGATATTAAATATTTTATTTTTTCTTTTAGGCCCTGTTTGGTATGTCATATAAGATAAGGCCTGACAGTATAAGGTTTAACATTATAAAGTCTGATAGTATAAGATTTGACTATAAGAGAAGAATACGAGGGCAAGAATTATTGTTGATTTAGGATTAGAGTATTATATTTTTATCTAACCTGATACAAAATAATCTTATCAGGCCCCTTAAAACTTGATTAGTTTATCCTATAAATCATTTAATAAAAATGAGTGAACTTGATAACTTTATCTTATCACACATGCCACACCAAATTAATATATAATAAAATGGATCATATAGTATAAACTTATACTATCAAGTTTTATACTATACCAAATAAGACCTTAATTCTTACTTTATTAACTATTAGGAGGATTAATAGGAAAAGTTTTAAAAAGATGTAGCAAGTCTCATCTACTATTTATAAGGAAAGCAAGATCATAATGGAAATTAATGGATGGTTGGATTTTCAAAATTCCTTGGGAAAAGAACAGCTATACTAGGGGGCATTAGCTTGCTTAAACCTTGTTTGGTATATAATATAAAGTTTGATAGTATAAGTTTATATTATATGGCTCATTTTTATTATATATTTTGTGTGATATCTGATAAGATAAAGTTGTTCAATTCACTTATTTTTATTTGATGATTATAAGATAAACTAATCAAGTTTAGGTAACTTAATAATACCTGATAGAATTAAATTGAATGAGATAATCAATTATATACATCACTTAATCAATTATTTGAATGACATAATTAAGGTAATGCATGGTGTACCAAATGTTACATAGTATAAAAGCTTAAACAGTATATAACATATATTATGCTATCAGGCTTTATTCTATATATGTACCAAACATGGCCTTATCTTCGAATACAAATGCTGGTTGAAGAAGTTCAACAAACTATGTTGGTTCACATTTAGAGAGGCAAACATGGTGACAGGTCATATTTTTAAGGCTACCACCAGACAGAGTTAGAATTATAATAAAATTAAAAATATTTATTCAATAATTTACAAAAGAGTATGTAAAAATAAATATACGAAACTTTTTACTCGTGTGGCTCTATCATAAAAAAAATCTTATTTTAAAGTAGGCAAGTTTCTTTCCTTCAGCTGAAAGGAGACAACCTAGCTGCACATAATAGATAAACATTAAATTACTATGTCTATCTTTGTTTATTTACACCTTATTATCAATAAAGATTAAAAGAAAGATATTTTTTTTAACTAAGAATATCTTCTTATAGTTCGATCTATTTAAACTATCTCATGAGACTAATTTCTTCAAGTCAAGAGTAATAGATGATATGATATTCTTTATAAGATGGGATTTCAAAGAATTAAACTGTAATCTTTAATTTAGAGACATAATTTACTATTATTATACTAACACCTCATAAATTTAAAAGAAAGATAGTTAAATCTTGTAAGAAACACACAACTAGTTTGAAGCTTATTTGACGCCAACTTTGAAGTGTTGACAATGATGATGTTGATTCTTCACTAAATCACTTATTCTTTTTACATATCTAACTGCTTACACTTTCAATATATCAAAAAGTAAATCTTGTACGCAAAGCTCATGGTGATGCTACGCATGAACATGCACTTCATCGTCCAAGTAATCCAAATTTTGTATGCAAGAATTAATCTACAAGAATTGGAGAAGGATTGGCTCCCGTATGTGCCTTGAGCGGAAAAGAGGGCCGTCAAGCGTTTTTAATATTTTTAGATTTTTTATTTTATTAATATATTTATTTTTTAGTGCATTGAGAAATTCATGTTTTGACAAATATATATATATATATATATATATATATATATATTATATATATTTCTTACACCACTTAAAAACTTTTTATATAATATACTTTTATCAATCCAATCATTGAATTAAACATATATATCAAGTTAATTATTTTTGTTAAATTTTAAAAAAATTAAACATCAATAAAAATACAATCAAATAATTCATATTTTTTATATTTAAAAAGTATATATTACATTAACATTTAGACATATTATTAGAGTATAAAATAATTTTAGATTCATGTAAAACTTTATAAATATGATCTACATGATAAGAACTTTGAATTCAGCTATGTATTATATAAAAAAAATCATCCAGTAATTTAATTTATACAGATATCAATTAATCATGACTTTTGTATATATATAAGTCTTTTTTCTAGATGGGCTCAAACTCACATTTTTATGTCAAGACAAAAGAAACAATCACATTTTTATATCGGGTTAAACGAATTTATGAGAGTGGTCAGGCCAGTAGTTTAACATGGCAAAGTTGCATGTCTTTGATACATCATACTAGGGTTCGATCCCTATTCCCTTCCCAGACCAAAAAAAAAATTAAATTTATGAGAATATAATTTCTCACAACTTCTTATAATTCGGACTTAAAAGAACAAATTTACTTAAAAGAACAAATTAAGTAATAAACTCACCTATGAGCTAATATCAATTATTTTTTATACATAAAGAATTACGACAACAACTAAAATTTATAATGGCTAATTTTGGCTTTAGGCTTAGCTAATAGCTAGAACAAGACGTCTTCCCCTATATACTTTGGAAAGCAATAATGAGAGGACTGGAGAACAAGCTTAAATATCTAAAGACAACAAGCTATTTATAATTTGAAAATATTAGCTGCATAATTTTTAAGAGAACCAAATTTTACAAAAGTAAAAGCGTTAAAATAGTTATAAACTTAGAAAATACGATAAAAATTAAATCACTTGTGCTATGTTTAGAAGTATTTTTAACCAGAAGGAAGAAAATAATAAAATGAGAATTAGTTTCTCTTGTTTTTGATGTTAAAAGAAAAAATAGAATTTGCAATTACTATCCCATATTTAATTTAGAATAAAATATATCCTCTGCGTTGTTTTCTAATTTGGAGAAAAATTTCAGGACAATGAGTTTTCCTTTCCTTTTTTAAAAGAAGAAAAGCTTCTCAAGAAGGCATGGTGTGATATTTACCCGCCTTTCCCTCCTGCAATTGTACAAACATAGCATTGCTGTTTACTTTTAGCCAAACCCCAAAATATAGGTTCTTCCTTCCTGGCATAAATAAAACAATGAGGATCTTCGTCTTTCAAAAACTCAAATGCTCTTTCACTCTTTAGGCACAGAAAGCACACGGCTTTTAACGGCGGTGATTGTTCATCAGCCGTTGAAAAGCCTGTAAGTCTAAAACGCGTTCCATTTCATTTCATTTCTTTTCTTGTGTCGTGATTCATCCAACCTCCATTTAAGGTCTTGTAAAGCTGTCTTATAATGTCTAAATTGTAATTAGGATTGCATTTTCAGGGATTTCAACTCTGAAGATTAACCATTCAATTTGACACGCGCGGAACTTGAACCTTGATTTCTATTTGCAGGTACGTGCTGCGTCTGTTGTGGGTTAGATTTCTGATACAATTTAGTTGCATGTCATCTGGTTCTTCGCGTAACGGGGATTAATGTCAAACAGTGTAGTTCTTCATGTGTTTGATGAAAGTAACTGGATTGAAAACAAAAGTCAAGTAATAAATATAACGAAGAACCGGTATGATTAATTCCATTTGCATGATGATGACGATGTAGATTGAAAACAAGAGAGAAAAAGCCAGAATGAAAGGGAGAAACGTGTGCGCAGCAGTGACAGGCGTTGTCATTGCAATTATGTTGCTAATATTGGCGTTAGCGTTGATGGTTTTCAAAACGGAGCAACCCATTACGACGATGGATTCCATCACGGTGGAGGACATGGACATGAGCTTGGACGTGCTGAGACTGCGGGTGAACATGAACGTGACCTTGAAGGTGGATTTGTCGGTGAAGAATCCAACCAAGGTGGGATTCAAGTACTCGGATAGCACCGCGCACATCAACTACAGAGGGCAGCTGATAGGGGAGGCCCCGGTCCCCGCCGGAGAGATATCGCCGGAGGAGACCAAGGGAATGAACCTGACCCTCACCGTCATGGCAGACCGTTTGCTCTCCAACTCTCAGGTTTACTCGGATGTTGCAGCGGATGCACTGCCCCTCAACGCTTTCTTAACAATTTCTGGCAAAGTCACCCTCTTAGGCTTTATCAATGTCCATGTGGTTTCCTCCTCGTCTTGTGATTTTTCTATCCATCTTTCCAATAAAACAGTTGTCGACCAAGAGTGTCACTACAAGACAAACTTCCAGGAGTGATTTTATTTTAAGGAGAAATTCTTAGCTAGACAGAGAGTACACTTTCAAGAGTTTTTCTAATGCTAAACATTTAAAATTAATTTTATTATTTAAAATTATAAGTATAATTCAATGGCTGTATGGTTATATATATGGTATCATGTGTAATGTATTTACTGAGTTAATATACTGTTCTAAAAGTGTACAAAAATCTCTCCATTTTAAAGGTGAGTTTAAACTCTAGACTAGTTATTTTAAAAAAAAAATTATTACTTAACCTGTTTAAATCTCATGTTGACTTATTTGTAATTGTAATTTGCATCCTCCTTCCTATTGTTCTCTCCCTCTCAAGCTGCCCGTGGGAATTTATGATATTATCATCTCCGTCTTTATTATTTTACCATTACTTAATAATCTGTACCATATTAGCGCGCACACACACATATTCGATTATTAATTACTTAATTTTCGGAATTCCTTTGTTTCTTTGAAAGTATCTATTAACTTCGAAATTAAAAAAAAAAAGGTAAAATACAGATTACCTCCTTATTGTTTCGATCGTTTTCACGTTTAATATACAAAATTTGTTTTGTAACACATAACCAGCCGACATTTGGTTCAACGTGAAACCGTTAATGTATTGTTAGAAATAACAGTTCTTTGCCTCAAGTGCTCCTCACATGACCACTATTATGTCTAAACTCTGCTCCAGCTACCTGCACCACCATCCAAGCACCCATGGCTCATGAGACTAGCACACTAGCTCTTGCCAAAGCCGCTCCACATACGGCCAACCTCCATGAAAACCACCTTGAAGCCAAATAGACATTTGCCAAAATCTCCGTAGTTACCACGCACAAGCCCTTGTGTCTTACCTTCTAAAACAGAGCACTTCACGCATGGACGCCATGACAAGCATCCCACACCTGCATAACATTACTCATATTCTTTTACACCCACACTCCCAAAACTTAACCCATCTTCACCCATGGGCACCAAGACCAACATCCCATACCTCCATAATAGTGCCCATATTCTTTCACACCCATACTCCCGAAACTCAACCTCTCTCCATACCAAAAGTTGTAGCCCACAACCACCATGAACCACCCAAAAACCCCTTTGTTCACACTCAAAATGTTCATGCGCCTTGAATCTGCAAGGATGACCTAGTTGACACACCTCACCCCCGTCTGCACATGAAGCTGACCTCCATGCACCAACCAACCTATATGAGTCATAATAAATCTATGCTTCTCTCTTTGGTGCTACAATTAAGGAGCTTGCTGTAAATTATGCATGGTTGTAAAGGGAACTTAAGTAGCTGGGTTCATAAGGCTGGTGGATTTAGAAGGATGAAAAACAAAGGTTTCTCTTGCATGTGCCAATTGGCAGCAAGGAGGGGTAGGTGTGGGGAGCTTTTTGGTTCGTATGGTGAAATCATGAACTTGGTTTGTATGGAGAAGATTTTAAGGCTTGTGCAGGGGCGTTGGAAGCATTTAGACGCATGAAGGACTTGGATGATAGGGACTGTGTTTGGTGTTTAGGCTAGTGTGGCATGGGATGAGTTGTGTTTGCTAAAGATCACAGAGACTCACTATGGCAGTTGGGAAGCTTTTTCAATAGTTCAAGAAAAGTTCCCCTAACCTTCCTCTTATCCAGACCCATTATTAAGGCTTTATGCCCTATAAATATCTTCCTCTAAGAGCAATTCTCTTTGGCTGCTTTCCATGATTTTTTCTCCTTAAACCTCTCCACTTTTTCTCTCTCTCAAGCGGAATTCAAGTGCTCAGTAATGATGAGAATGAAAAGAAAAGAACTATTATCTCTAACAATACATTTACAAAATAAACTTTATGTATCAAAAGCGGAAATGAAGGAAATAATAAGGGAATAATATGTATTTTACCCAAATAAAAATAGAAAGTGAAGTTAAAGAAATAAATAGACAAAATAATATGTGTGTGTGTGTGTAAAAGAGTAAACATCAATTTTTAATTCTTCAAAGATATATAGGTAACATCAATTAACATCAATTTAGTCTTTAAATGATAAAAAGTAATATTGATTTAGTCATTCAAAAAAAATTGATATCAATTTAACTCCTTAATTGTAAAAAAATAACATTAATTTAATTATTCGATTATAGAAAGTTACATCAATTTATTTTCTGAATTAAAGTCTCCATTAATGGTATTGTCATGGTTGGCACATAATTAAGTACTATTTTGATGTTATTTATCATGATTGAGAACTAAATTAATATCAATTTTTTTTATATGATTAAATTGATGTCACCTATATTTTTAGATAATTAAAATGAGTATTTATTTTACAAAAATAGAAAGTGATTATTTTTATATTTGCAGTGTTGTCTAACTGAATGATATATGAAAATTAGCCACTCGATCATTTATGATTTAATCTCATAATTAAATTCATGATCAAATCAATTTATATGAGTCAAAATTAATTGATCATTAATTTAAAAAAACTCATTATTTTTTCACATTTTATGACTATTTTAATATATATTATGTTGTTATACATAAATTATTTTTATGACATTATTTGATTTGACTAATCAGTGCAAAAGATTGAACTTAAACAAAAAGCTTCACCAATGACATTATATTTTCATAATCTATCCTCTTAATAATCTTGTTTCCCATGTAATTAAGGTCCTGCAGACAGCAAGAGTCTAGAGCTGCAATAAAATCATCTATTTGTTGTTGGGATCTAGGATTACCTCCGGCTTTTTCATCTTCCGAGATTATTTCATTAAAGTCCCCAGCGACAAGCCAAGGAAGGTTTAGCTGAGTGTAGAGGAACCGAAGCAGCTGCCATGATTACTTCCTCAAATGGGTTTCTAAATTGCCATAGAAACCAATAAATCTCCAATTTCCACCTCCTTCAAAATTCTCAATGATAACATCTATATGCGCCTTGGAAAACAACTGTAAACTCACCAATGTATCATCTTTCCATAAGATAGCTAGATCTCCAGCTCGGTAGGCTCCACAGTCTACTGCAATTGCATTTTTTAGGCCTCATTTATTCTTCAAAATTACTACTTCACGAGTGTAGAGTCTTGTCTCACATAGAAAGACAAGGTTGGGAACTTGTTGCCTTAGGAGGAGGCCACGGCCATTAACTGACCGAGGTTCCCAAGCCCCTAGCAGTTCCAGCTTAAGATTTTCATTGTTTTCAGCGGGACTGGTAGCCAGTCGCCGCCAATATTCGAAATGAGTCCTCTTCCATAGGTTCAACACCTTGTTGTTTCTTCTTTCCATCAGTATCACCCTCTACTGCGTAGAATTCTAATCTCTCTTTGCCTCTACGCTTAGAGCAAGCATGAACAGGGGTTGATAAAGAATATCCTACCAGCTTTGCACATCTAGCTCTTTTTTTCCAGGTAGCAGCCTTACCCTTGTTTTTTTAGGAGAGGTAACAGTGTCTTGGAACGAAGACCCCTTAGCTTCTGCGCTGTGGCCCTCAGAATTGGAATTGCGTCCCTGGATTTCTTTCCTTACTATGAAGTGTTTAATAATATCACCTACACGTCCTTTTTCTTTATCAACTACCTCCTCAACAGCAACCACGCCCCCGTGAGATCCATCAGAAAACTCCTCTATTCTGTCAGGTAAGTGTTGAGGTCTTAGTTCTGCTGGAACTGCCTGTTTTGGGTCACAGGCCAAAGATGAGTTCAGCGAATCCGTATCTTGGCTTTGACTATAAAGACGTCTTGAATCACCATTCACCCGCATCTAGTCTCCGTAGTTTTTCTTTCCTGCAAAACTTGGTTCTTCACAGGTTCTTTCTCCGTGGCCTAATTTTCCACAATTGTAACAAAAGCTTGGGAGTCTTTCATATTTTATCCAATACCATCTTTTGGTTTCTCCCTGTTGTAGCGCTAGAAAAACCCATCTTCTCAATGGTTTTGTAATATCAATCTGAACTCTAATACGCATAAAAGGGTCCCATGCTTTACCTTTGTCATCTAGCTCAGCTTTGATAAATCCCCCCATTAGCTCCCTAATTTTTTTAGCCACAACCTTCTTCATGCCCCCAATAAGCAAGTCATAAACCCTAACCCAGAAGGCAACGAAACGGAAGTCAAGCTCTGAGGGTCCAGCAAAAGGTTCATATTCCTGGAACACAATGATATTCTTGTCGAAGGACCAAGGTGAACCTTCCAATATCTTCTTCTTATCTTTAGAATTTCCAAATTGGAATACAAAAATATTCTCACCTAAAGGTTTGATTTCTAGATCCGCATTCAATCGCCAAATCCTTTTGAGGGTATTAGACATTGCATCAGTGCTTACCGGTTTTGATTGAATTATTTTGCCCACCAGGCATCTTGCTAAGTCCTCTTCGTCTGCTTGTGCGTATTCAAAAAACGGCCCCCACCTTCACATTCTTCTTCTGTTAAAGAAAGCCTCTTCCAAAGATCTTCTAACGAGTCTGACATTATCCAGCTATCCCACCAAGAGAACTAGATCTCACAAGAAGTGAGGATCCACTCGCATAACCCTAGTAGAGCAAGGAGAGATTGAAACTATTTCCTTTATAAGATATACTTTATTAAGTATTAGGAATTAGGAAGATTATTAGAATGAAATTTTAAAAAATTATAACAAAATTTTAAAAAAAAAACTCTTTTAAAATTGGATTTTGCTTTATACTGTTAAAATGTTATTTTAATAATTTTTTTAATATTTAATAAAATAAATTATTTAATATATCAAAAATATAAAAAATATTTAAAATTTATTTATTTAATAATTAAAAAAATTATTTACAATATGAATTAAAAAGATGTAAAATTTAAAAATATTATATAATTAAAATTTTTTTATTAAAATTTTTAATATAACGATTTGACATATTTATTAATTTTTAAATATATGAATAATTTTATTATTTAATATATTTAAAAAAAAATTATTTTTTTAAATTTTATCAAAAATTATAACTATTTTGTTTATTACGTAACATTAATTTATGCAATTTTCTTTTTTAAATTTACGTTGGCGAAAGGTATGCCAAATTTTTTTTTTTTTTAGATGTATGTCAAATTCATTATTAAAGGCTAACACAGCAGAAAGTCAAAAGAAAATTTTAATTGGCGCTTGGGACACGGAATGGCTGGCCGCGCATTGAGTTGAGTCTGCAGACTCTGCACACTTCGCATTAAAATCGGAGGACCCCCCCGACCCCCCACCCCACAACAACTAACCACCTTTAGATATACATATTATATTCATTTCATGTTATTGTTATTAACTTATTATTATGGTTGGCACCTCGCCATCTCTTTGCACCACCCCCTCTCCTCTTGTCACATCCCGTTCCATCCCGCACCCATAGTCACCCCCAAGCCTCATTTCTAACTCTTCACACTTCGTATCAACTCATTACTTTGCCAGTTCTGTCTCACGCCCGGCCCAGTTCAGAGAAAACAAAAATAATGTCTGAAGCAGCAAAACTCAAGACCACCATGACAGCGACACAGCACAGTACCCTGCAGGTGGAGGAGGAGGAGCAAGCGATGATGATTTCACGGAAAAAGATGAATAAGAGGAGACGCCGGTGTCTAATTGCCACAGGGGCACTACTCTTGCTGCTCCTTACGCTGATCATAGTGTCAGTCGTGCTGGCCTTGACGCTGTTCAAGTCCAAACAGCCAAGAACAAAGCTTGTCTCCGCTACTCTGGAGGGCATAGCGCCGCGAGTCTCGTTTCCCGCCATCGACGTCCAACTCAATGTCACTCTAGAGGTCAAGATTCTGGTCGACAACCCAAACCGCGCCAGCTTCAAGCACGGAGAGGGCAAAAGTCTGCTGCTGTACAGAGGCAACCAGGTCGGAGAGACCGACCTCTACCCGGGTCTGATTCCGGCGAGGGGGTCTGCGATGCTTCTGACGCGGCTCACGCTGGAGTTGGATGAATTCGGGGACAACTTGACCAGTTTGATCGGGGATTTGCTGGGAGGCCAACTTTCTTTGGAGACGGTTTCTCGGATTCCTGGGAGAGTGTCCTTCCTTGGGGGAATTATCAAAAAACATATTGTTGCGGTGTCCCATTGCCAATTCACTGTTGGTATTCCTGACATGAAGATCCGAAGCCAAATCTGCAAGAACAAGGCCAAGTTCTGAATATTTCTTCAAGAGGAAGCAGATTTCCATTTTCCTTCCACTCAGGGAAACATGGCAGTACGAGAGAAATTCTGAGACATGTTATTACATTCATGTATATGTACATATTTCTTCATCGTGATTGCTTGTATGGTCATATGTTAGGAGGGTGTCTTTGTTATCAATTTTTGTATTAATCAGGTGAGCAGACCTTTTACTCGATTAATCCCTGTGCTAACTCTGACTTTTATTTTTTGATGTTTTTGGGAAAGCATTGCATATTTAGGCGCTCAAAGCGCTCAAATTAACTTTTGATATGTATACATTTATGATCATGATAGAAAAATACATCTATAACATAGTTCACATAAATCCAAACATATCAAAAGTTGATTTGAATGCTTTAGGCACAAGAATTTCTCAAACTCCCATTAGATTATGTAACAGCATAGAACCTATAGAAGCAGGAGGAATCTCCCAAAACTGCAGATGATCCGTCTGGTAGAGGCCAAGGTTTGCCATAGAGTCAGCAACCATATTTTCCTCCCTATAAATATGCATAATATCAACACATCAATTCCAGCTGAATATATGCTTAATCTTCCGCAAAATATTTTTTTGTAACACAGCTGCCCATGTTATCCCCTTTAATGAGTAGGACAAGAACTCTGACTTTGTTACTTACTGTACTATACATAGGTATATACTGGCAAAGGGATAAAATGACATGTTCACTGTTCATGCCACAGATACAAAGGATGCCATGCGGAAGAGGATCTGAGTTCATCAATTAATGCATCTCATTCAATATTGAGCTGTACGTACTCTAGCGAGAGATATATAAGTATGAAAAATTCTTAGATATTTTTTGTGTAAGAAATTTTTCTTATACTATGCCATTAAACACATGACACATGAGATTTGTAGGTATGAGAAATTAAAAATAGAGAGTTTGCTTCGATATTACAACCAGATGGAAATTTTCAACTCATTTTATAGAAACTTGTACTATTAGCATGCCGAAGCTTTATCATTTATACCATGAGAAGATTGTTAAAAATGAAACAAAGCGAAAGAGCGGAATACTTGACACCTACCTAACATAACGGATGCGGTAGCCAACAGCCACCGCCGCGGCGGAGCGAGAATGCAGCAGAAATGAAGTAGATGTACATACTACATGGAAAACACTGGATACGAGTTCTAGATAGTAGATAGGGTAAATTGTATATTATACCTTTTAATTTTAATCCATATGCATGTTAAACCTTAGGGTTCACAAATGTGCAAATCACCTCTTTAACTTAATTATTTGTGCAAAAACAACCTTCCATTAGCAAAACTATTAATTATAATGCATTTGTCATTTAACTTGCATGTTACATTACAAAAATAATTTAAAGAAAATAAAAAGTCAATTTAATTTTATTTTCTTTCAAAAAACACATATTATATACCAAATTATTATAGTGAGAAATTCATTTGCATTTTTGCCTTAAAATTGACAGACAAAGCATGCATCAATGCGTTTTATAAATTAATTTTCTTAATTGTTATATAAAATGAGAGGCTATTCAACTACATCCATTACTCTTAGCTGAAATTGATGTACCCCATTCACCAAAAATCATGTATTCAATTACCTATTTTTGCTTCTTTATCAAGGTAACTGAACGACGCTCGATCCCTTCTTGCTTTTCGATCTGCGTCGCCGCCTGCTGCTCGCTGCACATTGACCGCCAGTGAGCTCGCCCTCTCCTCCCTCAGTTCAAGCTGTTCCTGCTCCCATGTCTGAGGTAATTTGCAGCCCCCATCTCATTTCTCTCCTTTTCTTTACACCATTATATGGTAAATTGCTTCTTTTAGATAGTTATTTGGTAAAAAAAAAATTTAAATCTGTACAGATAGAAAGAATCCCAGAAGCAACTTAGCGACAATTGCTAATAGCAACCTTTTCGGTTTTTGGTGATAAAGGAAAATGCCCATTTGGTACTCTCATAGGCGGTAACGCGTAAAATATGAGTTTAGATTTTTGAAAGTTCCTTAATGTGTTACTGAATAGGAAAATATGATTTCCTTTACTGAATGTGTTACTGAATACTGATTCACTGAATGTGTTACTTGGCTATTGAGTTTGAGGGTCTGTCTACGATACAGTGACTGATAATATACTCAATTTGGCTTAATTTTAAAAAAAATCAAAAAAATTGAAAAATCTAACCAAACGAAACTGATTTTTGGTTTAGTTGTTGAATTGGAACCAAACTAATTGGACGAGGATATGATAGAACCGAATGTTTTGGTTTGATTAGGATTTCTCCTCAAAATTGAACCAAACCAGACCGTGAACAGCCCTAACCAGACTCGATACCTAAAGTGATTAATATTGAGTTCATCCAATTCCTACCTGACCCCACCCGGCTACCCAATCCAACTTGAAAATTTTCAATTGAATCGGGTAGAGTTGATCAGGTATGTGGGTTGACCCAGACCTATGATCACCTATAATCTTAACTCATCATCCAAATAACTCTCCTAATTACTAAATAAAATAAATATTAAATTTTTTTTATATTTTTAAAATATAAAATATTTTTATTTTTTTATTTAATACTTAATTTATTTAATACTTAATTTATTAAGTATTAGGAGAAAGTTTTAGTAAGATATAGTATTACTTTAATTAACCATGTCATTCCAATGCCATCTTATCTTAAATTTTTTTAATTATTCTGAGAGTAATACTTTCAATAAGATCTTAATAACTCAAATTTAATTTTAAATTTATTATTTAAGATTATAAATTCAATCCAACAGTTGAATAAGTATATAATATCATGTATTGTATATTTATTAGGTGAGTATTATTCTAAGAGTATAGAAGAATTTTTCATCCTTTCGTAGTATTTGAATTATGCGTGTCTGCCTCCTCTTCGTCCCACCACAGTACGGGGAGCCCTTCCTTCACACATAATTAAATTAATATTTACATGAAAATTCATTATACTATTTACATTTCTTTCAACTAATTAGGAAGCTACCCTTTAAGTATAAATAGTTTAAAATTATGAAAATGAATCAATTAATTTTAATATCAAGGAGCTTGACCAATTAAAGAAAATCGATTTATCTCAATGGATGACTTGAATAAGGACTTCATGTTCCACGTCAATGACCCCGTTTTCACGTAGCAGGTAGCTCAAGCTTTTCATTTCATTTAAAAACCAAAACGGCTTTATCAAAGTTAACGCTAATTACAGCCATTATTTTTTATTAACTATTTTTAATATCATCAATTAATTTTTTCTAATTCAGTGAAAAGATAAAAGATTTAACTCCTTTAAAGTGAGAGTTTTATTTTAAAAAATAAAATAAATATTTATAACTGTTAACTAAAAAATTAATTATTAAAATTATAATAAAATACATAAATATATATAATAAATTATAAAGATATTCAAATTAACATTAATCAAATAATTTTATATCTTTTTAATTGTTATCTTAATAATTTTCTTAATTATTAAATAAAATAAGTATTAGATCTATTTTTTATATTTTTAAAATATTAAATATTTTACTTTTTTATTTAATACTTACTTATTAATTATTAGGAAAAGATTTTAAAAAAATATAATATTACTCTAATTAATCCTGTCATCCCAGTGTCATCCTATCATAAAAATTCTTAATTACTCTAAGAGTAATATTTTCAAAAAAATCTTAATGGTTCTGAATCTTAATTTTATTATTTAAAATTATAAATTCAATTTAATAGCTAAATAGTTATATAGTGTTATGTGTTATGTATTTATTAGATAAGTGTATTTTTCAAGGAGTATCCAAGAATTTTCATCCCTGTCACAGTAGGGGGGCCTTCCTTTCGCGATCCAGATATAGAAATCTCACGCATAATAAAATTAACATTATTATTCATTAAAATAATTTAAAAATCTATTTACATGAAAATTTATTATACTATTTACATTTCTTTCAACTAATTAGGAAGCTACCCTTTAAGTATAAATAGTTCAAATTATGAAATTGGAAAATTAATTTGAATATCGAGGAGCTTGACCAATTAAGAAGGTGAAGAAAATCGGTTTATCTCAATGGATGACTTGAATAAGGACGACATGTTCCAAGTCAATGACCCCGTTTTCACGAAGTAGGTAGCTCAAGCTTTTCATTTCATTTAAAAGCCAAAACGGTTTTGTCAAATTTAACTCTAATTACATCCATTATTTTTTATTAACTATTTTTAATATCGTCGTCGGTTGGTTTTTTTCTAGTTGAGTGAAAAGATAAAAGATTTGGTTTGCGTAAAGTGAAAACTTTACTTTAGAAAAAAAAATAATTTATAACTTTTAATAAAAAAAATTAATATTTAAGATCATGTTAAAATATATGCATATATGTAATAAATTATAAAATTATTAAGATTTATTTTATTAATTTTTTTATCAATAATTAATATTCTTCACTTAAATTTAACTTTTTTAAAGTAAAAAATTTATTTTTAAAAAATTAAATAAATATTAATCATTAATAAAAAAATTAAAAAAAATATATCTTAACAAAATAATTTATTATATATATACATATATTTTATTATAATTTTAATTATTAATTTTTTTATTAATAATTAATATTACTCATTTTATTATTTAAAATAAATCTTCATTATAGAAGAGATGAATCTTCGTCACTTTATCTTTTAAATCAACTTCTTGGAGGAGCCAAATCCAAAGACAAAAGGTTGATAGAAATCCAGAAGGGGGGGTTTCAAATGGCCCTGCAGACGAGAGGATTATAAAGTAGGAATTGTCTATGCAGGCCTTATTTTTATGACTATTATTAATTAGCCTTCTATGAAAATTAGAGAAACGGTCCTTAACAAACGCAAACGAAAGAGAAGAGTCCCCTTTGGCAGGCCACCAAACACGCATTGTCCCTCATAATATAGCAGCACACATGACTGAGAAAATTAAGGACCCATTGATAGTTGTGGGATTCCTGTTTAATTTGGTTCGTTAAATTCAGTCACTTAATCAGCTAGGTTTTCTGCTTTTTGCATCCATAAATCTATTCATTTCATCCAATTAATCCTCACTTCCAATTCCCATTTCCACCGTCTCTCGTCCCCTCCCTGCTCTAGTTTCCGTGCCTGTGCCCGCACCAGCGCTTCTTGATTTCGTCGCCGGTACCGGCGCGGAGTCACACCTCCGTCGTCGGAAGCTGCACTGCGGTTTGGTTTCTAGAGGTTAAAAATTTGGTGGTGTTGTGCGGAACAATGGGTGACCAAATTCCCTCGACATCTCCGTTGCGATCCTCGTCCAATTCGTTTCGCCTGCGATGCCCGAGCCTGAACTCGCTTCGTCTCCGGCGCATCTTCGACATGTTTGACAAGAATGGCGATGCCATGATTACCGTCAACGAACTCACCCAAGCCTTGAACCTCCTGGGACTGGACGCCGAGCTCGCCGAGCTGGAGTCCCTGATCAGGTCCTACATCCAACCGGGCAACGAGGGGCTCGCGTACGAGGATTTCATGGCACTGCACGAATCTCTGGGGGAAACGTACTTTGGGTCCGTACAGGACGAGGACGGAGAGGAGGTGGAGGAGAAGGGCGGAGAGGAAGTGCGCGAGGCGCAGAGGAGAACGCAGGAGGAATCGGACCTGTGGGAGGCGTTCAAGGTGTTCGACGAGGACGGGGACGGTTACATATCGGCGAAGGAATTGCAAGTGGTGCTGGGGAAGCTTGGGCTCGTCGAAGGGAATGAGATTGACAGGGTGCAGAAGATGATCGTCTCTGTTGACCGCAATCAGGATGGCCGCGTCGATTTCTCTGAGTTCAAGGACATGATGCGCAGCGCTCTTGTCTGCAGCTATTGATTGATTGCATGCTACTCGCAATTAACTATTTAGTTCGTTTTCATTTTCTTTTAGTCTGCAGTTTCGCTTTATCTCCACTCGTTCTTGTATTTCTTTTCCCCTTTAATTTGTCTTATTTGTTCTTTTTTAAATTTTAGAAGGGATTCGTCGTAAGTGATTGTCCATGAATGCATGTTGGATTGGTTTAGCGTACATGAAAGCATTTGATGCCACGCTGACATATGGAAGTCGTTTAATTTGTTCATCACCATGGATGACCAACATTGGCGCGGTTCTAGATTTGGAGTTGACTTTGTAAATTTAATTTTAGTTAAAGTTTAAGTAAAATAATTTATATTTTAAAAAAATTACAGTCAATTCAAACAAAAATTATTATTTTAGATTAAATAAACTTTTAAAATTAAAATTTTATTTAAAAAATGATTCAAATATCAAAATAAATAAAATAAAAAATGTACATGGGCGTTGAGAGTGGACTTTGTTAAAGTTTTGACCGTTAACTCACCCATCGTCTTCATGGTGTGCAGCTGTTGCAGCTAACTTTAGAAGACAAATTTGTACGAGTCTTATCCTTTGGAAAAAAAAATTAAAGGATGAGACGAATAAAAATTGATTTGGAGAATTTTATCTTATCATCATGTAGAGAAAAATGGTTGATTATATATCTTGGACATACGGTTTCATTTTTTTAATACATAGTTAAACTAGTACTTCTTTTACTTCCCGATGATTCTCAGTTGATTAATTATATTAAAGAAATAAAAATATAAATAATTTAAATATAATTAAGAGATTTATAATTTATTATAATGAATTGAGTTTTTATATATAAAAAATTTGTATTTATCTTTTTTTAAATGGATGATCTTGTGTGACTCCGACTAGCTGAATCAATCAATGCGATAGTTTACATTGATGGTTTAACTTGTCCCGTCGACAAAGTACAAACACATCTAGCTACAAGAACAGCACATGGTCAAGTTACCTGATTTGCAAATGCTAGAACATCAGTACCTTAATATACAGAACATCCGCAATTAACTGCCAACATCCACGGGTACGTGTTGAAATGTCTGACAACCCAAAGGGAGGCTGTGAGCATCATTAGCCAACCAGTCAACAAACGGATTCCCTTCTCCAAGAACTTGATTAAAAGTAGAAATTTTTAGATAGTTTTGGAAAAGGATTTCAATTGTTCAGATTTAATTTTATTATTTAAAATTTATAAAATTAATCTAACTGCAGTATCATCAGTCACGTATTTATTGAGTAAGTATATTATTTTAAAAATACATAAAAAAATTTAGCTTAAAATAAATTTACCAATCTATCCATGAGACCTCTAATGCATTTCACTAGATAGTGTAAGGGGTGGTCAACATGGCAGTCTTGCTTTACCATTTGCACCGCTACCTGAGAATCAGTTTCGAAGATGACTTTCTTCAGCCCCACGTCGCAGGCAATATTGAGGCCCCAAAGTATTAATTCGTTGAAGCTCTGCTTTGGTTGTTGTAGAGGCCCCAAGATTACAGGCAAAGCTTGTCATGTAACAACCAGGGGAATCCCGAAACACCCCACCACAAGAAGCTTATCTTGATCCATGTAGGACGGACCCATCCACATTACACTTCACCCAATCATCCTGAGGAAAAGTCCACCCAAAACTTGAGTCGGGCTGTTCGTTTTGGGCCAGAAATTCATGGTGTTGATCAGCTAATATGAGAACAATTTGCTGACAGCCAGAATTGCGGTGAGGTATTGCGGTAATGGGCCTCTACAGGCTCTGCATTTGAGCTGATTTTGGAGCTGGTTAAACATTGCTAAGAGTTAATCAGAAGCTTTGACCAAGTCCAAAGGAGTAAAAAGATTATGCAACTACTGAAGATTCATATCCCAAGAAAATAGAAATAAGGATAGTGCTGTGTTGGCCTGATAGTAGTTAATTCATCAGCTGAAAAAACTTCCACAACCTCGGGAATCAAGTTGATGTGACCAAAATACCCATAATGAATGTTAGCCATGATCCTTCTTTAACAGAAATTTGGAGAGAAAGAAAAGGAGAATGTGACATATGAACTTAGTGGGAGCAACAACTAGTTCTAGGCTATA
This sequence comes from Castanospermum australe, assembly GCA_019955255.1. Classification (NCBI taxonomy): domain Eukaryota; kingdom Viridiplantae; phylum Streptophyta; class Magnoliopsida; order Fabales; family Fabaceae; genus Castanospermum; species Castanospermum australe. The sequence goes on from NSJW01000757.1 coordinate 193,642, forward strand.
AATAAACATTGTGCATTTATTTGTAAAGTATCAACCAACACACAATAATACAACTAGTCAACAATTCATCAATTCAATACAAGTCTTTACATATATATTGCATCTTTCAACATAATGACAATAGACTTAAACATGTAGTGACTGTGGATTGATGGAAGAGAGTCACACTTGCTCGTGTTAAGTCACACTGCTTTAATGATGGAGCCTGAGAGGATTGCTTAATAAGAGAAATTCTTAGGTATTCATTGTCTATTTTAAACATTTCATGTATTATTAATTTTTTAAAGAGCAGTATGCATTTATAACATAACCTATCAAGTTGTATATATATTAAATATTGAATTGAATGGTTAAGGCCGACAATGTCTATCCAATACTTTTTTTACTTGATAGCTGACGTATGATACCTTGCTTTCATTTTTTTTTCTTTGGATAGATAGTTTCACATAATCATCTTACAATAAATAAGTATTTGCTTATCTTGGTAAGCTTAATAGGCCTATGTGACGTGCTTTATTCGAAATAATTAACTTCACACATATATTCTTTTCGTAAGGCTTGATATATTATATTTTTGTCTCGATGGTGTGATATTTCCTTACTTTCAGCAAGTTTCAACAATGTGCATATGCATCTTTCAGTAAAACCATGACTTCGCACACATCTTCTCGGAGGGTCTGGTTCAGCTGGGAATTAAAATGATAATTTATTAATTGTCATTTTGCATTAAGTTTGCTATCCCTCCTCGTAAAAGAATAAAGATTCGTTAGTAACTTAATTGTACGAAATATGCTGCAATAGCTATGGCAGGATTTAGCGATGTAAAACGTACATGACCATCATGTTGTCGAAGTTTATGCAGTTGAGTGCTTTAATCAGCATATGATATGTTTAGGTCCTGATTTCATGCTTAAAAATTACGTTGATGTGTATATATGTTAGTTGTGTCAACAAGTTAGTGTAAACATAATTGTGCAAGAATGAAGAACATTCCACCAAAAATAGTGATAATAACATGGATTAGTTGGGGGGATTTAATTAATTAAAGTTGATAGCATGCAGTAGGAAGCACGTCACAATCCATAGGTCATACTCATATCGGTGCCGAGTCTGAGGCGTGTCCTAAAAAAAATCAAGTGCCTGTTCGATAATCAATCCAATATATAATATATTCTGCGTCTATTAATGAACTATATACTATACAATGAAGCAAAGTCCCTGAATCCAAAACTGGTAGTTTCAAAGCTGTTTTCATGGGAATTCAATGCTAACACCCCATTATTCTAATATTCTCAGCATGTCTACTCCTTAAATCTCTCGTTCAGCATTCATGTGCGAATCATATCGTGAAGTGATCACAATCCCAATGCGAAGGGTTTTCATTAAATATTATCACCAATTTTGGCCCAAAGTGACGTTAAATTTGTTGAATAATTCGTAAGAGTAATGGTAGATGGCTCAAAAGTTATTGGCTCAAGTGATGTGACAATTTAAATGATTATTATTTTATTAATTAAATTTTAAAAGTACCATTGAGGCCAATAAAAAAGTATTTGTAAAAAAATCTAATTTTTATAATTATTTTTAAAATTTGATTGATAACTTCATAATATTGATTCAAATTAACTACCATAATATTTGATATAACAATTTTAGTACAAGCATTGAAACTATTATTATTATTATTATTATTATTATTATTATTATTATTGATCTTTAAATTGTTAGTCAAGGGGGAGGAACTAGAATGAGATCCATCACGATCAAGTTATATTAATATGATAACAATAACAATAATATGTGAAAGATGGTTGGCTCAATAAAATCAAAATCTTGATGAAATTGGGCAATTTCCCTTTCTTTTAATTTTTGTTAAAAAAAGAAAGACAACAACCCTGTTTTAAAGAATAACAAATGGCAACTTCACTTACGAATTGAAGAGCTATTAACAATCCGAATAAAGAATAAATTTTGTAATCGTCTACTTGTTTCGCTTTTTGTATTCATCCGTATTCTTTTTTATTTTTGGTATTTTTATACTTAAAAAAAAAGGAAATCAAGTGAGAGGGACCAGAAGGTCCAGAACTTAGGGAGATTTACTATGCATCTTTGTGAAACCAGAATCGGAAAATCTGGAGCTCCGTGAGTCCGTGACTGTACAGTTGATAACATAATTGATACCGACAATATTTAAGGACATATCCTATCGAAGAAGTTTCTAATAAAACTTGAATTAGAGTCTGTACCTTGCAATTGATCAGTTAATTAATATACTTTATACATTACCTACTTTAAATATTTTATTTAAAAATTAATATATATTATCAATTTTATAAAAAAAATAATATTTATTAAATTTTATACATATTAATTATTAAATAAAATATTTAAAATAAGTAATGTTTATCTAAAAATTTGTTATATAAGATGTAGTGAGGCCACTGACGGATTCATCAACTTCCAGATTTTTGAGTATATTATTCCCCAGATGACATCCATCCATATATATATATATATATATATATATATATATATATATATATATATATATATATATATTCGTAATAAAGACCTATCTAGCTAGCTAGCTACTCAAAATTTCTGAAGCGTCCAGCCATGGACTGCATAGCTGAACTCGCAGAAGACACTTGCTCTGGCATTGATTGCAACGAGGAAGATGATTCGTACATCGAAATAGTACTCGATACGGCACCTGCATGTTGCAATGACGAGGAGGAGGAGGAGAAAAGCAACCTCAAGGGCAAAGGCAGTTGTAACGATATGGACGAAGGAGATCAATATTGCGAGGATGAGTATCAGTTGCGCATATCAATCTCGTCCACCATTCCCCTCCCATTTCCACTCGACCTTCAGAGTACTGAGAAGACTACTACAGAGCCAACCATGGCTGCTACTGGGGCTCCACGCTTATCATCATCTGTTCTGACGATGAGCTGTTCTACTAATACTACACGGGCTTGTTCAGAATCACGGGCAATGATGCCATTGCAGCAGCATAATCATTCTGGTGTTAGCCAAACCCATGAACCTTGGGGGCTTCAATTTCCAGCAGCAGACAACCGGCTATGCAATAGTGTATCATTCAATTCAACAGTTCTATGGGAAAGTCGTCAACCAGATATTGGCCAAACAACAATGCAGAGTGTGAATGTGATCCCCTATAATTTGGACGTGCTAGCCCCTAGGTACGTACATATTTTCATCATTAAATTTATATTAGAATGTTCACAATTAGGACTTTGTAATCTCAAGTGAATTTTCTTTTTTTCTATTATAATAAAACAAGTCTAAGATATGTAGGGAGGGGAGGGGAGGGGAAGCTCGATTCCTGCAATCGAATTCAACACTTTCGAGTTTACACTCTTAGATCATTATTATTTGAGCCAATATTCACCGACACAATTAGTTTAAAAGTATTGTCTAACAAATTCATTACAACTAAAATGGCTGGCCTTCACTTAATTTCCTGCATTTGGCACATGGACCATATTGTCCCGTCTGACAAGATTAATTTAATTGATACACATGCATGTATTTTTCGAGTTACAAAAGTCCCCAAATAATTGGTGGAGCTCTAAAATATATAATTGGATATTATTTAATGATCGAATTTTAATTTTTGAGCCTCATTCATATTTGCATGATGCACTAGGAAACAACCAAGCATGGGAACATCAACGACAACAAGTGGAGGCATGATGAAGTTGTTGATCAAGTTTCGAGGTATAAAAATCGGGGCAATATTAGCATCACTGGTAAAACCACGACAACCCTGCCAAGCCAACAACAATGGACACAAGTCAAGCAAAAAATCCAAGACGTTTTTTCAGTGTTATCAAAAGAGGCTGGTCAACCCCTCGAATGGAAGATGCAACGTAAGGAGGGATCAAGGAAGGAGAAGCAAGCACTGGGATTTGGACGACGATAGCATCACTGCCAGTGACCCTTCAAGAAGCAGTAGTAAAAAATCCAGTAGGGTGCTAGAGATGGATTTGGGAGCACTCAGAGGTGCCTTCAGTGCCGTGGGAATGAGCATTGCTCAGAAAGGAAGCAGATCTAAGAGGACAACTTGGTCAAAGTCCTGTGGCAACTCACCAATTCATGAAGGATTTTCATTATGCTCCAGTGATCAGAACTCCATTCAGGCAGCTATTGCCTACTGCAAAAGTTCATCCGGGCAAACATCTGATTTTTCTTTCTGAAGTTCAATTGGCCTGTGCTTCTTCGGTTTGGAGCATCCTGATTACCATGTTCAAAAATTCAATCCCCACCCCCCTTTTCTTCTTGAGTTCTCCACAGTATTCCTTACTTAACGACTATACAGACTATTAGAATAAGTTGCTTCAGAGTTCAGAGAGAAATAAGCTAATACAAAAAAAAAAAAGTTTATTTTAGGCTCCGTTTGGTAGATTGTATAAAGAATTGATAGTATACAATAATTAATATTATCTATGTTTAGGCAAGATACTGAATAGTAACTTATCTAATTAAAATAATTTTATTCAGTCTTAACTGTATAAGACTGTATAAAATAAAATAATTTGATTCTTATATATTATATGGTTAAGATTAAATAAAATTATTTTAATCAAATATTATGTTATACAGTGTCTTATCTAAATATTGTTTAAAAATGAATATTATTAACTATATTATAATATTCATCACTTATATAATATATCAAATAGGCCTTAAAGAAAATAAAAGAAATTAAAAAAGAGGAATGTTACGATCTAATGATGAGTTAGATACTACTATAACTTCATTTGTGAGATAGGGATAAAGCTCCATCTCACTAAAAGAGAAGAAATTAAAGAAAAAATAAATAAAAGCAGATTACTTAATGTAATTTACACCAATAAATGAAAAAAAAAATCAGTGAAACAGAAATAAAGTTAAAATAGAAATCAAATCTTTTTTTTTATTTTTGGCCCTTAAAGATTAATAACTTGTAAACTAAAAACAAATAAATACTTAGATAGATAATTTAATGGATTGGATTTTTACAAATTGGGGGGCGGAAGGAGGCGGAGAGAGCTTAAATAAAGAAGAAAAAGAGCGAGAAGTAGGAAGCAGACGGACTGCTTAATGCATTAAATGAAATGCAATATTAAAAAATAAAAAGAAAAGAAAACAACTGGGACGGCGGTAGTCCGCACTGAACCAGCGAGAAGGAAGAACAGAATAGATTGAAATACAAATGTATTGATTGAATAAAGAGGCTTACAGAGGTAGAGGTTCTCTCTCTAAACTCTCTTTATCTGGGTTATCAGAAGGGTGTCTCACAAATGAGTTGAGCACTCCTTTTATAACCGAGGATTTCTACTGTTTCTACAGTACAGGTTGTCTAAGTGCACAGTGCAGGTTGCAACCGGGACTATTTAAACAGTAAAGGTTTACTACAGTAACTGATACATGTGATGCTACAGTACTGTCGGTGGTGGTGACGATATCATGCGTCAGCAATCTTCGTCAAGGTTGAGTCCGAAGTCTGGATCTTCATTCTGGTAGAATGGATGGTCGAAATCTTCAGAGGATTTTGGAGAAGAGGATGGCTTTACGCCTGATGTACCTTCCCCTGCTTTTAAGAAGTTGTGAATATCCTGCAATTTTTCTGCAAAATCTTCTCGGTTGGTTGATGCTGTTAAGGCTGCTGTGACTTGGGCTCTCTGATTGAGGAATCTGCAAGTCTCTGGGTCAGCTGCCTTGAGCAGTTTGGGGTTCCTTTTGAACCAAAAGTTTGATGTTGGCGGGATGAGCTCTTGAGCTGTCAAATTCCTGCCACCATTTGATGAAAGTTTGCCTTCTGAGTATCGGAAGAAGCAAGCCTCTTGCTGATTGAGATGATCTGGGTCCATAGTTATATCTCCATTGAAAAACCCAGGCCAATGATAGTTTTGAGAAAAAATGTAGATCTACTGGGAATGGATCATCCAATAGTTCTATTTTTTCTGAAAAGATTGAGAGACCCTCAAAAACATTTGGAGGAAGAATCTCAATGTTTGGTCCAAAGAAATCCCACCATTTAGAAAACCATTGAGGGAATTTGTATTGGACATTTTGTTTAAAATAAATTAACCAAGAATGATGATTAATTTTATTTTGATACCAGAACAGATGAGTCCAGGCATCGACATAGTCCCAATAATTATATCCAGTGGGGTCAAATAATCGGAAAATTTTTTTGGTTTTATTCAAATCCTATCCGAATTCTTTAGGATTAATTATCTTAAGAATTTGGATAGTTGAATGTGTATACTGATCCTGGTCTTTTGGGTCAGGATAGTGTTTGATTGAAACGGAGTCAGAATCCACAAGGATGAATTCATAAAACCGTCGGGTTTTGTTTAAGGCTTTCGGTTGGAAATGAAAGTCTTTTGAAAAGATTTTTCTTGGGACCCGGTTGGGGTTATTGTCCCAGTACTCTGGTTCCATTTGGATTACATCAACAAATTTATTCTTTGCTATGTAATTTGTTTGTGGTTTTGGTGATTGGGTAGAGATAGGTGTTGGTTGGGAGACTATCTCTTTTGAGGTTGGATTGGCTATACTTCTAGGAAGTTTTCTTTTGACAACTTCTCCTGAAGATAACATTTTAGTTTGTTTGTTTTTCAGATTCTGGACTAAGATAGCCAATGATTGGGCTTCTTCGTCTGAATCATCTTCAGAGACTATTTCTGCCCATGATTTTGTGGGGAGATGGGTTAAGTCTCTGTTGAGATTATCAAAGGCTTGGTTTGACAAAGCATAGTCGGCCTTGGTTTGTTTGGCAATCTGTTTTTGAGATTGTTGGGTGATTGACTGGGTGGATGACCCAGTTTGATTAGTTTGTTTCTGGGTTGATGACCCAGATGGGATAGTTTGTGGCTGAGTTATCAGCGCTGATTGATCAACTAGTTCCGATAGAACCAGTTTTCCTTTGCCTTTTCCCCTCCCTCGAGAGGAAGTTGTTGAACGTGGCATCGGCTGCTTAATTACCCTGTAGAAATTCACGGGTAAGGTAGTCAGGTAGACTGTTTGAGGTGCCTTTGATATATTGGATTTCAAAATCAAAAACACTTAAGATTGCTTGCCATCTGGCAAAAATTTGTTTGGATGCTAAATTTTTAACATCTTTTTGCAAAATTTCTTTTGCTGATTTGCAATCTACTTTTATCAAAAAATTTTGATTAAGTAAATCTGATTGAAATTTTGATATGCAAAGAACTATTGCTAAAATTTCTTTTTTAACAGTTGAATAATTCTGCTGTGCATGATTCCAATGTTTTGAAGCAAATGCAATGACATGTTCTTTGTCTGCGACTCGTTGTTTAAGAATGCCGCCGTAACCTATGTCCGAGGCATCAGTTTCGACAATTTTAAAAAATTGTGGATTTTGGAAGATAAAAGGCATGGAAGATCCTTTACCTGAAGTTTGACCTGTTTGACAATGTTTGTATGAACATCTGTCCAAGGAGGAGGTTCCTTTTTTAGACGATCATGGAGTGGTTTGATTAGATTGCTAAGTTGCGGGAAGAAATCTGCAACATAGTTTAAACAACCTAAAAATCTTTGTAATTGATTTTTATCAATTATTTGATTGGGGAATTTATCAGCAAATTGAATTGCTCTATTGATTGGAGTGATTGTTCCCTGATGAATACTATGACCAAGGAATCGAATCTCTGTGTTTGAAAAAGATTAATTTTTGTTTTTGACAAAGCAAGACCGTTATGCTTAATGACAGAAACAAAGTGATTAATGTGTTTGAAATGTTGTTCAACAGATTGAGAGTATATCAGAACATCATCAATATATTTCTATGACATATTCTGAATACGGATTAAATATCTCATTCATGATCCTTTGGAATTCCGAAGGAGCATTTTTAAGACCAAAAGGCATTACGTTCCATTCGTATTGCCCAAAGGGAACAGTGAAAGCTGTCTTATGGCGATCACTTTCTTTGATTTGGATTTGCCAAAATCCAGACTTCATGTCGAATTTTGAAAAGATTTTGGCTGAATGTAGCCGATTTAATAAATCTTTCTTATTTGGAATAGGATACCTAATCCATCTAAGAGCTTGATTTAGAGGTTTGTAGTTGATAACCAATCGAGGTGTTCCTCTTTCGATTTTCAGCTTGTTTGTTGACATAAAAAGCAGAACAAGACCAAGGACTTTTGCTTTTCCTGATCAAGTTTTTTGCTAATAAGTCAGATATTTCTGTTTGACAATGAATAAGGAGTTCCTCATTCATCTGGATTGGACGGGCTTTGGTTGGAATATCCCTTTCATGAAAATCGTTTTCATAAGGGAGATCAACAGAATGATTTTTTCTTTTCCAGAATGCACTGGGCAAATCTGAACAGATGGAGTTTTGGATTTGTTGAAGAATAGAATGAACTTTCTTCTGGATTTCTGGTTGATTAAGTTGGGAATTAATTTTCTTAAAAGAAATTTCTTCCTTCAAAAAATTAATTTGATTGTGTTTATAATGAACAAGATTAAGTTTTTTAGATATAGGTTCTTTAAGGAACTTAAATCTAATCTTATTGCCCAAATGTTTGGTTGTAATCCCTTTGTCAGAGATTTCGATTGGAAAGAGTAACCTAATGAATGGTGTTCCTAGGATTACTTCATTCTTGAGATTTTTAACCAAGAGGAAAGGTGTTTTAACCTGAAGACTCTGATTTTCTATGATTGCGTCAGAAAGTTTGAAATTTATTTTGAGTTTTGAACCACTAGCAGTGCTAAGTTGTTCAGAAGTTTTCTCAAAATATTTAGTTGGGATTAAACCTTCTTGGATACAGTTCGAATCTGCTCCTGTATCAAACAAGGCAATTGTTTGTAAGACGAAGTCTTTGATTACGATTTTGATATTGATATAGAATTTTTGAATTTTAATCTTATTGATTAATCCTAAAAATTCATCATCAGTTTGGATAGGAGTTTTTCCTAGGATTTCTGGATCAGAATCTAAGAGTTTCTCCTGATTGAAGAACGGCAAGAATTTCTCCATGAATTTCTTGTGTTTCTTTTAGAAGTTTAACTTCTGCTTTGAGATTATTTATCTCATGTTGCAGATCGGGGATTGTGATCGGTTTTAATGTTGATTTTTTGTTCAACTCGTTTTATGATTTCTCTTAAATCATATTTACTAGTTGAAAATGGTTTTTGGATAGTCTTGGCGACTAAAGAATTTTTTAGTTTATCAAGATACTGTCTTTTATCTTGATTATCTGGGAGTTTGTTGATGACTTCGAACAATAAGTCTTGTTCTTTAGTCAAAACATTGATTTGATTTGAAGATTCTGTTTCCAAGTTGGAGCTAAAATCTTCATGCTGGACTAGATTGAGATCTTCAGAAGATTCTTTGTCAGATTCTTCTTTCAGATGACTCTCAATTAAGAGATTACTAATCTGTTGATGTACAGATTGTTCAAGTTTTAAAGACCTAATCTTTGTTATTAAGTCTAACAGTATTTGCTCATGTGTCCTGGTTTGTTACACCTGTAGCAAATTACTGGTTTTTTAGGAAATTTTCATGTCTATTCGGCGGTTTCGACCTAATTTCCTGTTTGAGTCTCCCTAGGGGGAGTGTTTTTCTTATGTTTGTAGTAAACTGATTTTCTAAACCGGGATTTTTTCATCTTTGTACCGGTTTTGGTTTAGACCTAGGTTTTCTGGAACAAGGAAGTCCAAATTGTTCACAGAAGTTTCCTAAATCTCTTCTTGTTTTGGACCTTTTCTTTGGCAAGTTGATGTTGAATTTTATCATCTTGACAAATCTTTAAGGCTACCTTTTGGATATAAGCAACAAGTTGTCCGTAACTCAAATTGCTCATAAGGGATTTTACCGTCAGTGGTATGGCTTCGGATTTTGTCTCTAACCTTGTTTCCTAATGACTCAGGAAGACCGGCTAAGAATTTTTCTTTCCAAAAAGCCTGCTGACTGTCTTCTCTAGTGTAAACCCTAGTTAGGAAGGTATCTCTATACCACCTAAATTCAGCTAAAGTTTTACACTTAAGATTTGATAACAATTCACCAGATTTATCTTTCCATAAGGAAGGATCTCCAATGAAGTGTTGGGTAATTGTGACAATCAAAGTATTTACTGCATCGGGAATTACTTCACCGTTGCTTAAGATTGGAGTTTCATCAGTTTCTGTTTTGATGGGCAGAGAAGATATTCTGTTTATCTTCTTCAGTGAGATAGTTATCCCACCAGCCTTTTAATTGACCAGAGAATCCTGCAACTAAGATGTTAACAACAGTTTCTTCTGGGCAGGTATAGGTTGTTTGGTAAGCCGTGGCTACCATGGTCATATGTTGGAGAGTATTCAAAATTTGATACTCAGCTTGGCCATCTATGTTCCATTCATAGATGTTGTTGGCACTAAAACTTAAAAAGTTTGGATTTCGTTCTTCTATCATCAGATCTGGAGCTGTTGCTCCCTGATAATAGAGTTTTGATGGATTTTTCCAATTTAGAGTTTGACTAATAACTGGATTAACTTTAATCTCAGAATTAGACGATTGTACTGTTGACTGTTTACTTTCTTCTTCATAAGAGGATTGACCTAAAGTGTTGATTGCTGGACCTTTAAGTTTTAAAGGTTTTGGTTGGGTTTGAGGAGTTTCTAATGCTACTAAGGCATCTAGCTTCTCATTAACCTTTTTGAGCATGATTTGCTCTTTAGAAAGATTAAGTTTATCAAAACTTTCCCTAAGTTTTGGCGTTACTTTGAATGGCTTAAAGATTGGTTTCTGAATCCTAGGTTTTGAACTGGTTGAAGGTTCAGTTGATTCAGATGTTTTGACCTTTCCACCTATGGCTTGAAGGTATTTGTTTGTATAATTTGATTGTTTCCATAAGACTCTTGATGTCTTTGGAAGTGACAGGCTCTTCTTCGTTCTTTGTTTTGAACGGAGTAGCCATGACCGGATTATTTTTCTCGTCCCTAGTATTTGGGAGTTGAAATGGTTTTTGTTGGAGGTAATTCTGTTTGAATTAATTCTCCGTCTTTAAGGTGCCAAATAGTGTTTATTTCAGTGGCTCCTAAAGGATTTTCCTGGTTTGCCAAGGATAATCTAGATTGTTTTTTGACCTGTGTAAGCACCAAACCAGTCAAAGAATGGGATGTTTAATTTTTTCCTTTCAAGAAATCCGTAATAAATTTCTTGAATGGATTTTTTCTGTTTTGACCCTGATAATGTTTGAAAAAACCATTCCCTTTGAGGAGTCCATTCCTCGGAATAAAAAGTTTTTCTGGAGGGCTTTCTTATCAATTGTGAAGTTCAGATAACATCATAAACTTCTATTGATAGAGGAATAGGTTGGAGATTGAATCGACTCTTGGTCATCATCAATCTGTGCTTCATAGGTTGGTCGGGGTATGTTTGACGATGTGTCTATACCCTTAAGTTTATGATCCTTGATGGATACTGGGATTGTGGAGGTGGATCTCCTTGATATTGCAGATCTAAAATCATCAGACCTAAAGTCATCAAATTTAACTGAACTGCAGGAACTAAATGATTTTCTTCTGTCGAAAGTAATTTCTACTCTTCCCAGTCGGGTAAATTGTTTAATTTCTCTAAAATCAGGTGTTACTCTGTTTTGAGAAGGGACAGCTTTGTCTAAGACCCATTTTTCCGGAAGATTCACATTCTCCCACTTAATGGTCTTTGGGACATTTACGTTTGCTTTGGAGAAATCTGTAATGAACAGAGTGGTTTCTCCTCTTTTTGTTTTTGGTTGGAATCATCCTAGATATGGAAGAATTCATTACTTTGTATTGAACTCTATATATTCAAGGACAAAGGATGACATCCTTGCAACATTGTTAATTCCATGGGTATGGATATCCAAGTGCAAGACTTTCATGATATGTCTGTCTGTTAGACTAACAGTTAGATCAGGAAAGTTGTTAAAATAGATTGGTCCATGGGCTAAGCTGGCTTCTACAGTTCCTATGAGGGAATCGTTGTAGTTGAGGTGCCTAGCATCCCTAAGACATAAGAATACTGAAGCATTTACTGCTTCTGTAATCATTGGTTTGATGGCAACTTGAACACATCCTATGTGTAGGAATTTGTATTTTTGCCTATGTTTAAGGATTGATTTGAGAGAAAGAAGATTATACTCATCTTTCACTCCTGGATTAAATGGAATCTTTTCCTCTACTGTCTTGATCACATAATCAGACATGAAGAAGAATTTTCCATCTGGTTTGTATAAGTCTTGAGTTGGTATTTTGGGAGGTTCCCAATTACCAATATCTTGACTAAGATCTTCGAAATGAATTTCTTCATCGAAGACACTGGTTGGTTCCCTAATTTGGGATTGAGATTGTTGCTCAGTGAGCGAAGAAGAATCAGGATTGGAAGAATGGAAGGAAAAGCGAGAAGAGAGTGATCTAAAAATGGAAGACATATAAATGAATTTCCTTCCCCTGATATCATCACCATCACATGGTTTCATAGAGATAAATGGATAGATCTAAACTTAACTTTATCAGTTGAATTGAATATTATTTTCTCTTATGTCATATCTTACTTCCTAATCCTAGCCATCGCCATTTCATAATCATAGTCGCCGATTCTCACTAGATCTCTCACTCTGTACAGGTATGGTCGACTTAGTCTTACTGCCCTATCCGTCGGGTCTTACTGCCTTTCCCACTCCATGTACAGATCTTTTAGATCTACAGAGATTCGTACTATCTGATTAAGAAACTTTTTAACAGATAAATAGGCGTACTATCAGATCAGGTTATAATAAATAACATTAAGAAAACAATATTTAATTCAAGCAGACAAACGGAAATTTAGATCCAGCCATGTATATATATATATATATATAGATAGATAGATATATGTGTGTGTGTGTGTGTGTGCACAAGGATTAAGTAAGTTTATTAAATAGTTTCAATTGTAGATAAATATAATTTAATATAACTAAATTGTCATTTTTTTCACTTCATTAATACTTTTAGTCTTCCTTAATTTCGCTTACTCTACTACTTCTCTCTTTGTTAAAAGATAATAATAAAGTTAAAAAAATTATTTAATATTTTTTTAATATTTTCAAATGACAAATATTTTGATATAAAAAAAATTTTCTTAGATGACAAATAAAAGCAAATGAGGTAGTAACATTGTTGTTTTTGTAAATACCTAGGCATGGATTTAAATGAAAACGTCATGCACGCATTTTGCATATCAATATAAGAAAATACTATATAGTCAGAATTTTCTTGCCAGTATTTTTTATATAATGATTTGTCATATTTTTTGATCTTTGGATTAGTGAGTGATTCTTACTACTTAATTTCATTCAACAATCTTTTTTTATTCTATCTGAATTCTATCAAAAGTTCTTACTATTTTTTTTTAGCTATGTAGTATTACTCATATATTATATCAATGTATTTAATTAAAGCAACTCTTTTATTATTTGAATCATTATTATTTATAAATAGCATTAATTTTTTTAATTAAATTATCTTTTCTCTCACTTCATTACATTTTCAATCTTTTTCAATTTCATCTATTTCAGTAATTATCTCTTCGTTAAAAGATAACGATAAAGTTGAAAAAAGTTAATTAATATTTTTTTAATATTATCAAATGAAATATATTTTGATTAAAAAAAATTTCTTATATGATAAATAAAAGTAAACGAAGGAGTAACATTGTTGTTTTGTTAATACCTAGGAATGGATTTAAATGAAAATGTCGCGCACACATTTAGCATATCAATATAGAACACTATATAGTCCGAATTTTTTTGTCAGAATTTTTGATAAAATGATTTGACATATTTTTTGACCTTTGGATTGATGAGTGGTTCCTATCATTTAATTTCATCTAACAATCCTCCTTTTTTCTGTCTAAATTTTGTCAAAAGCTCATACTATTTTTTTTTTTGGCTATGTAGTATTACTCATTGATATATTAGATGAATACATTTAATTAAAGTAACTCTTTCATTATTTGAATCATTATTATTTATAAATAGTATTAATTTTTTTATTAAATTATCATTTCTCACACTTCATTATTATTTTTAATCTTTTCTAATTTCATTTACTCCACTAATTCTCTCTTCGTTAAAAGATAATGATAAAATTGAAAAAAAGCTAATAATATTTTTTTAATATTATCAAATAACAAATATTTTGATATAAAAAAATTCTTTTATATGACAAATAAAAGTGAACAAGGGAGTAACACTGTTGTTTTGTTAATACCTAGGAATGGATTTAAATGAAAACGCCGTGCACACATTTAGCATATTGATATAGGAAAATACTATATAGTCAGAATTTTTTTACAAGAATTTTTAATAGAATAATTTGACATATTTTTTAATCCATGGATTGGTGAGTGGTTCATACTACTTAATTCATCCAACAATCCTCCTTTATTTTGTCTAAATTTTGTTAAAAGTTCCGACTATTTTTTTTGCTATGTAGTATTACTCATCAATATATTAGATGAATGCATTTAATTAAAGTAACTTTTTTATTATTTGAATCATTATTTATTTATAAATAGCATTAATTTTTTACTTAAATTATTCTTTCTCTCACTTCATTATTATTTTCAATCTTTCTCAATTTCACTAATTCTTTCTTCGTTAAAATATAATGATAAAGTTAAAAAAACGTTAATTAATATTTTTTTAATATTATCAAATAACAGATATTTTGATATAAAAAAATTCTCTTATACGACAAATAAAAGTGGACAGGAGAGTAACATTGTTGTTTTATTAATACCTAGGAATAAATTTAAATGAAAATGTTATGCACACATTTAGCATATATAGGAAAATACTATACAGTTAGAATTTTTTTATCATAATTTTTGACAGAAAAATTTGACATTTTTTTGACCTTTGAATTAGTGAGTGGTCCCCACTACTTAATTCTATCCAGCAATACTCATTCATTTTATCTGAATTCTGTCAAAAATTCTGATTATTTTTTTTGGATATGTAGTATTAGTCATCAATATATTAGATGAATGCATTTAATTAAAGTAACTCTTTTATTATTTGAATCATTATTATTTATAAATAGCATTAATTTTTTTAACATATAGTGTCATTAATTTTATCAAATATTAAAAAATTTCTTTATTAATACATTAAAATTTTAATTTATGAAGGGTTGGTGGAGCACAAGGCTAAACCAAAAAAAAAAAAATTTCTCGTCAACTACAAGAAATAACTTTTATTATTTGAATCATTATTATTAAATAACACTAATTTTTTTAACATAATAGTATCATCTATTTTATCAAATATTACTAACTTTGTTTATTAAAACATTAAAAATTTAATTTATGAGGGGTTGGTGGAGAAAAAGAGTAAACAATTAAAAGATTCTCATTAACTTAAAAAAAAAAGAAAAAAAATCGTCATTATCATTTTATAAATAAAAATATTATTCTTATATTTCAATCTTACAACTCCCTCAATACGAGAATAAATTAAATGAGAGTATTTTTTATTACGAAAAATGAGATAAATAAATTTTAATTATTAAATTATATATGAAAAATTAACATTAAATCTTATTTAAAACTCAGATGATTATGTAAAAAAGTCATATGATTTTTTGTTTTAATCTTAATTATTTATATAAAATTTAATAGTTAAAATTCACTCTTCTTACCTCTCATAAGAAACACTCATATCACTATATATAATTTTCTTATACACTTATCCAATGATAATAATGAAGAGATAGATTCAATTTTTTTTTACATTTCCTTTTATTTTTTTCTTTTTTACAATAAAAAATAAAATGTATTGAAAAGATACATGATTGAGTTATAAAATTAAATAATTGTTTTCCAAATACTTTTTTTCAGGGAGTGAATACGAAATCTCTTTAAAAGCAGACGACAGTACAACTTAATTTGCTCAGAGAGAGGGAATGGAAGCTGATCAAGAACAGTGGCAGTGGCATAGAATGGTGGTGAAAGAGATATGTTGGTCAGTGGTAATAATAGTGGCATGCAGCGTGATAATAAGATTAAGTGAGAAGCTGTGGTGGAGGCCCCGACGGATACGAGGGGTGCTTCAGAAGCAAGGCATCGGTGGACCGAAGCCTTCCTTCCCCTTCGGCAGCATTTCTGAGATGCAACGAATAGGGACCCATCAGCAACAGCAAGCTCGCCCGTCTGTGTCCGTCGATGCCTCAGCCTTGGATTTAGACCAATGGGTCTATTCCCTCTTCCCATATCTCCATACATGGAAGCAGCAGTATGGTATGTACCCTAATCATTGATTAATTGTCGTGATTAATTTGTGATATTTATGACTATCAATATTTGAATATTGACCATCTTCCTCCTCTATGTCGTTCAATATATGTGTATAGGTTTGTTAAAATGAGTCATGACTCACGGTCTAATTTGGCTTAAGCTATTAAAATAGTGGGTTAGATTGTAAAAAATTTAATCAATGTCAAAAGTAAACCAACTCGACTTGGCTTACTCTTTCTCCAACTAGTGGTAAGCTGGGTTGGCTCAATTAAAAATTAAATTAATTAAAATTTTAATTTTATGAATTTTTAGTCTTATTTTAATGATATTTTACAACAATAAAAAATTAATTTAATTAAAACTTTTTGTTAATGAATTTTTAATCATATTTTGATGATATTTATGACAATTAAGAATTAAATTTAGTAATTATTAACTAAAATTATATGATTTTATATTTATTTGTATATTTATTTTATTTTTTTAATTTATGATTAGCGACCCGTTTAATTTCTCAGCTTACCTAAAGTGAGTCAGGTTGACATTTTTCAATAGAGGTGGATAACAGGCCTATCTTAAATGAGCCGGATTGGGTTGGTCTGTTTATTAAAAGAGCTAATATTTTATGTAATCCTAACCTAACATTCTTAATCTGAGAGCTAAAGGGTCGACCCGCTAACCCATTAATTTTAATTATTTATTTTAAATATTTCTAGTGATATATCTTATATCAAATTATATAATTTGATCAATTTTTTTATCAAATCATCAAAATAAGTGAATATGAAAAAAAATTAAATAACATAATTAAGAAAATAAAATAAAAAAAAAGAAAATATATAATAAACGGACCGCAGTTGACCTGCGGGTTGGCTTGGTCCAACTCACGGGTTGGCTTGGTCCAACTCGCTTAACCCACGAGTTAAATGGACTGGGTTTAATAATTTACATTTAAATGGGCTTGCAATATGAGTAATCTTAACCCTCACAGGTTATGAGTTAAACAGATTGGCACACAGATCACAATTTGTTTACCCAACTCTATTTTTGACTTTGACAGCACTATATATGTATATGCATGTGTGTGTGAGAAAGAATAAAGGTTTATAATTCATTAATAATTATATCATGTGATGGTTCTTATGTAATTATTTATGAGTTATCTATAAAAATGAGTAAACTTGAGTCACTGCGATAATATATTAGTCTCAAAGGAGTTTGAATAAATTCTTGAGTGTTTTTCTTTTTTTGGTAATAATTCTTGAGTTTTTCTTTTATGCCATGAAATTCTCGAGTTTGATTGATATACAGTTTGTGTTGTGGCACATGTGTTTTTGTTCTTTGGGGCAAGTCCTTGCTGTTTTGATGTTATGAATGATCATCATCAGGTTCAATATATATGTACTCGACCGGAATCAGGCAGCATCTCTTTGTGGGGAAGCCCGAATTAGTAAAAGAGGTGAACCTGCATACGTCCTTGGATCTGGGTAGGCCTTCATATCTGTCCAATCCATTGAGGCCCATGCTAGGTGCAGGCATCCTCAGGGCTAATGGACTTCAATGGGCCTTTCAAAGGAATCTTATTGCTCCTGAGTTTTTCCTCACCAAAATTAAGGTTTGTATATCATATCCCATGTCTGTTGGTTTAATTTTACTACTCATTAATGAAGGAGTAGCATTATAAAGATAAAAGAGTAATCTTCCTTTTTAATCATCTAAAGATACAAGTATTATCAAATTAGTCTTCAAAAAAATTTTAACATCAATTTAATCCTTAAATCATAGGAAATGACATTATTTTGTTCTTATAAAAAAATTGATATCAATCTAGTTCTTTAATCTAAAAAATATCATCAATTTAATCTCTCAATGTCAATGATACAAAATTGACATCAATTTAGTTATTCAATCATAAAAATTATATCAATTTAGTCTCTATTTATACACAAATCGAATCATGATTTTGATGTCACTTTCATGATTTAGAAAGTAAACCGATATCAAATTTCTTTAAAAGACTAAACAATGACAATTTGTATCTTTAGAGGACTAAAAAATATGTTTACCCAAAGATAAAATTAACTCTAAACACAAAACGGACACGTTTTCAGTTGGAATCATCTATGGAGTTGCTTTTGTTGAATTTGTAGAGTATGGTGGATTTTATTGAAGAATCTACAAGGGCAATGATTAGGACATGGGAGAGCCGCATAACAGAAAGTAAGGAGGCAATTGCGGAGTTTGCAATCGATGAGGATTTGAAGGTTCTTACGGCGGATGTCATTTCAAAAGCTTGTTTTGGCAGCTCTTATGCTCACGGCCATCAAATTTTTGCAAAATTGGCCACCATGCAAGCCGCACTATCAAGGCCTAGTCTTCTATTTGGATTTCTAAATCTGAGGTTATATATATATTTCCTTGTCCTTCTTTTCTCATATTTATACACGAAATCAATATTCTTGATGAAATGATGTATGCATGCCCAGATTTCTTCCCACCAAGGAAAACAAAGAGATGTGGAAGTTGAAGAAAGAGGTGGACACGCTGATCCTGAAAATCATCGACGATCGCGAAGCAGAAAACCAAAAGAGTGGTGGCGTACAAGGGAATCAAAAGGACCTGTTACAAACAATACTGGAAGGTGCTGCCACCACTTTGGATGGTAGCGGAAAGGGTGCCTTCAAGTTGAGGCACAAACATGAAATGAACCGATTGATTATCGACATGTGCAAGAATATCTACTTCGCGGGCTCTGAGACCAGCGCCCTTGCAGCTTCTTGGACACTGCTGCTACTCGCCTTGCACCCTGACTGGCAACAACGTGTGAGGTCTGAGATTGCGGAGACTTACGATCATACGTTGCCTCGTGGCCTCAATGACATGGACAAACTTCGAAAGTTGAAAGCAGTTAGTGCAGCACTTTCACTACTCCCTTCTGAAATTTAAAGTTCATCAAAACCAGTACATATATATATTAACTCTTATACTTCATGTTGCACCCTCCTTAAGAAATGGACGAAATAATTGACCCCAGTTTTTGCTCCTTCTGCAGCTGACAATGGTGATTCAAGAGAGTCTGCGTCTTTATGGGCCTGCCGTTACAGCTGCAAGGGAAGCTTTGGCAGAGATGAAGTTGGGGGAGCTTGTGGTGCCGAAAGGCATCAACATGTGGTTGTTCATGCCTGCACTGCACCGTGACCCTGAGAACTGGGGACCAGATGCTAGAGAGTTCAAGCCAGAAAGGTTTGCCGGTGGGGTTTCTGAAGCCTGTAAGTATCCCCAAGCTTACATACCCTTTGGCTGTGGGAGTCGAATTTGCTTGGGCCAAAACTTCGCAATGGTGGAGATCAAGGTAATACTGTGTCTTCTTCTGTCTAACTTCTCCTTTTCTGTTTCCCCAAATTATCGCCATTGCCCTGTGTACAAAATGCTGTTGATGCCAAAATATGGTGTGAGGCTTCTTGTCAGCAAGGTTTACTTGGCCTGACCGGGACATAATTAATTCAGCACTCCGTGTAGTCCCAATATGTGTGATTCAAGACTCACTGGTTTTGTTGGTGACCTTTTCTGGTGGCAATGGCAATGACACATATATCAACCAGTCTTCTTCACAGTCACAGCTTGTGTTGTGATCTTCTAGAGTGGTGGAAGTCATGTTACAGTTTTTATTTGGATGAATAAAAATAATTTTCATTTCAATCTATATGCTTATAATTAAATTTTACTAGCTAATTGATCAACTATTATCCTTTCAGAAATGGTATTTATAAATGAATAAATACTGCCAAAAATTCACATAGCATAGGGGAAATATACTGTATCGCATAGTAAGTGACAAATATAAGAAATGTTTGTAGCAAAAAAAAAAAAAACTGTAAAAAATGGTTATAAGTAAAGGTGTCAATTCGGACGACCCACTTTGGGCTAATCATTTTTTAAGCCAGGCCTAGCCAATCAAATAAAGTTATGCGTCAGTATTTTGTTAGCCTAACTTAATCCAACGTGGGCTGCAAGCCTGATTTTTTTAAAATTTATTATTATTTTTAATAATATTTTTAAAAAGTTATTAAAATCATATCTATTAAATTTTTTGTGTACCCTTAAACTAATTATATTTTTTTATAAGGTATCTAATTTTATTATTACACAACACAGATGTTATAATAAGCAAATAATTTAAAGTCATAACGTAATAATTAGTAATTTGTAACATTATAAAGAAGTTATCATATATTTATGTGTATAATTAGTTATATTATTATTAAATTATTAAATTAGAACATAATTAATACTTTAAAAATATCACTTTTATGACAAAAAAATAAAAATAAAAAATTTATTTTCGGACCAATCAAGCTGGCTCAACTACAGGCCACTCAAAAATTGGGTCAGACCGAGTCGAACCAAAATTACAAAAAGTTCACATTTTGCCAGCTCAACCTAACTCGTTTGTCAGGCTATGAATTCAGCTATTTGGACACCTCTAGTTATAAGCGACCTAACTGAATGTGCTTTCTACCATAATTATTTCAGCCCAATAAAAACAATGTTTTGTTAAATAAGAAATCCACCGAGACTAACCCATGTGTGAGTAGGCCTGGGGGTTTGAATATTGGGCTGTGGCAATTTGCTAGTTTTGCTTATCATGTCACATCATGCATTCGGACTTGCAGTTAGATGTATGAATAAGCCAAATAGTTTATTAGAAACTTATGACTTAACTTAATTTTTATCTTATTAGGTCTAGCCTATTTATTATATAAGTCAGGATTATACTTTTATAAAAATTTATTTAGTTAAATAGACTGCTATTAAAAATATCTACTTGACTTAATAAGTCAGTCTATTTATCTATTTTATATAAATATAACTAAAAAATTATAATATTTATATCATTTATCATTATAGATTTATATAATTTATTAATTTTAAACATAATTTAATAATTTTATTTAAAAACAAAAGCTATTTGAGATTTTTAAAGTATAAACATGTGAATCCAATTTAAAGTTTTCAAGTAATGTAGGTCTTTAAATAGACTTGCAAACCAAGCTAAGTTTTTGTATTTTCATAAAAAAAATTAGGCCAAGTTCAGAAAAAAAGCTTATATCAGGCAATAGGTCATGCTCTGACCCAATGTTTTATAAAGCAGACCAAACTTATTTAAAGAAAGCCTAATCTAACTTAACTTATTTCTACCCTTACATGTAGCTAAGGGTGTTCATAGTTCGATATTTTGGGAAGAAATCCTAACCAAACCGAACCAATCGGTTTAGTTTTTGTTGAAGAATCGAACTGGTTCAATATCGGTTTGGTTAGATTCGATTGATCGGTTTTTGTCCTTTTTTTAGCTAAATTTAGTCCAAATATGACATAAATTAGGATCAATCTTAATGTTTAAATAAGTTCCTAATTTAAATAACAGTTAATTTCTATAATCAATATGATGTTAATTGCCAAACATTGATTTAAGTTTTTGCTACAGTAATGATCTTCATCAGAAAATCTCATAAGTTTTATATTTAACTTGATAATATTCTCAAACTTATATTTTTAAATATTAAAATTGTGAGAATGACATTTAGACAAAATAAGTTTATGCTATGTTATGTATAATATATCATTGCTATATATAAAAAATAATTTAGGTTCTAAAGGGTATAAATAAAATATCACATATAAAAAATAATTTATAATATATGTATTATTGCCTTCGGTTCAGTTTTTAAAATTAGAATCGAAAACCAAATCAAATTTGAAAACTGAATTGAACCGATCATTTTTTGAAAAAAAAAAAAAAACCCATTTCAGTCTGTTTAAATTGGTTTTTGATATTTTAAGATTGGTTTTTCGATTTTGTTTGGATTGAATCGGTTTTGAACACCCCTACATGCAGTCATAACAAGGTCAGAAATTAATTGAGTTTTGCATTTTTGTTTTGGGCTAAGATTTTCTTATAGCTACAAGTGACATGATAAAGGGGAAAAGTGGAAACATTGTTTAGCTCATTTCTATTTTGCAATAAGTAATAATTAAGAAGTAGTCAGTTTTCAAAAATTGTTGTGTAGACTTGTACATAAGTTGTTAAATTATAGGCAAAAAGGATACTTTGATCCTTCAACTTACTTTTTGTTTTCATTTTGGTCCCATAATTATTTTTCATTCCATATTAGTCTCTTAAATATTAAACATTTGGTACAATTGTCCAAAATCACAATTCTGTTAGAACAACTAATGAATCCCTCCTACATGGCAAATAACAGTGCTGATGTGGTTTGGAGCACCATTAAGCATTTATTTACTTAAGGACTTAGTTAAATGGCATCATTTGGCATTTGAGTTAAAATATTTTTGTTGCTTTTTCCACTCCCCATGTCATCTTCTTGCTCATTATGTTAGGGTTTTTGCAAGTAAAAAGTCTCTCCCATGCCATCTTCTCCACCATTACGCTAAGGTTTCTGCAAGTAAAAAGCCTCTCCCAACTTATATTCTTTTCCCTCATTACATTAGGGTTTTCACAAGTAAAAAGAATATGAAACTTGCAATGGATTCTCAGAGTTCATCAATAGATGGAAATCATTTATGCCACTATATATGGGGTCAAAGCCATTGTTTGACTCCTACCAATATTCGAAAGTAAACTTGAAGTGATGGAATGAATTTTCCCTTTACCTTTTTTCCTCTAGGCATATAATTTCCCTTCTTTCAAAACCTAATTTGGCCAATTGCCAATTTGGATGAATGTGTTACCAACATCTTTATTGGCTTATGCCATCTCACAAAATGACGTCGTATCTCTACTAATTATCTAAGCAAATGTATGTTTAATGGTGACACAAAGTAACGTCAGCACCATTATCAACCACATAAGAGATATCAGTTAATGATTTTCATGAAATTGTGATTTGGGATAATTTTTCCTAACATTTGATTGTTAGGGATTAATATGAAATAAAAAATAGTTATGGATTTAAAATAAAAATAAAAAATAAGTTTAGGAATTAAAATACTTTTTTATCTAAATTATATTAATAAAAAATAAATTTTACTGAATAAATGATCTTGATATTGTATTAATTATTTATTCATTAAATAATTAATAATAATCGTTTTTTTTTTGCACATTAATCGTTTAATTTTTAAATATACACAAATCTCTCATTTCTCATATAAAGAGGGTAAAAAGGGAAATGTGATTGGCACCCTCAATTTTCTGGTTTTGGCATGCTGCATGTGAAAGGCTGATATTATATTAGTAATAATGGATCTGTGCATGCGCAATTGATTAATAAGAGGACACGTGATCTAATCAATCAACCTCGAATAGACCACAACGGGATTACCACTCAATGAATGATACTATTATACAGTCCTCCGCATTTTGGGGTTGATAAATAAAATTATTCTTTTTTAAAAAAATATTTTTGCTTTTATTCATTATATATTATTAAAAATGTAAATAAATAATTATGTATGTATTGAATATATCTGCATTAGATTTAGTTGGATTTAATTTCACTTCTTTAAAGAAAAGATTTACAATTATTCATAAAAATATCAACAGTTAAAATTATAATAATATATATGTATATATATAATAAATTATAAAATTATTAAAATTTATTTTTTTAATTTTTTATTAATAATTAATATTTTTTACTTTTTAATTTAAAAGAATTAAATCTAATTTAGTTACCTTTAAAAAATAAAATTACACATGTTCATTTGTTAATTATAACTATCAATTTTACAGGTCCTTAACCTGTGTTTTTTTCCTACTTCTTTATCTTTTTCTGTTATTCTTAATGTATATTTAAATTAATTTATTTTATGATAAGAATAATTTATTATCAAAATTTTACGAGAACTTTAAAAAAACAATTTTTTTTCTTAAAATTAGTTAGTGTCAAACATGTACTTAGTCGTTTTTTTTTTTCCATAACTATGTGGTGAAACCCTCTTGCTCCAGCCAAATTCCCCTCTTCCCTTTGCCTTCTTTTTTTTTTTTTTTTTTTATCTTTTCTGCTGGCTTGCTCCTATGTAACTAAACATCATGAAATTTTCAAAAACATTGATAGACATGGAATTTTTGCAAAATAAAGTTACCACCGAAAGGAATGGAAATATTAAAAATAAACACATACAAAAGCACTAACATTACCAAAAGTGGGTGTCATATTATGGAGTTTAAATGTCATCAAGATTGTCATGTTGTCATCTTTAGATTCACAAAACGGCGTTTTGTTTTAAACATAAGCACTGAAAAGATCCAAACTGACACATAACAAAATAAACTGCAAATAGAAAAAACAAACATGCCAAGAATAGGTTTAAGCCGAATAATAATAATAATAATAATAATAATAATAATAATAATAATAATAATAATAATAATAATAATAATAATAATAATAATGATAATAATAATAATAATAATAATAATAATAATAGCCCCACAATTAATTGTTAAAAAAAATAGAAAGTATTTTGCAACAATTCTATACACTTTATAAATTTAAAGCTGCATAGTTCGCAAAAACAAAAAAAGTATTTTACATAACTAATATTCTTAATATTTTTCCTTTTCATTCTTTCTTAACAAACTCGAAAGATTTGAAATTAATAAGTTCACCTTGTGAAAAAAAAAACAGTTAATTAATTTGCCCTCATAATAATTTTGGAACGTATATTTTTTAATTTGAAACTTATGATACTTTACTATCAAACTCGAAAGATTTTAAATTTTTAGAGACCAATTACTTTTGTCTCTTTTGACAAGATGTTTGAGTTTGTACAAACAAATCCTTTTATGTGGATCCAGAATGATATGAAATTTGCATAATTGAGGAATGGCGACTGAAACCAAAATGTGTAATTTCCACGGGACTAGTAAAACAACAAAAGAGGGGAAAAAGAAAAAGAAACTTTAACTATAAGCCATTAGGTTTAGGAGAGACATATTGGCAGGTGGGAATAGTTTGGGTGACACCTTACTTTTGTTTCGGTTAAGCTTAATTTATTTATTATATAAGTTATATTTAGATTTTTTAAAAGATTTATTTAACTAAGCAGAAAAAATCTTTTTCACCTAATAGGTGCATTCAATTATTTATTTTATTGTATAATTAAAATAATAATAATAATAATATAAATTTATTATTATACATTTGTATATTTTATTAATTTTATATATAATTTAATATTTGTTTAAAAGCTTTGAACATATTTGAGATTTTGAAAACCTATACTTGTTAATCTATTTAAATACTATCATGTAATATTAACTTTTTAAATAAATTTATAAATTAAGTTAAACTTTCGTATTTTTATAAAAAAAAGTTAAAATAAACTTAAGAGAAAAATTATATCAAATAATAGATTTGATTAAAGTCAATACTTTGCAAAGCAAGTATAACTTATTTAAGATAGAGCCTATCATAATTTAACTTAATATATTTTCACTCTTTATTACTAATAAAGAGTATGAATAATTTAAAAGTAATTGTGAATTTAAATTTATTCATTACAAAAAAATTTAAGAACATTATTATTATTATTATAATTATTATACAAACAATAATAATAGTGGCATCCCCTACTAAAACTGACAAAGTGTCATCAATATCAGTACAATCAATTTCTTAAGCCACAAGTAAGGTCCTTTGTTTTCTTTGCTTCTTTTTGCTTGGACAGTTTCTGAGCACTCTGCAACTCGGACGGACGTTGAGCATCTTGCTGCCTTGGATCTCCATCTAACAGTAATGCATGGCACTTGGAAAAAGAAAATAAAAAAAAATATTTCTTAAAGCTTTTCTTATATATTGACCAGGTGCTCTCACAATCATCACTGCTACTATGAAAATAATATTTATCATTCATTTCAAACTAAGAATGCTGCCTTTAAAATTAAAAAATATTCTGTACAACTAATTCTTCGTGACAGCTCTTATTAGTAACATCATTGTCGTTGAAGAAAAAAAAATTATAATGAATAAAATATATGGAGATTCTAAACTATCTTGAATTGATGTAATGCAAAGTATAATTAATTTAGTTAGATAAATAGTTAATTTAATATCATTAGATAAATAATTAAATTATTAATAAATTTGTGATTAAGAATATGTACATAATTAATTAATTTAATTTAATAGCTAATTAATTCAACATGCAAGTGCGATCCAATGTACATGGGACCATTAGTGTATATGATGTCATTCATGCTTGTACGTTCCGTTGCAAATCTGACACTTGTATATTAAAATAAAATTGCTAAGGCACTTATGTTTTTGTCATTGTCTCTCATGATAACTTAAAAAATGTGGGTCACAAGACCGGCTCTAGATCTTCTTTTCCTTTCTTAAGTATAAGGAGAGAGTGTTTTCAAAAGTAATGTCGCGCAATAAAAAAAAATTTATTAGAATTTTTAATAAAATTTAATTATATTTAAAAATAATTATTAGATGAAATAAAATAATAAAAAATAATTACTTATTTAAAAATTAATAAATATACTAAATTATTTTATCAAAAATTTTAATAAAAAAATTTATTATATAATATTTTTTATTTTTTAAAATCTTAGTCATCAACAATTTTCATTCATGGCCATTGTCAAAGTTACTTTGGCATTATAAATTTTAATTTATTTGAGGATTATATTATTAACACTCTTACTTAGAGAGATTAAGTTTTATAAAAAGATTCAAATAAATTAAATCTTACAAGAATATTCTTAATTTATAAAAAAAAAATAAGTTATTTTAGCATGTTAAACTTCAATGATATTCACTGTTGTAGGTCTAATATTAATGGGGCAATCCATGTATCTCTTGCAGCGATACCTCAAGGCTTGATTTGAAGAGGCTTGCGAAGGATAAGCGTTGATGGATCAGTGATAAGAAGTGCATTATTGGTGCCTGACTTATAAACCTAGATGATTGAGGATACTTAATTAGCATATATAGAATTTAAACTTGGCTCATTGGACTTGGCACTTCTTGTGAGCTTAGAGTCGAACCCTCGAGTCAAAGAAATGGGCTGATAAAAGAGTCATGACATGAACCAGGAGATTTATGCACAGCGGTATAAATTTATACCTTCGCCAATGCGAATCAAATTATTTTCTAATGATGTGCTCTGTACCATGACATTCCAGCCCTTGAAGCTTTACACATCACCAAAGGAATCTTCAGTGTTTCTCAAGGCAAGCACACCCAAATCTAAAGTTTCTTTGTTCTCTCATTTTTGTTCTCTCTGTATTTAATGTACTTGAGATAACCGACTATTCTTACAATCCAACTCATCCGGGAGTTATCATATGCCCACTAACTCCTATTCAAATATTCAAATTAATAATTTAAGATAATAAATTAATATAAATAATTAATTAATTAACTGGTTGGATTGGGTTATGATAATAAATGAGTCCATCATGAACAGCTCATATTCCAACAATATACATTATAAGGATAGAAATAAGTTAGACTATGTTAGATTATTTTAAAATAGGTTTGTCTTATTTTGTAAAATATTGAATCTAAGTTTGACCTATTATTTGACATAGATTTTTTTTATCAACCTAGCCTATTAATAAAAAAAATAAAAGTCTGACCTAACCTAAAAACTTATTTATAGGGCTATATTATATAAAAACTTTCAATTGGATCAACAAGCATAACTTTCAAATTTTCAAATAAATATTTAATTAAAATTATTAAATCATATATACAATTAATAAATTATATACATATTATAATTTTTTAATGTTATATATATATATATATATATATATATATATATATATATATATATATAAAGTCAAATAAGTATTTTTAAAAGTTTAAACCTGACTTATTTAACTAAATAGACTTTTTTAAAAGTTTAAATTTGACTTGTATAATAAATAGGTCAGTCTTAATAAAGTCAAAAATAAATTAAAGTATAAGTGTTTAATAGACATCGAGCATGTTTTCACCCATAAATTGAGCTGAGCATGAACTAGACTTAGCTTGGTTCATTGTTACACTTAATTAGCTGTCTGCTGTCCAAGTTATAACATCTATTTCAACTTGTATTCCTCTATCATCTTAATTATCTTAGATAATTAATTCCATTTTCGAAAATAGACTCATAAGAATTGATTTAATTTGCTTAATTATACAGCAAGTACTTTCAAATCGTGAAAAGAAGTCTCAATTTTTTTTTTGCAACTACAAGAAATTGTATTGTCACATAGATTAAATCTGATTATTGTGCTCTCCTCTACTTATCACGGTGACCACATATATAGATTGACTTTTCTTTTGAATATGTTTCATGGAAGCAACATAATGTACTCAAGTGCCCAACTCCAAAATTTCTTTTTGCCATTTTATTTTTCGTTTATTATGTTGAGAGTTTCTCATTAACTAAATTTAAAATTTGGAAATTTCCTAATCGTGGAATTACCTATTTCTATTAATGTGTTTTATATATATATAACTAAAATTGTGTTTGGTAAATATTTGTTTGGTTCATAGTTCATAAAAAAGTTCTTTTTTTTTGTTCTACGTACAAAAATATAACTTATAGAAAAAGTACAAAATGTATTTTTTTAATACTTCAGTTTTATTAAAAAAAATATATTCAAACACAGTAAAATATAAAAAAGGATTTTTTTAATATTTTCTAATTAAAAAAATTCACATGAAAACGAGCACTTAGTTTTGGTTTAATTGTGAGAATGGTACCATTTTGGCGAGACCTTAATAAAGGACATTAATGGAGCAATGACGAATGGTATAAAAGCAAGCAAAGGGGAAAATGTTCCTTGGCGCATGAATTGTAATTTTGTTGATTTTTTTAATTGAGATATGTATTTATATTAAAAAAAATTCATTTACTTACTAGAAAAATATTATAATGAAAACAATGTAAAAGCAAACTCAGTTACTCAAACAAATATCAAGTTTTAAACTTAGAACATGGGAAATTCTCCAACTTTGCATGATAAGTTCTAATTAAATAACTTAAAATAATTAAAGTGATGATTGTATAGAATCTTACTTAAAGGCTTAGCCTATTGGTAAAGGAGATATGCTACTTATCATGATTATTTGAGTTCAAACTTTAAAGCTAATACTTAAAGAAAATTTCTCTAAATGTAATATGCTAATATGAAAATTCTGCCTTTAAAATTGTATGAAGAGGGACTTAGTCTTAGTTATACTAAAACTCACTCAGAAAAACGATTAACATAAATAAAAAAATATGGATGAATCTGGCTCAGATAATTTCCTAAAACTTGTGGTTTTTATTATTAATTCGGATAAGTGTAAGACTGACTTAGTTTTTAATTTATTAATGACACATCTTGGTTTGATTCTCAAGCCAGATTATATATATAGTTAAGGTTAATTAAGCTGGTTAGTTTATATTTTCACGTGGCTATACCTATGTTGAACTTTTTGGGCATGGATATATACGCTTTCGTTTTGTTTTGTTTTTTGTTTTTTTCTTTTTGGTTGCATCACTAGTTATATAGAAGCTGTAATTTATGTTTTTATCAAATCGATACAGATAATAAAATTAACTTAAGAGTAATGATAATTTTTTAACTTGAATGTATTTAATGTTATTCATAATGATTATCTTTTAATTAATTCATTTAAATATTTCTATTATATTTATATATTGTGATAATTATATGAAAATTTATATCTTTTTAAACATATTTTGCAAG
Organism: Castanospermum australe; assembly: GCA_019955255.1. Lineage (NCBI taxonomy): Eukaryota > Viridiplantae > Streptophyta > Magnoliopsida > Fabales > Fabaceae > Castanospermum > Castanospermum australe. Next base: position 223,650 of record NSJW01000757.1, read on the forward strand.
TAATAATATCTATCCTTTTGAGTTTTATATAAATTTAAATTTTGATATAATTTTATACAATTTTAAAATAAATTTAATAATATAAATAAATGATACTATAATTGTCTTGCTTTTCTCATTTATTTTTTAAAAAAATTTAATGTTAAATTCCATTCACATTAATTAATTAATTAATTTAACCATTAAAAAGAAAAGAAAAGGGAGTTTATTTATCTTAATCTAATATAAATTTAAAATTTGATATAATTTCATGCAAATTTAAATAAATTTAATAAGATAAAGTTAATATAAATTTAAACAACTAAAAAGGATATAATTTTAAGAGTCCAAATCTTTTTATAATATTTCTCCATCCTCATCATTTCTCATTTAAATTAAAGATGTTTGCATTATTTTATATATTATATTGAATTATAATGTTTAATTATATATCCTTTAATAATAAGATTTTGAATCTTTTATTTAAATTTTTTATTCAACAACTTAATCTACAGTTAGACCATTGATTTGGTTGTGACCCTTTGATCAGATTAACCTCTTGTTAGGATTATATAGAACCTAACTCGAGCCTAATTAATGTCGCGGTCACGAGTCACCAGTAATATAAATGTTGTCGACAAAAAAACAAAACTTGTAATATAAATGTTTGTTTGAAATAATGTAGCGTAGGGACCCCAATGACTTCACTCTACTCCATGTTACTAGTTGTTATACGGAAAACTATGGGTTCAAGTTTTATGTAGTAGTAGGTTTATATCACAAATTTGATACTTGTTTTAATTTATAAGATTGCAAAATGAATTTAATTTAATTTTTGAAAATTCATTCAAATCTGATCGAATTTGAGGAAATTATGATTTTGAAAACTGATATTTTAATAAAGAATAACATTACTTAATTAATAAAAATAGTCAGAATTTTTTATAGAATTTAGACAAAGTAAAGAAGAATTATTAGATGAAATTAAGTGGTAGGGACTACTCACTAATTTAATAATCAAAAAATATTAAATTATTCTGTCAAAATTGTTGGCTAGATGATATTTTTCTTGGATTAAATACATCAAAAACAACATTATTTAGGTTAAAAACATTTGTTCAATGTATAATTTAAAAAAAATTATTTTATTTATTTCATTTTTTTTTTTACCAATATGGAATAGTAACTTTGAATTGCTTGTGTTATGTGTATAGAGTGATAAAATGATAGAAGTGGAAAGGAGAGGGCAGTATTGGAAATCAAGGATATGTACCAAAAGTGAGAACTTCCAGGATGGCAGTGCTATAAAAGGTTGTAAAAGGAACGGGCGAAGAGAAAGGTGAAGAAAAGAAAGGTAATTAAAAGGAAGTAAGACACAAAAGGAAGCAACCTCGGTCTTAATAATTTTCTGTGTTTGGATTTGGAGTGTGAATGCGGAATTAAATTAAGTACTATTTGTAGCTTTCTTTGTTTAATAAAATAGAGGAAACTACGTCATGTCATCTAATTTTTTAATAATATAACTATATATTTTTTAATGTCTGTATATTAAATTTGGTTCTTATTAACTCATTCATATTTTAAGAAGTGATTTTAAGTCATTTTTCAACTTGTAATTGACTGACTAAATATTTTCTCATTAATAGGTATATGAACCTACATAAATTCACGTGCATGAATTTAGATATAATTTACTAACCTTTTAAATCTCTAATGTATTTGTGAATGAACTTAGACATAATTTCTTATGATGCTGTATAATCATAATAAAAAAAAGTTAATACCTGCAATTAGTAAGCTAAATTTTTTAAAAAGTATTATCTTGAAATTAACTATTTAAACATATTATCAGTTTCACTTAGTTTTTCTTAAGCTTATTATATTATATTTATAAATTTAATTTATAATAGTAAATAAAAATACAACTACTAAACTATTAGTTATTATAAATAAAGTTGTTAAACTCGAGAATTTAGATAATTTTATAAAGCCTATTAAATTAGATTCGTAAACTCAATTATATACCTGCAAGAATTTACGTATTTCAAAAATAATATTTAAAAAGTATATTTTAAAATTTAAATATAATTTAATAGTATATTCATAATTAATATTTAATAGTTTTACTCTATAATAAAATAAATAAAAGTAAATACTGTTATATTATTCCTAATTTAGTCCCTTATAATATTTTTATAAACATAATAAAATAAAATAAAAATATAAAATTATTATCATAAACTCAATACTTATCGAATAAATATATAAACTCAACCCAAGTATAAAAAAAAAAATCATTCTAATTTGTGTGCTTCAAAATTAAAATAATGTGCAAATTTATATTGTAAATTTGCTGATGAAATTGAGAATTTACCAACCAATTTTATTAGAGTTTGCTTAAATGTACAATAATATCTAGATTCCTGTTTTAGTCTCAATTTTTTAATTTTTTAAAAAATTATGAATAATTAATTGAATATAAATAAAAAAAATAAAATTATAGACATAAATATTCTTTTTGATAACTATCTACCTATATTATTATAACGAGAATTATTCTCTTTAGCATTAAATTTTTTATTTTTCATAAGAATTCATTAATAATTAATTAAACACAAATAAAAAAAATACAAAAAATTATCTTTTTACTTTTTACAAAATTATTTTTATTTAACTAATAAACTTATGATTATAATAAAACTATAATCAATTAATTAATAAATAATTATATAAGTACAAAATTAAAAAATATAAATTAAGAAATATGATAATGCCACTCAAAATGGTAATTTCTTTTTTTTTTTTTGGGTAAAACACTCAAAATGCTAGTTAATCACAAAAAGAAGTATACATGCAATTTAGCTCATTTTTATGTTATAAACTGTAAACTCGTAAAAGTTGAAGAATTAATTGGAAAGTTAACGATAATCATTATCTAAAAGAACAAGCTGAGTGATTTTTTTTTTTTTAAAAATAAAGTCGAGTTTGAGATGAGGTGGAATTTTGGAATCAATACGTGGGGATTAATTCGGGGTGGGGAATAGGACGCGTTTTGTTGCGTGCCATTCCGAATTTCCGAACTCTAACCACCGGTCCGGGGTGAGGTGAGGGACTGGTATTGGTGTTTGCTCCTTTCTCTCTCTTCTTTTGTTTGGTGGAGAGAATCATATTCGGATGCACATGCTGATGCTGCAGTGCAGAGCTCGTACCAATTCCGATTCCATTTTTTCTTTCAAAAAAGGCTCAGATTTTATCGGTGTCAGTGTTCAACGCTCTTTAGGATTCTCATTCACTCTCACTCAACTAATTGATGATTGAATTAAGCAGTCCTCGTCTAAGCTCAAGAATATCGTGAAGCACCACAAAGTTTTTCTCTTTTTTTTTTTTTTTTTTTTCCTTTTGCCCATTCACAACAATTCTCGGGTTTTCCAATTTCAGGGGCAGAAACAATTTGTGTCCTCTTTAAATCAAGCACTCTTCTTTTTCTTCGCTGAGATTCGAACTGAACGTTCCAAAACCCAAAACCAGTTCTGGTGTTTGCCTTGCCCTGTTCCCTTTTTTTTTCTTTCTGTTTATTATTGTAATAATTCTTGATTTCTTCAACCATGGGGGGAACGATGGAGATGTTTCTGTCGGCGGTGGAGCATGAGGGCGCAGGAGGAGAATCCTTGTTGGGGTCCATCAAAATCGCAGTGTTGCCCATAGCCAAAGTGTTTACTATGTGTTTCTTGGGATTTCTCATGGCTTCCAAGTATGTTCACATTCTTCCTGCTAGCGGAAGGAAGCTTTTGAACGGGGTATGTATGTGTGTTATTGTGCTCTCATCCAAACCATTCTATTCCATTCCATTCATGATTATTTATGGTATAATCGAATGCAAGAGACTGACCCAATATAATTTTGTGATCATTTGTATGTCTTGTAGTTGGTCTTTACACTCTTGCTACCCTGCTTGATATTCTCCCTACTTGGACAAGCTGTTACCTTGCAGAAGATGCTTGACTGGTAACTGCTACGCTGCTCCCTCCCCAGTCCCCACCTTAATTTCCTCTATTTCATATATCCACACCCTCCAATTCGTTAGTGTCCCAAACCTTAATTGGGAATTTATTCAGAAGGGGAGGCTTATATATTTCATATTTTTGCAGGTGGTTTATTCCCATGAATGTTGTTCTGTCTTCCACAGCAGGCTCACTTATTGGTTTTGTTGTTGCCTCCATCGTCCGTCCACCATACCCTTTCTTCAAGTTTACAATCATACATATTGGAATCGGTAAGACAATCAACCTGGAAACAGCCTTTTCTTTTAGATTTTCCGTCTTACTTGATACTTGTAAAGCTAAGAGTCAACAACAGCATGTGGTTGTCAAATCGTCTCGATACATGCAACTTCTTGTCTCCTTTTTCCTTGCATTTGTATTATACTAGGCAGCCCCAACCTTCTATTTTGACACCTCCATCTTAAGAGAAGGAAAAGAGACCAAATTATTGAATGATTGTATATGACATTTACTAAATTCAAAATCAATTGTCATGGAATAGTATTTGTTGAAATAATCTTCTGCAGCAGGATTGTCCCTTTGACACAACATATTTAGTCAGCTTTTCCTACTATAGTATCTATTATCTTCTGTTAGACATGAATCTTCTGCATTTGACACAGTCACACAGCATTCTGCAATAGAACTGTTCCTTTCAAGATGCTCAGATACTTGAGTGTCATAATGTCACCTAAACTACTGCTCTGCCAATGTTGGTTCTGTGTTCTATGTGTTGATTTTTCTTGAATCACAATTGCAAACTCCTATACAGGGAATATTGGTAACGTGCCGCTTGTCCTGATTGCTGCTTTATGTAGAGACCAATCCAATCCTTTTGGAGATTCAGAGAAGTGTAGCACAGATGGAACTGCCTATATATCATTTGGCCAATGGGTAGGTTCTAGACATCTTGTTGATCACAGCATCTTGTCTTAGTTGTTGATATCTTGTGCCTTAACTTATAATTCATTCACTTCTTAAGCAATTTTGTCTTTATTATAATTTAGGCTAGTTTATATATTTATATTGGTTCTAGAAATCATATTCCCAGTAAAACTAAAGCCTAGTACTAGTCAGGAATTATTAATTCTCATTTGCCTTAGGTCGGCGCTATCATCCTATACACTTATGTGTTTCATATGTTGGCGCCTCCTCCAGAAGGCACATTTGACATTGATAATGAAGGTCTTCCCTTAAAGAGTGCGCCAAAGAGTGATGGCTCACCTGAAGGTCCTGAACAAACTCCATTGCTTACTCAAGAGGAGGAGGTGACTTTGACAGAATCAAATGCTTCAAAGAAATGGAAGGTGAGAATGACATGATACACAGATGTTAATTTTTTTTTTTTCTCTTTTTTTACATGATTTGATGAACTAATAGATGAAAATTGAATAGTTTGTTCTTTGAATACCCCCCTCCTCTTTTGCACTTGTGTTGAGTAGATGACACTTGACTACTGTGCCATGAAATGATGAAAATCTGTGTTAGTTAATCTGTTTTATCTTACTAATGTGTAGTCTGACCATCTTCATGACTGTTTTGTGTAACAATTAGAATTTATACAGCTTCATCTTATTTTCATAATTATGCACTCAAATTTAACCGGACATGTAGTAATTTAACATGGATTTTCTCGCTGTTCTTCAAGTCCAACTCCCAAAATCTTATCCTCATTTTGGTTTCTGAGTTGTTGTTGATGGTTTAATTTTTATATTTATGCACTCAAATTTCCAGTGCCTGTTTTAAATATCCCATTCATATTTTGTTCTTCCCTGGCCTGGATGACAATGTTTTCAATAACGCGTGGTTGTTGGTGCAGATTGAAGATTTCTTAGCATTCCTATATGAGAAGTTGAAGCTTAAGCAAATTCTTCAACCCCCTATCATTGCATCAGTAAGCTTCACCTTATTGAACCTATAATTATTATTTAGTTTTTCTCATTATATATACTGGACTCCCTCATCCCCTTTCCTTTTGGTGTTGGTGTGTGTGGTTGGAGGTTATACCTTGTCCTGGTAGGATAGTCCAATTTGTGAATGATATATTCTCTGCAATATCTGGTAGAGCAATTAGAGAGACAAATTTGTGCACTAAAAATTTGGATTTCCTATGGAGGCATTGTCAGTGTCCGACTTTAGAACCAGTGCAACACCTGCTCAAGAAGAGTTCAAAGCATTGATGGGAGTGGTTCTGAACATTGTTTCCTACCTCTTTCTTTTTCACATTTTACTTCTCTGTATTTGCATTATTAATGTTGAGTCGTCTAGATAGTTGAAAAACACTAGGCAATGCCTGTACAGTTTTTCCTACTTTTATAATAATCAAAATAGCCTGAACAAACACCTTATATTATGTTGAAATTATAAGGTTCAGGTAGGGAGAAGGAAGAAAAGAGAATGGAGATTAGACAATAGTATTAGATTGATATAAGAAAGAAGTGATAAATATGTTTAATGTGTTCTAAAAGACAAAGCGCTAATTCCTATTTATATTCTAGTAACCAAAATCAAATAAGAAAATAAATCAGTAAATATAATTAAATTAGGATACGACTCGTAAAATTGCTTCCTCAATTAGAGGACTAATTGATTTGACAATATATTCTATAGATCTTTTAAAATATTCTAAAGATATTATAAATATTCTAGAGATATTTTAAATGTATTCTAACATATTGTATTATATATATAAGTTTGTTTAAGTAAAAGTAATGTTTGTGAACTAGTTTACTGGTATTTTGGTATATAGATATAGATGTTATTATGTTAATATATCAACTGAGTTGATTTTGATTGAGGTATTGCACTTGTTTTGCAGATTCTAGCCATGGTACTTGGTGCAATCCCATTTCTCAAGCGACTAATCTTTACAGCTGATGCTCCACTGTTCTTCTTCACTGACAGCTGCATGATTCTTGGGTATGCCCATTTAATTTGTAATGAAATGGATGCTTTTACATTTATATACTTGGTACTTGGTGCCACGGAATTTAGTATGTTTTCTTTTCTAAGTATTCATTAGTCTACTATTGGACAATATGCCAACTTTGGCATGTAACAATATTTGTTTTTCTTTTTTTTTTTTTTTTGGCCATGGACAATATTTCATTCGATCATCACATATTGGCATTTTCTGACAGTGACACCTTAAGAGCACAAGTCCTTCGTCAAAACTTAAAAGCTTAGATGGTTTTGGTAGTTGAACTTGTTTCTCTGGAAATTTGAGCAACATAGTAAAACTTTTGCTATCGGAATAACATAATAGATCTGTTGTGACTCATAATTTCACCTGATTATTCATCCCCTGACTTGTAACATCAAATTTTGGTGTACAACCATATAAACATTGAGCCTCTCAAGTTCATTGTTTTCTTTCAGCTCCTCTATGGAGGATATCTTGTCCCCCTTCCTCTCATTCTTCCTCTTTCCTTTCGAATAATATGTTGTACAAAAAAAATGTTTTCTGGAAAACATTTGAATCTTGGTCATAAGGCAATCCATAAACTTCAAATATTGTTATATGGAACTAGGTCACAGCTGAAAAAAAAAAAGGAATACTCCTCCACCAGAAGTAGATCTACATATAGGGATACTTTTGTAACTATTATTGGTGATGCCGTCTAATAGTTGCTTTGGTGATCAGGGAGGCCATGATTCCTTGCATTCTGTTGGCATTGGGAGGAAACCTTGTTGAAGGTAAATCTGTCGTAGTGGTCTCATTATATTTAATCAATGTTGCTTATCATGTGTGTCAGAATCAACTGGTCTTCTGACTGAAACATGTAAATGAATCATGATTGGGCAATATTATTATGTCTTTGTTGCAGGACCTGGAAGTTCAAAACTTGGATTTCGGACAACTGCTGCTATTATTTTTGCACGGTTAGTTTTAGTGCCTCCTGTTGGACTTGGCATCGTCATGTTGGCTGACAGGCTTGGTTTTCTGCCCCCTGATGATAAGATGTTTCGATTTGTCCTACTCCTTCAGCATTCAATGCCGACATCTGTCCTTTCTGGTATTTCCTCGTCCTCACTGGTAGAAACATTTCTGAGTATATATACTTGGGGTAAAAAGTGCAAACTCTGTTATGCCACACACATCACTAGACAACACAAGTTTTTCTTGGGTTGCTGCTTTGGCCGTTTAGTCTCAACTTGCTCAAGGATTTTTCTTAGTAATAGAACGAGATTGTTATTGTAATAGTTGATAAATAACAAAGTAATGTTAAGCTGGACTTTACATGGACGTTAGTATTAATGTTTTGCTTCTTCACAGGTGCTGTTGCTAATTTAAGAGGCTGTGGAAGGGAGGCAGCTGCGGTACTGTTCTGGGTCCATATATTTGCTGTCATATCAATGGCTGGATGGATTATTCTATATCTAAACATCCTCTTCTGAGACTGTTCGGCAAATTGTAATAGTCTTGTAATTTAATCCCATTAATTAATTTTGTCCAAGTTAGATTTTTTCTTTTTGGATGTTGATTTGAAGTTAGATTAGTGGAGGAATACCATTACCAATATACAATGCATGATATTGATGTTCAAGAGAGCTGGGAAACATATTTCCCTCTTCAAAAGTTAATTGTTATTTTGACAAATTAAATGTAGGTCTAGTTACAATATCAAAGTAATTAAACTGATTTGGAGAACCCATTTTCTAGCAGCATGCTATATGGCAAATGCCGTGCGTTGTAGCCTTGTAGTTGAAGGTTGTGCTTGATTTGCTGGAAATGTGGCATGCCAGGAATCGCATGGATATAATAAATTCCAATTTCCTTTTTCTTTTTTCTTTTTGTTGGTTGCTAGCTACCAACAGATAGAATATTTTTTGAATTCATTATTAGGAAACAGAAGAGGAAATAAGTTCATGATTTTCTATTCACCTATTAGATTTGAGTTGTACCATATCATTGTCAGTCAAGTTAATTTTATTCCTAATCTTCTAAAAGAAAGAATCCAAGGGGATGATATAGTACTTAAAAAAATATTCTCAATGTCTACTATGTAAGAAAATTAAATTCATTTTTTGTTTTTACATGAACAATTTTTAAAGAAATAAAAAATATATAATTAATCTGCACTGCCATTAAATGAATTGTGGGTTGATATAAAATTTTCTATGAACATTACTCTTGAGTAATTAATAAAAATGATAAAATTATGTAAAGAGATTGTGTAGAAGCTAAGCTATTCAGAAAAGAAAAGAAACTTCAAGTGAGATTCACATATAATCCAGTAACTCAAAAAAAAAAAATGCTACAAACAGTGTGCAATAGTCTATTTGCATATAAATAGCAGCACTCTAAAACAAAAGTACAAATGGGAGGGAGTTAAAGCATTGACATTTGAAGAGGTAAGAAGTTTACCGGTTCTCCCAAACAAGATACTCCAATGAACATCATCAATCAGTAGGCAAATAGCCATTAAATATTGGTTTTTCTTCACTAATCTAACTTCAATCTAAAAAATTAATGGGATTAAATTACAGAACTACTATCAAACAATGACGCCTAGTGGCATTTTTTTACAGTGTGGCATTTTTTTATAGGGGCGTGTGGCTTAAATCTTGTCTAGAATGACGTCCAATAATTGCTCATGTCATTTTACCTTTTCAGTCTAGCTTTGTCCTGGGAAGAATCATCCAAGACAACAATGTTCTTGCCCATGAACTAATTCACGTCATGAGTAGAATGAATAGCCAAACAAAAAAAAAAGGGCTTAAAGGCTATACTTCCTCAATCCTCCCTGCCAATGGAGAATTTAGACTGCATGGTTTGTAAAGGAACCTCCAGTGGCAAATTCGCAGTAAAATGAGCTCACAATATTCTCTAGTGATGATGGTCCAGAAAGAATCACACTCTTCCGTTTGGTTAGCAAGGCATGAAAATGTCCACACTATTAGCTTTTGAAGCTAATGGAGTGGATGCTCCAATATATGAACAGCTAAGCCTATTTGAGAGATTGAAAAAGAATGGAAAGAAGTGGCTAATAATAAAATGGAATGAAAAGTCAAATAGTGAAATGAAAAGATATATGTCATTTTATTATTTAGTTGTTTAATGAAAGAAGAAAGAGATTTTTTTCATTCTTATTTAAAAGTTATAACGTGATAAATGAAATGAAAGGACTTTATAAGTTTTATTTTTCAATTTTACCTTCATAAAATGAATATTCATTTAAAAAAGGGATAAAATAATAATTTAACTAAATTTTAATGATAATTTTCCCACCTATACCACACTATTAGCTTTTGAAGCTAATGGAGTGGATGCTCCAATATCTGAACAGTCAGTGACCCACCCTAAGCCTATATTTGAGAGATTAAAAAGGAATAAAAATGAGTGACTAATAATAGAATGGAATGAAAAGCTAAACAGTAAAATGAAAAGATATATATCATTCTATTATTTAGTTGTTTAATGAAAGAAGAGAGAGAGTTTTTTCATTCTTATTTAAAAGTTATAACGGGATAAATGAAATGAAAAGACTTTATAAGTTTTATTTTCAATTTTACCCTCATAAAATGAATAATCATTTTAAAAAAGAGATAAAATAATAATTTAACTAAATTTTAATGATAATTTTTCCACCCATACCACACTATTAGCTTTTGAAGCTAATGGAGTGGATGCTCCAATATCTGAACAGTAAGTGACCCACCCTAAGCCTATATTTGAGAGATTGAAAAGGAATAAAAAGGAGTGACTAATAATAGAATTGAATGAAAAGCTAAACAGTGAAATGAAAAGATATATATCATTCTATTATTTAGTTGTTTAATGAAAGAAGAGAGAGTTTTTTTCATTCTTATTTAGAAGTTATAACGTGATAAATGAAATGAAAAGACTTTATAAGTTTTATTTTTCAATTTTACCCTCATAAAATGAATAATCATTTAAAAAAGAGATAAAATAATAATTTAACTAAATTTTAATGATAATTTTCCCACTCATACCACACTATTAGCTTTTGAAGCTAATGGAGTGGATGCTCCAATATCTGAATAGTAAGTGACCCACCCTAAGCCTATATTTGAGAGATTGAAAAGGAATAAAAAGGAGTGACTAATAATAGAATGGAATGAAAAGCCAAACAGTGAAATGAAAAGATATATATCATTCTATTATTTAGTTGTTTAATGAAAGAAGAGAAAGAGTTCTTTCATTCTTGTTTAGAAGTTATAATGTGATAAATAAAATGAAAAGACTTTATAAGTTTTATTTTTAAATTTTACCCTTATAAAATGAATAATCATTTAAAAAAAATAAAATAATAATTTAACTAAATTTTAATGATAATTTTTCCACCCATACCAAGTCATTCCATCCTTGGCCCTCTAATTTAAAGAAACAACAAATTTGAGATTTTGAAAGGCAAGAAATGATCTTTAAGTCCCTCTATTGCCATTTCATTCTTTCCTTTTAAATAACTTCCAAATATATAATTTTTTTTATTTGTCATGCCATTTCCTTGCACTCCATTACTTACCATCCATCCAAACATAACCTAAAGTCGAATATACTCTCCATGTTTAAGGGATGATAGGGCTGCGAGTGGGATCCAGTTCCCCACCCGTTGTAGGATCGCAAACATCCCCTCATGGAGTCTGAAGTTTTCACTGCAAAGGAATTCGGTCTAACACAAAAAACATCAAGGAAGGATCATCAAATATTCAGGCATGGGGTCCTTGAAGCACAAAGCAGGAAAAAGAAAAGGAAAGAAAGAAAACAGGTACAGGAAAAAAAGAACATGTTATAATGTATTACATACTTAAATCTATACATGACTTCAGAAACTAGTGATAACATGTTAAAAATAAACAAGGCACGCCAAGAGTACAGAGTCAGCTATAAGCTTTCATCAGAAGTAGCCATCATAAGGTATTATTTGATGACCAGTTTCAGAAGTACTTAAAATGGCCACCACCATCTTCTGCTTCTACTCTCCCTTTGGTTGGGTGCGGCATAAACATGAACCGCAGGCTGATTTTGCCCAGGCAAGTTGCGACCACCCAGATGTCTACTTCCTCCAATCTGAGGGTTACCCAACCACAAGACAAGAACAATGCCCACTAGACTAACAATTGGAGCTGCAGCAAGAAAAAACCATCTTCCTCTACCACCCCTTATAGCAGAAGTATTATTAATAGAACCCACGCTCACAAGTTCTCTCTGCTGTATTCCACCTTGACTAGTATTATCCTCTTCATTCACTTCAGCTCCATCAGAGACATTGGAGGAACTATCATCCGTCACATCTGGTTGCTGCCTCCCATGGATCACATTTCTACCATCAATGTTCCGCTTTCCCTCTTCATAATCCTTATCATCTGTTGGCAGCTCATAACGACAAACAGGGCATGAATTTCGTGCACTCAACCATGGCAAAATGCAGCAGGTGTGATAAAGGTGAGAGCAGGGGAGTTGATGTACTTTGGTGCCAGGGGCCAAGACATCCTTGCAAATGGCACATACTAGTTCACCATGCTTCTCATGTTCCTTGCCAATGACAACACAAGGCAGACTATTCACGAAAGACACAGCTGCAGGAGGTGCTCCTCGTCTTGAGCTGTCATTCTCAGCAAGATGCTCAAGCAGATCTTCAAATTGTCTAGTATCAAGATAATCCCCAAAGTTTGTGCCATAAGGAGGTAAATCTGCATCCTCCAAGTTAGTGAAGCTGTGATCATTGTAAGCTTGGAAGCTATCCCTAATTCTCTGGCTCAATATTGCCTCAGATTCAGTAGAATTAAATCTTTGTTCCCAATTAATGCGGCCACCACTCTCACTTGGACTTGAGGTGAAAAAAATTCGAAGGCGAGCTGTGGCTTCAGCTTCCTCAGCCTCAGCTACTTCCCATTCCCTTTCCTCCTCCTCCTCTGCTTCTTCATCCTCCTCTTCCTCATTGTCTTCCATATCATCTGAGTTCCATTGGCTGAGGCCAGCATGCATTGGATCTATATCAGTGTCACTGTCAAAATCATCTCCCTCATCTGGCAAATTAAACATGCCTGTACCTACAAAACTATGTCTATCCATAGAGATATCTGAATCAGTCTCACCATGGGGCACCCTGTACCGTCTAAAACTCGCATTTGATTCATTCTCACCATAAAGAGAACTCCAATTATCAAAACCATCACTGTCAGTATCAGAGAAAACCCGTCTCCAGCTTCTAGACCCATTAGGGGTAGTATGGGTATTAGCATACTGCGACAACCAAGCAGAGGTCTCACCATCTACAAGTTGATCATCCTCTGCAGATGCAGTGGATTGGCTTTGCCTCACGGTATTACCCATATGGGGGAGCTGCTGTGATAAAATATTTTCAATTGATTCAGAACTGCTGTGCCTGAATCTTCTTCTAATTCTTCTTTGAGAGCTTTGGGTATGATTTCCAAAGTCTTCAAGTAATAAAAATTTACAATCACCACATACACCATTGGTTGCAAGATCACCTATTATCTCATTATCAGGTGATAGGGCCTTTTGACAAAGAGAACACACTGCAACCTGGGCAGCATGGTCCACTAGCAGGTCAGTGTCCCCATGAACCTGTGAAGTATACTGAGGCCATGCAAATGAGATACTCTCAGAATCTGCAGCCATCTGAAACCAGACGAAATCCAGAATATTAAAGACAGTAACGTATAGTCAAAGAGCAATCAAAGAAGTTAGAGTAAATAGTCTCAAAATGTTCAGATGAACAAAAGTTAGGGTTGATGACAGGGCAGTCAAATTACAAATTAACGAGTTGTAATACTCAGCACTATGACCAATCTACATCTTAAAATCACGCAATACACCAACTTAGTAAAAGCATGTTTTAAGCTCATAGAAAGATAAGCATCGAGTACCAAATGTCATTGCAAGCACATGGAATTTCTAACTGTTGTGGCAGAGAGATGTTATCAAATAAAGGAGGGAGCCTTTACACGTTCATTTTTCAGCTGTCCTTTCTCTCTGGTTTGTGATTAGTCTAAATGCATCTAGTGGCATTTATAACAAGACCTCCTACATATCACGGGGATTGCTGGAAAGAGAAACCACAGACGGATAAAAAATGCAGGAGCCCATTTTCATTCTGTAATTGTTGAAGAGTTTACCATAAAGAAGTGCGAGACAAGACAAACAGAAGGTATGCAAACAAATAATAATAATAATAAGGTAATTGAAACCAAACACACACAAGGTAAAATGCAAGCATTTGAAAAAGTGAAGCGAGTCAATGTAACCATTTAACAAAAGATAAATATAAAATCGCATGGATCATCATCCATCTAGGAAAACCATACTGAGTAACCAAATTGTGATAAATTAGCCAACACACGAAAGGTGTGATAAATGGTTAGATTGAAGCATGCATTTTAAAATTTGTAAAATGGGGACGCGTAAAGGATAAATTTTGCCATGAGTCAAAGCTTGAAAAATTGCGTCTTGAGCTCAATTCCTTTCTGAAGACGCAATACACAGTAAAGACAAAGTAACATTTGCAGCAAGATGAGTGAGAAAATGACGGCAGAGGGCGGGGACAATTACCTCAGAGACACGATGCGAGTCAGCAAGCTGGGATCTCAAACGATTGCATGCAGAACGGCGAACGGAGAATAAGCGGATATGGAAATTAGGGTGAGATTTGGGGCACAGAAGAGGAGAGATTAACTTTTTAATAGATAAGATGGATTCAGTTTCGAGTTCTGAATTGGATGAATATGGAATCGATCGCAGAGAAGAAGAAGATGATGAGAATGAAGATGGAGAAGGAGAAGAAGTGACCTTTTCAATCAAATTCTCAGCCGGCGACTTCGCCCCTCGCAAGGAGACTCGACCTCCACACAACAACAATTGTCAATTTATTATTATTTTTCATTTATCTATATTTTCTACCCATTTTTTACTCTTTCTCCACGTACAGCAAAATTATAATATAAATAATTTTTTTCAGTAAACTTTTCTTTTTTGGCAAACATATAAATCATATATATAAAAGAAATTTATTTTTAAATATGTAAATTTATTTTTAATTTGAAATTAGTAAATGATATGGTGGAAAGGAGGAATGCTAATGGGTCCAAAACCAACGAAAAAGAGGTAGACTCAAAACTTTGAACCAAAGAAAAAGAGGTAGACCTAACAAGATAATAAATTTAAACACCATACCAAAACCCGCTTAAAGCCCACTATGTTATAGAAGCCCGCTGACTGGTGATGCAACTAAAACAAAAAAAAATTTGGCATCACTTACTACTTACTAGGACCAGTGGCATTGTGTCAATTTGATCCATTGTCTTAAACAAGTTTCTTCTTTTGGTTTTGTTTATTAGGCACTTTCTTTTCTTTACTGTTTGGTTGACACCGTCCAAGTCCAACATCATCCTCTTCCAATAGAAGAATGGACCAATGCTAGCTATGCATAAACATTCTCTTTCTCTAGTTCCACCAATTCTTCTTCCCTTTGAATCTCCATTTTATGGCTCTCCACCATACAGAAGCATATGAAGTCTCATTTGGGATTTTAATCCTAACAGTAATAGTCTAATACCTGGATTGGCATTTTCACATCACTCAAATGCAGTAAACAAAAGATCCCATTTGCGAGCTATAGCTTTTAAATGTCATTTATCGTTGCTCACTGTATCCAGCTCTTCTCCTGAATTTTTTAAAAGCCTTGAGAATCCCATCTCTCCCACTCACCCTTTGACGCGAGACGTTCAGCTGAATAATTTTTAAAGCATCGTCGTAGTGGTAAAAGATAATTGATATTAATTTTAATTATAATAATTTAAAAATTTATATTTAGATATTATTTAGATAATTTAAGAATTTTATGATAATTAGAAATATCGATATCATTCGTTATCTTTATGATTTTATCTTTTCTTATATTTAGAGATTTTATATTTAATTAGTTATTTATTTTTAGAATTTCTTATTTAATTAGGATTTCGTATCTGATTAGGATTACTACTTCTGGGTTATAAATATCTTGGTTATTGATGAAGAATGAAGTTTTTTGAATTTTATCAATAAAATTACATACTTTTCTTTCAAGCATGAATTTGCTTATTTATCTTAAAGGCTTAGTCGAGTGCTAGTCTTATTTCATGCTAACTCGCTGCGTTAGTTGGTATCAGAGCGTGTTAATCCCGCCAACCTGATGGCAAGTGATTCGGTAGGAAGTGACGGTCCTCATGACAGAGATCAGAGGTCTGAGGCCTCACGACCTGCAATATAAGATCATGGGGTGGCATTGAAAGCTTTTAAGCAACAAGTGGATTACAAATTCTAGCATTTAGAATGGTGCCTTGAAGAAATTGTAGATCAACTTAATGCTTTGCCTATAAATGCCAACAGAAATCGGCATGTTGATAGACCACAACCTTGAAATGATGCCGCTCATGGGCAACCTTTTGGCAAACCTGTTTTTGCATATAAACGTAGACATCATGTTTACATGGAAGAGTTTGATGAAGAGGATGATTTCATGGTGGAACCAAGGAGGTACGTTAGACATTAGAGGAATGGTTATGGTGATCAAGATGTCCATCAATTCCAATTAAAGGTAGACATCCCTTCTTTTAATAGGTTTTTAAGTATTAAAGAATTTTTGGATTGGATTGCAAAGGTAGATCGATTCTTTGAATATATAGAGATCCCAGAAGATAAGAGGGTAAGGCTTGTTGCACGTAGATTAAAAGGTAGAACTTTAATATAGTGGGAACGGTTGCAATCCAGAAGCAACGTGAAGGGAAAGCACCTGTCTGAACTTAGTTCAAAATAAAGTAGCTATTGCATAATGAGTTTCTCCCTCTTGACTATGAACAGATTTTGTCCTAGTTGTATCAGAGATGTCATTAGGGGTAGAAATCTATACATAAATATAAAGAGCGGACATTGACTGAGACACGAAAGGTACGAAATATTGCTCAAAAAGATGAACTGATGTTGTAGGAGAAGAACACATCCAATTATTCCCTCAAGAATTATAATGAGGACAATTATAAAGTATCTATTAAAGTTCAAGATACCTTTACACATGTTGACCATTATAAAGAGTCAAAGGGGTAGCATGTTTTGAATGTGAAACAAGAGCTGTTGACGGCGAAAGAGAGCAGAAAGTAGAACTTCTAGAAATAGTCAAGTCATCGCTATCAGAATTCAATGAGGTAATGCCAGAAGATTTATTTGATGAATTGCCTATCACAAGAGACATCAAGCACCATATTGATCCGATTCCAAGTGCAAGTTTGCCAAGCTTGCCTCAATACAAGACGAGCCCAAAGGAAATTAAGATTTTGAAAAAGATTAATGATGATACTTATGTTTTGGACTTACAAGATACTATGGAAAATTTTAAAACATTTAATGTGACGGATATTTACCCATATTATTCTTTTGATATTCTGATAAACTCAAGGACAAGTTTTTTTCAAGTGGAAGAGAATGATACAGGATATCTAGCCGAAAAATTTGTAAAGTATCGTCGTGGTACAAGATGATTGATATTAATTTTAATTGTAATAATTTATGAATTTATATTTAGATATTATTTAAATAATTTAAGAATTTTATAATAATTAAATATATCGAGATCATTCGTTATCTTTATGATTTTATCTTTTCTTATGTTTAGAAATTTTATATTTAATTAGTTATTTGTTTTTAAGATTTCTTATTTGATTATGATTCGTATCTGATTAGGATTACTTCTCCTGGGTTATAAATACCCCGGTTATTGAAGAAGAATGAAGTTTTTCGAATTTTATCAATAAAATTACATACTTTTCTCTCAAGTATGAATTTGTTTGTTTATCTTGAAGCTTTAGTCGAGTGTTAGTCTTGTTTCACGCTATCTCGCTGCGTCACCCTTCCTCTTTAGTCTTTTTTTTTTTTGGTGAATTTCCACTTTAGTCTTTAGACTCTTTACCAATGCACAAACTGTTCTCATTGGATATAATTTTCATCCAACCATCTATGTATTTTGCATTGAGCTATTTTCTGCTCCTGTGTTCTCTTGTATCTGCTAGTATATATTTTTATATTTATCTACGTGTGTGATTTTGTTTGCATATTATTTCTAATTATGTGTTGCCTACATCTATGTTTTTATTTTGTTTGCATGTTTCTTCTTTGATTCTTTCCGTCTTTGTTGCTTTTGTTGTGTTATTCATGGATGCTGTTGTACAGATTGTGTATATTCTAATTTGGATTGATTATCCATTGTTATCTCTGTTATTTTTCTTATCCTTTATAAAGATCAATCAGCAAGATGTTGGCTACAAAGAAAACTTGATGTTGTTTGTGAAAGATTTAGGACCAACTGCCCAAAATATAGCCAAAAGAAAATTGCTTGGATGTGAAATTCATACAGCATCATCCACTTCAGAGTTAGTTCTAGAGAATTCTCAAACCAGTGTGTCAGAGTCAAGGTGAAAAAATAAATGCAGGTTTCAATCACAACCATGGCCATTAGTAGATTACAAGTTTCATTCAAGATAAAAGCCAGATGCAAAAACCAAGTTCAGAGTGTGTCAGTGGTGATCGTCAGAATATAGCTGCAGTGTCCAACTCATGAGGTCAGTTGTTCATTTGAGGCCACAAAAATTTTAAAATCTTTCAAAACTGTGCCACTGGCTTTCGGTATTATTTTCAATCTGCCACATTTGAAGGCAAAACTTCGTCAGATAAACTTTGGATAAGACACTTTTTTCCAGTTCAAGTGAGTTATCAGGGAGTTTTGACCTGTTACCCTCTCCAACTGATCTGAGTGTTGTCCTTCACAGCCACAATCAGATTCAGCAGCAATAATCATCATTGACTTATCATCATACAGATTCAGCTCCTTCGCTCTAATTTTAAAAGGGGTTTTCAAGGTTTAAGGGCCAAATGGAAATTCATGGTTTTTGTTTTAAGGATAAAATACGGATTTGGATCATCTCTTGTAATAAGATCATCTTATTGAAAAGAGATAGACACATATTATATTATGCTGAGATCTATCGTGATTTGTTATAAAGTCTATTTATTGTATTTTAAACTTTTTTATGTCTTTCTATTTCTAATAGAACGCTCTTATGTTATCTCACTAATAGAAAAAGATCTTGATCCGTAAAATACAGATTACCCCCGTAGTTTAAGCGAGTTTCATGTTTCATACAAAGTTTATTTTGTGACATATAACCTTTTAACATTTGGTTGAGAGTGCAAAAGTTAAATTTGTCATTAGTTTTAATAGCAATTATCATGTGTGCCTCACATGAGGCATTTTCTGTTGTTTACATAAGGTTTATTTTGTGACACATAACTCCTCCCACATTAGTTGAGAGTGCAAAATCATTAGTTTTAAGAGCAAACTCAACTTTACACTTTCAACCAGATATCAGAAAAATTATATGTCACAAAATAAATATTATATATAAAATGTGAAATTCACGAAACTACATTAAGTAATATGTATTTTACCCTCGTTTTAATTGCTTGGCTTTCCCTGCCTTTTCTGAGCAAGCCAACTAGCCAAGCACAGATTCTTGAATGGAGCTGGTCCACAATGTGGCGGCAGACCAAATGATCAATATCTAGTCTGTACAGTAGATCTCACGTAAGTACCACACAGAATCAATCTGTACTGTTTGGTCCATATAACGAATTTCCCTGACAGCGGTATTGCATAGTGAGTTATTATTATAAGCTCAAGAATGTTTTGGTGGTAAGGTGGTAGAAAATGTTAGACTCGGTTGTGAATAGTGAAGGTAGTCCATGGTTCAATAATAGAAATTTCTGTGGAAAATGGATTGAGTTGTTTATAGAAGTCTTTCAGTGCTGAAATATGGCTTTTATGGATTTTTTTTTAGGCCAATTTGATTTTTTTAGGTGCAGTGCTACTCGTTCTTTAAGGTGTTTACATTTTGTAGCCTACCAAAACCTGGCTGTCTCTGTTCTGAACTCTATGGAAAAGTTGTTTCCTGGGGCGGTGTCTCAAAGCTAAGCAACACATATTTAGCAGATAACATGCAGTTGCTTCATGTTATGAAAAAAGCATCACTAGAGTTTGCTCTTGGAAAAGCATGTTGAGAATTAATAATTTAATAACTTAAAAGTAAAAATGGTTGGCATCTACAACTACAAGCTCCATTAGCATCCTTTAAAAGAATTTCGTGAAGAAATTATCTGTGAACAGTAGTGGGATATAAACAAACATTAAAATCTTCGCTTCAAACAGCTTTACTTCGTTGGGCGTCTTTTTTTGTTGGGTTGTCAATGAACGCGCTTGGCCCTCTCTCATTTGATTTGTTCTCATTGACAAGAAAATCAACAATGGTTTAAACTGTGCCAAGTTGAAAACTTGAAAGCAATATTTCTGAAATCAATATCAATATAATATAAAGAAAGGGATCTTGATCTGTGAAATTCTGATGAGAGTGAAAAAAAGAATTCAGATTTATAAAATTCTGAAGGATGGCGTCAAGAGAATGTAATATTTTTTCTTTGCAAATAATGTAAACTCTCTTCAAAATGACAATTTAATGTCAAAATTTTAAATGTTCTTTTGTATGTTTAGTTGGTCTTTCAACATAAATATCAATATCAGTCTCAGTTTTTTATTGGACAAATGGAAGAATCATCAATCAATTCATTATTAATGATTATTATGTGCAACCTTTTATTATAAACTATTATTATTATTATTATCATCACATAGTAATGAAAAGAAGTGATTGGGATGGTCTAAATGGAATTGTGGATATCTACAAAAAAAAAAAAAGGAATTGTGGATAGTATTATGGGAAGAAAAAAAAAAGGTTGTTATTATCATGAAATGCTACGAATCCGACGTAGAAGAAGGTAAGGTGGCTTGGAAACGGGGGCAGGGCACCCACCACCTTCACCACCCACCTGTCTGTGTTTACTTTCTTTTCTTTTACAATCTCTCTCTCTCTCTCTGCGTGTCTCTTTGTGTCTATAAAAAAGAAAAAGCAGCAATTTTTATTGTTATTTTTTATTCATGACATTCATTTTCGTGATTTGAAGACAAAAAAACGGAAAGAGTTCGTTAGCAGTTAGAGTCTGTCCTGCATTGCATCCAATCTGAATCGGACACTTCTTCTTTGGTCATTGCAGCGGTGGCGGTGGTGGCAGCGACGACGGCGAAGATCATATCAAGAATAATGGCGTACAGGAGAAGGCAGGGGATATCAAGGGCTTCCACCTTCAAGGAAGAATTTCATCAAAACCCATCATCGGATTCCGCCGATGAAAATGCAACCAATCCTTCTCAACCTCCTCACGCTGCAGCTTTGTTCTCTTCCTATTCCTTCAATCCATCTTCTTCTTCTTCTTCTTCCTCCCTCGTTGCTCAGGCCATCAAAGCCTCCGCTGCTCGTCGTGATCCCTCTCTTTCCTTCGCTTTCACCGACTCTGCTCTCCCCTCTGACCATCATAGATCCAAGGTTCTTCACTTCTTATTCTCATTCATCTCAATCTCTTCTTCTTTTCCATTATTTTCATTTGGGTACTTTTTGGATGCCTTCATCTTCATATATAAATGTCATCATAAATGAATATTTTTTATTTAAAATAACAATTTTTTTTTTGGTTTTTTTCATTATGAGGACCCAAATTCAATATTGGGTTTTTCCTACCTTGTTCATTTTCATGAATCAATTCAATTCTGATGGAAAACGAGCATGCATGCGTATTGCAGAGCTTTGATGCCCATGGGGATGCTTTGGGGGGAGGCGAGTCCAAGGCTGGTTTCTGGGGAGTCCTGGCGCAGAAAGCCAAATCAATTCTGGAGGACGATAATTCATCCCCACAGCATGACACCATACCCGAAAGACTCAGATCACACTCCTTTAATACCTTTTCTGGTGGTGCTGCAGCTCAGCCTCAGGTGATTATCATATATAACTCTTTTTCTGTTCTATGCAGGGGATCTGATGCATGCCCAAATTTAACTTCAATGAAATAAACAGAAGAATAAAACTGAAACTCTTGATTTTCAAATAAATATGCAGTAGGATTTTCTATGTCGCAAGTAAATCATGCATATATACCATTTTACCTGATCACTTGAATTGGAATCAACTAAATCCATTGTGTGTGTTTCTTTCTTTGGCATGGTTAGCCCTTGTCTTCACATTTCAAGCCATTGTATCAGTCCCCTGACTCTAATAGAAAAATGGACAATCCTACATTTCGGAAGGGCTTGGATGCAATCACTTCTTCCCTCAATCAACTAGGTGACACCTTTGAGAAGGCTTTTGAGGTAACTCTGTCATATCTACTTCCATTTCAAAATTTCTCTCTCCACAATTCTAGTTCTATATATATGTGTGTGTGTGTGTGTGTGTGTGTGTGTGTATATATATATATTTAGACACATGCATGCTGTCATTTGCCATCAAGACAAGATATATCATAGTCTAACTGTTGATGAGTTGTCTCTAAATTTCCTGTTTCAATTGGTACATCAGAGACTCATATCTCAGGCAGGAGTATAAGCAGACTTTCTTATATATATATATATATATATAGACATACGCATGCTGTCATTTGCCATCAAGACAAGATATATCATAGTCTAACTGTTGATGAGTTCTCTCTAAATTTCCTGTTTCAATTGGTACATCGGAGACTCATATCTCAGGCAGGAGTATAAGCAGACTTTCTTTTTTAATTAGTTGGCTTTGTTTGCTAGTTCACTTATGGCTTAACTAATTTATCATGTTCTTCAATTCAATTCCCTTTTTCAATGCTGCTACTTCTCTTAATTTCTTCAGGAAGGTCGAACAATTGTGGAGAGTAAGACCGCAGACCTGAGAACTCAAATCAGGCGAAAAGGACCTCCTGAGAACTCAAACCAAGCTTCAGGTGTGAAGAATCCATGGCTGCAATCAACCCAGACAAACACTCTAACCAGCCATGAAACACAGCTCAAGGCATCTCGCGACGTAAGGTGGCAACTATGTAATCGTGTGTCGCTGCCTCACTGGTTCATGTAGTGAAGGCATGGAATGTGATCATGTCTTATTTAAGATTGCAGTTGCATATAGCTTCTAAGTTAGTAAGAGGGTTGTTAGTTCGATGTCATGTGATTAATTCGGTCCATAACATAACACATTCGACCATCAAAGTTTTATGAAGTTCAGAAGAAAGGCATTAACAGAACAAAAGCTAATTAACTAACTGCTCTAGCTGCTTCTAAGACTTCACTCACTGCAAAAACATATTGGCACTCATTCATACTTAATTTAGACGTAGGAAATTCAGTATAACTTATGCTGGTTGTTTATTTGAATTAACTGTTTCAGTTTCTTATGTGAACTGCAAGCATAGCATAATTTCCCTTTAATTTGCTTCGGTCGCAGGTGGCAATGGCAACGGCTGCCAAAGCAAAATTACTTCTTCGCGAGCTAAAAACCGTGAAAGCAGATTTGGCTTTTGCTAAAGCACGGTGTGCTCAGCTAGAAGAAGAAAATAAATTACTCCGGGACCGGGAGGGTAGCGAGAAGGGACAGAACGGTGAAGACGATGATCTGGTATTAAAATTTAATGACTTTTCTGTTCCCTATTTCAATACAAGAAGCTTTTTATATTTGAAAATCAAACAAAATTTATATATGTAGATGCCTAAGAAGCACTCACATCACATGGACACAACAAAATTTCAAGTGTCCGGACACCAACCCCAATGGATTGAAAATGTCATGTGGTGTTTTCTTGTGTTGTATCTGACATGAGTAGTGTTTTGTCTGACACGGATATGTATGGCTTCTCTTTTGAAGCATTTGCGCAATTCATAGATAGAATAGATGCTTATGTTAGGTAACACTCACGCACATTTCGAACAAAGCTACACCAGTTAGAAACTTGGCTCTTATATTTTTGTGATCTCATTAGATTCGGCTTCAACTGGAGACACTTCTTGCTGAGAAGGCTCGTTTGGCCAGTGAGAATGAGATATATTCTCGGGAAAACCGTTTTCTTAGGGAAATTGTGGAGTACCATCAGCTGACCATGCAGGATGTGGTGTATCTTGACGAGGGCATGGAAGAAGTCACAGAAGTTTACCCAGTGGATACCGGCACTGGGTTGCTATGCGTCTCCCCACGCTCATCATCACATCCATCCCCAGAGGTTCTGCCATCAGCAAGTCCACGGGTGCAGACAAGAGAAATGCTTCCTGTGCCAGAAGAAGAAGAAAAGAGCACATCAGAAGATGAGGCTCCTCCTAGTATCTCAGTTCCTGAGGATAAGCATGCAAAATGATCTCCTTTTATAGCTTTAGCCTTAGATGGGGTTCTCTTGTTTGGTGGAAGATATGCGTGCATTGTAACATTTATTCACATTTTTTCCCCTTATTGCCAGAGAGTTGCAGAGAGGGGGGTATTCGAGAAAGAAACAAAAAAACCATCTTTGTTATTGATCTTGTGTGTAACTTTTCTGTCACGGTAAGGGGTTGGTTTGGCAGATTCTTTTTTTAAATGTATTGGCTGATCCATACGTCTCAGAAACTTTTTGTATCTGAACCTGTTACGAATATGACGACTTCATTCATCATTTTGAATGTATTCTTTTAGTACTCATCTTTTTCTCAATCAAATAACAACTCAATTTAACCTCCTAGACTCTAGATAATGAAAACATCAGGGTCAGGTATATGCTTACTAGAAATGCTCCAAGAAAATAAAGAACAAAACCTTAATGGAAATGAAATGGTCATAAATATAAACCAACTCAATGTTCTAGAGTTGTACATTGCTCGGAACACGTCAAGAGAAGGACTTCTAATAAGGTGTCTGCATAAGACACTGCTAAAAAGAAAGAAAAAAATCACCATTAATATAAATTCACCAAAAATCGAATCACATAGGCAGCTAAGAAGGATTGAAAGTAGGAGATGCAATAGAATAAAAGAATTAATAAAAGGAGAAAAAAAAAACTTCAGTTAACGTAATTTATAAGAATTGAACCGCAATGTTGTTAGTTCAAGCACATATATATGCTTGCTCCATGTTTTTTTTTGGGGTGAATTATGCTTGCTCAATTTTATCTAAACAAAAGAGAAGACCAAAGCTAATAATAAAAAGTACATACCCCCCCCCCCCCCTCTCTTTTTCCTCAAATCATGATCTATTGCAGCAAATGACTTCAGAAAGGATTCTTAACAATTCCAAATAAAGACCCTGATCCTACTCATTGGCGAAGAGTAAAGGCGCCAGGACAAAAGCAAGGAATCATGATCTACCACTTTATTAAAAAAAAAAAAAAGCAGGTAATCATGAGAAAATCAAGGAAATCCACGTACTAAAGCTCAACTCATTTAGCCTTAGCACATAATCATGGTCAAACTAACCATCCATTCCATTTAGCCTTTGGTTTATTTTACTTTTAAAAAAGTTAAAATTAAAATGCTGAAAATAAAAACGGAAAAACTTCTATAAAATGTGAAATAGACTAATCTAAACATGCAATAAATCTTCCACAATTATTTCTAGTTCAAGTGCTACCGTACAGACTCCTTTGTACGCAGTCATGTCAGCTACATTTTCTATAACGGATTCCAGATCTTAGTTTATACTTTTAAGTTTTGACAGCGGATACTACATGCGGTTCCGGTGACAACTTGCATTTGATTGCCACCTGTTGACCTGCACCACCATTCTACTGTGGCGATGTTATTAAACGAGATATAGAATAGAAAAAGCTACAATCAGATCAAACAAGACTGCAAAAATCGACACATGCATCCAGAGATTCATTACTTGAACCGGAGGAAGTGATCTTTGACCATAATCTGCCCATGGAGTAACACTCCTTGTGGATGTGTTTCCTACTCCATATTTAGATAAATAAGTAAATGAAAAGCTGTTTAAAGTTGCTACTTTGATTTACACTATATGGCAGCCTCACTATGCAAATCGGAGTTAAAGAGAACTTCATTCCTTGCAGATGAAAAGCATCATATTTCATTGGTTTTTCAATGAACTTCCTCTAGTTTACAGGGCCATTTAGATACACTTAACCTCTTACTAGTACTGTAGTACATCATATGAACATGCGACCAGTTTAATTCTATTTAGCTGCCTTAATCTTCTCGGATGTACCGACGAAGGCTCCAGTGAATTTTACATGTGTTGATGTATAGATCAGGACTGCTGCTTTCAAAAAGAAACGCTTCAAAGCAGAAAAACTTCCCGGCTTGTATTATATGATCTTAGAATAACTGGAAAAACAAACTAGTAGAACCATCACCAAATGATCTGAGGTCTGCAGGTTTTACCAAAGCCCTGCACAATGGGCAGGTCCTTTCCCTCTCAAACCTGTCAAATAAGATAAGCAAGAGCCAGCCAACACTAAAAAAAAGGAGAAAACAAAGTAAAACAGGAAACAATCTAAGACCTATTAACTGAGATATTAAAAATAAATTACAGAAGCATAACATGAATTTTATAACAGACAAAGACGAAGCAATTCATTAGTCCGGACTACATTCGAAAACCACAAGATCACAAATTCTCATACTGGTAATCAAGTGCACGTTGAGCATATTCAACTTAAAAGTAAATGACGAATGCAGAGCAGTACAAAAGATAACAGCAAAGCAAGTCTCACCACTCTGATACGCAGTCTTCACAGAAAATGTGTTTACAGCGAAGTAAAATTGGGGCATGCATCTTCTCCTGGCAAATAGCACATAGATCACCAGCTGCATTGACCTGTGCATCACATAAATTACTTAACTTGCATGAACAACTTCCTGCTCCCAGGAATGATTCATTCTAGAGGGAACTATGAAGACACTTGACACCTTACATCAGAAAAATTTTAGATATCTAACAAGAGGCAGTGAATCAGGACCCAAAAAATGTATGTCAATAAAATAACTTTTTATATGTTGACTATGGAATTTGAATCTCCTTTCAAATACTTATAATTTGCTCATCATATAATATATTGTAATGTGATATATGGTGAGCAAATTAGTCATTGGAAATAGTTACGGATCTTCATGGAAACCCACGACCCAACAAGTGCACCATGATTATATTGGCAAGGTGACAAGAACTACATTAAAGATAAAACTACCCCATAAAGGCACGAGTGTTTAGCTTTCACATTCTTTTTGGATAACTATAACCTGGATACCACTCTGTTTAGGATGTTATAAACACCATATGTACATAGTAGTTAGGAACCTTTTTTTAATATTCAGTGGAAAAGGGGAATTCTGGTTGTTGAATTCCAACAAAACTTATTAAGAAGGTCAACTCCCAGGTCAGCTTGCTTGAGAGTAAATGTTCTTGCTTGAGAGTAAATGTTGTAAAGGTAGCTAATTATTTACATTAAACTTTTACCGAGTATCATAGAACAGACAGGCATATAGCAGACTATAAAGTTCTTAACAACTGTCTAAAACTCAGATCTTATCATCAACTAGGCCCCTAAACCGTGGGATCAATCGACCATCCCTTAAGTGTCAATTTCTACTTAAGTTTGTCCACAAGCCTACAGCCATTAGAGAAAATAAGATTTATTTTGACTTGTCTGATAATTATGACGAAAATTA
Organism: Castanospermum australe; assembly: GCA_019955255.1. Taxonomy (NCBI): domain Eukaryota; kingdom Viridiplantae; phylum Streptophyta; class Magnoliopsida; order Fabales; family Fabaceae; genus Castanospermum; species Castanospermum australe. The sequence continues at coordinate 251,239 of NSJW01000757.1, forward strand.
ATCTTTTTTAAGTAGCCTGGTGAAAATAGCAGCCCAATAGTAAGTTGAACAAATGAACAACCAGTAGTCAAGAAAATCTCTCTTCTTCCCCAATCCAGCTCCAATTAAGGTTTTTTACCAGACTAGAAGAGTCACCCATGATGCAGCTATACAGAAAAAATATCTAACTTTAATTAGTTTTCTCTATTTTTAAATTTGACTTAAAAACTGCAATATGCTAGAAAACAATTAAAAGTACCTTAAAAGTAGGAACTGTGCATAAGTGGTGGTTCTTTGTGGCTAATTTGAAATGAATATTTCCTCCTCACTTTTCAGTTGTATTTAAACAAAACATTAGGATTTTTAGAAAATTACATGTGAGGGAATTCTGTCATCTTAACTAGAAAACAGGATCTTGCAGTGTGAAATTGGATAAATATTGAAACTTTTAGTGATTGATTGATCAACTTCAAAGTCAATGATCTAAAGAAGGCACCCACAGTACCTGCTCTGATGTTGCATAAGCCCCATAGTGCACTTCTTTACGTGACAATGCCTTCACTGCAGCAAAGAAAGATTGCACCTGACAACCACCACACAGATGAGAGTTGAATCACCAGATGCACACTCATGCCATCCAAAGATAGTTTAAAACAATAAAGTAAGAAGTACTTAATTATGTCCCAGACTCCCAGCTAAATGACTTCATAATAGTTTGGGTCCTTTGGGACTTCTCAAGAATAATTAAACAACTAGTAAATTAACAGACAACAATACACAAAAGCTCTAACAAACTTCTCACTTCTTTGGAGAAAGCTCTCTTTTTTTTTCCCTGAAAAACTACTATTTTTTTTTGCTTAAAAAACATTTCTAAAGTTAAGAATTTGAGATTCCAAAAAACAAGGGTTATTTTCATCTTTTTTTTTTGGAGTTGATTTTTTCAGCTTTTCCAAAAGAGCTTATTTCTACAAATAAAACCTGTTTTCAGCTGGTACCCTCCCAAAAAACAAAAGAGAAGAAAATTAACACGACTAGTTTCACATGTTTAGTTTAACAAATAAACAAAGTTAAAAAATAAAGATGACAAAAATGAAAGCATGGATGAAATGAAACTGAAAAACATTTAAGTTGCATGACAGACAGATAATTACAATGGGTTGAAGAGACCAACTTTACATATTCCTGTAGAAGGGGACTGGGAGAACCTAGGAGGTTACTCTTCACAAGCACAAAACATTTGAAATTTTGAACAAAATAGAAACTACATATATTCTAAAAGACTAACACACCTTTTCAACAACAGATGTGAGCTTAAATGTTAGATACAATCCAGTCATCAGCGACGAAAAGAGGCTTCCATATTCTTTGTTCAAGAAGAAACGATACCAAACGGGTGTTGGCAACAAGGCACGGTAAAGCAGAAGAAGGTACTCAACTAAAGTCAGCATTTGCCCCTGACGAATAAATGATACTACAATCAGAATGTAATTAAATGTGAAAGAGTAATATAGATTCTGAACCCAAAACTCTTGAAAATCTTACAAGAGATAGCAGAGAATGTTGGTTATAACTTGTAAAAGGATGCCATTTTAAAAAGTTCCCCTGACCCACAATTTCTATTCCCCAAAACATAAAACACTAACTTTCAATTTTCCTAGTTTTTGATAATTGATCACCTCACCTGCTTACGATAATTTCGGCCTCTGCTATTCTTGTAATACATCAACAATATACACTTGAATACCATAGCAGCTTGGCGAACCAAAGTATCTGAAATTTAAAATACAATTGCAAGGCAATGTAATCATATCCTCTATGAGTTTCCACCAAAGAAAAGAATTCCATAATCTGCAACAAGTAAGAATTTCCATCGCAAAAGTAGTTACTTGCTATAGGCACAAGCAGTCACAGGCTAATTGCAGACAATACCAGTTTAACAACATACAAACAGAAATGAATGAAAAAGAAGCACAAATCTTGTCTACTAAAGCATGAACAAGGAGTACAAATTAACAGTATACAAATTATTCATACTGTTAAAATCTCTCTGCCACCATTATTTGAAGAAATCATTCTGAGACAAGAAATAAAGTGAGAACTCATAAAGGCAATTTCCAATTGCAACAAATTGAAAGTTTGCACTTCTGAAGGTTTAATTAGAGAAACAACTAGAAAGGCAGACTTAAAGTAAGACACATTCAAACTTTCTTGCATACGAAGACAATTGCAAGTTGAGACAAAAATAACATGAGATGAACATTTGTGAAAACAAAATACAAACATACAGATATCATACAACAAGAAACCTAGCCAGACATTAATGGGGATAAACACACCATTCACCATGATGATAAATATAGCATGCCAGAAAGGAGGAATATCTTTGGGAGGAAGCATGACCAATGGATACATAAGATCATCATTCTGATACCACCAATACACGCCAACCACGTGAAGTGCAAATGCAATAGAAATTCCAATTAGAACAGGTATTTTCCTCTCTCCCTGCAGCACCCAAAAACAGATATACTTAATAAGCAAAACAATTTTTATATTGACAACAACAGATTGTTTCCACGTCCCATGGAAAAAAGAATACAGAAGTATGAACTATCACACCTTCAGAGCTGTTTGTTTCCGTAGAATGTCATTCGACTTGAAAAGGACAGCAGCAATCCAAATTGTAACAAAAAAGCCTGCAATTACTTTACGATTTAAACAGATCGCCAACTTGAAGAACAATTAAACTGAATGAACTAGGTGCCCCTTTGAATGAGCTTTTTCTCAGCAAAAAAAGTGCCTTTTTACAAGAAAAAAAGCACCTCAAGAGAAGCTAAAAATTCTAGCTTCTGGAAAAAGAAGCAAAACAAGCTGTTTTCATCTTTTCTAAAAAGCATAAATTTTAAACTTTTTAATTAAAAAATCTTGATACCAAAGGGCTTTTACGCAGAGGAAAAAAAAATCCAAAGCACACAGAGTTAGCATACAATTAAATATTATATATAGATTGCAGGTATAATTCTGATTCTGAAAAATAAGTTGATTTATATAGTGATATGAACAATCCTCAATCCCTCTCAGATAGTTTGGTTGGTAGGACAGTACATTTATAAATAGCAGAAACTACATATAAGTTACAGTGAAGAGAAGAAGCAAAAACTTAGTACAAAAGGTGACAAAATCAAGTTCCCACGATGGGGAGAAAAACAACGGATCAGATAAGCTTTGGAGTAAGCCAGTTGTACTTGCTTGACACACTTAAGAAACTTTTCTATTTATTTTTATATGTTTTTTGTGTTGTGGCAATGGCGCAATGCAGCATGACAACATCTAAATAGAAACTACTTCACATTGGCAAAATCAAGTGCCCACAATGGGGAAAAACCAACAGATCAGATAAGCTTTGGTAAGCTTATTATACTTGTCTACCACACTCAAGAAACCTTTTTCTATTTAATTTTATAATTTTTTATGCTGTGGCAATACAACATTACAACATCTAAATAGAAACTAATTCACATTGACTGTGCTCACTTCACAAAAGGAGATAGTTCATAATTATAGTTCTTTGATTTACAATACTGCCAAAGGAGATAGAGACTCTTACTTAACATCTGAAGATTTTAAAGAGACAGGCATATACAGAAACCATAAAAAAGCTATTAGTTATTACAATTAATCAGAGTAAATCCATCTAGCTAGCCAGGGTCAGGGATCAATTGTCAGCATTGTAACATAGCAACACAAAAGTAACAACTAGCTTGCCCCAATCATCCTAATTCTTTTATGTCACCACTCACCAGAAATCACCCTAATTCTTTTATGTCATCACTCACCATCTAATCTATATAATCATTATTTGTTTCATAGGAAGCTCAATCAACATACTTGACAGTTGTAATTCCATCAAACTTTACCACACAAAACCAGAGTAGTCATTTAAAAAAAAAAAAAAAAACAGAGCAACATCTCAAGCAATTAAAAACAGCAATTGCAAAACATAGCAGCTACTCCCCTCAGCCTGACATAGGTAGGTAGTGCGGTGCATATTTCTTAAAAATGCATCAATTGAAATTCAACATCACTTAGTCTATTAAAGGGATCAACGAGACCAATATTCAATTAGCAAACGTCAAAGAATGGGCGCGTGATAGGGATGGTAAACTGAAGTCAAGAATTGTGAATGCACCTTGCAAATGCTGGCGGATGAAGACAACCAAGAGGAGTAAAGAGAAGGGCAAGATTTGCTCAATCCACCGAGCAGCATGCTGAATATCGTATCTCTGGTAGGAAGAATCCCTCCCATTCGCCCCGGCTCCATCACCGGCTTCTGCATCGGCATTTCCATTTGCATTCACGGACTGGGAAACGCCCTCCCCTGCGACACGCTCTGCCCTGGAATCTCCGTGACTGTCAGATGAGGGTGGCAGCATTGCGGAGGACGGCATGATAGAAGGTGGCTGCCCCGATACCTCATTCTGGGAATGGGAACGGACCTCCCTGACCTGGCCAACCACCAAACCAGCCTCCTCCCTAGCATGGTCCTCCTGCTCCGCGGCCCCAATGATCCTAATGGAGACCTCCCCGTCATTGTCGTGGAGGCGGTGCCGAGCAGCGTTGATGAAGCTGTCCGAGCTGGGTTCTTCGTGGTGACTGGACCTGGAGGTGTTGCGCAGGATACCCGAATACTCCAACAGCACCGACAAGGGTGCCTGAATGATATTAGAGGCAGACAAGATTCCGTATCTTCTCGAAGAGGCTCCCGGAGGTGCTCTGAAGATGTCGGGGTTGGCCGCAGACGCTTCCATACGCGCGAATTCCCTAATCCTAATTCTAAATCATGAAAATGCAACAATTGAAAAACAATAGCGATGATGATGAAGAAGAAAGAATCAGAGACAAGCGAAGGGGGAGAAAAGGAAAGAAGGAGATAAGAGGCACTGACCTGCGAAGGCGAAATTCCGTTGAGGGATGAATTAAAGAATACGCGCCACAGGCAAGAACCAAACCCTAGGCCGTGACGGATCGAAATGCGATTGCATCATTTTGACATGCGCGACGCTGGTCAAGAAGAAATCGGGGAGAAAGAAAAGGAAAAGGGGTTTGCAAATGGAAGGGCTGGGCTAGGGTTTGGGATTGAGGGTGCAAATGGAAAGGGAGAGATAGAGAGAATAATGATGAACAATAATAAGAATAATAATGGAAAAAGAAATGGCCAGTAATGGGTAATGGTAGCTCCGATGGGTATTGTTGGTGTGCGCCTTTCCTTTCCCCCGTTGCCTCTCCTTCCTTCCTTCCTTTCTTCCTCGCTGCGCTGTGTTTTGCAGGGGAAGAGAGAGAGAGAGAGAGAGAGAGCGAGCGCTAGAGGACAAACGATAAAAAGGAACAAGAAACCAATTCAGATACTCTACTTGCTCTTTGCTTCATGCATCATCGCCACCAATTCCATTTCCTTGACATGGTCATGAGTCATCTGTCATTTAGACACATACATCAACATGTACATACATCATAAGAAAAAAATATAAAATGCTATATTCTAAAAAAATATCTAATGCTGGGAAAGAAGAGTAGGACAGCCTCCGCGCCATATCATACATTGATATGATGATATCCATCACATCCTATTTGTATCCGTTCTTCTATTTCATGAATGAACGGAGAAAATTATGATTGTGGGCGTCGTGGCCGGACAGTTATTAAGTTCTTTTTTTTTTTTACATTAATATGCCTTTCTATTCTGCAGATGATTTTTCTTCAATTTGTATTATAAAATAATATGAAATTATATTTTTTATTTATACATAATTGTGACACAAAAATTTAAATTTATAATTTTTTATAAATTATTTAGATCCTTCGCTATTAGTCGATTTCTAATAGCTTATAGGATTTATATTTATTATGAAATTTTATAGGAAAGCAAGGAGAGATTAAAGAAAGACAGTGAGTGGGAGTAGGAGAGTAGGAGATGATGAATATCATGTGGTAAGTAGGATACAGCTCAAGCACCATTGGATTCCAATCTAATTTCCCTCTTCGTTTGCTTCATTTATTAATGGCAACACAAGACTTTCGAGTGCCTACCAAATAATTACTTTTTAAATTTATTTTTATTTATTATTTAAAATTTTTATATAAAAATTAAAAAAAATTATTAAATAATTTTAATTATAAAAAATATAATTTAATATGACTAAATTAATTTTTTTTATTTTATTAATATTTTATTAATTTTATTTATTTATTAATTTTTTTATTAAAAAATAAATTTAAAAAAATTAAATAATATTTTTTAATATTTTTAAATAATAATTATTTTTAAAATAATTATTATTATTTCATACAACATATAAAAGTGGATGGAGTATTTTCTTCATAAATTTTTGTCCAATTTGAATAGTTTTGTATATTTATTAATTGTAAATTTTTATCTTCTGATTGTTGTCCGTATAACATTTTTTTAATTATAATAATTATTATTACTGTTTTTGTCATTTGTTATCTCATCTTCTTATGTTGAATTGAGACAGAACCAAATCACAAGTTTGGAGAATACGGCATTTAGGTTGTTCATAGATCGGGTTCGCGAGGTTTTCGAAGCCAATCCCATCATAATTGGTTATTTTGGTTTGGGTTAATCGAAATAGATTTTTTTTTTTTGTGTTTTAAATGGAGCAAATCTAGAAAAACAAAATTAGTTTGGGTTAGTTAATCTAGGTAGACTGAAAAACAAACAATGTGTTGGCAATAGAAGTAGAGTCTGAAAATGACGTCTTTGCTCGAAGAAATTCTCGTATATTTTAGAGTGTCGTCAGCATTATATTTTATTTAATTATAAATTAAATTATTTTAACATTTTTTTATTTTTTTATTTTTTTATAAATTTTCATCTATTTCAAAACCTACATACTTTTTGAAATATTTTAAAACATCTTTCTTAATTATTTACGTAGACATTTTTTATATTTTAAAAATATATTATACATATTTTTTTAAAAAAAATTTTAAATAAATTTTAAAAATAAAAAAATATGTATAAAAAATAAATAAATAAAAAAGACGTTAAAATAATTTATTTTTAATTATATTATAATATTTTAATATAAAATAATTAAAAATATATTTAATAACAAAATATATTTTAAAATATAAATAATTAATAATATATTAATAAATATATTTTATAATTATTTAATATTACAATATTATTTCTTTGTATACTTTTATTTATTATGTAATAAATTTTTTTTAAAAATATTTATCATTTAAAAATATTAAAAAATTATTAATTAATTTTTAAAAATTTATTTTTATCTTTAAATAAAAAATAATTATAAGACAAGTAAAATTGAAAAAAAATATTAATAAAAAATAAAAAAATAATTTAATTATATATCAAATTATATTTTTTATAATTAAATTATTTAATAATTTTTTTAATTTTTATATAATTATTTAAAATAATAAATAAATAAAAAAATATAATTAAACGAGAGAATAATCCTCAATAATCTTTCTTGTGGTCAAGTAAAAATCTTAAAACTCGCCCGAGTTGTGTGTTTTTAAACACAACTCGACTCGACGATCCTACCGAACTCATCGAACGTTTGTCTTCTGGTATTCTACTTCACTACCTCCCCTATCTATTGGTACGGAGGTACAAGTGCTTTATTTTCTTCAATCTGTTATTCACTTGTACTTTTTTTGTTTCCTTGGTCAAACAACAGAAATCAAGGTCACTATATTTTTTCTCCCATTCATTCATACTATTGTTATATATTTAATGGGAAGATATATAAAAAGTAAGTTAAAGTATGAGTATTGAATGTGTTTTGATTTAATTTTTAAAATCTAAAAATTATAGTTTAGATAAAAGTTTTAAAAAATAAAATTTTGTTCAAATTATGATTTAGAGATTTCAAAAACCTAAACCAAACACGCCTAGTTTTCAAGCCACAAGTAAGGTGTTTTCTGAAAAAAGTGAGAACTTTACAATGTAAATAGAAAGAACCAAGTTCTTTTATTCAATGTTGTTAAAATTTACCTAGACAATGAATCAATAAAACTTTCAATTAAGATTTGATCGGTGTAATCGTTTAAATTATTTAATTAAATCGAATAATATAATAAAAATAATTCATATTTAATATATAAAAATCATAAAAAAAGTAAAAAAATTAAAATTTTAAAAATAAAATATTAATGTTTTATCAGTTCAACCAATTCAACTGATTAGTTTAAATAATTTTAATTAGTTTAAACTAATCTGACTATAAATTTAATTATCATACTAAATTATAACTAGTTGAATGTTTAATTTATAATTAAATTGATTGAATTGTTAAGTATGATTTAATTTTAACAATAGTATTTTTATTGTAATTAGATAGATATTTTTATGAGTACTTGTTTCTAAAAGGTTTAGTTCAGTCTTTTTCTTAGTTATTAAGCTTCGCAAAAAGAAAGAAGAAAGAAAAGAGTGGTGCTAAGTAGCTAGTGTTAAACTGGAGTGGAACCAAAAAAAAAAAAACAGTGTGGTGGAGCAGCATGGCCCAAACCCAGAGGACAACAGGGAACAGAGAGGCCTTTGCATCTCCGACGACGGCCCACTAAATGGCTCTCCGCGTCCACGCTGTAGTGTATGCAAATCACATCAAACCAACGCCACTCCCACTTTAATAAAATCATTAAAATGGCTACCGAACTTTTTTTTTTTTGGCAAGAAGTATTTTTATAAAATTAAATTTATTTAAATTATCTCATAAATTTAATTTATTTAAATTAAGACTGATAATAGTATAATTCTTTTTATAAAATATAATTTTTAAAAATTAAACCATAATCCTTATATTTTAGAGCATAAATTATCTCACCATTTAAGCTTACTAATACTATTCCTTCTCATTCTGATTTCTGAATAAATAATAAATGTCCAACAGATACTCCTTCTTCTCTAGGACTGAGATATTCTTGTTTGTTTTATATTCAACTTCAACACCTACGAGCCCCATTTATTTATTATTATTAATTGCAGAAACATATGAGCAATGAGTTCACGAATTATGAAAAGAACCTTCTAATTTAATATACATTGATATACAACTGTGTTGTACATCCTATTAATTCAAATCCGTTTCTACCTTCTTTTTTTTCTTTGGTAATGATTTAATTAGCAAGACTATATATATATATATGGTTTCAACTTTAAACTTATTTACGTTAGGCAAAATTTTGTACTTTCTATGGTATTTTCTCAAGCCAGACAAAATTAAATGTGACATGCAATAATATAATGTAGTTGAAATATAAATTATTAAATTAATCCTAAAAAATAATCTAAACTGTTGGATACCGAACATCCAAAATCTATAAAAAAAAAAATTGCTTCTCATGCTTTGGATTCTTTCCATTCCACCAAACCAGATGAGAATTGAAAAATATATATATATATATACATATATTAAAGAGTCCCTTTCTTTTCTTTCCTTTTCTTTATGTGATCTGCTTTGAAAGCATGAGACGACAATAATTTAGGACAACTTGAAATCTTTATGGCGTGTTCACCAATCATCGCACTAGCTAGCCACCGGTAATTTTCAGCCAAATCCACTTTTCATTAATCATGAATCTTCGTGCTGGGGAAGAAACAGAGAAAGGTCAAAGTCAATGGTATTCAAGAGTTACCTTCCACTTAGTTTAAAATCATTAAAAAAATAAAATTAAAAAATGATTTATTTAAGTTAAAATAATTTAATTTAATTTATAAATTATTTTTTATTTAAAAATTATTATAAAATTAAATCAAATTTTATTTTATAACCTTTTAAACAAAAAATTTTATTTATAAATTAAATTAATTCTTAAAATTTATTATTCCAAACATTATCTTCCTTTCTGCCTAAAAGCTAATGAGCTGGTATTTGCTTTAGTTTAATAATATGCAGAAGTTGAGACATTGTTGTTAGTTAATTGGAGGAGAGATGTTGACAGAAAAAAAGAAACAAGATTTGAATCTTATAATTTAAGATAAGTTTATAATAAATCATTATCTCTATATATTAAGGAAAACATTTGTGCGCTTAGCACTGTATCATAATCCAATATCATTCTCATTTAAAATATTATTTCTTAACGTAGAACTTCTTTACTTAAAATTGAATTTTTAAAAAATAATACATGTCACAGGGCTCGAAAATTTGAATCTGTGCCCACGTGTTTTGATAACAAGTAGTAATATTAGTACATACAAATGAAGTTATGCACACGATGCTGGAGTTAGGCTTCAACGCTACGGACAAATAACATTATATACTCATATTAGGGTAAATTATTCTGATATCTCTTTTATTTATTTATTTATTATATTTTTTCATTTTTAACACCTACAAACACTTTTTAAATATTTTCAAAATTTTATATATATATTTTTAAATACTTATACAAATTTTTTTTATATTTTAAAAATATATTATGCATAAATTTCTTGAAAAAAGAGATCTATTTAGAATTTAGAAATAAAATTTTTTTATAAAAAAATAAATAAATAAAAAAGAAATTAGAGTAATTTAAGCTTAATATTAATATGCCACTGCCATCCGAAACCCGGATTAACTACTTCACCTTTGCTCAAAACTTATAGGCTTTGTTATAGCTTTTCTTAATTATGCTAGCGTCATGATATTGACGCAACGTGAAAAAACTATATAGGAAAGGAAGAATATTAGTTGGAGAATATTTGCCAGCTAATTTAAATTGACTTTCCTTCTCAACATGACTCAAGTTTTGACTTCATAATACCCCTATTTCGGACCATAATACTGGTTGTGGTAAATTATGAAGTCAAAAATTTGGAATTATCCTTGAATTATTCATTATATTGGTGTCAAATTTGAAATAAGTTTTAAATTATAAGGTGCTCAAAACTTAATTCAATTTGATAACTTATCTTAATTCTGAATTAATTGAGTCGTGTAAGATTTGTACTCGAATTAACTGAGATGGATAAGATTTGGTTTCAATAAAAAGTTAAATCGAAATTGGGTTAAAAAATAGACTTAGTACATTTTTCGAGCAAGGATGAGTCATCTTTTGGGTTGGCCTAATCCAATTCAAGATTACATAATATATTTTTTAAAATATCATCTCTAATTTATTCTTAAAGATTAATATAAATATTACTATATTACTATTTAAATATTACTAAAAAATTATTTTTTAAGTTTCTTACTTCTTAAGGTTAAAATTTTATAAATTAATTTACTAATAATACGTGTCAAAATTTAAATTTTGTTCAAACTTAAGGTTAACATCATCCTGCCCCGTCTTGATGGGCTAAATACAAACCCAAGCAAAGGTTGGATCCAGGCCAAACAAAATAATTCGATAAAATTATCGGACTGGATTTGAACTAAGTCAAACTCGACTCAATCCAGTTTATGAACACCTGTAATTTAAATATTTGGAGTGCATTATATTGTGCATGGGTCTAGATACTCCATACAAACGTTGGTATTACTACTCTACCATCAACTGCCGAGGCTGGTCTTGAACAGGTGATGTCTGGGGTCAAGTCTCAACTCTGGAACCCTTAATTTCCAAATCCATGTTTTGTCGGTGTCTGATGCATATATGGTCAGCAGTGAGCAGCAGCATGTTGAATGGTATGAGTGTAACGTAAATGTAAGCTAAAGGGTTGGAGTTGCGGGTAGCCCAAGCCATGGCTAAGGTACATATCTTTATCAAGATTTTAAATTGTAGTTGTGGTTGTCTTGTAATTACAGTTGCATTGTGGCCGTCACGAGCTGATGCAAATTTATGCAAACTGATGTAGCCCGATAGTCACAATTACGATGTGTTGCTTTCGCGACTGCCGCAATCGAGATGTTCCCACAATTTGAATCCTTCATCTTGATATATATACACATCACTAACTATTGCTGAATGCAGAGTGCAGACGCCACTTGGACAGATATTGGTTTGCTTTCGAGAAAGAAATGTAAAGACTAAAAAGACAGAACAGAAACAGAGGCAAGAACTAAGAAGAGGGTCACATGCCATTGCCAAGGCCCAAGGCCAATGCATGTGAACTTTGGCTCCTCGTGTGTGGACCTCGTTTCCTTCTACATAATAATAATAATAATAATATCAAACACTGCATTGCAGCGTGCAGGCCAGAAAAGTAGTCGGTTTCCATGAGCTGGCAAAGTGGCAACTCTTTCTTTCTTTTCTCCTCAATATCTTTTGGGGTTTTGTTTGCTAGCAGCAGTATTGCACAACCCGCAAACAAAAGCCATTATGCCACCATTTGCATTTGAGTTGTGAATACAGAAAATTCTGTGCCTTGCTTTTGGAATGTTTTTCAAAGTGCCCCCCCCCCCTTTTTTTTTCTTGTTCTTCTTACTCTGTCTTCTTCTATTACTACTTCTTCATTTAGTACTATAATTTCCATACACCACCACCTCCTCACATCCACAGCTGTCAACTTAATGGGCTTCAGTTCAAGTTCCCTATGCCCTTCCTCATTAATTATTCATTTCACCCATCCAATCTCTTGCATTACGAAATTAGCTCCAAACCAAACATCTCATTCCACTTTATAATTCTAGTTCCCCAAATGCATGTGTTTTCTTAGTATTAGAATATTATCAAACCAAACATATATACACGCATGCATAAATCAGTGTAAGGATCACCTATCTTTCATTCTCTCACAGTTGTTCTAACTTGAACAAGTACTGCCTCTGATTAGGATTTGTGTGATTTAGATTCTATTATCTATTCAATTATTTGTTCACCTCCTATAACTATATATGTACATTTTCTTAAATATTAGCCCCTACACAAGTATCTTCACACTCTTTGGGTGTAAGATTAATCCATTCAAAATATTGAGAATACCTTTTTCAACCATGCATTTTTGCAAGAGGTTTGAAACATTACAGAGGTCCTTCAATCACTGACCACTAAACTATACTATTGTACTAAGAGAATTCTATTATGAGATTTGCAGTTTTCACTTTCTTTTAGAGTTTAAATCTGTTTTATTATGAGTGAGAAAAAAAGCATCAGGTCAATACTTACGCACATCTTATTTTTAAGAAAATTTTAAATTACTTTAAACGTATTATCATTTTAGGTATGTTTCATTCAATTTTTTATTCTATTGTGTGTTAAAAGTTTTTAAACTTTAAGAATTAACCGCACGTATCATTCTATAGTCAAATAAAATTAATTTTATCTTTCTACTAATTACTTTGTATGTGTCTCTTCTAGCTACGAATTAAACTAATTAAATTCATTATTATTATTTTGATTGTTAATTACAATTCTAATATTTATTTTTGAATTTATATGAAACGGTTTATAACATGAATTAAGAGCACATTGAACATTTTCTGGCAACAGAAAGAGTAACAATTCCTCAGAGTTCCCTGGCCCCTATTTTGATAGTTTTGGCCCTACAGTTCTCCACAAAGTACTTGCTTAGCCGACAGACTAACTCAAAAACTGTTTAGAAATATAATGAAACAATGAAAATTGACTGATTCCTTCGGGCTAAACTTTCTTTTTTCTTTCAATAATATTATTTGTACATTATTTATATTATATTATTTTTATATTTTTTTTACAATAAAATAAAAAATACACATTTCAATATATTTTTCTATTTTTTTAAATAAAATGTAAAAATTAATATAACCATCATAGTGCACAAGAAACATTTCTATTTATTTTTTCAACTTGGTTGTAAATATGCTTTTTCTTTTCTTTCTTTCCTTTTTCTTTATTTATTACGTGTGAGTAAAATAAAAAAAATTACAATAAAACTTAACTTTTAATAGAAGTAAATTTAGATGGGTAAAGAAGTCACTATATACAGTTTAAGATTTAAAAAAAAAAAAGACATTGAAGACATTGCACAAAGACTCTCAAAAGTCTCGTCCAATAAATAAATAAACAAATATATATATATATATATATATATATATATATATATATATATAAACTTATAACTTCAATTTTCTCGCGTACCCTACCCTAAATGGGCAAAGTCGTCGGTATATGGACATACATTCTCTCATTACTGTTGGATAAAAAAAAATTCATCAAAGATAAAAAAATTACGTCTGTTTTTGGTGGGTTGATATTGTAATTTAAAAAACAAAGCATTTGAAATTTGCTTAATTAATTAAAATAAAATATTTGACATAAAAAACATTTAATATTTTAATAATTCAAAAAGTATTGAATAATTTTTTATTTAAATAATTAAAAGAATTATTAAAAGTTAATTCCATTGAAAAAAGATTCAAAGTTTGAGAAGTGGTTCTGCACCGCACCACCATGGCTTCCAAATGGAGCCCCAGACAGGAACCACGTCCACCATCACATAACGTGTCGGAGCCACCTGCAGAGCGGTGTTCGGAGTTGGAGATATTGGTATATATGCAAAAGAAGTAGAGTCGTTGCCGTCAATAGGCTCAAATGAATCATGTGGGGATTTTAGACTTTAGCAATTTTAAATTTTTTTTTTTACTATACATACCTGTAAATCGCTTTTCCTTTAGTTGTTTGGTTTTGGTTTTGTTGGTGACATGGCGTAAAAAAAATATATTTTAATATACTTGAATATTCTAACCATTTTTAATAATATGAAGTGTGAACACTAAAAATAAAAATAGAAATAGTAAGGATTTTCTTTTTTTCTTTTTTTTTTTTGTTTTTGTTTTCCTGTTTTGTTCCTTTTCACTTTCTTGCTCTTTTTCTCACGCTCACACAGTCACACGCTGTCTTTCTGTCTTTTTTCTGGTTCCACCGGTCCCTCTGCTGGTGAGTCTCAGCGGCATCTACAACTACAACCCTAAGAAACTTATCTCTCTCTCTCCCTCTCTCTCACAAGAAGAAGAATTGTTTCCAAGTGATTGGTTTTTACCCCAAAATAGCATATTCTTCCATTATAGTTCATTTGTTGCAGAGCCATTCCCTATACAAAATTATAGAGAAAAGAAATCAAACCAGCAGCATCCACAACCCCCCACTACCATAAAACATAGTGGCTCCTCAGTCATCCCACACCCATCGGATCTATCATTCTCCTCACCGACCAGGACTTGCCCACGTCTCTCTCAGTCATTATCCTCTAGATTTGCTCAAAATGCAGACGAATGAGTTGCTCTGATTCTTCTTCATACCCACTGGAGGCAGAGGGTGTTGCTGCTGCCATTGCCACTCCACTGATAAGCAGCAAGCAGGGATGATCTTCTTGAAGATTCTTGGAATCGTTCTCTTGTTGGGTGGGTGAATGAAATTTGGAGCTGACAGGGTATGTGGGCATCATTCAGCTGCCTTTTAGTTTTAGGTGGGCTGTTTATTTTGAGGTGCATGATGTTTTCAGGTCCAACAAATAGCTGACACTGAAATCCCCCCAACAAAGATAATATTTTGAGGCTTTCAATCTGAAACCCCATTTCAGGTACTTAGTTGCCTTTTGCCTTTGCTCCCCTTGTGAATAGTGAACAGTGAATACTGAATAACACCGCCAAATCCAAATGGGTTCTGGATCTTGCCACTGAATCTACGTTAGATATATGTATTTTGCTTGGTTCTCAACTCAGAAACTCAATTATCATTTTACTCCTTCCCTTTTTTGACCGTTTAGGGGAACGGCATTGACTTGAGGCTTTATTATTTTGTAATAATTCTCCTTAAACCTTGCCCAGTTATTGCTTAATTACTACTACTCATGGCGAAGAATCAGGGTGAGGTTGCCTCTTAAAAAATTTGGTTGAGTTTGAGGAGGAATGAAATGCCCAGAACCAGAAGAAGATTCCCATGTTGTGAGTGAGTCTTTGGAGTTGGCTTTTACAAAGAGGATTCCATTCCTGAGAGAAAGAGTTACAACGGTTGAAACCCTTCAAAGCTGCTTTATGCTGCCCAGCGGAACATTTTTCTTTATCCCCTGCCGTTGTTTCCATTTATTACAGCAAAACGTGCCGGCAACTTTGGATTTTTAAGGCCGGGTCTGGTGATTTTGAAACTTCTTTCTTGGAAGAAATTTATTGGATATTACTTTGCTTTTCGGTTATAGTTCTTTGGGATCCAAGTGTTCGATATCATATATAGTATTGGATTTGACATCTGGGTATCTCCAACTCCAAGTCCAAGCTGGATATCAGAATATCAGATACAGAGCGACATTGAGCTGAATTGCCAAAATTTCCAAAGCATCGATGGGGCTTCTTCTTCGAAGTCTCGCGATGCTTGCTCTTCTTCTATGCTTTGAACCACTTCCTCATGTCAGGCCTCAGTCTACTACCGCTGATGGCTCTTCTTCAAGAAGCGAAGCAAAGGCCCTAGATGTACTTCTCCAAGAATATGCTTACAGGGCTTTGGTGAAGCCAAAGACAGGTACCATTTATAATGCAACTGAACTTCCTTCCAATTTGACTGGGATTGAGGTTGCAGCATTGAGATTAAGGAGTGGCAGTTTAAGGAGAAAAGGTGTTAAGATGTACAAGGACTTTGTAATTCCCACCGGACTCATTGAGAGCCCATATGTAAAAAGGCTGGTTTTGGTGTACCAAAATTTGGGTAATTGGTCGACTAGGTACTACCCATTGCCTAATTATACTTACTTGGCTCCTGTGCTGGGACTGCTTGCTTACAATGGTTCAAATTTGTCAGCTACAAATTTATCAGAACTAAATATAAATGCATCTGGTGACCCCATATTGGTCAAGTTCCAGGATGTAAAATCAGCTCCTGTTGGTACCGTTGCAAAATGTGTGTGGTTTGATTTACAGGGTTCGTTCAATTTCAGCAATGTAATGGGAGGCAATACATGTTCTACTTCCCAACAGGGCCACTTCTCTATAGTGGTTAATTACACCGCTCCTCCAGCACCAGTTTCTCCTGCTCCTTCTCCCGCTGCTGCTGCTCCAAAAGAGGGGCCAGTACCAAGTGTTCAAGGAGAGAAGAAGAGTAAAAAGGTGTGGATTATTGTTGGGTCTGTCGTGGGCGGGCTAGCGTTGCTGGTGTTGTTGTCATTACTAGTTTTGTGGCTGCAGAAGTTCAAACAAAAGAAGAAAATGCAACAGATGGAAAGGGCTGCAGAGGTGGGAGAAGCTCTTCATATGGCCCCTGTTGGGGATACAAAAGCACCTGCTGCAACAGTTACTCGAACCCAACCAACCCTTGAGCATGAATATGCACCCTGACACCATATTTTTGCACAATCTTCAGTTGCCTTCCACTCACATTCAAGACTTCAAGTTCAATTACTGTATTCAGAAGATCTTCCAATCACACCTTTTTTTGGTGGTGTCACTTCCCCCGTTTGTTTGCCTAGGCTCTTTGGTTTATACTGGTGGTAATATAGGATTTTCGTGTAAATCTGTTATCGCTTTCAAGATTCATTGTCGTGTGAATGTAGCAGCCAAAAGTGATTATATATGTGATGAATCAGTTGTTCCATTGACAAGGAATAAAAATGCAGCACCTACTTTTTGGGAAATTTAACTTATTTTTACTCTCCTTGGCACGTGATTGACAGTTGATTTGATATGAATGTTGGCATTGTTGTGACCCTGTGGGCACCCTAATGCTTATTCCCTCAGCCACTAGTTCCCATCATCTGTGTTCATTCATTTATGAGAGGTGGAGGCCAAAGATCTCCATGCCATAATCTTGTTCGTGAGAAGCATACTTTGAAATTCAATGTGTACTTCTTTTGCCTGGTCTCTGGCCTCTGCTTTTGCTGGTAATGGTCTTGCTAATAAATGGGTTTGGGTAAGGATGCAGTATTCAGATTAAATAATTTATAATATATCAAACAAGAAAAGGAATGGAAGCTTAGAAACTGAGCATCAAGAGCAAATGGCTTAGAATTAGATTGGATACAAGCATTCAAGTAGTCCCTGAGGCCTCTTGCAATTTGTTTCCAAGCCGACAAGTGGGCAAAGGAAAGTAACTGAAGAGAGAGCAGATAAATACCAGGACCTGCTGCAGCTGCTGGTGCAGGCACTTCTGTGGTCATCTACTCCTGAAAGGGACAATGTAATGCAGGAAACCGAGTCAGGACAGAAAGGAAATCTTCAAAATTTTGACTGCAATGACTTCTTCCCCTCCCACCTCAAAAAATAAAATAAAATAAAATAAAAAGCTTGACATTTTCTTATCAGAAGACTTAAGATAGCAGATGGCCCAGAATCCAATTCTTGTGCTATGACTTTCAGCTGCGAAGCCGTCCAAACACCCAAATCACATTTAATAGCACTTCTTTTTCTCTCTCAGTTGAAGTGCGACCCTCTATATCTCTTACTTGCCACTTAAATAACACTGAGAAATATAGATATTCTGTGTGTGCTGCCCTAAAAGTTCGTTTGTGGGCAAATTTTTTTCTTTGAAAGTTGTGTTATTATGTTTGATAATTATAAAGTAGAATTGTTTCTTACTTAAAATTAATGTTTTGGTAGAATAAAAATTTTGTTATTTTTGCGTTGAAACAAAAGTCAGTTAAAGAAATTTTGATATTTTTAACCTTAATATTTCTTTCTTGCGGCTTATTTTATCTTTTTTTTACTATACCTAAACTTATATCCTTTTTAATAATTATATATTCAAAAATGATTTTGATTAATATTATCTAAATAACATTTATCTTGTCAAAATTAATTTTTAGATAAAATTTTTCAAACATAAATCATTTCATTCAAATCCACTTCTGACCAAAATTAAGTTTACAAATGAAATTTATTCAAAATCAAGTTTACTAACTCCAATCCAAACACATATTATATAACTTGAATTGTTTCTACCCTTATCCTGGAGTGACTAGAGCTGCCAAAAAAGCATATGAAACTTGTAGTTTATATCTTAATCTCATTGTCCTGTAAAGTTCCATTGATTCCTTTTATAAAACTTAACAACCATTACATTATTTGTACAAGTCAGTCACACAATCTATATATAATAAACAACCAAAACAGACAAAGAAGAGAAATTCCTCTGGCTCTACGGATGAGTTGAGAAGACTGATGAAGGAATCGCATTCCCAGCTTAGCACCACCAACACCAAACAATCAGATTGAGCCATTGAAAACTCAATCATTTCTATCTTCTAGATAACTTTTATTCCAAAATTCTTATACTTCGCTAAGGGTCAAGACATGTAATGGAACAACACACAAAAATGCAATAACAATCAAATACTTTAATAATATATACAAGATGTTGTTGTTCTGGGACTCTTCCATCAATTATTCCTATCATTCAATAAATTGATACGCAACAAGTAGTTTTTTTTTTAAAAAAAAAACTTTTGTACTTTTTTTTTCCATGTTTAAAGTTTTCTTCCAGTGTCAAATCTTCAACCTAACACGAGGGCAAAAGAGAAACTTTCTGCTACAATAAGGACCCCTTGTTTTGCAAATAGCTACCCCAAAAAAGGGCAGAAAGAAGAAAAAAACTGAATATTATATTATATGAATCCTCCTAATTTTCCCAAGAAAAATCTGGTTTGAGATGATACAAAATCTTCTTTCTTTCTTTTGTTCCTCTTACAAGTAAGTTCTCCAACTTATAGTAGCCACAACATTCAAGCATCTGTCAAAATAAGGAGATATTTTATGTCATTAGAATGCAAACTTTGGTCTAGTTACTTTACTTTAGAATAAAGGAACTTTGAACAGGTAAAATGTCGCTACCAACATTTGATACCATAAATGCATTTATATTTACTAGATTAGATTAGATACCTGTCTTCATTTTCTAAGCGCAACACTTTAATCTTTGTATAAAACTTGTACTCGTTACTTTTATGCATCACTTCAGTATTCAAGTTCAAAAAACAAATATCCTATTCCTAGCTTCCTATATTATAGAACATTTATTATAATGATGATTAAGAGGCATTGTTTACATAAATTTATTATGCAATACGATGCCAACACTCACTGGATTTATTTTTTTTTCAAAAATTCGCTTTTCATATGAGAGTTATTGGATATTTGGATATATATGGAAAATAATGGAAATCTCCCCATCCATAATTGTAAAACTCGTAACTAGGTTAATCGTCAAAAGAAAAGAAAATAGCAATTAAAGGATTGGTTGAATATGCTGATCGTTTTTTAATCTAATCTGGTGATTTGAATAAACATTGGAAAAATCGACCAATTTTTATAATTTCTTTTTAAAATTATCAGATTAATTTTTTTATACTAAACTGCTAAATCACGAGTAAGCTTCTCCCGAACCCGGTTGAATTCCACTCCAGATTTTACGGTAGTTAAGGCATTCCCATTTGAGAAGGGAAATCAGTCAATAGCTAACAATTGTAGTGTAATGATTACAATAGTAATTAATAAATATTTAATAAATCATATTGATTACTGACATCGTTTAAAAAAAAAATCAGGATACCATAAGAATGCTTCTAATGATATCATTGTTTCGAAAAATATTGATAGAATTAACTTTTTACTTTTCATCATTTTACTAAATCTTGAAACCTCCCTTGAAGTTCTCTCTCATTTCAATCCATTCTCAATAATTGTTTTGATTTTTTTATTTCTTAAAATTTTAGTTTATAATTTACCATTGGACACAAGATTCATTCAACCGTACATAAGAAAATTCTTATATGAATTAAGCATTGAAGCTATGCGACGATACCACGTAAAACAACTTGTAGGCATTACTGACCTTCGACACCCTTGTCTTTGAGAGAGTCCGTCCTTTCTGGATTTCATAAGGATTATATTGTACCAACAAGTGTTGGGTGTCCTAGAGATGTGATTGTTGGGAAGACTTTTCAATTGCAACAATATCCAAATAGTTAATCTTTCAATGCAGGTATCACATTGCATAACTTTAAAGCTGTACTAACAAGTGTTGGGTGTCTTGGAGAAGGTGCTTGTTGGAAAGATCTGTAAGTCGTGATAGTGTCCGAGAAATTACTCTTACAACAATACAAGTATCACATTGCACAACTTTAAAGCTGCGTCACAGCGTTTCAGTGGACAACATCTTGGCATGGCATTATACGGAATTGTGATCCTCTTGATGCTAAATTGAGTTTGAAGGTTCCCATAATGCCAAAATCACAGAATCAACAGCATTAACATTTACGGGTATCTTGCATTCAAGAGCCAGCGGTTGATCTTAAAGACAAAGCAACTTGGCGTGACCGAATCAATACAGTGCAAGCGAAAAAAACACTAGTATTCAATAGGAAGATAAGTTTTAGAGTTAAAAATTTATCCATCTGTAAATTTACACTACCAGAAAATAAGAAAGTGTTGCATCTTTTAGTAACTAAAATTTAAGTAAAAAATTTTACCTACTTTTTTAACATGTGAGACCATATAATTTACTATAGGATAAAATTCATTTCAATCCCAAGTCAAAATGCTAAAGAAATAAGAAAATGTACCACCTCAACCAGCGCAGATGCTTCAGGCTGAGAAATTATATAATTCATCAGATCGTACAGCAACAGATTGAAGCCACAACAGAAAATAGAAAAAGACAAACACACAGTCTCTCTCTCTCTCTCTCTCTCTCTCTCTCTCTCTCTGTGACACACACACACACACAAATTCTTGAGAGGCTAACATGAAGACATTATTTGTCAAATCCTTTGGATGGATCCTTGGTCTACTGGAAGTTAAGATGAGAAATGTCAGATAATAAATCAGAAAACTGCAAGGCATATTAAACTATGAAATCTCTCTCAACCTCACTTTGGAAAGAAGACAATGTAAAACCAGAAGTTAATTAGCAAGGTCCATATTTCACCTGTTTACTTTTCATAATCTCATAGTCTCATACCTATCTCCTGTTTAAACTACAAACTTAAACTTGCTATGATCCCCCTCCTGCAGATATATTAATTGCCGTAGCACTCTTTCCTTTTCTAAGCTTTCTCTTCATGTTTTGTGGCGGTATGGATTGGGAATGCAGGCTTCTTTACAAAATTATTCATCAACCATTGACATCAAGATTTATATTCAAGCACAAATTAATTATTCATCAACAATTAACATCAAGATTTATATTGAAGCACAAGATGATGTAAGATCAACAGGCAACAAATATCTCAAAGCCCTACAAAGCTTTCACAAGCCTATTTCAACACGTTCAGCTTAGAGAAAGCAATTGACTAGGGCATAGGTATATTTATAAAGCTTATGTTGAATTGCATACAAGAAACAGACGGAAATCTGATTGTAGTAATTCAAACTGCTTCCTTGGAAAACAGTTGCAACATCAGATGAGCAATTTATTCCCTTCACAATCACATTAATAAAACAACCTGCATTTGCACAAAAAATATTATGATTTCCATTCTATAACCAAACCCAAAAGTGCTATACACAAACCAAATCAAATTTCTAGGTCACGGGATCTGTTAGTGCACCTTAAGTTCAAGCTCTCTAGACAATAGTAAAAAGGATATTTATAGAGGGGAGAAAACAAGAAAGGAATCCTATAGTAAAGGATAGGAATACAATATACTCCTTAAAAAACCACCAGAAAACAAAAACGAAAAAACTAGAAAAAAACACATCAAGGGAACAAATCTCGCCAAGCTCTGAAGATCAGACAAAGAAACCCCTCTAAAATAGCCACTAGTTGAGCACTATGAAGAAGCTAAGAAGACCACCTTATTGTATAGAAGCGGTAAGGGCGAAATATTATCTTGAAAATTCTAGCATTTCTCTCCAACTTCAGGCACCAAAACACTGCATACAATGCACACAGCAAAAGGACATTGCCTTTACTCCTACCAAAACCTCTAAAATGGCATATAAGAAATTACTCCAAATTCCAGAAACCAGTTTTTCCCAATATTACTCTGCACCACAAATATGCTGCTGGACAGTGTAAAAATATATTACTACAAGTCTGAGAGTCAGAAAAACACAATAACACAAACACCATTATCAGAGTCACCATTCTAGTATCCAGATTTTTGAAACAAATAATTTCTCAAGTTGACAGCCAAATATTGTTAAACAAATATTTCATTTTTTTAACTGCAATCAGCATAATAGGGACAACACCACATCATAAATGCACACTCCACAATTCTATTAGTCTATCTTTTCCTTCATCATAAGACCTAGTATTTGTCCAAAGTACTATCATTATTTCTCTAGTAGAGATCTTAGCCACACTATAATTGCAAAAGAAGACTTGTTCCAACGAAATTGAAGGTTCCACTTCAACCTACATTTGGGGACTAGGGCTAACCTAAGTCACTAATGTTCTGATTTTTCTAGTGCTAATCAATTACGGAAGGAGGCAAATTTAACCCGCTAAAAGCTGAGCAAGTTACCGGAATTCAAATCGAAACCCTAGGGACCGAAAAACAAATCACAGCTAGGTGAGGGGACAAAAGCTTAAATTGAAAAAAAAAAACGCAAATCTTGTTGGAAATTGCAATAAGAGAGATGAAGAGAGAGAAAGAAACGGAGGGACCTTGTTAATTGGAAGGAGTAGCAGCAGAGGCTTGATCCATGAGCTTCTTGTCCCTTCGTTCCATGGCGACGTCCCACATATCGTTGCCGATGTGCTTCGGCTGAAAGATTGAATTTTTGAGAAAGAAAAGGCGTGAAGATGAACGTAAGAAATTGTTTACATGATTATTAGATTATTGAAATGGAAAAATGGAGGAGAGTGTGAGAATACTCGGCCATGAGCGAATTTGTGGATCTGATACGGAATATTTCCCGCAGCACACAGCATTCCTGCTATGATTCCCAGTGGGAGAACCGCTTCCAACCATATCCAACTCATCTTTCTTCTTCTTCTTCTTCTTCTTGCTCCTCTCTAGTCTCTAATCTCTTCCTTGCTTGCTTCCCTTCGGTGTTGGTTTTGGTTTTTAATGGCCATGAGACGAGATCATGTTATGCTGGTCAAGTTGTCCTTCCCTTAAGCCCAATGTTCTCTCTTCTCTTAATGGGCCTGCCTCCTCTCTTTCATTTCGCATTTCATTTTCTTTTCTTTTTTTTTAATTAAAAATATTATTTTTATACTTTATTTTTATATATTTTTTTATACACCTATTTTAAATAATATAAAAAAATACTTTTTTTCACATTTTTCTTTTCGTTTTCTTTTTTTTAATATAAAAAATAGATGTATAAAAAAAATATAAAAATAAAGTAAAAGAATAAATGCATGTTTAACAATCAATTATTTTTAAAAAATAATTATTTTTTTTTAAAATTCTCTTATTAAAATTTTGATTATAAACTATTTTAAATATAAAATAATTTAATTCAAACATACACTGACATGATTGTTTTTTTATTCAACAAGATTTGAAGAAATTTTTTTCTTGTGGCAGTTGGGATGATTATTTGTGGTATTCTTTCTAAATCCAAGACAATTCAATCCAACTTTCACTAAATTGGATAGTTTTAATTTTTGTCCCCTTATCCAAGTTTAAGTTTAATTTATTAGACTAATAAATTACTAAGAAATAGAAAAAGAAAACAAATATATTATATAAATTTTAACAAAAGAAGAATTTATTATTTTTTGGTGGCTATTTTATTATTTTTCTTATAATTAGTTTTCGTTCTATCATGTTTATCTCATTCATATTGTGTACTTATTATAATAAAAAAATTTAAAAGAGTAGGATATGAAAAAAATAGTTTCATTTATATCATGTTAAAAATTAAGATAAAAAATTTAAGAAATTATAATATTAAGTTAGTATTCAGTATATCTCATTTAATAGCGGTTATTAATTTTAAGTCAATTTTATTATATATACATAAGTATATTGATTATTCCATGTGTTTCTGTTAGTTTTATTTCATCCTTGTACGAAGGAGAGAGTGAAACGCACACCTATAGTACAAGAGAAGAGAAGGAATCAAGGGGAAGGACAAAAGAGCAAAAAGGAAAACGCTGAATTTTATTGCACAAACATCTTAGGATTCTTCATAAGGCCAACTGAGTCAGAGGCAGTGAAGCATTCAGTTAAACAAATGGGCCACTCAGCATTGTCTTTGTTGTGATTGTGGACAGTTTTATCGTTTGCAAGACCATCTTTTTTCCCCTCTCCCCACCATCTTTTGTTTTATCTAAGCTTAAGATGATGATGATATATAATAGACTTGGTTCACTCTTTCTTTTTTTTTTTTCTTACTAATCTTATGCAATTGGTAATTGTTTTGATTTGGGAGAAAAATGAAGCATTTTACAATTACGTTGGCTTGCTGGTCAAAAATGAGAATTGAAAGCTTATTATTTCAAGACCGCTTTATAATTAATTAGTTATATGTTTTTGTCAAATGAATGTCCAAAGAAAAATTATTTTTTTTAAACGAATTTTATCTGTAATGTTAATGGCTTGAATTTTAGATTATTTTAGGGAGACTTTTGCCTAACAATCAATTTTGACTCGAAAAATTAATTCTACAATAATGACTGTAGAAATATTTTGATTAAAAATTAAAACAAGCTTTTTGATATTTCTTTTTTGAGTAAACTTCTACTTTAATCCTTTAAAAATATAAGTATCATCACTTTAATCTTTAATAATTTTTGTTATCAATTTAATCTCTGAATTTTAAAAATATCATTGAAATTATCATTTTATGTATGAATAAAGACTAAATTAATAAAATTTCAATAATTAAGGGATTAAATTGATGATAATTTTGTATAATTGAGAGACTAAATTAATAATATTTTTGATCATTGAGAGATTAAATTGAAATTAATATCTTTGAATGACCAAAAAGATAATACTTATTCAGAGATTAAATTTATATTTTTAGAAGATTAAAATTAAAGTTTACTATTTTTTTTTAATGTTAGGTGTGTAGATAAGTTTATCCTTATCATATATGACATCTCAAAAGAGTTTATCATGCTAGAAAAAAAAAAGAAATGCAAAATTATAAAAAAAAATGAAAAAAAGTAGATAAGTTCGATTAGAATTGGGATCGATTGGGAGGATATGCCAAAATAAAAGTAACAGGGAGCATTCATACCCCCTAATAATGTATTATGATATGAAGGGGGTCAAAAAGATCGTCAAGAACCTCTGCTTGACCTAAAAAAATGAAGGAAAAAGATTTGAAAAAGAAAGAAAAAAGAAACTCAGACTATTCTCAAAAACCAATATATACCGAGGTAAAAAAAGACTTAATGCAGAGATTGGCAATTGATTTTGTTAAAAAAAAAGTAATTATACTGATCTTTTATGGTTAACACTTGTTATATTGATTTTTTTTATTTTTAAAATTATACTTATTTTTTTGTTTTATTATTTATAAAAATAATGATATAAGAATAGTTTCTAAAGTAAAAAAAAAGATGAATATTTTTTAAATAAAAAAATATATAAAATATAAAAATAATATATAAAATAAGAAATGTAAGCATAATTTTTTTAATATAAAAAATATTAAATATAATAAACATTAATATGAAATGAAATTAGTGTGATTATGCCAAAAAAAAAAATGGAATAGTTTAGAGTGAGTAGGGACAAGGTATTTCGGCATGGCCAATAGTCAAGCAGAGGCATGGAACAAAGCAAGAGTGGTTCCAACTTCCAAGTAGTAGGTGGGTGTAAATGCAATGCGTAGTCAAATTTAAGAAGCCCTGTTATTTATTTATTTGTTTTTTATTTTTTTTGGGGCAAATTAGGAATATTGGCAAACTCAACCTTGTCGTAGATCGGACAATCGCAGCAAAAAGTAAATAAAAACATATTACACAACATCAGCAAATTAACCAACGCAACCAATATTCAAATAACGGAACGGAAACTGACTGCAATTCAATTTGTATAATATTATTCAACCTTATAAAAAAGACTATTTATGTTAAGTTAAAATACAAAAAACTTTCTTTTAACTATGAGTTATTTTTAGAATTTTCTGTATTTTAAAATTTAATAACATAATTTTTTAAATTTATTAAAGCATGTATTACAGTACAAATTAAACTTTTTATACATATATAAAAAATTCTATATAAGATATCAACATGCATGGTTTAATAACTTCACGATTTGAGTTGGTGAATTTCGAAATATAAAAAGTTTTTTGAAAATAACTTATAATTAAAAGAAAATTTTTACATTTTACCCTTTATATTATGATTTAAAAAAATAAAAAAGAAAAGAAAAAGAAAAGATATCCTTGGATCGGCATGGCATTGGAGCTCTGCACTTGAGCTTGAGTTACTGTGCACAATATAGGAGAAATTGTTAGGTACACCAATTATAGTACTATACTCTTTAATAATATTATAGAGTGTGAAAACCTTGTTGTATGTATTACAAGCATTGTGTGCATAAGAATGTCTCTAGGTTGCAGTGTCAGGGAAGGGTCCAGCTAAGACCGCATTGGCAAACATCATTATCGTTGGTCAATGCCAATGGCCGTTCCCTTCCCACAGGGCTGTGCTTTGCTTTCTAATGGGACCTCTTTCAAGTCACAAGCCCTAGTTAGCATAGCAGCATTTACATTTCATTACATTACGTTAGATTACAACCTTTGATTCCCTGCATGCCCCAACGCGCGTCTGCACCTGCTACTTGCCTTGTTGTACCCTTTGCACCAGTCAAACTTGAAACGTCGCCAAATCCCTCATTTCACTGCCTCAGCTCAGCCCTCGCCCACTGTCAAAAACATATCTTTCTTTCTTTCTTTACGACCTCAGAACTCAGTTTTTTGGCTGCAGTTTCAGTTTCCTAAAAGATTCACTTCAGTTCCCGTCCACAGTCTTCAACTTTTCTTCTTATTATTTTATTTGTGATTTTGTTCTTATTCTTTTTTACAACGCAGCTTGTGGACGAGGAGGATATATAATTTAAAAAAAAACTAAAAAAGGAAAAAACTGAGGCTAGAGAGAGAAAAAATAAGGGTGGAAAATAAATAAAAGATTTGTTGCCTTCTCTTTCTGTAAAATTCAGAGAGAGCTGTCCACCCTTTTTCGTTTTTCTCCTTGTTACAGACCCCCCTTTATTGATGGTGCTCTGTTTCTCCTTTTTCTTCTGCAAGAACCACACCAACTAAACCCCCCTTTTTCAACCCATTTCTTTCTTTCTTTTATTTTTTTTCCTCTGGTTTCTTCCAATCCTTAAGAAACGCTAAAAGGTGAGCCATGTCAGGCTTGTATAATCCCAACTTCTCACCCGCCAGAGCTGCTTCCCCCCAGATTAGAAGTACCCCAGACGTCGACAGGTAGGTTGGTGCATGATTTCTCTGTGTTTTGATCATAATTGAAGTAGGGCAGAAGGAAAGACTCGAGCTTGGACTCGTTGCTGAATTAACCTGGTGGATTCAGCTTGTCCCTTTGATTTGCTTTGAACAATTCTGTGCTTTTTGGATTCAGACCCAAAAAAAGTTTGTTCTTTTGCAGTCAGTACCTGTCGGAGCTGCTGGCAGAGCACCAGAAGCTTGGACCCTTCATGCAAGTCCTTCCGATATGCAGTCGCCTGTTAAATCAAGGTTTCTTCCTTAGTAGTGGCCCTGTTTGTGGATCTGTCTTTCTTCGTTTCTTTCAACTTCTTGTCTATAGCAGCATGCTTGATGTGCCCCAGATCGCGTCCCAGAGGTTCTGTCTGCGTCAAACTTGTTTGTGGGTCTTGGACACCAATTATCCTGTTGATCATGCATTGATTGCTTTCCCTGCCACCCATCATTGTCGATTGGGTTTGCAGCCCTTGCTTGAACCTGTGGTGGCACGATTCTCTTTCTTGCTTCACTTAACACTGTTGTTTTTCTGTGTGGCAATTGCAAGTTTTGTGGAAATTGCAAAGAACAGAAGCCCAAAATTATCCCGTATTCGATGTTGTCTGAACATTACAGTTGTTGTGGTGGGCGATGGAATCGCCTCCAAGATTGTGCCTTCCACGAAATGTACCTTCATAATTTTAACTTTATAAGCTGGAACTAGATTCCCGGAGTCATTGCTCCATGGTTTGTGGTAAATTTGACGGTTTATAGGTGTATCAATGTAAAACAAGCAATGATAAATTTGATGGCCAGATTCATCCTCACGGATATGAGCTTTTGTGATTTTCAGAGTCTGAATGGTATCTATTCGTGGGGTGTTAGTTTGAACAGATATCACGCATTCTCTTTTGAGGACTAAAAGAAGATCCTTACCAAGGATGAACTTGAAATTTTGTTCAGTATAAGAAATTGAGAATGTCAGATTTGAAGTATTTGGCTTGACTTTTCATTTATGAAGCTGGCAATCTATTTCTGCTGAGTCATAGTTTGGGCCTTAAGGAGAAGAGCTTGGTTTTTAAATACTATATACAATACTGTTGCCATTAACACGGGGGCCATTGACTGCAGTAGACTTTCTTGCACACAAAAATTTAGGACTTGTAGCTTCCCCTATCAATTCCCTCTCTTTAATCAATGGTCGACAAACTATCTCCTGTAAGATTGCAAAAAGCTAGGCCTTATAAATACTATAAAGTGTCTGTCAATGTAGGACTTTGTCTGATATAGTTCATTATCAAATGATGTATGTAAAGGATATATTTTGTGATATACTTCATTACTCAATATCTCTTGATTCATCCTTTCTGTTTATTTATTCATTTCTAATGAAGGTCCTTCTCCATTCAGTTCCGTGTTCCAACAGTACACATCAGTTTCTCATTACACTGGTTCTCAATGTGCAGAAATATTAAGAGTTTCTGGAATGTTGTCCAACCAAGGTTTTGGTGACTTTGATAGACTGCGGCATAGAAGCCCTAGTCCTATGGCTTCTTCAAACCTCATGTCAAATGTCACTGGGACAGGGTTGAGTGGATGGAATAGTCTTCAGCAGGAGGTGACTGCTCTTCAAATTATAGATTATTACATCTGAACTTAATATTGTCAAACTATGCTTGCCACTATTTCAGTATCATTTGTACATTCGGATTCGCATTTTGCTTTTGCTACAATATAGTGTATGACTACTAACTATTATATATGCTCACATAATGCTTGTCTAATTCCTAAAATTGGGTTTTTTAAGAATTTCATCATCTACAGTGAGCCCAATGGTCTGGATTGTGATGTAACCCATGATTTTTTGTGATTATAACTTGCATTCAACAACAACATGGATTCTTGCATGCTATTGTACTCGACTTTTGAGTCATTCTTAAAAGCGGTTTCCTGAGAAACCAGGCCTGACTTAAGGTGGGCTGTTTGGATACTTAGTTTAAATTAGTGGAAGATCTTGAAAGAAACATTTTCTTGAGAAGAGTACAAGAGTAAAGGACAAGACATCCTCCTAAAAGAGACCAAAAAAAAAAAAAAAAAAAAGAAGAAAGAACAGCCAAAGAAAACATTTCATCTAAGTGGAGCTCTCTTTTTGCATATCCACCAAAGGCACTCCTTTAAAGTAGCCGTTAGCTGAGCACCAAAAAGAAACTGAGAAAACCACTTTATTATCCCATAAAAGATGTCAATGCAAGTAGCTCTCCTTGAAAATTCTAGCATTCCTCTCCAGCCATAGGCACCAAATAGCCGCAAAAATAGCACATTACCAAAGGGCCTTGCCCTCCCTAGATCTCCCAAACCTCTAAAATGACACAATAAAAAATGCTCCAAACTCTCTGGACAAGTCCAACATTCACCAAAACTACCAAAAAGCATACACCACAAATATCTATAGCTAGACCCTACAGAAATGAAAGTCTGCTAGTCTCAGACTGAGAGTAACACATAACACGGACACTAGGGGAGAGAGAGCTTTGTGGGGCCTGCAAACCTGCAACAAATCATTAGTATTAATCCTATTACGTACAGCAGTCCAAATGAAACACTTCACGTTCAATAGGGACTTAGTTTTCCAAAGGGAGTTAGCAAGAAGAAATCTGTCCCTGTTTAGAGGTTGGGTGAGGAATTGGAAGTAAGATTTACATGTACAGACTGCAGAGGAGTCTAAATAACAAATCTTCCTATCTGGCAAAGGCTGACAAATAGAGCCAAGCAAACCAATAAGTGCTTCCAACTCCACACTTTCTCTATCATTAACGTTTTGGAAAAAATAAAAATTCCTAGAAAAGAACTGAGTGATCCAATCTTCAATGTGATCCAAATCAAAACTGTCTTATATATTGGCATTACCTTGATGTTCAACATTTCATGGGATAATACTTTACAGTAGTCACATGACTCACATCTATACCTGCTATGTCCCATGATGATGGTATTTTGCCATTTAATGATGGTTTTCTTCTCTTGTGTATCTGTACATATCCATCTATATAACATATCAGTAGTTTTTATATATTTTTTTCTCTTGTATAGATTATTCCTGCTATGTTCTTGTCCCTTTGTGGCATTGGTTTGCTAGCGTTGCATGCTTTAGATTTAAAAAGAACAACTATATTTAGACTGTAATCTCTTCTGCACTCTGGCTACCTAAGTAATTCAGTTTGTCATATCAAATAGTGTGAATAAGTGAAAAAGTAATATGTCATAGTGATATGCTGGGGATGTCTCTATTTTTGCAATGAATTGTCCAAGATAACACACTAGACAAGGCATATACTTGCATAAAAACTGGGATAGAAGTTTCTACATGATGTGAAGATTGAAAGAAATATATACAAGTGAAAGGATGCTTTATACACAAACTCAGACTCTGTGTTTGTGTATGATTCAAGCACACTAAGGGATTGAGTCTTTCCTTCTAATGATAATTTTGTACTGCTAACAATATCATGAAGTCAACGAGTGCCTCCCCAGGGTATATAACAAAGGCTGGGATAGACATAAAATGAGCGATCGTATTATTATCCATGAAAAATGAACTATATGACTTGCAGAAAACTTTGACATTGCCTCTTTCAGTGAAACTCTCTGCATATTGATCTGTTTGCTTCGCTCTTTCATATCAAACTTTTAAAATTTCCCGATTTTTTGGTTCCATGGATTGAGAATGCTAGTTCTTTGTTGATTACATTTTTATAACGGAAGGCTTTATCGTTTGTTCTTGTTGCTAACCATGTTCATTTTCTGCTGTATATGAACTTCTATTCATCAACATTACTTTCTTTGAAAATCAGAGATTATGTGGACCCCCTGGAATGACAATGGACTGGCAAGGCGCACCTGCAAGTCCTAGTTCATACACTGTTAAAAGAATCTTACGCTTGGAAATTCCAGTAGATACATACCCCAATGTAAGCTTTAATACTAATTCCAGTTGTACAAAGTCAAATTTGATTACTTGATCAGACACCTGTATTTCACCTTTTCTGGAACAGAAAGTTCTATATACCTGAAGTAATAAAAATATATTGCTTCTTATTGTATTAGTTCAATTTTGTTGGAAGACTTCTGGGGCCTAGAGGCAATTCTCTGAAAAGGGTAGAAGCTACTACAGGTTGCCGCGTGTATATTAGAGGAAAAGGATCAATAAAGGATCCGGACAAGGTAATGAAGACATAAATATAATTTTCCAGGGGTTTATTGCAAAATGACTAAATAATTATGGTGCTTTGCGTGATTGATCTGTATATTTAATTATACATGTAACAACTGAGAGTATTATTTTTTCAATCTTAAGGAAGAGAAATTACGAGGAAGACCAGGCTATGAGCATCTCAATGAACCACTGCACATTTTGATTGAGGCTGATTTACCTGCTAATGTTGTTGACATAAGGCTCAGGCAAGCTCAGGAAATTATAGAAGAATTGCTCAAGCCTGTGGTAAGTTCCTTCACCCTATATCTTTCTCTGTTATGTTGGGTGAGCTGGCTGCTGTTCTGCTTCACTTTGTCTAAGATCAGCATTAACTGCACATTTAAAAGCTTTAAAAATTCTCAAGTGAATATAAAGATGCAACTTAACTTCAGTGTTCTGAACTTAGTAATTTGGATTGTTAGTTCCATGGATATGCCATCATTTACTTCTTTGAAGTGATAAACAGCCGTTTTCAGGGTAGATTTTAGTAAAGTAGGAGACTGGATAACAACTCACTAACGGTTTTCCAATTGCATTTTACTCTCTAAAATGTGCCTTACACTTTGCAGGAGTCAAATGCATGTGGGTTGACTTACTAGAATTCTCATTATTTACGTTTTACGTTTTACCGTTTCCTGAAATATTCTGTTCAAATCACTTTAAGCTAGCAGATTAAGTTGGTGGAAAATATCTTAAAATGCGGAGTGCAAATTAAATCATTTTCTTTAGTTCCAAGTTTGTAGAACAATATCTTCCCCTGCACGCCCATCTTTTTGATGGAAGTCATGAACACTGAACTGGGAAATTTCCATAGGCTAGCCAATTTGCTGATCCATCTGCTGTGAAAAGCTTTTCATATTCTCGAGTATGTCAACGTTTGATATGCAGGATGAGTCACAGGACTACATCAAGAGGCAGCAGTTGCGCGAATTAGCAATGCTGAATTCAAATTTCAGAGAAGAGAGCCCAGGGCCAAGCGGTAGTGTGTCGCCATTCAATACTAGTGGAATGAAACGAGCAAAAACGGGTCGCTGAAAGGTGTCCTTGTTGGTGTAGATGGGTATTGTGGTCCTCCAGCAATTCACTGCTGAGAGTATCTTCCAGTACAATCTCAATCCATGCAGCTATAAAAGAATAGGCTAACAATTCTTGCTGGTTAGCATTCTGGTGGTTTTTCCTCCCCTTTTTATCCCTACCATTTTCTTCTCTTGAACGACAGGAAACAAAGCTGGAACCAAGATTTTTAAAAAAAAAACCAAAAAAAAGAATTTATATAGTTCGGTGTTGAGAATAGGTTTGTTCAGATCAATCCTTTTTTTTTTCTTGTAAACTTAATACATTCATTGGATTTATTCTTGCGTCAGTGACTTTTGAGAAGTGTGGAGTATACATGTGATGGTGAAGTTTTAGGTCTAAGACGATGAAGTGTTGTGGGCATGTGACATGTCAAGTCTCATTGGTATATTTCAAGATTTATAAGTTAGCACTAGGTTGGATTCTTTTCTTCTTTTTTTTTTTTTTTTTGTCACAAGCATTTGTGTTCTCTTCCGAGGGAGAGAGGTATGCACTGTAGTTGGAACGATGCATGTCAGATAAATATCTTGCCATGTACCATTAAAGGGAAACCAAAAAACATGTGGTATTTTTTTATATAGAATGGTACAATTTAAATCTGCAATTCTTTTAGATGTATGTTATGCCATCTTGTTAACCAGAGATGGGTAGTCTTTTCTTTATTTTCTTTTCTTTTTTTTAAAATTTTTTGGGTTAAAATGTGAATCACATTAAACAGAAGTCACGGGCTCACAGGAGTTTCAACACAGTGTACAATAACAGAGCTATTTCATAATCATGAAGTGAGATAATTTCAAATGTCAAATATCATTTCATGTCAGGAGTTTATAGAAGTAAAGTTTAACGCTAACTTCTTAACATAGTTTTTAATCAGTAGCATGTTGAATATCATTTCATCAAGCAACACGTACAGTTTATCTCAGGAAACAAAAAATTCAATCTCATTCAAAAGTTTCAGATAATTACATTAATATTGCAGGTTACATTAATAATTACTTAAAAATACTTACGAGTTTCATATAGATAAACATCACACAATGTATACTACGGATCATGGCATGAACTATGAAGTGATGATTACAGAAATATATAGTTCAAAATTAAATTTGAGTACTTTCTTCAATCTTAAAATTTGATACATGACTATTAAGCCATACATGGCTATTGAGCTACATGTTCTTAATCGTCAAGTGAATAAATACCGCTCGGAGTTGGAGGCATAATTAGGATTACTTGGAAGAGAAATTTTAAATTTTCTTTATGAATGAGTAAGCCTAATAATTCTTTTAATTAATTATTTACTTGAAGAAGAAAGTATTAAATAATTTTTAAGTTATTAAGATGATAAATACTTTTTTTCCCTTTTTCCTTTTTGTTATTTTAAATAATTGGGAAGATGTTAGAAACTTCCTTTGATACATATATTATAAACTTTTTTAAAAAAGATATATTATTACTCTTAAATAGATTCATATTTTGTTTTTATCGTAAGTTATAACCCAACAATTATCCGCCTTAAGATTGGGTTGTGATGATGTAGGATGTTTGTTTTCCCATAAAATCATCTATTCCTTTTTCTTATTCAGCTGCTTGCGTATGTAACGAAAATAAAATCTCATTATATTATTAATTATATTAATTGTTGGGATTGAATCTGAATATAAGATTAATTATAGTGAATAAAATTGTCAAATAATGGTGCCCTATGAGCACGATTGAATTGCCCAATGGAAAGTTTAGAGGATTGCTTCGATTCTTGCTTAATGAACTAATAAAGCATAGGAGCATGTCATGTACATGGAATGGAAGACAAGCCTCCTTCATTGAGGTTATGCGGTATACCAAAGAAACATCGACATTAACACAACTAGAGCGACATAATAAAATCTATTAGATTTGTATATATTTTAAAATTTTACACACTTGATTTAATATAAAATGTTTAATTCATATATCTAACACAAATACAACATGCAAATATATACCGCTAAAAGTAGTGTGTTTTTTAAGGGCAGTAGGAATTTTTTTTATGGTTAATTTGGCATGAAAATAGAAATATGAGTGAAAATTTTATAGATAGGTTTTTTATATAATTTTTTACATAAAACTTATTCACATGAATTTTTTTAACTTTATTTTTATTCTCATATTAAATATATACTCAGTTTTTTTTTAAAACAGTTATTCTTATTATTGATTTCTGTACTTTTCTTTTATATTTATCTTGTATGATAATAAGAAAGCAAAAAACTCACATTTTCTTTATTTTTTTTTCTTTTCTTTCTTT
Source organism: Castanospermum australe (assembly GCA_019955255.1). Classification (NCBI taxonomy): domain Eukaryota; kingdom Viridiplantae; phylum Streptophyta; class Magnoliopsida; order Fabales; family Fabaceae; genus Castanospermum; species Castanospermum australe. The sequence goes on from NSJW01000757.1 coordinate 287,048, forward strand.
TTTATAAAAAATAAATATAAAAAAATACTAAATATAAGAATTACATTGCTAAGTATTTTTAAATTAATTTATTTTATATTAAAAATAACTTATAATTAATTACAATATTATCATTGAAGGAACTTTTAAAAATAATGCTTTTTTGTTAAAAGTTAAACTTTATCAATCATGTACTCGCTCTTTTCAATAGAATAACTCTTTAAGACTTTCTGGTGTATATTCCAATAGGCGTTAATTCCAAATGGGGTTGGATGGAGCCCAAGTCACCAACCCCAGTCCCATTTTCCCGTCCAAATTCTTTACTCCATAAGCTACGTGCCACCCCCAACCAACCCATTTGGCCTAGGGTTTCTCATTTCCTGCGCTCCATAAAACAAAAGGGTTTTATTTTAAGGTTTAAGCTTCTTTCCAGTCCGTGTCTCTCCATCATCCGTCTTCTGCAATTCTCAATAATCAGTAGGCACTCACTCCAGATCGCAGCCCACTCATTTCTTGATCAATTATCTCCAGGTAAACACTTTATCCGAGTTGAAAAATCTGATCTTGTTTTCAATTTAATTTTTTTTTAATCTTTGCCCATGATTTTGTTTCTGTGCGAACTGTTCAGATTTATTGCCATGTTTTTCTCTTGAGGCATTGATGACCACCGTGATCTCTGTTGCAGATCGATCGGGTTCTTGGCTCAAATAAAATGGCAGCCATGGCTCAGCTGCGTTTTTCGCCTCTCTCTGGTCACTACCATGCCGTTTCCGACACTCGCGTACACAGCCCCCATCCCCTTGCTCCTGTTTCTTTCCCATCGTCCTCTCAGCCTCACAACCGCTCTCTGTATCTCATCAACCCAACCAATTTGTCAGAAAGGCTGCAACTTTCGTTTGCCGGAGGCGACGGTGGCAATGGGGTTGGACGCGGAGGCGGAGGCGGTGGTGGCAGCGACGGTGGAAGTTGGGGTCATGATGGGAATTTCGATGATTCATCATCATCGTCATCTGAGGGACTTGGGGTTCTGGGTCTGTTTCTGAGTGGATGGAGATCGAGGGTTGCGGCGGATCCACAATTCCCTTTCAAGGTTCTGATGGAGGAGTTGGTGGGTGTCAGCGCTTGCGTTCTGGGTGATATGGCTTCTCGGCCAAACTTTGGATTGAATGAGCTTGACTTCGTTTTTTCAACTCTTGTTGTTGGATCTATTCTGAATTTCACGCTCATGTATCTTTTGGCACCCACCGCGTCATCTTCTTCGTCCACTCTACCTTCAATCTTTGCCAGTTGTCCCAAGAGTCACATGTTTGAACCGGGTGCTTATGGCATTCTGAATCGATTTGGAACTTTGGTGTATAAAGGAACTGTTTTTGCTGCTGTTGGGTTAGCTGCAGGGCTAGTTGGAACTACACTTTCAAATGGGTTGATCAAGATGAGAAAGAAGATGGATCCCAATTTCGAGACCCCCAACAAGCCTCCACCTACGCTTTTGAATGCTCTCACATGGGCAATTCACATGGGTGTCAGCAGCAATCTCAGGTACCAAACTCTGAACGGTATAGAGTTTATGTTGGAGAGAGGGCTTAGCCCCCTGGCATTCAAGTCCTCAGTGTTGGTGCTGAGATGCTTGAACAATGTTCTTGGAGGCATGTCCTTTGTGATATTGGCAAGGTTGACAGGGGCGCAGAGTGTTGGTGAAACGAAGCCTGCAATTGTGGAGGTTGGACTAGATGCAGAGAAGGAGAAGTTGGTGGACAGGGAAGAGGATTTGCAGAATAATCAGTCGACATCAAAGTGAAGGGATCACTGAATTTCGTTTGTTTTAGACTTCTAGTGGTTTGTTTTTACTTTGAGAAAGGTTGGAGAGGAGAGGCATTTCGTCTTCTGAATTTTCTGTAGGTTTTCCTACTGTTGATAACTTGAAAATTATGGCCGGCCCAATTATGTGGAAAAAAGATGGATTGAGAGAAGGAGAAGATTCTGGCATTTGCTTGTTGAATGTTACTGAAACGTGAAACTGATGGGAAAGAAACGGAGGCTAGCCGGCTTGTGTGTGAACATGAAATAACAATAACATTCCAAATCAATCAGTTCATGTAGATGCTTTTGTTTCTGCATAATTTGTAGGTTTTTCTTGTCGTTTGCTAGAACAGTATTATCACATATCCGACAAATCCCTATTCGTTTTTTAAAATCTATTCTCAGTCCCATTTTATTCCTCCATTTCTCACTCCTCTATTATTTTTTCGAATTCAACGTTGTTGCCGTTTTGAGGACCAAAAAACAAAAAAATTGTTGCCGTGTCTACGTTTTAGTTTGCGTGAGATTACGAACCTTGTGTGCAGTCAACTGTGGATGTTTTTGTTTTTTTTCTTTCAGGGGGGATTATACTGATGTCGACCTAGCTGTATGCAAGATAGCCTTGAAGAAGCTCGAACTTGTATTAATTTACTGAATAGCAAGACACTCAACAAAAATTACTATTTTTTCATTACTCTGCAATTATTTAAACAAAAAAAACCATTCTCATTCTCACATAAATGTGAGTGCAAAATAATTATCCATATATGATTTGTTTGGTTGGTATACAAATTTTTTGTGTTAACAAAACTACTTCATAATTTTTGCTAAACACAAAAATAGGAGACAAAAGAATTCAAATATCACAACTCAAGATGCTAGCTTAAGAAAATGGGCCAGCAGGTACCATTAAATTTCGGTTCTGTTCTGTTCCGTATGAGAAAAAATCAGATCTGCTCCACTTCTCACAGTTTTACATTGTAGAATATATACACTGGTAAAAACTAAAATATGACACATACAAGTTCAGGTTCTGAATGAAAACTTGGTCACTCGTAAATCTGCCTTCCTCTTAAGGAGCTTCCACTTGACATCGCTCTTTCTAGTTTCTTCATTGAGAAATTTGTGCAACTACGTCTTGGGAAATCAAACTAAAGAAATATATACTGCTCTTGCAAGAACATTAACAATACAGTATGCAAGAAATGCAGCATATATTTGTCTTATCTAACAGCCTCTGGTGCAGAATTGCAGTAAGGTGTATGCAAGCAAACCAACCTAGTGAATGTTAGACATAAAGTAGCAAACCCAATACCCATAATGAGGCCACAGGTGCTCTTCCGCTTATTCAGACTAAGTGCTCTCTTAACTACATTTCCAAAGCTTGGTATTAATCCACCACAAGCAAGAACCATTACGTAATCAAGACCACTATAATCAATACCAGTGAGAATAGCTCCTATTGCTGATATTGGGCCCATAAATCCAACTATGGCAGCTGTTGCAAGAGAACCGTGCCAGCTATCAGTGGCACCAAAGATGCAGCTAGCCACAGCTGCACCTCGAGGGAGCCCATGTAGAGAGACTGGAAGGACCATGTGACGACCAAGCCCATATGCTTTTGGTGCAGCCACTCCCAACGCAAGTCCTTCAGCCAAAGCATGAAAAGCAACTGCACCGCATGATATGAATGATTGAAGGGTGTGAACACTCAGTGGGAAGCCAGTGAGTGTAGGTAAGTCATTGACCGAGGCTTTTTTGGAACCCGCAACCTTCAATACACCAGAGCTAGAAACATGGATGAAAGCAGCTCCCATTGCAAGCAGTAACAAAACGGGAATAAACCCCAATTTTGAAGACAAAATAAGCTGCACTGGTCGCCAGGCACAAAGAACAAAGGCAATACCACAAGCTGTGCCCATGAGAAGAGCGTGCTGAAGATGAAAAGCAAGAGCAAATGCAACCAGAATAATCCCGCCAAGTAATGGGCCAAGGCCAAAAAGTAATGAAACAAAGAAGCCGGAAGCATCCTCAGAGCTGCAACAAAGAAATCAAAATTCAGCAAAAAATTGTAGCAGAAGAAAAGAGAGTAAAATTGTGCATAATTACTGTATTTTAAAATTTAGCAACAGACTAATGACGATTAATAATATTCATTCAAGCAACAAACCCAAATACAACATAATGTAGCCGATAAAAAAAATAAATCTTATACAAACCCACTTGTAATCATGGCTGAAGTTCTGAAAGAAGGTGCTGAGAGCTTCCATAAATGCTACAGAAAGGGTTGCTGCTGATGCAACCTGCGAAGCTGAGGCTTCCTATAACCCAAAAGCAAGAGGAACTAATTTTATATATCTGAAAACAAGAGTCTACAAAAGTTAAAGGTAAGATAATAGTATAGACATGCATGTGTGGCCTGAAGAACTGAGTTCCTGCAAATCCCAGGAAGAAAAGGGGTGATAAAACTAAGATATGCTTCAACTACCCTTTTCAGAAAGCGTAAAATGTGTTCATTTCACTCTTTCTGTTAGAATGTTAAGGTTATTCATGTGTTAGGAGTCTTGTTATGTTAGCAATCTTATTAGACTAGACTTGTACTAGTTCTACTACACTATTACTTGACTTAAATTATTAGTATAAATAGGAGTATGTAGTGCACACACTAAATCAATGAAAAGAACACCCAAAGATTCCAGACCTCAATGAACTGGTATCGACCACAATAAGGAATAAAATGTCCAAGTACATACCAGGACTATTATTGGAATTCAAATGTGATAGGAACCTGGTATTTGATTAAGAAAAAACAATGGGAATAATTTCCCAATTACAGAAACAGACTCACAGCAGTAAACTGTCCCTCACTCACAGCCAACAGAAAGCTAATGGATAACACTCAGAAACAGAAAAGAAGAAGAAAAGATAGCACAGGTCATTCGAGAGACCTGCAACCTCCCTAACCCAATAAGGTCCCAAACCTTACTCATTGCCTGCCTTTCCCCTCTCCCTCTCTGCTTTTAATAATTTCCTCTAACAGAATTCACCCCTCACTCCTCCCTGCCACGTGAAAATTCTATTATTTCCCATAGTGGATAATTCTATTATGGCCCCATACTGCCCACGTGATGGTCTGGTGCCTTCTTATGGCACTTACTCTTCCTGCATGCCTATCAAAATGTAAATAAGGAAATGCTCATAGAGCTACAATGGAAAATGAACGAGAAGAAGAATGGAACAATATCAGAGGAAGAGCTGTGATCCGATGGATCAGAGGGAGAGAAAGATGCCAAGACAACTTCCAGCCTAATTTTTCTCATTCACTCCTGCCCCTTAAATTCTCCCCATCCTTTGTCACATAACTAACTCCTTTCTTTTCTTGATTCTCTCACTCCTATGTGGCATGTAAGATATAACAGGATCTAGAGAATTAGTCATGGTTGTTTTCTCAATTTCAGAGCCAATGGCCATGTGTCACTTGCCATCCAAGTCCTCCTCCTTGCTAGTGCTACAGAGTATTAGGTTAGTGTTTTGTAATACATCATATCAATTATTCAAGGTTTCTCTTCTCCAATTTCCATCCTTTCCCTATAATTTCAACATGATATCAATGTCTCTATGACCAAGTGGTTAGGAATTCAATCCTTTCTACTCCTATTCTTCATACTTAAATTAAATTTCAGCACAAGGTAAAGTAAACTTGTGCACAGTCTAGCTTCAAGCCCAAAAAGCTTTTGCATGAGGGCCGTGTTAGGGATATAAAATCACTATTGGGACTCCACCTAACAGCTTAAGTTTTTAGGAGATGTGGTCCTTGACAAAAAGCAAAAAGAATTAAAATAAAGTAGTTATGAAAAGCCAACTTTTGAGTCTTTAAAATGCCATGGGCGATGGAAAAGATCAAAATATCCAATTATTGTGCAAAATTTATAAAGGTACATAACCTTGAATGCATCAGGAAGCACTTCTGCAACAACCATCCAGATCATGCATCCAGCAGCAAACCCTGTACAGAATGGCAGGAACTTGCTGAATGCATCAGCACAAATAAATGAAGGAACAGCTACAATTGGCTGCATTAACATTATGCATAAGATGGTAAGAGGCTAAGGTCAAAGATAGCAATTCAAAGCTTAAACAAATTAACTGGAGAGGGCTAAAGATTTGTTATCCTTCCAAATGGTTACTTTTCTTTTACTGAATTTAACATAGAAAGCATGGCAATGATTATAAAAATAAAATTAAGAGCCAGCATTTAGAAACTGTTGGTATAGCGTAGCATACACTCATAGGAACATGGACCTATCAAAAGTCTTATTTGGTCTAGAACTAGCCTAAAGATAATATTTTAGCTACTAAAGAAGCAACCTATATTAGGTAAAAACTTATAAAATGTTATAACCGTACTTAAACGTAAAATATTCATTAAATTATTAGGATTAATAGCCATATTAATAGTACTAAGGATAAACAGTAAGCTTCATTTGATGCCCTTAGGCATAAAGTGACTGGCAATGCAACTTGGCCGAGGGATGTGACTCCATTACATACAAGAACATTGGGAACTTCTTTCCCTACCAAATCTTTGATATAGTCCATGTGATAGTACAAACACAGAATAGTCCCATTAGGTTGGATGACACTACCCATTAGTGAAAAACCCAACTATAAATGTTTAGTTTAGTGTCTATATATTAATACAGAAGGACTGACAGACTGAGTTGCTAGAAAGTAAATAAAACATAGAACCGGCTGGCTTAGTCATGCTACATATTATACCTCACTTGAATCATACTCAAGCATACTTAAATAAAGTTGAACAACCAAGACCTACCCACACATAATCCTATGGATAATGTTATCATGCAATATCTCAATTACAAAATACAAAAATTGAGGCTTTAGACAACTGGCTGATGGGATAGAAAATATTTAGTATAAAATTTAACAAATGAAACTCTTCAAACTGATGTTCTGACTGAAGTTAGAATATTTTCTCCTTGACAATGTAAGATAATTCAAGTTTTAAATTAATATGTACCTGAGGTAAAGATGTAATTACGCTCCACAACATAGCATTCTGTGGGGAGACACCCCTTGATGCCAGCACCATACTCACAGCCAATCCCTCAGGTATGTTGTGTACCGCTATAGCCAAAGTTACCAACAGGCCTTGAGAGAAACCCTTTGAGCCAGCAAAGGAGACCCCAACCCCAGATCCCTCCCCAAAAGAATGGAGAGTCATTATTCCAATAACAAGAACAACTTTGGCTGCATCAGCACCCTTTATATCCAACATGCTAACTTCCCCGTATTGCTCAAGAAACTGAAACCCAAGTGATTATGCCAGACACAAATGAGACCATGATAAACCTAAAACAGATTCCTAATGTGAAATTTGAGAATTATTTAACAAAAGTGCATCCCAGAAGAATAGTTAAAAGAAAAAATGAAGAAATGAAGCATTACACAAGATACTTCTATTAAAGATCAATTTATCAAATTTGCTAACCAGTACATGGGAAATAAATCCACATGTAGGACATACTATTAAGTTTATAACTATTTAGATTTTTTGAAAGTGTTATATTTGAAGCCAACTCATCATATGCCCTTATGCATTTCCTTATAGGTTACACCAAGTGTAAACCAGATAGAAAAGGTAATTAAAACAGTCTCCAGAATTATAACAACATTGAGGAATAAGACATGTATCAGTGCATAGAAGCAAGGCTCAAGAAAAACAGAAACACCAGGCAAGTACTTTCTCTTATGAAAGAAGAAGAAAGATAGTGATACAAAGAACGGGAAAAATCATCATCACCTTCTTACATAGCCAAATAAAGATTCCACCTGCTAGAATCCCAGTCACAACCCAATTTCCAGCACCATAATCCTGCCCTTCCTGTATGAGATCAAAGCTTGCTGCCAACATGACACCTGCTGCCATTCCATTGCATAATCCAGCCCACCGTGGTTCCAGCTCCACAAAGAAGAAGGGCACAGCGCCTAAACCAGTGGCAGCCGCCATTGCCAATGTAAATAATGCAACTGTTGAAACTGAAATTTTACTGCTTCCAGCCTTCCTATTACCCATCACATTGTTGGCGTCCTCAAACTTAAAGGAATTCTCTACACCAGTGCCATCAATTACATTCGTTCCTACATTCTTATGTGGAGCAGCTCTGAGCTTTTGTGAAACTTCATGTTCTAATTCAGCTTTTGAATTACTGAACAAAAGAATAGTTAACAGTAAAAACAACAACAGAAGACATAACTTTTGCTTCAAGTTTGGAGCCATGAGTAACATTCCACTATCGGATGTAATCAGATACAGTGTTTCCTTTATGCCACCAGCCCCAAATCAAAATATCCAGACGCTACAACTCCATAACTAGTGGAGGAAGCAGAACAGAAGATTCTTTCATAAAGAATTTCTATCAGCTTAATTCAGGAAGTACTTGTTGAAATTAAATTCCAGAAAGAATCCATTTTAAAAGGCAGCCCAGATGCAGCAACCGTTAGTCAAGATTAACTACAGGGTTTGTACCTCATGGGCTTGGCCAAGCTACCTGCAGATGAAGACAAAGAATTGTCAGAGAACGAGACACAAGTTCCTTTCCCTCCTGTTGACCATAACACCCCATACAACATGCATTGCAACGACATTGACAGGTACGTATAAGCAAAATCTTTTGTTGAATAATATGAATAGAACTTGTGGCAGTGGCATTTCCTAATGAAAGAGGAACGAACAATGCATCTTCTCCCCTTACAATGACCCAAAAATCCAATTAAAACCCTTACAATCACCCAAAAATCCAATTAAAACCCAAAATTCACATTATATAAGCATTGTCTAATTATTTTTCTTAGAAAAAAAAATCAAATTAAAACCCAAAAAGAAAACTTTCATTGTGAAGTGAGCTGAAAATCAATGCCATCTCGGAAATCAGAAATGAATAGGATTCAACAAGTAAAAAATGACATACATAATTTGGGTGATTGTTCCGAAAAGGAATTGCAGACAAGAGAAGAGAAGAGAAGCAGCGTTGGCGAAGAAAATGGAAGAATAGCGAAAAAGAGGAGACTTTAAAACCCTACTCTTCAGAGAAGATAAAGAGAAAGAGAGACGGGTCTGAAGCACCTTGTTTTTAGTTTTCCTTTTCCATAGCAAATGGAATTTGGGGAAGCAAGGCAAAACCGGCGACTTACAATTGCGTGCGCTGAAACCGCTGCTGACGTCATGGGACCCAAACCCAAAACGAACAACGTAATAATACGCAGTCCACACCGGGGTTCTTAGACAGCCAGCCTGTGTACAAACAACGGCAATTATTTCGTCTTTATTGAAAATAAATAACAATTAATAAACATTTAACATAAATCATATTCTATGTGCATTAGTTTATCAAAATTATACAATTTCAATTTTATTCATCTTGTTGTTTGAATCACTGTCGTGCAATGACTATACAAATGCATTTTAGTCTCTAAATCTTATGTGTAAAGTTAAATCTAGTGTCATTTATTTATTTTTTTAAAAATTTTTTTATTACCTTTCTTTTTCATAAGGGTCGATATCTTTTTTATATGTTATAATACAATAAATTTATTTATAATTTTTTTTAATTATAACCATATTTTTGGTATAATAATTATAACTAATTTACTTGTTTATTCAATAAGTTATACATGTTTATCAGTATTTATTATTAATAATATTATATCACATCAAAAAAAATATTAGTACCTATTTAATAAATAGGGTGTCAAAGAAATTTTTTTAAAAAGAATTAATTATCCTAAATATTGGCTCAATGTTTGAATTCAAATAACCAAAGTAAGAAGTACATTCCTTAATCATTAGACCAAACTCATTAGGTTGTTTGATGTATTTTATGAATATGGTCGTAATACATTTGTATGATTAGCTTGGTGTTTCTTTAAAAATGAAAACAAAAACAAAATTTTTATTTATAATTTATCTTTAAATTTTTTATTTCCAATTGATTTTTTGGTTAGAATCATTTTCAATTTTAAGAGAAAACTAAACTCACTCTTAATTAATTTCATAAAGTAAAAATAAATAATTAATCCTTATAATTTCATTTGATTTGAATTTTGGTTCATATAGTTTTTTTCTTTGCATATTAGTTTTATTTATTTATATTTCAGTTCTTATTATTAAAATATCAACTTTTATATTTTTCATTCATTTAGATTTTAATCTATATATTTTTTATTTAATAAGATATTAGTCCTTATTTTTTATAAAAGATTGATTCATATAATTTTTAATTATTAAAGTATTAGTTTCTGAGAGATTAAAACTCAAATGAATAAAGCTATAGAACTAATATTGAAAAAAAATTATAAGGATTAAAATCTAAATTAGATAAACTTATATGAACTAATTATTTATTTTAATCATTTTAAAAATATGATAAATACTAAGTAAAGTACCATAAAAGGAATTTGGTGAATAATCACATTGGCATGATGAGTAACTATCGTCTCTCAATCATATATAAAAACTTATGTAGAATTTATAAAGAGGCATATTCGAAAGAGCAATGCTCTTTGTTACAAAAATAAAAATATTTTTACGAAATCTTTTAACGAAAGGATGTGATAGTTACGATGGGAAGAGCCAGTAATTACTCCTCCAAATAGGGGTAACAAATGCAACGAATACAAATAATCTTTTCCATATAAGAACCAATTAGGATGCCATTAAGTAAATCAAATAATCTTAAAAGAAATAAAGTCACAAATTTAGAATACCAAATTTAATGTGGAAAACCTCTCTCAAAGTGATAAAGTAAAAACCATAGGACCTAAAGCTCCATTATCCCTGCCAACATGCATTGGTTCAAGTAAAAGTGATTTAGATCGCTTCAGCATTATGTTAGGGGTTCGATCCTTAATGCATGTGAATGGAGCATGCGCTATTGGTAGTCTTCTCCCTGCAAAGGGCACGATCTAAGGTCGATAGATTAGTCCATCACCAATTTTTTTTCCTAGTTACAAGCATTAGAACATACATTTAACTTATCTACAACATCAAACATTCACCCACAAGGGCCTAAATCATCAAGAAGATAAAAAATTAACAAGAAGAATTAAAAAACATCACCAGAAATCAATCTTTGTTCACGAATTTTCTAGGCATTCTGGAGACCTTGAACCACGATCACAATTGTCTAACTTGAAGAACAAGTGACGAACATCCAGTTAAAATTTCAACCTAATCAAAGAAGAAATCATCATAGATCATTCACTTGATCAAACCTAGATAGAGTAGAAAATTCTTGCATTTTTTTCTTCTAAACCTCTCTCTTTTCTTCTAAAAAACACGTTGGTCTTTATACTAGCTGCTATCACATAAAAGTGCACCAAAAGAATCCTAATATAATGTATGATATACAGAATGATGATTTCATGAAATTAGAATGAAATGGAATGGAATGACTATTTCTAATTCACAATTTGGTAACTTTTGTAATAGAATGCCTAAGAATCAATGTAGAATAAAATCAAAGTTGATATAAATGATATAAATATCTCTTATGAGAAAACATCTTTCATATATGTATATATAATTTGATTATAAGTTTATAACAAATGTTGCCATATTTTAAAAAAATAATGTTATCCCGTCAAATAAATATCTCATATTTATTTTTAATATAAATAAGTTTTTATACTAAAGACAAACCATCTACGTCAAGATTAAAAGTTATATTAATATATAAATTCAAATACCATCAAGATTAATAAGTAATCAAATACATAAAATCTATACTTATGAAAAGTCATCTAATGTTTTAGGTTTAAGAAGGACAATTGGTGTAATTTTAAAAAATTTATAAAGGTATTTTAAGAAGAAAAAATTTTAATTCCATTCTATAGAACATGAAATGTCAATCCCACCTCTTTTAGAGGGAATCGATTCCATATTCCTTTTCTAGTTTTGTAAAATGGGGTGTGGAATGAAATTATCATTCTTTGATTTTTTTTTCATACAGACATGAGATTTCCTCATTTCATGAAATATGAAAGGAATAAAATCACCATTCCTTCCTGCCTAACATAACATAATAGTAAGTAGGCATGAGCCTCCATAGAGGAGTGATCCAACCCAACAGGTAATTCCTTGATAACTGTATAGCCTTTTCTTCAATTTCTTTATGCAAACTTCTTCCAAATAACACTCATTCCTTGTTCGAAATTACTATTTACAACAGTGATGTGTTATATCATGAAAGTATAACTTCGCTAAAACTCACAGTAAAGATACTTGAAGTAGAGGCAAATGCCACCTTAAGAAGTAACAATACTTTTCAAGATCACACAACTTTGAAGAAACAACACCTTTCAAGATCACACAACTTTGAGGTATATAACAATACTTTACATTATCACATAACACAACTTTCTTATTCCGTTCTCAACTACCAAAACATCAGCTCAGAATCAGACCACTCTCCGAAACAGTTGAGGATAAGTTCGGATTTCTGAGAGCAGAAAAACAAAATAGAGTATCTATGCCTAACAAACAGACTAGTATGTATATATATACATGGCATCAGCGAGGAGCAATGGTTGAAATGACCCCACTGACAAGACCGCTTCCTGAGACTGTTGAAGATACGTGTTGGTCCTCCTCCTTCATCATGTTGGATGCTGATGATGCTGGTTCGCCATCATAGTGGGAAGCAACATCTGAGATAGTACTTTCAACTCCTGCAGCAGGCAACATTTCAACAATGTTTTCTAGCTCCCTCACCACATCTGCTATTGATGGTCTCTTCTCTGTATTGTCATGGCAACAACTGAGTGCAAGGGTTAGAAACCTCTCCACGCAATCCGTCGGGTACGAACCCATTCTGCTGTCTATAATGGAAAACACCATGCCTGACTGATGACCCATATTCACCTGAAGCAATGAAAAATATTTTGTATCATGGAAAACAACTACTGGGAATTCGAAATTTACATAGTAACTAAACAACGAGACACAAAAAGTGGGGTAACTTGACAACTTCTAGCTTATGTTAAGATTGGAAATAACAGAAAAGTGAGAAAACCAAATAGTGCAGATTGCAAAAGTTACTATCTTCTTTTTATCCTTTAACCAGCTTTGTATTCTAATGCGGCTGTGATTGAGTGACCATTGACAAAGATAAGACAGAGGGGATACCTCACGAACAATGTTTTTCCCACGAGTTATTGGTTGCATGCCTGTCAAAAGCTCCAGAAACACAACTCCCAGGCTATAGACATCACTCTTGTCTGTCAACTTATGAGTCAAAAAGTACTCTGGATCCAGGTAACCCTGCAGGAAAATTTACAAATTAAGTAAGAGTTTAATCAAACTGCATTGCTTTAAACCGTGCTAGCAAAGTTATGTCGCTGAGAAATAATTCACCACTGCACTGCTCCAGCTGAGGAATAATAGCTAAAATTTGTTATGATCCCCTTATTAGGGTTAGCATGACTTGGCTGTCACTGGTTCTCTCTGTTAGGTATTGGCTCTGAGAACTAATAAGTAAAATCTATGTTTAAAGTTTGAACCCATTATAAATCGGGTGCCACATGACAGAAGTTCAATTTATACAATCATTTGATCCCCTTGCAGCATCAATGATGACACCAAAAAGGATAACACAAGTCATCATACTATTTATGATATGAACAAAAGAATGAGGTCAACATTTAGGATTCATTGCCCTTCTCTCATGGCCCAAAAAAAAAAAAATTCCCCTTCTCTTCCCCAATGCAAAGTATCAATTTTTACTAAAACTTGTGGAAAGTTAAAATGAATTATTTTGATAAGAGATTACCAACAAAAAAGATCTTAGTTACATTGCCAACGATCGCATAAATGATATCAGTTGCTTAACTTTATAGTCTCCACAACTGGAATTGAAGTCATTTCCAAAATTTCTCAAACTAACTTACTGGTGTTCCCTTCACAACTGTTGAAACATGGTTAGGTTCAGTCCCTTCATCATCTAGGTATGGTGCAAGCCGTGAGAGTCCAAAATCTGCCACTTTAGCACTTAATTTGGAGTCTAGAAGTATGTTACTTGATTTAATATCTCGATGGAATATAGGAGGGTTAGCCTCAGTATGGAGATAAAGAATGCCTTTGGCTGAACCCATTGCAAGACGCAACCTCATAACAAAATTTAGGGTTTCCCTTGTTTTACCTGCCACATCATAGTATTCATAAAATTAGCTCTTTATGTGCAGAATTCAGAACACATCAAAACCATGATTGGCAATAAAAATTTCATTCAAAGTCCATTTGGTTTCTTGGAAATTTTTAGTGCTGTTTTATCATTGCCAATTGTAAAACAAACAAAATTATTTTAATAATAAAATCATAGAGAGTTATTTGTGACTTTGAAAATTGAGATAGCCTAAATAAAGGTTTCAAGGTAATTGCATGTTCAGCCCCAATTCTACGTCTCTCACATTTAACTCTCTTTTCTTCTGTTGTCCTTATTCTTTTTCTAGTCCTTTATTAACTCATTAATCCTTTGTCTATTCTTTTCCCTTTTGATCAATTTCCTTCCATTTCAGCTTCTCTCTTCTTCTTGTTCTTTATTCCCAAGCATAGAATGACAATACAGTAACATGGAAGTCATGAATTATTAAAATTTCCACTACTGTTTGTTCTGCACGACTATCTCCCCCAGCTTAGGAGTGACTATGAGATTGTTCAAAAGAAATTTGTATAATTTTCGTACAAATTGAATATATATCTATAGATGAAAATGGTCTTTTTCTCAATTGAATCAGCAAGCTGCACATCAATCGTTGTAAACTTACTTGATTTATCATATACATCAGAGAGTAGATAAACAAAGTTAGTATCAACCCATTCTACAAACCTTGAACATTTACCAAAAAGATATAGGAAACTTCCCTCTGGGTATTATCATTAAATTTTGAAAAGAAGTGTAAAATTGAAGAGCAAGAAACATTAAAAAAGACACCCCCACAAAAAAAAGAAAGAAAAGAAGCACAAAACAAAATATAGTAGCAGATATCTATTTAATATTTGTCATATAGAATAATGCATATTAAATACAAAACAAAAAATTTGACATTTTCATACCAGAAAGCCAGTCCCGCAAGGTGCCATTAGGCATAAATTCATAAACCAACATCTGAATCAGCAGAAAGAGTAGCTGAGAATAATGTTGTTGTCAAGCTAATATGAGAGAATTTGTTTGCAAGATTATAACAAAATATACCTGCTCCCCTTCTTCATGACAGTATCCAATCAACGAGACTAGATTTCGATGATGTAACCTTGATAATAGTTCAATCTCAGTCAAAAATTCTTTTTGGCCTTGTAAGGAACCTTGCGCTCGCTTTATGGCCACAATGGTTTCATCAGACAGAATGCCTTTATAAACCTTCCCATAACCTCCTTGGCCAACTTCAGTTGAGCTGCTAAACTTGTCAGTAGCAAGAGCCAGTTCTTGAAAAGTGAATGCTCTCATGCCATCTATTTTGATAGAAATATTAGAGGCTGCAAAAAGAAATAAGCATTTAGAACTCAACCTTTAATGATAATCCAAAATGATACCATTAGCAGAATGTCTCAACTAGGTATTACATTTAAAACTCACATTTATGTTTCCTTGATAGCTGGTGCTTGTATTTGATACGTATTCTAACAATCATGAAAGTGGCTATTGCAGAGATTGCTAGAACACAAGCAAGAGCTGCTACTATAGCAACAGCTATTTTGCCTGTACTAGTTTTCCTCCATTCTGCTCCCATAAGTACTAAAGCAATAGCAGATAAAGTCAAAAAAAGAGCAACTCATACCAGAATGACTTGACATAACTCTATTCAGAATAAAATAGACTGGGTGTGAGTCTGTGAGATGTACTGTTTCTGACTCATCAACACAGCTGCTAATTATAGGTAGATACAAAGGTAACAACTTTTGCATTGAAACTCTATTATTTTATTGATCATGACAGTTCTTTTCTGACGGAGTGGAATTGCCTTAGACTTGAGTGACTTGGCATTAATACTTTCATGTTTACAGTGAACAATTGAGTACAAAGAGGGAACGAAAGCAGGAATGAATACTTTTGTCATTAATACTCTCAACAAGGGCAGCACCAGAGCAAAAATTACAAAACATTAGTTAACATTAAATAAATTTGAATTAATATTTTGGAGCAACATGTCAGATGAAATAACATTTTATCTTGTCAGTGTGGCATCATAATTTGATAATGGAAGCAGTCATAAAAAACTATCAGAGAGCTTATAATACCATGAAGTTAGACGAGAGTAAAAATACTAGAAGAATTTGTCTAAGCATTTTATATTATGTACGTAAAATTCCCAATTTTGTTTTGTAAAATTTCCAATTACTTTTATGAGAAGCAAAAGCAAGTTCCATTAGATGTGTGGTCACTGTACATATGGTGTTTTAAAGATATAAAATCATTCCTCAGCATGCACCGTAAAAAAGATTAGATGAAAATGGAATAATATACGGCAAAAAACAAACTTACAGTCTGCATAAGGTCCCTGAAGAGTGAAGTTCAGGTTTTCATATGGTCCAAAGAAATCATTTGGAGGAAATTCCCACGATGTAAATATGCCTCTAATGCGATAGACCTCGCTTGCATTGAAAAAATGGGCATCACCAACCATAGGAAAAAGTTTCAAATACATCCTAAGACGAGGTCCTTCTTCCCAAGCGTATGAATCTATTGATAGTTGATAGAGGTCTAAGTTCAAAGATTGAGTAACATATAATTTAAAAGAAGTTATATATGGAGGGAAAAATGAAAAACTTGGGCTTTTCAGCCGGTATCCAATTCTAAGAGGTGATGCACAAAAGCAGGGAACTGGGGAAGCTGGGACATATTCAAAGAAATCATCCACTGGACAAGAATAAACAGGACAGGTAGTTGCTGAATTTGTTGAATTTTTGTCTTCTTTATGTTCTCCAGGTCCACAATGTTTGACCAATAAATTGCTAGTTGGGGAATTCTCACAGATAGGATTTCCAGCAAGCCTTCCAGGGAAAAAAAAAAAAAAAAGCAAAATAAATTGATGTGGCAATCTAGGCAAAACAAAATTGTACAGATACTTTTCAAGTACCAAGTACTGAGTTACTCATAACAGGCTACATAATCTTCAATTAGACAATGAGAATACCTCAAGGTGACATTGGGTGGAGGATTTAGATCTCCCAAAATGTCTGAAAGCGAGTTGTTACGGAGATCACTGCATACAATAGACAAACATTTAAATTTTATTTTGGAAATAACATTATCATAACTCATTTCATCACCTTAATTAAACCATTAATTGATTCATCAATATACGTAAGTTTGATGCCAAAGAATCAATATGTGAGTTCTGTGAAACAGAAGCAGTAGGATTCTGATTCAGAATTTACACAGTAAGCTTAGCACTAATACTGAAGGACATGTTCTGCCATATGCTAGCAGGGATGGATCCTGACAAGAAGTTGTTCTCAAGTGACCTGAAGTTGACAATAATATAAAATGTCAAATTAATCTGTAAAGAATATAATTCCTGTAAAAATCTCACTAAATTTATGAATTTCCAAGATATTATTCTGTTATAACTGACAACCATATAATCATATATACAACTATGAGAAGTACAGATTGATGAGTATTTTCTCACAGTCTTTGAAGAGCATGAAGGGCTGAGAAGTTTTCAGGTATAGATCCGTTCAGATGGTTATTGGAAAGATCACTACAATAACAAGAAAATTACCATATCAAACTCAAATTGGTCAGGGCTAAGCTAACATTTTCAATAAATATTTTGAAATTTGAAGCAGGTTATGGACATACATTGTTGTCATATTGTCTGCTAGTTTATTTGATGGTATGGGACCAGTAAGATCATTCCAGCTAAGATCTCTGAAATGTGAATTGGTCACAAATTAGGAGGCAGACTAAATAGCTCACAAGAAAACAGTTTCTATTGTCATGAGGCACAACATAAAGTAAAGACACAAGGTATATATTTAAACATACAAATAGTGAAGCTTGGGTATTGAACTGAGATCAGGAACAGCTCCTTGCAAACTGCAGTTTCTTAGACTTCTGTTAAGTCAAAGATGAAATATTAATTCAGAACATAAAATTAATTAAAAAACATGAGTAAGAGCATGCAAATTCCTCGTCTGTGTTGACGAAGATTATCTTATGTTAAAGGATCACTCAGTCTTGAAGCTTGACCTGTCTGGTGAGGCCCAAAGGAAGGATGGCTTTTAAATATCTCTAACACCCTCTCTTACTTGAAGGTATTATTTGGCCTTGAAGAATGGATAGAACACAGGCTCACTGCTATCTCATATTAAAATTTAGATTACATTACTCTCCACTCTCTTCTATTTTGCATTTACGGTTTACCATGCAAAATTCTAGGCTTCTAGGCTTCTAGCATACACAAAACTCCCTTAAAAAAAAAAAATCCTACAATTAACTCCAAAATAATGTCCAGGCTGTGGATGTTTTATAGACAAATGTCATCCAACCCTTCTTGAGTCTTATATGTTGAGAAAACAGGAATGACACATTCATTCATCTAACCAAATGAATACATTCTTCCTCTTTTCCCAATATATAAGGCTGAACTAGAGTAGCATTACATTTGACTACAAAACATTCATGAGCAGACATCTCCATTAACTAATATGTTGAAGCCTGACAATATTTGGGATTTAGTTGTAGTATTTTTTTTTTTTAAAATAAATACAAGGGAGTTTTGTATATATTTCATAATAAAGGGAGATAATTTACTCTAAAATAGAAAAATAAGAATAGAGCTTAATTCAGGTTGCTTGGACTTAAACTGTGATTAAGCTGCCAAGAGCAACCTAGGCCTAATCAGTTGGGCTGCTGTAATTCAACATGGCAGCGGTAAAGGGATCTGGTTGCCATCGATTCTTTGTGACCACCACAGACACAGTTGCTGAACCCTAGGGTCTTTGGGATGGTCTCAAACTATTCCAACAAGAGAACCTAACTCCCCTGATGGTTGAATGGATGCAATGGCTGTTGTTGATATCCTTAACTCTACCTTGCATGAGCTTAACCAGAATTCTGCCATTCTGGTTTGAATTGCAGGCATTCCTCAAGGAATTGGGTGACATCAGACTGCAGCATGCTTACAAAGAGGCCAATAGGCTAGCTGATTTTGATTTTCTTGCTAATCATTCTATCTCTTCTCAGGATTCCTTCTGTATTTTGAACATTCCCCCTAGTGGAGCTTTAGTTTATTTACAGGATGACTGTTGTGCTGGGGCTCCATTCCCAGACTTTGTAGTTGATTTTATCTTTTAATATATTTCCCTATACATGAGGCCATGCCAAAAGAAACTTTTGACTTAGAGACTTAAGTTGACTGGGTGAGGTGCAAATAATATTGGTTTTAAGTATCTTTGACATACTAGATTAATAATTAAAAATTAAAAAAAAAAACAATGGAAAGGTAGTTAATCCCAGTAGTGCTTACAGTTTTGCTAGTTTAGATAAGTTTGCATAGGTAGGAGGAACTTTGGCCCCGCTGAAATTATTATTATCAAGTTGGCTGCAACAGGAAACACGCAAATGAGAAACATCAACAGGAAACTGTACCTACAGAGTTTTTCTGGCCTAGGCAAAAGTATGAAGCACACATGCCAGAATGTTAGCATGCGGTGACCTTCACCAGGCCAAAAAATTGCCAGCATAAATATGCAATGGTGTTAAAGCTCAAAGCAAAGTGCATTGAGATACTACACAAACAATTTAATTCGTACAGTAATGGCAAGATTTGAGAAATGAATTTCCAAAAGCACAAACAAGTATTATTAGTTTACAAGAACTTCTGCAGTTGACTATCATATTTCATGAATCAAAGAACTACTAAGAATGGTAAAACACAATCTAAAAGGCTACATAAGCAGTAGTGATATAATATGTTCTATCCTGAAAGCAAAATGACAAAACAAGCGCCATACTGATGACTCAAGTGGAATATTACAGAAAGAGGATATATAGGAAATATGGTGTTTAAGTGTTTTAACAGATTATTCATGTAGGATTTATAGCCAGCAAGAGCCAGATCCTGGTGAGAGTCACATCTAATCCTGGAGGGTTACCCGTCAAGGCCATTTCCGCAGAGCATTGCTCCAGGTAGGGTGAAGTTAAACCTTTAAAGACAGTGCCTAGCACAATTTGTGGTACTCGCATTCTAATCCTCTTCTTCTGTCAATTCTGTTGTCTGATTTCTATTCTTGACAGTAGCTAAAACTCTAGTGTCATACAACATTTCTCCAACAATTTTGACTTGTATTCCCTTGAGTCTCCACCCAAAAATCTAGTTGCAGTTAGTTTGGGCTGCTTGGACTAACATATTACAGCCAAACCCAATATCTTCCCGTTACAATTTTACTACAGGACTTAAGGCATGACGCTGACAATGCAATCAACGAATTGTAATAGATCAAACAAGAGATCAATTTCAGTAGAGTGGGTTCACTTGCATGTCTAAATTAGCATGGGAAGAGGATGCTAACATAAATTGTATTATATTTCTAGTTGCTCAAACTTTATTAGATGTCTTGAGCATAAAGCTTCCATAAATCTACCCTATGAACTGAATTGCTCTATAATGGTTACATTACCAGCCTATATCTTTGCAAATGTTTTTGTACATGTATGTAAAATCTGCAAGTCCATGTGTGTGTGACAACAATGATGACAATCCTTGCTCCAAAGGTTTAGATCAGCTAAGTGAGTCCTTGAGGAGAAAAACAATAGGATCCATATACATGAGTTCTATATAACAATTTATTCCTGCCTATAGAGATGTCCTCCATTGCTCCCCTAGTAGCCATATCTTTGCTTATCAGAATCTCTCTAATACTTTTGTATGTATCTATGTATTTATAAAACTTATGGATTGAACATCATGAGAGCTCTGGCTCATCATATTAGAGCAAGCCAAGTGTAAGGAAAAAAAGGGGAAAAAAATGCTCTTTCAAACCATGTGAAATATGGAAAGAAAATCAAGCTGATGTCTGTGAACAACTGTACTAAATAATTAAAAAAAAAAGGAGCAGATAAATACTGTAAGTCTAAATAATGTAGGAACAGGAGATCAATACAGTATCCTTATGTTTGGTAACATGGAGAATTCTGGTGGTAGATGTCCAGATAAGTTATTGTTCTCCACAAGCCTGTAAAATCATTTCAACAAGTACATGTAATTGTGAAGAACTGGTAAACAAGATTCAATTAAGAAATGCATCCACGAATTGTTGAAAGTCTCAATCCACAAGGGAAAAGTAGAAATGCATTGAAAACTCACAAGTGCAGAAGGCTGGATAGGTTTGAAAGGCTGGGTGGAATTTGACCATCAAATGAGTTGTTGTCCATGTGGCTGCAAATAACACAGATAAAATACACATACAAGAAATCCAACTCGAAGCTGAGTTGATGATGCATTTGATCTGGAGATCCACTCACACGTGTTTAACAGAAATCAAGTTGGCAAATGACTGCGGTATTGGACCTGAAAGTTGGTTTTGGTCGACTTGGAACCTAACTAAATTTGAAAGATTGCCAAGCTCATCCGGTAAAGTACCTGATAACTCATTGCCATTCAGGAGCCTGTACAGACAAATAGACAATACATTACAAGATCTCAAACTATATTACAACTAGAAAGAGAAGATTATATCCATATTCCATATGTTATAACCAATATATCTTGTGTAGATTCTGTAGAATGACTGCATCATAAAATTCATGGCTTGCAGCATTAGTGCAGTGTTTTCGCTTCTCTTCAACCAGAGAAAAGAACATGGGAATTATTCCTTCATGAGGATCATTCTAACAATTCAGCGTAGCAATCTTACAAGAGTTTCAATGACGTGACGTTTCCTATCTCCTTGGGTATAGTGCCCGTTAGAGCATTCCACATGAAGTTCCTGCGAGAAGAAAACGATGAAGACATTAGCATGGCAGAAAGTGCAACCTGGAACCCTTTTGATAAATAAACTTTTTCATAGAACAATTTATATCAAGTGATAAAGCTCACATTACATTATCTTAAGATGAGATAGCTGACCAAGTTGTGGTGCTAGACTTCCCGAGAGATTCATAGTCATTAAGAAGCTTCAGTAATAAAGAGAAACTGAGTTAAATACCAACAGAAACATATACTAAGTACTAACTCAACTCTTTTAGTATCTAAGATTCTAAATAACAGAAACTTAATTATGAAATTAATAAAAACAAAGAAAGACGAAAGAGCTATACAGCTCGCGGACATGGAAGTAGCCATCAGTCCCAACCCCTTGAAAACAGAAGACCCCAGTCCAGTTTGATGCACATGGGTCGCCCTTGTTCCAGTTCCTCAAATGGTTCATAGGATCAATCAAACTTCTCTTGACTTCTGACAATGCATTCACTGCAAATGGAACAATCATATGCCAATAATTAAGGTTTATATTTATATTTTCATAAGCCTAATCAAATCATATACCATACTTTCACTCCACACATAATAATTCGGACTTAAGAGTATTGAATCAATGAGAGAATTAGTGCCGAAGGAAAATGATAACTTTTATTACATTATTTTTTAACATTTTTTAATATTTTTATGAATATTTTTAACATTTTATAAATATTTTTATAGATTTCATATTATTACATTATTTGGTTTGATCAACTTGTTTAAATAGTTGAACCTAAATTAGAAGTCTTATTAGTTCACTGTCTAGTACGATTTTAAAAACATTAATACCCTTTAAAAGACAAAGTACATTGAGTATAATACATTTTCATTGTATCTCATGTTTCGTTTTGCTGTTGAGTACCTCCTATTAAAAATAAAAAGTCATGACAAGCAAATGTGTATATACAAGGATTAAAAGCTACTGATAATTAAGTTTAGAATCATTAAAATTTCTGTTTTATTATTAAAATATAAAACTTCTCCTTAATCCTAAATAAAATCTATACTTAAGCAATAAGTCCCATATTTAATTCTTCTATTGCATATATAATTTAAGAGTCCGAGATGGCTTTATGCTAAACACCATAAAAGAATTTTTTTTTTCTTCATAATACGCTGGTTGTCAATTCCTACGTGTTGAGATTAATATTACTAATATTTGGACGTTTCAAATTTATCCACGCCAAAAAGTTTGAAACTACCAATTTTAGAGGTGGCTATATCACATAATATCCCTTTATAATAATGTTAATTTATTTCTTACAAAATTTACAAAAATAACAAGAGGCTGTATTGAGTGAAATTGGCGTTCCTAAATTAAATTTTAGTGGGACCAGTTAAATTTAGATGTAACCATCTAACAAATTATGTAAAATTTGTGAAAAATTGTATAAATATTTCAAGAAGATTATATATTTTTAGTTCACTTACATTTTATTTTATTGGATAACTAACTCTTCTATTTTGAAAATTTATAAATATCTCCTTTAAAAGAAAATTACACCACTCACATCAATCTCCTATCAATTTTTACATTACTTTTCACTTATCTTTCTCTTCAATTTTTTTTTTGGATTTTTAAAATGATAAAGAGATTTTTATAATAATATTAAAATAAAAAAAATGAGAGAGATCCACTCATGATAGAAATAATTATTCCCAATTTTGATTATTCTATTGTAAAACCTTAAGCTATTCCACCTTTGCTAAGTCTAATGTCACTCATGCTACGTTTGCAACATAATTTGCTCTTTAAAAATTATAGACTTTAATGTGTGTGTGTACATATATATATATATATATATATATATATATATATATATAAAATTTTTACGAGGTATTTTCACTTAAGATAATGAGATTGTCACTCCCCAATCTTTATAAAGTATTCTCTAATAAAATTTCATCACATAACATTGTACATAAATTTTGTCTTAATAAGACTATAGCTTGCTTGTCACTAAATTGTACCTTTATGGTTGATTTTAATGCAATATAAATGAGAGCTTTATGTTATATTAATTGTCAAATAATAAATACAACTGTGTAGTATAAGAATTAAGAAACAAGAAAAGAATTCTCACATTAAGGAGGCAAAATAACATGTTATATTATATATACGTAAGTCAAATTGCTTGCAAACTTTGTGGATGCATTTGAGCACATTAATTTCCCCTACAAACTGGCCCTAAAGCATTTTACGAATTCACCTTCTGTAGGATCTGTGCTCTGTGCAGCTGCTGTGAGAATCAAATAACAAGCTGAAGCAGCCAAGGCATATCCATATATCCTCAGACTCGGCATCATAATAACCTAGAAATTAAGGCAGGTTAAAGAGAAAGAAAATTAAAACATCAGGCACTTCTAACATGAATTGATATAATAATCAACCAAAAATACATGTGGAAATTCTGTAATGTCATTTGCCAATTAGGGTAACATTATTAACTAAAAAAGTAAAATAGAAAAGCGGATGAGGTAAAGCTTGTGCGAATTACAATACCAAATTAAAGTTGGTTTTGCTCCTTCCTCTTTATGGAGACAAAGCAAGAGCTCAAGATTGCAAATTACCCAGCTTGATTTTTCACACAAACCAAAACAGAAAGGCATAATTAATGAGAAGCTAAAGTAGGGGAAAACGTGCCTGTTCAGCTAATTATATATGATGCTCAAACTCATAATGAATAAAAAAAAAAAAAACTCAGTCGTATACATATCTTTTCAATTGAATAAGGGAGAAGCTCTTACTTGAGAGCTGGAGATGAGTATCATGTCTAAAACCCCAAGTGGGAGATTGTACATGGCAGCTTGAAATCCTAGGAAGCAGATAATACCAAGTGGAGGTCACTCTGTGGGGACTTCTTTGATAAGTCCTGTCTCCATGAGGTGCATTACGACGAGAGAGAATGAAAAAGAAAGAATTTTTGTTTTGTTTTGTTTATTTTTTATTTCATGAGAAAACGATATGAGATGGCAACTGTTGTCATGGTTTGTTCATCCACTCTAAATATTTAAAAAGACACCAACTCAAATTGGCTTCTTTAGTCGATATTTTATTCATGATAATTATATGGTTTGGATTCTAATTATGAGATTTTTTTATTGATAGATGATTTGTAATCTTATTAGAAATCATTGTTGAGTTTGGTAGTTTACCTTGGCCTTAGAGTGAAGAGAACCTCCCATCACCGTTTTGTGTATAAAAAAAAATATTTAAAAAAATAAAACAAATTCTATGGAAATGATGCAACTTACGCATCTCCTACTCTTTCATATAAGAGTGGTTGGAAATACGTACTGTCCTCAAGTGATCGATTTCCACCCAATATGTTTTGTTTGAATGCATCTTATGGATGTGGTTGGAGTCGTAAACTGATTGCTACTGAAATGCTAAATCTTATTCTAAGGTTTTGTAAATGATAAGAATTTAATTAATCGCTGTAATTTTCCAAGTGCTATCAGTTAAAATGAATTGAATGAAATTGTTGAGTTTTATCGATGTAAGATAAATGCTGGTTGAACAATTTGTCCAAATTAACATCATTTACAACTTTTGATTGTAAATTAGTTTGATTAAGATAATTTTTATGCGAGAGGGTGAGCTTCAATGTAACGGGTCCTAGTCCTAAAAATGGTCTCTCCACTCACAAATACATCTAGCTCTCTTCACACCTCACAATTCTGAAAGCTTTGAGTATGACCACCCTAAAAATTCTCTAATGCTATGTTTCAATTGGGGATTAGAGAGAAAAAATGAGGAAAGAGAGATGTTTATCATATACATTTTTCTTATTTGAAAGTTTTATAAAAGAAAAAAAAAAATAAAAAATTTTAAATAATCCTCCAAAACTCTCCCAAACTAATTTTCGTGAACATTTTAAAATTTTTTTAATTTAAAAAATTTTAAATGATTTAAAATATTCAAAATAAAATTTTGTCAGTAAGTCTTCTATTCTCTTTTTTTTTTCTTCATTTCCTTTAAATTATTTTCCTTCACATTCTCTTTAAACTCCCAAACATAACCAAGTGAAATCTTAATATAAGTGGATGTTTGCAAAAGATTAATTTTTAGGAAAAATCATTTTTTTCAAAAACTCTTTTAATAAAATTTTAATTATAAGTTATTTTAATCACAAAATAAAATAATACAAATACACATTAACTACAATACGGTCACATTTGCAAACTCTAAACTGCACCATGAATTTGGAGGACCTAAATTCAAACTAGAATGGTGAAATGATACATTTAATTGTTAATTTAAAAGTTGTTATGTCAAATATATAAAGATGAGAAATTACTCACGAGTTGTCTTTATTAATAACAAAGATAACAATTTTTTAATAGCAAAAAAAATATAATAATAAATGTTTAGTACAACCAAAAATAGAGATAATAAAAAAAATTACAAAAGGGAAAACAAAGTGTATAACTAGATACGAGACTAGCAGAGTTCTGAAAATCGAACCAGATTGGTCGGTTCAACCGGTCGGACCGGAAACCGGTTCCTTCACCGGTTCGGACGATCTCTTAGAACACGTAGAGTCAAAAACCGGTCACAACCCGATGAACCAGTTTCGAACCGGTTGAACCGGTCAACCCAGCACCGGTCTGTACGGTTGCCGATTCTCATCCAAGGTAAAAGCCAAACCCTTCAGACGCACTATAAGAGGAAGCACGGGACGAAGCCATTTGGGTGCAGGAAATGCAGGAAGCCATTTACTGTGCCGTGTGAGGGGATTGGAGAATGCATGAGAAGAACTGTAGGAAGCTTGGTTCTACATCTGTGGCTTCGATTTTAAACACAAGAGGTCCCTTAAGGATCACATCCGTGCCTTCGGCGACAGCCACGCTCCGCATACTGTAAAGAGTTGTGATCAGCTGGGTGAACTGCAAAGAAGAAGGGGATGAGGAAGAAAAGGAAGACGAAGATGACAACAATGAATACGAACCGAAGGGAGATAGAGAGGGAAAGAAATGAAGTGTGAGATGATGGAGATTGGAGACAAAGGAATACTTTTCGGAAAATGAGACGAAACCACTTTATCAATAACTTATCTATCTTTGGCCACTTAAAAACGTACGAAGCCTGACGTTGGGGTATAGGGAGAGATTCTAAATATTTACAACATCATATTTGTCCCTACTCAATTTATTAGTGAAATGAAAGGTAACGGTATTGCATTTACTGCAGGAAGTGGCGATCTTATCAAACTAAATGAAATTTTTTTTATGTTATTTTATCTATAATAATGAGAGAGAGAGAGAGAGTCATGAAGATATTTAAAAGTATTTGGTGACTATACATGAGAGAGCAAACATGTTATATTATTATATGAATTAATATTATGTTATTAATATGAATGTAATATTTTTTTATTTTATAATATTATTTTTTATGTTTTAAATAATTTTATTATTGATTTATATTATATTTTTATAATTTTTATTTATTTTATTAGTATATAAATAATTATATATATAAATATACTTATATTTATATATAAATATAAATATATATTTAATTATATTCTGATTCGATTACGATTTGATCATAATTAATTTATTAAACTTTAAATCAGTACCTCAATCGATCCAGTAATCGATTTAATTTTTAAAACCTTGGTCGAGAGGATGTATTAAATTAAGTAACTCGAAAATCTTCTCGGCCTTAAAGAGAACCCGAATGCACTTAGAAAGCCAACAACATGGATAAAGGAGAGAGAGGGAGAGAGAGAGAAAGCATATGAGGATTAATTACAACTGCAACTACTCCTTGCCGAATATTAATTAGTAATGTTCTTTCGTACCTAACTAGCGTAACGGGAAAACTTAAAAAGAACAAGTAAAACTAAAAAGTAATAATATAACATTTAATTGTGAATAAAAAATTACTTATAATAATTTTTAAAAATATATTTAATAAATCATTATTTTTTTATTTTACATAATTTAAAATTATATATTTATTACTTATTTTAGACTTATTATAATATTTGTTAGTATTTTTAATATTTAATATTTTTCTTTATTCAAAAAACTTTAATAATAATTATTGGTTCATAGATTTTCTCTTTTTAAGATTTAGAATTATGACTTATTAACTATCATAATAAATATATTATAATATTTAAAATTCACATTATTATTATTTACTATATAAATATTTTTTATTATAATCAAATATCAAAATAAGAATGTGGAATGACATGCTCAAAAAGACACATGATAAAGTCAAGCTATTTAGTTTTTTTTTATGTATTCAGAATATTTTTTACCAGAAAGATAAAGAACTAATCTCTTATCTTTTGATCGTGTTCCTTACATGGAGAGGCCTATTATATTTAATTTATTTTATATATAAAATAGATAGATAGATTAAATTATATAGTTAATTTACTAATAAATTTAATTTAATTTCACATTCTCATGCACGGTTGATTGTGATGTTACTTATGGGTTACGGCCATCAATCCTCGTCAGTCGCCATGCGTTCAAAGTCGTCTCAACTTAACGTGCGGGGTAAAGACAAGAAGAACACGACGATTACTATTTACTTTCCTCAGGCGCTTTAGGTCATTTGAACTTATGTGGAGGGGCAACAATCTTAGCGCCTTATGTATCTTTATCTATAGCCCCTAACATCTTTTTCCTCTTATCTGTTCTTCTCTTTCGTGAATGAAACGCCCAACAAATATTTATACGTGGCTTTTACTTCTTCCTCTTGGAATATAATATAATAGACTAGTTTGTTTGCTAGTGTGAAGTGAAATACCATATCAAAGTCAATCCTTTTGTTTTTTTTACAAGATATTCTTGCTCTCTTTAAATGTAAGGCTAATCCTTATTTCAGAATTAGGATATTGATACTGTGTTTAGTTTGACAGTTACCTCAACCAAACCTAATTTCAGTTGTTCAAACATGATTTTGTCTTTTGTAAACATGTTTGGCTGTCTTCTTATTCCAATGCATCAAACTCACTTTTGGCCATGGAAGCAAGTTTGACAGAAGCAATATGTAGTTGCTTTTACATTTGCGGTTAGAAGCATTTAGAGAGTTGAATTGTTATTTTTCCAAAACTAACATTCTCTTTCATTTCTTTATCTTTTTTATTTCAATTTTTTCCATTATATTTAAAAATCATATTATCTTATTGTAAATAATACATGTTATTTAACAATTAATGAATACATAATATGTAATAATTGTGTTTATTTTATGTATTTTATTAGTTATTAGACAAATGTTATATATTTAAATTATAATTTTTTTAAAAAGGCCAAAAAAATTAATAGTATCAAAAGTGAAAAAAAATTATTATTACCTCACTCGTATCATTTGTTAAATTATATTTAAAAATGCATGAAAGAAAATAATAAGAGTAAATTAGATAAAGTAATATAAAATACATACTCTTTTTAGTAATTACATGTCCAAAAGTGATTTCGATAAATAATATTCAAATAATATTAATTCTTTCAAAATTATTTTTCAGATGAAAGTTTTCAAACATAAATCGCAATTAAATAAATTCACTTTTGAACAAAATCAAGTTTACAAAATTAAGTTGATCTAAAATCAAGTTTGTAAAATTTAATCCAAATACACACTTAAAACTGCTCATACTTATAAAATGTTTTTTTAACAAAATTTGAACATCTGCGTTACAAGAAAAGTTCTTCTTATTAGAGTTCAACTAGTTTCTCACTAAGCCAAACCTTTATTGGTATCAAAGCCAATCACATAAATTACTCAAAAGCTTCTATTAATAGTAAATCCTCCTAGTTGTATCCTAATCATGATAAGCAAAAACTAATAAATAAAAAAATATTAGTAATATGTATAAACCCGCCCGTGGTATTCGTGTGAATTCGGCGACAGATTTCAGTTGATACAGAAGTTTACGTTATAATCAATTACGCTTTAAATAGGACAATAGTTAGTTAATTCAGTATCATTTGTCACCTTCACAAATATATATACAAATTTCAAGTGACCAGTAATATCCTAAAAGTAAAATAATCTTTTAACTGACAGTAAAATCTTTATACACCGTGCTGTCTGTCCCAAGTAAATTCTTTAGCGGGAGCCTACGTCAGGAGATCTATTGTTTCCCATTCTTTACAAGCAAAGGCAAATGCCAGTATAAGGTCTATAAACACAAGAAAATATACTATTTCAAGGAGACTAGTATGGCATAAGTGAGAAACTATGGT
Source organism: Castanospermum australe (assembly GCA_019955255.1). Taxonomy (NCBI): domain Eukaryota; kingdom Viridiplantae; phylum Streptophyta; class Magnoliopsida; order Fabales; family Fabaceae; genus Castanospermum; species Castanospermum australe. Next base: position 317,087 of record NSJW01000757.1, read on the forward strand.
CGCAATAGAGAAATTCTTAAGTAGACTTAGTATGAACAAGTTGAGTGGATTAAACCAATAGGAAACCAAAACATCATCATTTTACATTTAATAAAAGGCTTTCTACATTAAAATTGATAATGTGTCAATTTTATATTGGCATAAGTCTACACAAGAATCTCTCGTAGGGACGACACTACAAACAAGTTTGCTTTCTTACTCTATTGAGTAAGAGTAGCAATTGGATTCATGAATTCATGACAATTCTAATCTGTTTATATATAAATTCAATCTAATCCATTCAATTATAATAATAAATCTAATCAATTAAATTAGTTTTAATTAATAGATAATTAATGGATTAATCAAAATATTTATTAAATTCAATTGATATATATATATATATATATATATATATATATATATATATATATATATATATATATATATATATATATATATATATATATATGGTTTGAATAATAAAATGAATTTATATATAAGAGGTGTCTATATGCATCAAGTTGAGAATGAATGAATTGAATATTAATCCATCAAAATTGATTAATGGATAGATTGGATATCATCTATTAAAATAAATTATGGATAAATTAGATAATTTTAACAATATTTTAATAAATCCTAAATGAGTTAATGATTTAATTTTTTTATCTATCTATTAATGATCCAATTTAAAATCTATCTAATATATCCATTTGCCACATGGGGATATGTGTTGGTCCTCCCTTTCCATATAGGCTGATGATGATGCCAGTTTGTTAGCATAACGGAGAGCGTTAGTACTGTCAGTTTCTGGCAACATTGCAGAAGATGTTCTAGATCCCTGACCACATTTATCATGATAGACTCCTTTCTGTATTGTCATGGCAACAACTGAGTGCCAAAGTTAACCTCTCAATACAATCAGTTGGGAAGCAAACCATTCTGCTGTCTAAAATGGAAAATATCATACCAGACTGACAAGCCATATTATTATTCACCTGACACAATATTTTTTACTTTAAATAATTATAGGTTTATTTAGGGTTTATAAAGACCCACCGAATTCAAAATTTTCCTTTGTGCACATTTGGCAGGCAATTGAATGCAATTTTCAGAACTATTTTTACCCAAAACTGTTAACAATCTGTCAAGTTAGTTATCTGTCTAAGCATACCTTTGTAACAAAACAACGGGACATAAAAGGTAGCTTGATGTGTTGCTTGTTAAGAGTGAAAATAAGAAGAGAAAACCTATTCCAGTAAGGAAATAATATTCTCTCTACCCTCATTATTATCCTTTAACAAGCTTTAAAATCTAATATGGCTCAAGTGCAAGTGATAAGACAGAAGAATATCACTCATACTACCGTACGATTACCTTGCAATCAACGTTTTTCCCAATTGATATGGGTTGCATCCCCATCAAAGCTTCAGAAACACAACTCCATGTATACATGTATGTGGATTGGGCGCTTACCCATACTGGTTATAAACCTTCCATAACTTACTTGGACAGCTTGAGCTGAGCTGCTAAAATTGTCAGTACTCAGTAGCAAGGGCCAGTTCTTTGAAAGAGAATGCTTTCATGCCATCTATTTTAATAGAATTGTTAGAGGCAGCAAAAAGATATAAGTATTAGATCTCTTCCTTTAATGATAATCCCACATGATACTGTCAGCAGAATGTTTGAAATTGTAGTACAATAATACTCACTCATATGTTAAATTGTAAGTGCAGGCACAAATGTACTAAGCAGCCGCAGTTCGATTCTTAAATACATCCCATTGAAGTACATAGTATCCCATCACATCATGTTCAGAGACAAAGCAACCCTCCTACTCCCACAACTTCAAATCTAAGGCCATATGCAATTTGTTTCCAGGAATCACCAATAGTCCTTGCAAGAACAGTAACCATCCTTAAAATGATGAAATCTATTAGCATCCCTCAAAATGATCTCCCTTCCAGTGACTTTTGCAATCAATTTGATTGCAGAATGGCAATCACCACAAACCCGTAAATTTTTCATAACTCTAATTGGCATCCCTTCAGGCACTTTTAGGAGTCCATATGCTATAGCCAGTTTTTCACTATGATAACCCAAGCTATGTGTCTTCTCTTCCTCATCCACATCATGAAGCACAAAGCTACCATCAGGACAGTACCCAGCTTCCCTTAACAATCCACCTAACCTCTCCAACATTTTCATGATAATAGGCTGCTCAGGGTGGCCCTTGCTGTCTCCCCCAGTGAACATATGTACCTTCTTCTCCACCTCAATCCAACTACAGCCAGGCAATTTGCTGACACTCCTAGATCTTATTTTTTTCCTAAGGACTTCAACATCCTCCCATCTTCCTCTGGATGCATACAAATTTGAGAGCAAGACATAAGGCCCAGCATTTTTGGGCTCAAGCTGTGCAAGTTTCTCCACTGCAACTTCAGCCAAATCCAACTTCATATGGGTCCTGCATGCACCTAACAATGCACCCCAAACAATAGCATCTGCTTCCATCGGCATCTTTTCTACTAGTTTCATTGCATCATTTACCTGGCCTGCTCGGCCTAGCAAATCAACCATGCAAGCATAGTGTTCTATTCCTGGCTCCACTTGATATTTGCATTTCATTGATTCAAAAAATTCAATCCCTTGCTCCACCTTTCCACTATAGCTACAAGCTGAAAGAACTCCAATGAAGGTAACATCATCTGGCGGAACTCCAGAGGAGCACATGTCATGGAAAACTTCTAAAGCTTCCTCTCCCAAACCATGTTGGGAATAACCCGTGATCATAGAGTTCCACATAACAACATCCTTTAAAGGAAACCTGTTAAAAATCTGTTTTGCTTTTACAAGATCACCGCATTTAACATACATTGTAATCAAAACTGAGGAAACATATAAATCATGATCAAATTCAGATCTCACCAACTGGGCATGAACCTGTCTGCCATGATCAAGACTGGCTAGGCTGGCACATACAGAAAGAACGCTGATCAATGAAGGGAAATTCAGCGCAACCCCTTCTCTTTGCATCCGAGCAAACATACCTAGTGCTTCCAACTCAAATCCTTTCCGTTCATAAACCTTAATCATGGCACTCCATGTTCCATCATCCCTTTCCTTCATTTGCTCGAATACCCATCTTGCTTTAGCTACCTCCCCATTTTGGCCAAATCCCATAATCATTTCATTGCAAGCAACTATCGGTTTCAACGGCATTGCATCAAAAAGCTCCGAAGCCTCTTTAATCCGCCCACTCTGAGTGTAACCCATAAGCATTGCCGTCCAAGACACCTCATTTTTCCCAGGCATCACTTCAAAAAGCTTCCTAGCAACATCCACCCGCTGGTTACGTGCATACCCCGAAATCATCGTTGTCCAAGTAATGACATTCCTCAGCGGCATCTCATCAAAGAGCGCACGAGCCTCAGCTAAACGACCCTGTTGACAATATCCTCCAATCATGTTCGTCCTGGCCACCACATCTTTCGCAGGCATCATATGAAATAGGCTACGCGCATCCTCAAGGCGACCCTCTTGCAGCAAGCCACCCAGCATCACCGTCCAGGACACCACGTTCTTCTGGGGCATCTGCCAGAAAAGCGATTCTGCTTCTGCAAGCATACCCTGTTGCACATAACCCCGAACCATCGCGGTCCAGGAAACAACATTCCGCTCGGGCATCGCGTCAAATATTTTCCTTGCTTCGCTGACCATTCCGTTCTTGACGTACCCAGAAATCAAGCCGTTCCAAGAAACGGTGTTCCTGTGGGGCATTCTGTCAAACAGAACCTTGGCTTCACGAGGCTGGCTGCTTTGGAAATAGCCAGCAACAATGGCGTTCCACGAAGCAATGCTTCTATGGGTCTCGGGCATTTGATCGAAAACCCTGCGAGCATTGACGATTTGACCAGCGCGCGCGTACCTTACTATCAAGGAAATCGCCGTACCAGAACAAGCAGTGCTAGTGCACTGTGATCTCGATTGCATACCCCCACGACGATACAAAATTGCGTAACGATAGCACATGCGGTGCTGAGACAATTGGCACGCAACAGCATGCACCGCAAAATGTTTGATATTTGGTCCCTGTAGTTTTTTTTTCTTTTTTTTGAAAAGGTCCTTGTAGTTTCTTTACAAACTCAACTACATCTATCTATGTAACACGACAAGTACAGATGAAATAATCGACTGTAGAACATTTTGTAGTGTACTATGTAACTTGTATAGCTGTTGAAAAGCAAACAATGCAGGTTGACTCAGTTGGTCAAAGGATCTGGATAAAACTTTTATTTTCGTGTGCAAGAATTCGAATTCTTTTTTCCGTTAATGGCCTCCTTTTATGGTTTAGCACCCTTATCAACAGTAATAAAATAGCATATTTTTTCTATTACTTAAAAAATTGGTATTTATTTTTAAAATTCAATAAATAAGAATAATTTGTGTAAGTGTAAAATCTGTGCTATAATTTTTTAGTTTAATTTAAATTTACTGTATAATTTTTGTAAATTATTTTCAAATCTTGGATTGAACGTTATTTAAAAAGTCGAATTTTGTAGATAATTAGAATTATAGTCAAATACATTATATAATGCATTAATACATAATTAAATAATAATGTAAAAAAATTATATATAATAAATCAAGATTAAATCTATATTTATCCTTTTAAAGTAATGATTACTTATAAAAAATTATTTAAAGTTTATTATATATTTGATAACGGAATAAAAATAAACATGAAAAATTCATAAATAAGTTTTATTTGCAAAAAATTGTATACAAACTTACCCATAAATTTTTTACTCATATCTTTATTCTTGTAACAAGCTAACCTTGGAGTAAACTATAAAGACAGTTCTTGAAAATCAACAAAATTATAGATGTATTCCTTTAAAGATTCTAAAATTAAGCAATTTTTTTTTAAAAAAATTTAAAATAACATAAACTTCATTTCCTATTGCTTTAATTATAAACATACCTTTGTTTTATTTTATAATTAAAATTACAATATCTTCAACAAATATAGGAGTCTTTGTAATTGTGAAAACAAAAACTGATGTCTGCATAATTTTGTCAAACCACGTACAAAAGATCTCTGTAATTTACTTCAACATTTAATTAAGTCTATTGACAAATATATTAATTTCCTAAAAATCACAACAGTAGCAACAAGATTCATTTTTCTTTGCTTGTTTACATGAGTATAAAATTTACAAAATCCCGCAGGTGAAGTGCAGACAGTAGCTCGGTCCCTAATAAACTTCCTAGTTCCTACCTCTAATATCATCAGAACCTTAAGTACTGAAAAAATGATAATTAATTGTTATAATTACATTACATTATGTGTGAATGTAGGAGTGTAGTATCAGTACTATGGCATCAGCGAGGAACAATGGTGGGAATGACATCACTGACAAGGTCGCTTCCTGACACAGTTGAGGAGGAAATCTGCTGGTCTGATGCTGATGATGAAGATGATGGTGCCACTTTACCAGAACTATCAGAGGTAACATCTGAGAAACTAGTTTCAGTTTCTGGCAACATTGAGAGAATATCTTCCAGCTCCCTCACCACATCTAGCATTGATGGTCTCTCCTCTGGATTGTCATGGCAGCAACTGAGGGCCAGAGTTAAGAACTTCTCCACACAATCAGATGGATAGCCACCCATTCTTCTGTCTATGATGAAAAACGTCTTGCCAGACTGAAGAGCCACATTGACCTGAACAAAATTGTGTGCCATTAATAACATTGGTTTACTCACTCAGTAGTTCTCATCTCACGTCCTAAAAAACCTATTGGGAATTCAAAATTTTCCCTTTTCTGCACATTGTGCTGCCACTGTCATTAAATTTTCATGACTATTTTTGTCCAAAACAGTCATCATCAATCTGGGAAGTTAGTTGTGTTTTTAAGCTTGTCTTCATAACAAAACAATGAAACAAAGCAGTCTTGAAATTGGAGAGAAAATAAAAGGAGATGGGTAAGTGTTAATTTCTCCCTCCCTTCTTTATGTTAGCCTTTTAATGGCCTAATTTCTAGGGTGTCTGTAATTTAGTGATCAGAGATAAGACACAGGACAAATGGGGCTACTATTAATCAAGTACCTCGCGAACAATGTTTTTCCCATGTGATATTGGTTGCATTCCCGTCAAAAGCTCCAGAAACACAATTCCCAGGCTATAAACATCACATTTGTCTGTCAACTTATGAGTCAACAAATATTCTGGGTCCAGGTAACCCTGCAAGGCAAATTAACACTTTAGACTGTGTTGCTTTCAACAGTGTTAGCAAAGTTATGTCACTGAAGAAAAATTGACCAGCGTAGCACTCCAACACAAGAATAACTCAACACCTTTTTGACAGCTTAATAGCTAAAAATTGTTGTGACTCCCCTTCCCTGGAACATAGAAAAGAAAAAAAGGAAACAAAACTAAAAACAAAATTTGCTGTACCCCCAAGTATCAATTAAGAGTTCTACTAGAAGGTTTGACAAATGACAAGAATAATTTTAAACTACAGTACATCATCTAAAAACTAAAAGGGAAATTAATTACTGTTGCACTTCCATCGGTGTGAGGACATTGTGCAGAATTTGAGCTGTTTACGTAAAGCTAAGTGGGGTCTGATTATTATCCGGTGGTTCACACAAAATATGATGAAGGGTGTGAAATAACATTAATCAAACTAAAAAGGGTAGGAGATGACAAGCCAGAAAAATATCATAATTAAATCTCCGAAATTGCATAAAAGGTCTCAGTTGCATAATTTATGCAATAAAAAACTTCTCAATATAAACTTCAAGTCCTCAATATTGGAATTGAAATCATTTCTAATTTTTCTTTAACTAACTTACTGGCGTTCCCTTCACAACTGTTGACACATATTTAGGCACAGTTCCTTCATCATCCAGGTATGGTGCAAGCCGTGAGAGTCCAAAATCAGCCACTTTAGGAGTAAACTTGGAGTCCAGAAGTATGTTACTGGCTTTAATATCTCGGTGGAATATAGGAGGGTTAGCCTCTGTATGAAGATATAGTATGCCTTTGGCTGAACCCATTGCAATTCGCAACCTTATACCAAAACTTAGGCCTTCCTTGGTTTTACTTCTAGCTGCCACATCATAGGATCCATAAACTTAGACCATATCTTATATGCAGCATTGAGAACTTCAACAATTTAAAATCATGGCTTGGAATTAAATATATCACTCAAAATGGTTTTGTAGCAAATTTCAATTGAAATATTTTCTGAAGGCAGCAGATTTTCAGGGTGGTGGAGATAATTTTAAGAACCACAAAAAAAAAAAAAACTTTAGAAGCTATATTTTAAATTTGATTTTTTTTTTTTTTTGCCCTTGCCATGTGTAGAAAGAAAACTATTTTAACAATAAAATCAGTGTTAAATGTTATTGCTTAACTTTGAGATAACCTACATAAAGTCTACAAGGTAATTGAGTGTTCAGTTTAGATTGGCATTGACATTAAAAGGAAAAAAAGTTAACAGTATTTTTCTTTTTTGGCTCTTGTGCCCACATTCTCTTATTTCTTTCTCTTCTACTTTAATGACTTCTGACTCTTTCTTTGTCTCCATATTCCACTTCTAGTGCTATGTTATTTTATTAGTCCTTGTCTTTTCTTTCCCTCATGCAGCTTTCTTCCATTTTAGCTTCTCTCTTCTTGTTCTTTACTTATATGGGTAGACTGACAAAACAATTATAAATTATGGAAACTGCCACTAAGTTCACATCAACCATGATAAAATCACCAATTGTGTCTTATACATCAGAGTTTATATTTGAAATGCTATTAACCTTATGAACCCTAAACATTTACCGAAAAGATATTCAAAATTGCATGAGTGCATACAAGTTTTTTTGCAAATGAAGCCTAAAACTGAAGAGCAAAATACAAGAAGAAGAAAAAGAGTTAATATGAACAAAACAAAATAAAGTGGTAGATATCTATTTATATTTGGCATAGACAATATTGCTAATTTTAATACAAAAAGTCCAACAATTTCATACCAGAAATCCAGTCCCTTAGGGTGCCATTGGGCATGAATTCATAAACCAGCATCTGAACCAACAGAAAGAGTCTATGAGAATAATGTTGTTGTCAAGCTAATATGACAAAACTTATGTCTAAACTAAGATTACATATTTGAGTTCAAACATAAGCTTTCTTCAATATATTAAGAAAATTGAAAAGACTTGGAAAATAACTAAGTCCATATTGACGTAACTTGAATATCTAGTGACAAATTCAGAAATTTGTTTCAGCATGCCATTCAATTAATTGAGTAATTAAGTACAGAGCCCATACTAGAGATAAGCTCATCTCACATGTAGGCTTAACAGAATAGACACCCCCAAACCAGATCAACAGAAAGAACCAACATAAGAAAAGGCTTAAACAGACCAGAGACAAACAGGATGCAGATTAGTTCAGGAACTAATAGAATCTGCTTTCTATCTTGTTAAGACTGTAAGAATAATATCGGTGATGGGTAGGTAACCCATTTCAGTATCCACAAGGGAGGTCCCTACTCTCTCCCTATTAATAGTTAGGTTGCCCCATTAATGATGTACATCAAAATATTGAGAGGGAAAGAGAGCAAGAATCTCCATAAGCTATTACAAATCTAGAAGACGGTGGAATTAAGCACCAACACTACACCAACACTATAGCCATGGATGCTTCAAGCACCCAAGGATTAAATCTCTCAAATGTGTCAGGTAACCCTAAAAACTTATCTCTGAAGTATTCTGTAGATACACACTATATGATTGAGAGTAGGGTTTACATCATTATGAAATTTTAGCAAAGACTTCAAACTTAACAGCTAGATGAATGTTTATATTACGCTATGGAATTGTTCAATCATTTATCCAGACTCACTCAAAACCTATTCTTTTCTCATTTACATTCAAATTCTTCAATGAAAATAGATGCAAGATGATATAAATAACAAAAGTACAGCTTTAAGTACCACACCTGCTCCCCTTCTTCATTGCAGTATCCAATCAGTGAGACAAGATTTCGATGATGTAACCTTGATAAAAGTTCAATCTCAGTCAAAAATTCTTTTTGGCCTTGTAAGGAACTCTCTTCTGCACGCTTTATGGCCACAATTGTTCCATCAGATAAAATGCCTTTATAAACATTCCCATAACCTCCTTGGCCAACTTTAGTTGAGCTGTTAAATTTGCTAGTTGCCAGAGACAATTCTTTAAAAGTAAATGCTTTCACACCATCTATTTTGATTGATATATTAGAGGCTGCAAAAAGAACAAGGATTTATATCTCTTTCTCCAAAGATAATCCAAAATTACACTATCAGCAGAATTCCTTAGAATACTTACACTTATGTTTCCTGGAAAGCTTCTGCTGGTATTTGACATGTCTTCTAGAAATCAGGAGAGTGATTATTGCAGACACTGCTAAAGCACATGCAACACCTGCTATTATAGCAGCTACTAATATCCCTGTACTAGTTTTGCTCCTCCCTGACTCAGTAATTACTGTAACCATAACAGAAAAGTCAAATTAGAGAAACTCAACAAAAGAAATACATGTTATAACCCAATTATGAATAACTAAAAATTTAGACCAGTTGTGAGAGGTACTCTATCTGATTCATCAACATAAATGCTAATTCTGGGCAGAAACAAAGGACACTAATTCTGCATTGATGTTTATTCTTTCATTGATCATGATAACTAACTCCCTTTTATTTTTTAATTTTTTAAAATAAAAGGTTGCTTTGGTCTTAAGTGGAGTGATGGGCATTAATACTCTCATATTTGCAGTGTACAACTGAGTATAAAACTGGACACAAACAGGTACATGGCTTCTCCTTGTACGTGACCAAAATTTTACAAAACATAAGCCATATAACCTTAAATAACTTCAGAATTAACATTTTTGAGCAACACCTTAGATCAAATCAGATTTCCCCTTGTGATGGTGGCTTCATAATTTGAAAAGCTGAGCAGTGGTATAAAACTAATAGAGAACTTATAATAATATGAAGCTTGACAAAAAACAAAAATACTAGAAGAGTGTGCAACTTCTTTGCATTATGAATGTTAAATTTCCCATCACTTCTACAAGCAGCAAAAGTAATTTCCATTAGATTTGTGGCTAAACAGTACATACATTTGTTGGAATGAAATGATAATAATATAGTCAACTTGGCATAAATTAGTTAGAGTAAAATCTACTTTTGGTCCCTTATGGATACCTTCTTGATCAATTTTATTCCATAGAGATTAATTTTATCCATTTAGTCCCTCAAAATTCACAACAATTTCGTTCCTTTGAGAAATTAAATTGATAAAAATTAAAGGAACAAAAGGATGAAATTTGTGAGTAACTTGAAACTTGAGGGATTTAATAGATAAAATCAATCTCTAAGGGACAAAATTGATAAATAAAATATCTTTCAGGGATTAAAAATAAATTTTACTCAATTAGTTAGGCACTGTATAAGATCAGATAAAATGTGCAGATTAAGAAACTTACTATCTGCATAAGGCCCCAGAAGAGTGAAGTTCATGAGTTCATATGGTCCAAAGAAATCATTGCGAGTAAATTGCCATGATGTAAATATGCCTTTAATGCGACGGACCTCACTTGTATTGAACACACTAGAGTGGGAATCATTGTACAAAGGAAAAAGTTTCAAATACATTCGAAGACGAGGTCCCTCTTCCCAAGCATACGACTCTATTGATAATTGATCGAGGTCTAAGTTTAAGGACTGAGTTATATATAATTCAAAAGAAGTTTTATAGGGAGGAAAGTAAGAAAAACTGGGGCTTTTCAATCTGTATCCAATTCTCAGAGGTGCTGCACAAAAGCAGGGAACAGGGGAAGAGGGGGCATATTCATAGAAATTATCCACTGGGCAAGCTTGAACTGGACAGACAACTGTTTTATTTCTTGAGTCTTCTGCTCTTTGATCTCCTTCAGGTCCACAATATTGACCAATATTTTGCACGTTAGAATTCTTGCAGATAGGATTGCCGGAAAGCCTTCAAGGAAAAAAGAAAAAGAAATGATAAGAAATTTATGTGACACTAAAGGCAAAACCTTTTTTTTTTTTAATAAAAACTAATGAAAAAACAGGATTGTGTTAAAAATAATAACCATGAATCACAAAGAATATAACAAAGAAATATATCTAGTTTCTGAGATTTCTTCAAATTAGATGTAAAATGAGTAGCAAAGGAGTTTCGAGAATGAAATAATCCTCAAAAGTCTAACTGAATAGCACACAAGACCAAGCATGCATCCTAACTTCCAAAGACCATTATTTTGTATCTGAATAATCATAAACCAGAAACCTATTATCAGGAATCCATCTGATTTCTTTCTTGCCTATTTGACATTGTTTCCAATGTCAAATTCCACCCTTTTCATTAGTCTTTTAGCCATTTTAAAACAGAATTTGACCTACTTGTTCAGTTTCCCCTTTAACTCGGCTATTTCCATTTTGCTTGATGTTTCATTTTAAATCAGGTTCAGTAGCAAAGATAGGTCTATTGCAAGCCTTTGCCTGTGATTCTTACACACACACACACACACACACACACACATAGACACACAATCAGAGGGATAAGATATCCTCCCAAAAAAAATTATTATCTCAAAAGACCCTCCAGCCCTTTACATGTCCAGCAAAGAAATCCTCTAAAAAAATATCATGAGTGGAATACCATGAGGAAGCCAGAAAAGAAATTAAAAAAAAAATCCACTTGAAGGTTGTAACTTGTAAGGCAAAGAACCTATGAGCGAAAGCTTTTTACGTTGAGTTCCAACCAAATGGACAATATCTATCATGAGAGTGCACTTCTACAAAGCTCTAGGGTATCTGAACAAACTCATTGCTCATAAGGATACCAAAGCTTATTCCATAACTTCTAGGCAACCTCACAAGTCAATATGTAAGAATAGGATACCTTTTGCTGTCATTCTTGTAAGATCAAATGATCAATAAAATTCTGTTAGACCCCCCATTAGGAAAGTATACCACAAAAACAAATTTAGAGGGAAAAGGGGGCCACCACACGTGGGAGTTGTTGAAAATGGAGCAAAAGGATCATCTCAGCAGAAAAGCAGTGCACGAGAACAAACAAATTATGGGCTGCATAACAGAATGCTGACGTGGCTGAGGGAGAGAGAAGAAGTGAAGAAAACCAGCATGGGCAGTGATGCGGACTGCATCACCGAATGCTGAGCTGGCTAGGAGAGAGAGAGGAAATGGAGGAGAAGCATTCCGTGAGCAATCCGTGAACGGGCTATATAACGGAAGGGAGCTGTAGGAAAGAAGGGGGGGAGGAAAAAAGGAGAAGTGGGCAGAAAAGGGTGGAGGCTGCAATCCCCTACAAGTGATTGCATTTTCTGTGTTCCGTGTATTTTTTTCTTCTTCTTTCTTTGCTATTGCTGTGATCCTACCAGCACTGAAACATCATCAGAGCTGGGTTGAGGAGAGGGTAGTTGAGAGAAATAATACAAACACACATTTTATCATTTCTGGATTTCTGGGTTCCTAACAAACTGGTATCAGAGCTCCCGATTGAGGGGGCTGTGGATGGTGAGGTCTAGGATGGAGAATCGTGTAGAAGCATTGGAGAAGGGTATGGAGCATTTGAGACAAGACCTTGACAGGTTGAGAATGGAGACACAACAGGAGAGGATGGAGGCACAGCAAGACAGGGAAGAGAGGGGAGCTCAATGGGCCAGAATGGAACATACCCAGCAGTAGATTCTGTAATGGATGAAAGGGAAGGAACCCGTACCACCTAGGAGGCATACTGACGCCGTGACAGAGGAAGAAGGGGAGGTAATTTTGCAGGGAAGAGCGGGCTCCAGTGGGACTGTCACAGGACCCACTCGGAATCCACCATTGGAAGATAGGGGGAGAAAGTTAGAGATACCTTTGTTCACTGGTGATGATGCACTCGGCTGGGTAAACAAGATAGAGAGGTATTTCCAGGTGGATTCCCTTGAAGATAATGAGAAGTTAGATGCTGTGATGGTAGCCATGGATGGAAAGGCACTGAACTGGTATGCATGGTGGGAAACACATAATCCACATGCAAGCTGGACAGAATTCAAGGCAGCTGTAGTACGGCCGTTTCAGCCTTCCTTAGCTCAAAATCCGTATCAGTTGCTATTGGGACTCTACCAATCAAGGACGGTCATGGAGTACCGAGAGCAATTTAAGCTCCTCACTGTGCCGTTAGGAGTAGCTGATGAAAGCATGTTGAAGGGGATATTTCTCAACGGCCTGAAGGAGGAGGTGAGAGCAGAAATTAAGCTTCACTGATTGGGAACACTGTCGGAGCTGATGGATTTGGCTCTGCTGGTGGAAGAAAGGGACTCAGCGGTAGGAAGGGGAAGAGCTGGACTGAGTTCAAAAGGGATCAGCAAGCCTTACTTTTCCAGTAGAACAGTTGCTGTAGGAATCGGGACTAAACCGCATTCAAATTATGAGTCTGCTACAAGAGGAGGTTCCTATTTCACAGCTGCTTCCAAGAATGGTGTAATAGGGCAGAAAGCAGGAGAACAACGCTCTGCTGAAGGGAGCAGTTACCCGAAGAGGGGGACTAGATTTAAGAAGCTCACTGAAGCATAAATGCAGGAGAAAAGAAGGAAAGGGTTTGTGTTTTAGATGTGATGAAAAATTCGGTCCTGAGCACATTTGTAAATTTAAACAGTTCAATGTGCTACTGTTGGGCTCGGAGGAAGAGCTGGAGTTGGAGCCGGAGGATGAACTTGAAGAAGAAGGGGAGAAAGTGGGGAGGGATAGGGCGCTGCAGCTGTCCATGAACAGTATCATGGGACTGACTTCGAAGAAATCACTCAAATTATAGGGTGAAATACAAGGAAGGAAGGTGATTGTGCTAATCGATTGTGGGGCCTCAAGTAATTTCATTGATAGGAGGGTAGTGGATGAACTTAATTTACCCATGGCTGAAACCCCTGAGTATATAGTGGAGGTTGGCGACGGACATCAAATTAAGTGTAGAGGAGTGTGTAAAGGGGTGAATATGTTAGTGCAAGGGCTGAACATTACCGCTGGTTATTTCTTGTTTGAGTTGGGTGGAGCAGATGTAGTGCTTGGACTAGACTGGTTGGAGGGGTTAGGTAAAATCAAAGCCGATTTTAAGGAACTAACAATGAGATTCTTGTCAGAAGGAAGGGTGATCACACTACAAGGGGATTCTTCACTATCCCAATCAGCAGCCTCATTTAAGTCCATGGTAAAAGCATTACATAATGACGAGGAAGGGTTTTATATGGAGATTGCCACCCAGTGGGTTGTTCAGCAATTGGATATAGTGGAGTAGGAGGAGCTACAACATGTCTTGGAGGAATTTAAAGATCTTTTCAAAGAGCCTCATGGCCTGCCTCCTTCCAGAATACAGGACCATGCTATAAGGCTGAAAGATGGCGCCCCAGTGCCTAATATAAGACTCTATAGATACCCCCATTATCAGGAAAATGAAATAGAGAGAGTGGTGGCGAAAATGCTTGCAGCTGGGATTATAAGGCACAGTACAAGCCCGTTTTCCAACCCCATAATATTGGTTAGGAAGAAGGATGGGGGCTGGCGATTCTGTGTTGACTACAGAGCCTTGAACAAGGTGATTGTGCTGGACAAATTCTCCATTCCAGCCATAAATGAAGTGCTGGACGAGCTTGGGGGTGCAATTATTTTTTCTAAGCTGGACTTAAAATCTAGGTACCACCAAATCAGGATGAGGGAGGAGGATGTCTCCAAAACGGCATTTCGCACTCATGAAGGGCATTATGAGTTTTTAGTAATGCCCTTCGGGTTAACCAATGCGCCCTCCACTTTTCAAGCATTAATGGATGAGGTGTTTCGTCCATTCTTGAGGAAATTTGTGTTGGTGTTCTTTGATGATATATATACTTATATACAGTATTAGCAAACAGGAACATTTGATGCACTTGGAGCTGGTATTGCAGCAGTTAAGGGAGAATAAGTTGCTGTTGAACAAGAAGAAATGTAGTTTTGGGCAGCCTAAATCAGAGTATTTGGGTCACATCATCTCAGCTGAGGTGGTTCAAGCTGACCCCATGAAAGTAGAAGGCATGACCAGCTGGCCAATACCCAAGGATGTCAAGGGACTCCGAGGATTCTTGGGGTTAATGGGATACTACAGGAGGTTTGTGAAGGATTATGGCAAGATAGCTCAGCCATTAACTCAATTATTGAAGAAAGATGGATTTGAATGGAATGAAGAAGCACAATAAGCCTTTGAGTTGTTGAAATCAGCTATGGTAACCTTGCCCGTACTTGCTGCACCTGATTTATCAAAAACTTTTGTGGTAGAAACAAACGCATCAGGGAAAGGCTTAGGGGCTGTTCTCATGCAAGAGGGCAGACCTATTGCATATCTCAGCCAAGGATTATCCAACAAGGCACAACATAAATCTGTATATGAAAGAGAGTTGATGGCAGTGGTTTTTAGCAGTAAAGAAATGGAGACATTACTTGATGGGAAGACATTTCGTGATCAGAAAAGTTTGAAATACTTAACCGAGCAGCGACTGATGGGAGAAGAACAGCAGAAATGGACCTCTAAATTAATGGGGTTTGATTTTGAAGTGCAGTACAAGCCCGGAGGGGAGAATAAAGCTACCGATGCTTTGTCTAGAAGGATGGACTTCTGTGCTATTTCGACCTTTCATATTATAGATTCGGAGCTGTGGGCAGAAGAACTACAAAATGACAGCAAGCTAAAAGCTATCCCACAAGACTTGGTGGTAGATAAAGACTCGCACCTGGGCTATCTTAAGGGGGGAAACTGTTTATACTATAAAGGGAGACTGGTTTTACCAAGGAATTCTGCAAGGATACCTACCATCCTCCATGAATTCCATGCTACCCCTTTTGGAGGTCATTCATGTTTCTATAGGACCTATAAGAAGATAACTGGCCTGTTGTATTGGGAAGGAATGAAGGGAGATATCAAAAGTTTTGTAGTAGCCTGTGATACTTGTTAACAGAATAAATATAAGGCTTTATATCCGGCAGGCTTGCTGCAGCCATTACCAATTCCCACTCAAGTATAGAGTGATGTTTACATGGATTTCATAGGAGGTTTGCCAAAAGCACAGGGAGTGGATACTATCATGGTGGTCGTTGATCAGCTCACAAAATATGCACATTTCATCCTAATGTGCCATCCATTTTCAGCCAAGGACGTGGCTGAAGTGTTCGTGAAGGAGATAGTAAGGTTACATGGGTTCCCTACTTCAATAGTTTCGGATAGAGACCGAGTTTTCATCAGTCAATTCTAGACTGATCTATTCAAATTATCAGGGACATCTCTCAAACTCAGTTCTGCATATCACCCTCAATCTAATAGTCAAACCGAAGTGGTAAATAGATGTATTGAGACTTACCTCAAGTGTTTTGTTGGAAATAAACCTAGACAGTGGCCTAAATGGTTAAACTGGGCTGAATTTTAGTTTAACACTAACTACAACAGTTCCACTAAAATGTCCTCATTTAAAGCCTTGTATGGGAGGGAACCGCCTGTCTTACTACGGTGCTCTGAGGATTCATCAATGATCGAGGAGATCAACCAACTTATAGCTGATAGGAACAGGATACTGGATGAGTTGAAAGACAATCTGGTGACTACTCAAAATAAAATGAAATTTCATGTAGATAAAAAAAAGGAGAGACGTCAGTTATCAACCAGGGGATTATGTCTATTTGAAAATACAACCTTACAGATTCAAGTCTCTAGCTAGAAAGGCCAATGAGAAGTTAAGTCCGAGATTTTATGGCCCTTATGAGGTAGTGGAAAAGGTGGAGCAAGCGGCTTATAGGCTACATCTTCCTGAATATACCCGTATACATCCAGTTTTTCATGTCTCCTTACTAAAAAAATCAGCAGCAGGGGCAGTCAACCAACAACCCTTACCAAAGAACTTAACAGAGGAATGGGAGTTGAAGGGGTACCCAGCAGCAGTACTCAATGTCAGAACTGCAGCAAGTGGAGAACTAGAGGTATTAATTCAGTGGGAAGACTAACTAGACTTTGAAAATACGTGGGAACCTTTCCTTACCATTCAAGAAAATTTTCCTGATTTCCACCTTGAGGACAAGGTGGAACTTATGGGGGGAGTATTGTTAGACCCCCCATTAGGAAAGTATATCACAGAAACAAATTTAGAGGGAAAAAGGGGCCACCACACGTGGGAGTTGTTGAAAATGGAGCAAAAGGATCATCTCAGCGGAAAAGCAGTGTAGGAGAACAAACAGATTATGGGCTGCATAACAGAATGCTGACGTGGCTGGGGGAGAGAGAAGAAGTGGAGAAAACCAGCATGGGCAGTGATGCGGGCTGCATAACCGAATGCTGAGCTGGCTAGGAGAGAGAGAGGAAATGGAGGGGAAGCATTCCGTGAGCAATCCGTGAACAGGCTATATAACGGAAGGGAGCTGTAGGAAAGAGGGGGGGGAGGAAAAAAGGAGAAGTGGGCAGAAAAGGGTGGAGGCTGCAATCCCCTCCAAGTGATTGCATTTTCTGTGTTCCGTGTATTTTTTTCTTCTTCTTTCTTTGCTGTTGCTGTGATCCTACCAGCACTGAAACATCATCAGAGCTGGGCTGAGGAGAGGGTAGTTGAGAGAAATAATACAAACACACATTTTATCATTTCTGGATTTCTGGGTTCCTAACAAATTCACTCCACTCCTTTCTATCGCAGCTTCATTGAGATTGTTCTTCAGGTATAATAGTGATGACCCAGACTCTTCCTTCCGTATCCAACTATACCAGGTTTATAAGGCAACAGTAAAATATTACAGTAAGTGGCCAGAGACTCAAATTTTGCTCCACCCATCAATTTGCTTCTTTAACATGGAGAATGGAGCCATCCATGACTGCAGAATATTACACTGGATCTGATTCTTAACAACCACTATGCCACTCATAAGAGACTACATTATCTTAAATCTCGCTTACTGACCAGGCCCACATGAAAGAAAAATGAAAAAGGAACATGATTTGAACAGAGAGAGAATCAGATCATGTGGTTGCATGGAATGTATTACTGAACATACACAATGAGTATACCTCAAGGTGACATTTGCTGGGGGGTTCAGATTTCCCAAAATGTCTGAAAGTGAGTTGTTACGGAGATCACTGCATAGATAATGAATTCACTTCAGAAACAACATCATCAAAATCCATTCCATCAACTTAAAACAGAAAATTGCTCGTCAAAATTTATTAGTTTGATGCAAAGAATAAATGTTCTTTGAACAAGCAGTAAATCGGATTCAGAATTTACACTGCAAGTTTAGCACTCATACTGAAGGACATGTTCTGCCATATGCTAGCAGGGATAGACCCAGACAAGAAATTGTTCTGAAGTGACCTGTAAATGACAATGAAAACAAAACATCAAACCAATCTGAAAAAAAAATTGCACTTGTGTAAAAGTCTCAGTGTCTCACTAAATTCTTGATGGAAACTTGCTTCTCATAAATAGAGTTATATTTAAGATATTCCAAGATATTGTTGTAATAATTATAAAAATATTATGGGAGGTACAGGTTGCTGAGTATTTTCTCACAATTTCTGAAGATGAGGAAGATAAGAAAAGCTTTGAGGAATAGATCCATTGAGATTATTATTGGACAGATCACTGCAATACAAAGAAAATTACTGCATCAAACTCAAATTGCCCATGGCTAGCATTAAGATAAATAGATATTCTGAAGTAGATAAGGAAACCAAGAACTTTTCAGATGCAAAAAATAATTCACATACATAGTCGTCATATTGTCTGCAAGTTTATTTGATGGTGTGTGTCCAGTAAAATGATTCCAGCTAAGATCTCTGAAACATGAACAAGTCACAAATTAGCGGGTAGCCAAAACAGGAGAAGTAAATGATCACACTGTCATTAGGCACAATATAAAGCAAAGCCACAAGATATGCTTAAACATACAAATAGCTAAGATTGGGAATTGAACTGAAATCAGGAACAGCTCCTTGCAAACTGCAGTTTCTTAGACTTCTGTTAAGTCAAAGAGGAAACATTAGCTCAAACAACAAAATCAATCACAATTATATTCTTGAATTCATAATTTAAAACTTAACAATAAGCTCTTGTGACTTCATATCCTCCTTCCTTGCTTTATTTTTGTCCTAGGGACATGTAAATTTCTTGGATATGATAGTTGGTTATCCAAACATTCAACCTAGAAGTTTGAGCTCACAAGTGAAGCCCAAAGGATAGCTTTTCAAACGCCTTCAACACACACCTTTACGCGAAAGTTCTTTGGCCTTAAAGAATGAAAAAACACAGACTCCTTGCTATCTCATATTGAAACTTTTTTTTTTCTGAAATCTTAAATCAAAACTTAAATTTGAGAATGAGAAAACTATGGATAGAACACCAGCCCACATGGTTAAAAATAGCTTGGAGGCTGTGTCAAAGAATATTTTGAACTAGCAGTTTACACTGTCAGATGAGGGATGGAGAATGGTCATTAAATATCTGTAACATCCTATATTAATTTTTTTTTAAAAAAAAGAAAAACATAGTTATCCCTAAGAATACTTACAATTTTGCGAGCGTAGATAAGTTTGCATAGGTAGAAGGAATTTCAGTCCCACTGAAATTATTGTTATCAAGTTGGCTGCAAGGGAAAATAAATTAAATATGAAAATCAGAATGATAAGACTGTAGCTAAAATACCTTTTCTGGCTAGCATATGTTGACATTCACCAGACCATGAAATTACCAGCATAAATGCATAGTGTGATGTATACGTGTAAAGTTCTTAGTAAGTAGAGTGCATAAAAGCGACTACTCAAATTTTAATTTGTGAGGTAATGCCAAGAAGTGAGAAGCGGCTTATCAAACCAAAATTCTTAATCGTTTACAAGAGTCCTGCAGTTGACTATTGTATTACATGATCAAAGAATCACCAAGGATGGTAAA
Organism: Castanospermum australe; assembly: GCA_019955255.1. Taxonomy (NCBI): domain Eukaryota; kingdom Viridiplantae; phylum Streptophyta; class Magnoliopsida; order Fabales; family Fabaceae; genus Castanospermum; species Castanospermum australe. Next base: position 337,080 of record NSJW01000757.1, read on the forward strand.
GAGAATCTAAAGGCTACACCATGAGTAGTGATATAAAATGATCTAGAATGAAAGGAAAATGAGAAATAAGCACCATATAGGCTAAAGTAGAATACTAGGAAAGAGTATTTATGGGAAATACAGTGATTTCAGAGGACTATTCATGTTGGAGTTATTCATCCATTTTTTTTTTTTTAATGTTATGTTTTTATTAATCCAACAAAAATACAGGCCTTTTTCATTAGTTTGCTTCTTTTAGTTCTCTTGATAATACCAAGGGTTCTGCTAGTGATATTTCAACTATTTCAGTGTAATTCCTCACCCAAAAATCTAGTTGGAATTATAGGCTCCTTCAGAAAACATACTATACCCAAGATCTACTCATTACACTGTTTATACAAGACTTCAGGAATGAAGGGACAACACAATTCAATTAATTATAAATTTTTAATAGTTCAAACAAGAGAAACTCTTAGAAGTCATCGGAGTAGGTTCACATGCAGAACCGAATTAGCCCGGGAACAAAGGAGAGAAAGAGGATGCTAACATGAGTTGATGACACATTACTAGTTGCTTAAACTTACTTAGGAGTGATAGAGCATAATACTTCCATAAAGCTGTTGTATGAACTCAATTGCACTAATGACTTATGGTCTATCTAGTTCCCACCCTTTTTGCAGTAAGGCAAATAGCAAGTGGGATTACATGCTGAACATCCTCCAAGACATAACCATTACATAAACAGCCTGCATTTCTAAGTGTGTTTTTATACGTATGTATCTACAAGTCCATGTATGTGTGACACTGACAACAATACTAACAAGCCTTGCTCCCAAATGCTGGGATCAGCCAAATGAGTCCTTGAGAAGAAAGGACCAGAATTCTATACATGTGTTCTGTTTTGCCATTAAGTCCTGTCCACTGATATATCCTTCATTGCTCCTCTAGTAGTTAAATGTGTACTTGTATGTAACTATCTCTTTATAAATCTTATAGTTTGAACATCAAGAGAACTCTGGCTCATCATATCAAAGCATGTTATTAACATGTTCACCAATCATCCACCACAAATCAAGCAGATGCATGTCAACAACTGTAATACATAAAAAAAAAGGAAGTTAATAAATCCTGCAAATCTAAACAATGTGGAACCAGAACATACAGTATACGCAACCCCGGTAACATGGAGAATTCTGATGGAAGAGAGCCAGATAAGTTATTGTTGTCCACAAGCCTGTAAAGTCAGTTCAACAAGAAGACACTTAAAATCTCGTAAACAAGTTTCAATAAGAAGAGGTATCCAAGCAATGAAAGTTTCAAACCACAAAGGAAATGAAAAATGGCTTAAATACTCACAAGTGCAGAAGATTGAATAGCTTTGAAAGTTCAGATGGAATTTGTCCATTAAATGAGTTGTTGTTCATGTGGCTGCAAAGATACAAATAAAGCAAATAAAGTAAACGTAAAAAATCCAATCCAAACCAAGGTGATGATTCATTTAGCTTGGAGATCCACTCACAGGTGTCTAACATTGATCAAGCTGGCAAAGGATTGTGGTATAGGACCTGAGAATTGGTTTTCATCGACTTGGAGTCTATTCAAATTTAAAAGGTTGCCAAGCTCATCCGGTAAACTTCCAGATAACTTATTGCCATTCAGGAGCCTGAATAGATAATACATCACAATAAGTGTTTATATTACAGCAGAAAAGAAAAACGTGATATATGTCGGAACCAATATTTGTTTTGTTGCATGATTGCATCATAAAATTTCATGGGTTGCAGCATTAGTGCATTCACTCCTCTTCAATCATGCACGCTAACATACAGAAAGCAGAACATCAGAAATATCCCCAAAAGAATAGCTTTCATTTTAACATAAGTCTTCCTTGTATACTCATAGCCAACTAGACTCCTCATTAGTATCAGCAGAAGCCCAAACTCAATTGCCAATACATACATAAGAAATAAGATCCATCTTTTAAAACAAATCTCACACAATATCTAGCAGGACAGACAACACCTTCTTAAGGTAAAACTTTGATGAGGATCAAATCTAATAATTCATCTTCTTGTGTAAAGGAGTACTCCAAAACAAAGACCAAGTCATCTTACAAGAGTTTCAATGATGTAATATTTCCAATCTCCTTCGGTATCGTGCCTGTCAGATTATTCCACATGAAATCCCTTCAAGCAGAAAACAATGAAGATATTAGCACAGCAGAGGGTATTAGCAGGAACTCTTCTGATACTTTTTCTTTTCTAGAGAACAATTTATTAAATGATACAACTCACATTATCTCGAGTTGAGATAGCTGACCAAGCTGAGGTGCTAGACTTCCCGAGAGATTCATAGTCATTAAGTAGCTTCAGTAAAGTTGTGATAACAGAAAAATAATTAGAAGTCCCTTGAATATTAACTCTGTGCCTTATATAAATAACACTTTCTGATATCTAAATAAAAGAAATTGAAATTAAGAAAAAAAAGAAAGTAGAAGGATAAAGGAGCCACATACAGCTCGCGGACATGGAAGTAACCATCAGCCCCGACCTTATCAAAACACCAAACCCCATTCCAGTTTGATGTACATGGGTCACCCTTATTCCAGCTCCTCAGATTGTCCATGGGATCAATCAAACTTTTCTTGATGTCTATCAGTGCATTTACTGCAAAATGGAACAAACATCGACCAAGTATTAATGTTAAAAATTTCATATTGCCAAATCAAATTACATCGAAGCAGCAGACACTGGAAGATAAAATGATATGCATGACAGCACACTTCCTCTGAGCTTATCAATAGAACAACTCCCAGCCTATATTTTCCAACTCCGACTGAAATTTTGATCTGAGATCTCTTGTTTAGAGTCTGAAATCACGTGACGGAAAGAACAAAGTGAAACAGGAAGATCCAATTTTTTAAGGCTTTTACAAATTCACCTTCTGAAGGATCTGTTCGTAGTGAAACTGCTGTGAGGATGACGAAACAAAACGAAGCAGCCAAGACATATCCATGTATTCTCAGAGCCAGCATCACAATATCCTGGAAAGGGACCAAATAGATGGAATGAATAAGAGAAATATTGAACATGGATAAGTTTCATTCATATCATACATTCCCATTAATACATGATTGGCCTAAAATATCTTGGAACAGGACAAAATAACAACTAGCAAAATACATGGAAACCCTGTCATGTAACATCAATAAAATTTAAAAATAGAAAAACCAGCTGAAAGCAAAGCTCATACAATAACTTGGGTTTGAAACTCAGAAAAAGTTCAGAGAATGCAAGCTTGTGGACCTTAATTTTCCCAGATAGCCAAACACAGAGCTATATCATCAAAAAGTGTTTGTCCAGGTAAAATTATGTTTCCCAGAAAGAATCAGAAATCCCAGTTGACATTTGCTTAATTAAATTCCTTACCAAAAAGAAAAAAAGAAAAGAGAAATTCTTACCTGAGAAGTTGAAATGATTTAAATGTAAGAATGAGCTTGAAACAGGAAAGCTTTCAATGAAGCTCCAAAGTCAAAGCAGGTCTTGGAGTCCGTGGGGAACTTGTTAGCTAAATCATTCTCTCCACCACGAGCATCATATTATAATTATACTGATGCTTTTATTATTATTATTTTTGTTTGCTGTGATAATGATAATGATTCATTGAAGATTGATTAGACTTTTCATTTATTTCATTATTTCGTTGGTTTGTTCGTTCTTCTTTATTCCACGAGAAGAAAAAAAAAGATCTCTCGCTGAGATGGCACTGTCGTCATGGTTGGTTCATCCACTCTCAGGTCTCAATATTCAAACACACCAATACTGAACGCACAGTATTATATTAATATAAAAATAGAAAAAGATGCATCTTTTGTTTTTTTGTTTTTCTTATTTCAACGTCTGCCGCCCGCCGACTCGCCTCCTTCTGTTCTCCATGCACTTTATATAACAAAATCATTATTTTGGTAATTTATTGTTCCTAAATAATGTGTTGCTTTATTTTAAAATTTTTTTTTAAATAACAAAATTTTTATTTGATACTTTAGTGTTTCTAAACAACTATAAATAATTCTTCTTTTGTTATTTAATCAAATGATATTGGATTATAAAATACCAATAAAAGATGAAAATGATAGTAAACAAGTCACATTATTAAAAAGTAAATTAAAATTTTAACTTTGAATCAAACACTTATTAAGAGGACTTTGTAAAAATCAGTTGCTACCGTATTCAATGGATTTAAAGACAAAAAAAAAAATGAATAACGGATAAAGTGCACGGATCTAAAGAGAAATTAAAGACTTTAGTGCACCCATAATTCCATGATATAATATTTTTAGTACAAAATTATGCAAATAATTACTCACATAATCTTAAACCAAGAGTGATGTAGGTAAAATTCTCTCTAAAATAATAATTTTTAAATTTAAATCTTTGATATTATAAATAAAATTTATTTAAAATGTAATTTATTTTTATTATGTCAACCATACTTAGATTCCATAGTCTATTACAAGCACCCATAAACTGATAGAAGTGTGTTCATCACCTACTAATCGTTCACATTAGTTAAAATGAAAACTTACCAACTTCCACCAAATATGACAAGGCGGGTGTTGAATTCATTATTAATTATGGTGCAAAATGTGAACAGTTCATGTAATGTCAGAGCTGGCATGATATTCCTTTTATGTTTCTTTTTCGATGTCACTATCGAGAAATGGAGCCCCATACCTTGCATTGCGTTGAAAGTCAATTAGTTTAACCTTTTTTTTTTATGTTATCAATTAGTTTAACATTGAACTTCCATTTTACTATCAATTAATTACTATATCATATTAAACAACAGTACATCTACTTCATTTCGATTAGTAATATAATACTTCCAAAAGCCAAAATTAGAGTATATATGTTGACAATTATTTTCAATAGGAAAATTTTAAATTCTCCTAATAAAGAGAAATTTTTTGTTAGACTTAATTTACACAACTAAACTAGTAAAAAAACTGGCACATTATCATTTTACAATAAATAATTATATAAATTTATATAAATTTACGTATCAGATAGTTTCTTCAGATTAAAAATAATAATGTGTTAATTTTTTATACACTTAATCTACATAATTTTTTTTTGGGTATGTTAGTCTACATAAGCTATGTAGACTTAATCTATTGAGAAATCTCTTCTTACTGAATGAACTTAATAATCCTCCTAATTATATAAAAATTAGAGTTCATAAAATATGGATAAAATAAATAATTAGTTCATATAACTTCATTTGATTTAGATTTTGGTCCATGTATTTTTTTTATATCGATTTCTATAATTTTACACATTTAAATTTTACTCATTAAAAGACTAATACCTTGATAATTAAAAACTATATAGATCAATCATTCATAAAAAATAGAGATTAATACTTTAATAAATAGAAACTATATAGATTAAAATCTAAATAAATAAAAAATATAACAACTGACATCTTAACGATAGAAATCAAAATTCAAATTAGGAAAATTATAGGGACCGATATAAAAATAATTACAAGAATCAAAATTTAAATTGAATGAAATTATATGAACTAATTATTTATTTTAACTATGAACTATTGTATTAATACAGAATTTTACCGTAGAGATATAAGAAAAGTCCATAATGAAATCAAAAATTAACATAAAAAAAAAAAGATAAAACTATGGAATACAACTAAATATTGTGCATGTCTTGATGTGTGTATGATTAACTAACTTTTACTTTGGTTCCCTCTTGCAAAGTATGTCCATAAAATAGCTTCGTGTAAACGATGTAGACCTGTTTCGCACATTTCTGATTTCACATTGGCGAGAGAGCATCTTCTTATGTTCACACCATTTCCTTATTGCCTGACCACATACTTAAAAGGTACACTTGTGGCTTGTCAACGTTATTGATATGACCAAACTCAATTATTATTATTATTATTATTATTATTTCTATGTAGGTGATAGGCGAATATTCAACGAGTCTGAGCATTTTCTGATTTTAGTATTCAGCGGTAAAAAATTATAAATTACAAATAATTCAGATGTAGTTGAGAAATTATTCACCTCCCTATGAATCCAAACAAATGTCAATTTGTCTATCTGAAGTAGTTTTTTATATTTTATTTTTTTGGGTTAGACACCTTGATTCAAATTATCCACTTCAGTGATGTCTTACTATTTTGTCATCGATTTTATCATAATGTGTAATGAAATCTAAATGGATAAACTGCTGCTTTTTCAACCAACCACGTGTAAGCAAAATTGGCCACTCTCAAGGTTAGTTATCTGTAATTTATTTTAAATAAAAAAATAAATCTTGTGCTTGGATGATATTATCAAAATTATTTCAAATGGATGCAGAAATATTGGTGCTGCTACGTTCCTGACACAAGCACACTCATGCATCACTATCAAAGTGAATTTCGAAGAAATAAGGCGAATAACTTTGTCTTTTCAGATATTTTATCAATCTGATCAATAATTTTGGACGGATACTGGATATTATAGATTAAATTTGTAATCAAGTTTGCATTTCCTTATACCTGATGTCCACAGATATGAGATATTGAATTGATATCAATACAATATGTGCATGTTTGATTAGTTTATTTTGTGTATAAAATAATTTATAATCTAATCTTATTAAAAGAGCGTATGAAAAAAGACTTTTTTTATTAAAATTAATCATTTTTAAATATGTACATAACATAAATAGATTATAATTCTCTATTAGGTTTATCTAACATTGCTGACGGAAGAAACCATGGAGTGCAAGCAACAGAAGAAACCACAACTTTTATATAATACAACCACTCATCTAAAAAAGAAAAAAATGATAGAGAAGCAACTTCAATAACTCTGACATTGTAAGGTTGTTCATGTACAAAAGCACCTGTACCTGTCAAAGTGGGCCGGGCAGGCCTATTTAGGATGTGCTTCAGCAAGTCAGGCCAGCCCATTCTATTTATCACAAAAACTTGGTCCAGCCAAACCTGTTTATCAAACCGAAAGGGCTGGCCTTGCCCAAGCCTGATTGCATTAAGAAAATTGACCATTCCTTTTGTTCGGCTGAACGGCTAATAAAAGGAGAAATTATTAACGACACTAAAATTATGTTTTTTTTTAATTATATATTAATATTTTAACTTTACTTGATTAAAAAATATATTTATAAATATAACATTAATTATTTTTACTTAGAGTGTATTTTTTTTAAATATATTTTTTAATTATTTAATATTAAAATATCAAAATATAATTGAATAAAACATAATCTTAGTAGCCTTCGTAAGCATGCAATAATTTATCCAACAAAAGGTTGGGATTGAAATAATTGGGCCCATCCAGAGAAATGAACAGGCTATATGGGCCAGCCTGTAGTTGACAAAAAAAATGGACCAGCCTGCCAGGCCGTGCCCAGTTTGACCAATATAATTGCAGATACAGCCAGATACACTAATTTGCATTGTATGAATCTGATTCTTTAACCAAAGCTTGGCGATGATCTATTTGAAAAGTAGCAAAATTTTGGAAAAAGAATCGTACCTAACACAATAATTACAGCATTGATTTCAAATCTTTATACTTTCAGATTCATAAATATTAGACAAACTTGCTGCTGCTGTTCCGTATATACTTCATTGTGGTAATGTCAACCAATGTAATAGAAGTATAAGAAAGCTTTTGCAGGGTTGCAACTAGTAATTTGGGTACCAAAACATGCCTTTTATGCCCTCTGGGTCAGCTTCAAAGCCTAAATTGCGATAAAAATCCACCACTGCATTCAACATAAAGAAGCAAAGAGTGAGATTCCATGTTCTCATTTGCGTAGCAAGAAAGACCATGAAACTCCAAGCTTCCAACCAATTATAACAAATCTACACTCCAACTAAAATGGAATAAGGCAATATAAGTTGCGAATGCTATTGCATTAAGTGCACTGCAAGGAATAGCGTTGGTCAATATTAGGATGAAATTTGGAAAGCACTGGAGGCAAAATATTCATCCTGCAGCAGTCACAAACTAGAGGCAATGATAGTAAAAGAAGAATATAGTAAAGGAAGTTACATGGGTGACGATATTCCTAGACGGAGGCTCTAACCTTAAAATTTCTGCAATTTCCTCGTATCCACTTAAACCAAAGTACCAAACCATAGAAAGCATAGCACAAGCCCAGAAAATAACTAAGCACTAATGACAGACAGACCAGTCAACTCCGACATGTTGCACTAAAGGTTTTACCACAACGAACATTAATGATATTATACATAAAGGTTGTCAACATTGTCATACCTTGACCATCTGCAAACAGAGTTATATTGCCAATGTCCCTTTGCAGAAGAGCTCGGATCAGCTTCTCTACGAGAGCTTTACCAAGACCTTGGCCCTATACAATAACAAAAACATCAACAAGCAGTACTCCAGTTCACATGTAGCCAGAACTTATGCTTACATCTGAACAGGACACAAGGAGATATTTAAGCCCAAGAACAAATTGGCAGAATGCCTGAATCCAACACTGCCTTACTGTCCAACAAATCCCAGAGTCAACCATGCAACCTTAGCTTCCTCTAAATTGAAGTGCATTTAATTTCACCCCAGACACTTTCAAGTAGGAAACAGACAAAATTTTGTTCACAAAGGATGATAACAGCTATTAGCAAAGTGCACTTTCTTTGGCCTCAAACAGCCAGTTTAATTTTACATTGTAAGTTCAAATAGACACTGAATGGTGCATGATGCATCAAGTAACACATGCTGCCTACAAAAGAAGATAGACTGTCAATTCATTGCTAATTCAATCTTTACCATGATTACAACATTAGACTAAAATATATGACAAATGAATTTGAGATTTTACATATTCCACCTTACAAAGTTAACTCTTTCAGTAAGCAGGACCAGAGCTTTTGTTCAAAATACATGTTTGGGTTACAGAAAATACCTGATAGCCAGGATCAACTAGGACATCCCAAATTGTGGCATTGAAGGCATGGTCTGACGTAGCCCGGGCCATGCCAATTAATCTCTTTTGTTCATTCCCCTCTGTCAAATAACTTCGCGAAGTACACTAAGATGTTCATCAAATAGGTTAAGAGAGTGACAACTGACAAGCATAAAGTAAAAGCTTAACCAGCCATCTAATTAAATTAATCAGAGAGCATGGCAAGATGTCATATTCTTTTTACCTGACCCTGGTGACTTTTTTATAGAATGCAGTGAGGCCACCATATAGCTATTTTTCAAAGCAGCAGCTAATTTTGACAATGGCCTCCGCGGCCACCCTACCTGTTAAAGGGATGAATGACTCATTTTACTGACTAAGGGTGTGTTTGATAATTTTTTTTTTTTTTTAAAAAGTTAAGCATTGAAAATACTGTACTCAATTTTTAGTGATGAAAAGTTATGCATTGAATTTGTAATAATTAAAAACGTTATCCTTTTAAGTGCTGAAGGTGTATTTAAGGAAACTTAAAATGAAACTATACTGAAGGAAACTATTGACATGAATAATGTAAATAAGGAAAGGAGTCCTTAATGTTGTTAGGGAAACTAAACTATTGACCTAGAAATTAATCATTCTAGATCCAGAAATGAAATAAAGAAAGAAGTCTTTAAATTGTTACATAAGTTACTGAAATGTGATTTGAGTGTATGGATTGTTGTCTGAAAAGTGACTTCAAAATTTGCATACACATAATCACTGCCTTACAATAGAAACATCAACACACAACATAAAGACACATAGATACACACACCTTGTCACAGAGGGCTTGAAGATCATAAACATCAACATCTCCACCTGAAGAGAATATTATTTGCTCAATTGTTCCATCAAGTTCAGTCTTTTCAACAAGGACAAATTCTTGAGGCAGAGGTTCTTCATCCTCTTCATCTGCGGCAGGTGGATCGATGACTTGTGTTGTGTTATTCTTCATCAACCTGAAAAGGAGAGCAGGTCAAAGGCATTTCAAGATAAGAGATAGACTAATCATCATATGTGCAACACCGTAGGCTGTCTTTGTAGTTTTATAATTCAACAGCTAGGAACACATATATTAATCAAAGGAAACTTTTTATATGTATAAAATTTGTGAAAATTGTAGCTCCCAAAGCTACAAAATCATATGACAAAACCACCCACTGGCAGTTCAAGGGACGAAGGTCAGAAACTTATATATATACCATGGAGGAACAAATAACCACTTGGAGCGGTTTTTAAGTATAATATATTAGCTGAAATAACCACTCCGAGTGGTTAATTATTCCTTCATGGTAAATAGTTTACCAAGATTCCTTTTTTTTTTAAAAAAAAATTCTGCCCATATCTCCCAATTCCATCCACGAGGGTGGGGTGAAGGTGAAAGACATGGAAATCTTGATTTCATTCTATTGAGAAATTCCGGAGATTTGCAATAGTGGATGCTTGATGGTGGAGGAGATGGAGGTGACTATGACGTTAGAAGAGGCCGCCGGGGGGGGGGGGGGCATGCTTAGCCAATTTTGCCAATCATGTTTGACTCTGAAGAGGGGATCAAATCAACTAGAGCGTCCGGAAGTAGTTTGGGGTATCCAGAAAATACATTTTCAATGGATAATCACAAAAAAAAGTTATATATGTGAAGGTACCCAGACTTAATTGATTCCCAGAATCCAGCCTTAAGCTGAAAAGTCTTGAACTTTCTGCCTGCTGCAACCAAAAGAGAAAGTACTAGGGTGAGGGGTGTTGTCACTAGAACTGAACTAACCTCGTCAATACTCAAATTCAGCAGACAAGCTAAAGAAGAACTTCTGTTCAATATCTATGTAATCAGGTTCACACATGGGCAAGTGAAGGTACCTGTAGCAGAGCCGTAATTTAGATTGCAAGGAAGTAATAACTGCGTAGATACTCGAAAATTGCCATCAAGGGGAACAAGGGAGAACCTGCGACGTATGAAACTAAGAAGGAAGAACTAAAACTGGAAAACAGTTGGGGCGGTGCCATAAATAAGAGAAAAAACAAAGACAACTTACGAAGAAAAGGAAGAAATAGCATTGAGGTTGAGGGTTAGCATTTTCTAGCTGGAGTTGAAGATGTGAGATGCGTGTGTCTGGTCGCGGAGCCACGAAGTCCCTAGCCAACACTGTATATGCATACTTACTGATTATTACTTGACAGATATGAATCTCTCTTCTTGCGTATTTCACCCATCACCACCTCCGCCACATTTTTTTTTTCGCTTTTTTAAGTCTAACCCCCAAAGCCCAGTTTCCATGGTTATTTTCTCTTGGGCCACTTCAGATTGTGCAAATCCTTTTATACTGTGGCTTTACTGAATACTAATTCTAGGCCCAATTTCTCTCGGCCCACATGAAGACAATTCAGCCCAACCTAAGCGGTCATTTACTACTTTGCTTGGTTGGAAAAAAATTTAGAAAGAAAGAAAATAAGACTAGAGAAAATAGATAGATTTTAGGAGTGTCTCTTGCTTGCATGAAGGAAGAAAATAGGTGTGGGTTTACTTAAAACTTTTATCTCAGTTATGGAAAAAAAATGAGAGAGGGATAGAATTTTAAAATTATAATTTTATTCAAAAAATATATTCTTCAATATTATAATAAGGGTAGATTAATCATTTTGTATAATTACATTTTTTTCTTATTTTTTTATGTAATTAAATAAGAAAAAATTTTCTATTTTTTTCTCTTCATCTAAGTACTAAAAAAGAAAATAATTTTTTCTTTTTATTTTTTCACAATTTTTTTCTCTTTTTATTTTTTCTTCTCATCCAAACAAGAGATAGGATAACCAGAGTTCTCCTTCTCCAACTTTTAAAAGGTAAAACTAATTAATTTTATGATCAAATTTTACCAAATTCTTTTTACTTAAATTTAAGTTTATTTTTTCTTCTTCTGTATGAAACGAAGATACGCGAATATATCAACATCTGTGTCAGAGGCCAGAATGCAAAGGAATATACTTGAATTCATATAGTTTTCTACATATTATTATATTATTATTAAATTTACAAATAATAATAAACAAACAAAAGGGTAAAAGAAATAGGAAGTGCAGAGGGTGTCTCTAATAATTGCATCTTTATTGAGTTCCGTGTAACCTCAGTTGCGTCGGTCCATGCCACCTACACTCCAACTCCATCTCAGATGTCCCTTAGACTTGGACCACTTTATCACCTTTTCAACTCAACCCTCTTCCCTTTTGGCCTCCAACTTTGACCCCCCAACTTCATCAAATCAACCACCACGGCCATTCTGCCTCTGCTGCCACCGCTTTTGCTTTTTGCACCACTGTCCCACTACTGCTGCAAGTAAGGTAACTTGTAGGTAAGGGTTTTTCCTTCTTCTGCCACTCAAACATATAGAATAGAGCACCATGTTTGAAGTTAATTGTGACACTATACAAAACTGTTCAATTAACATAGTTCTTCTATTATATTTTTTCGAACTTCGAAAGCCATGGCCCATGCAACTGAAATGCAGCTACAATTTTGATTTGAATAAGCGAAGTATGCGATTATCATTATTACTATTATTATGTGTAACTGCGTGAGTAAGCAATGGCATTAAAAGCCATAATTCCAGCGTTTGGTTTTTGTCATTTCGAAAATCGAAACCCGATAAAGGCAATGCTGCAATTGCACTCGGTTCTGTAACGTAAACGTCCAACAACGGTCCAAGGCCAACACTGGTACGTGATTAGTAGATGATTACGTGGGAATATGAAGTCTGTTACTGTATTGTATTATAATTAAAATAAATTAATTGATTTATAATAACGCAAAAGCCAGAAACAAAAGCAGCCAAAAAGCAAAAGATGGCTCAGGACCCGGAAGAAGATGGAGATAGGCCACACCCACACAGTAACACAGACACAGACACAGCTCATGTCCCATGAAAACGAAAAGAAAAAGTTTGTGTTTCTATTCTGTGGCATTTGTGAATAATTGATTACTGTGGCGAGGGCCTTTTGGGGCATTTAGACCAGATATTCCTGAACCAGCAAGCTCCCCGTACGCATTATTCGTTAGTTTATTCAGCCACAGCCACAGGACACAGGCCACACTTTGTGTTGCTGTTACTGAAAACGCAGCTCAGGCAGCAGAGGAGCTGCCTTCTTCTCTCCTCCTCAGCCTCACTCTTTTTCTCCTCACGGCGAGAAAGAAACATGGTTTCTGAGAGCTCCCTTTCTTCTTCTAAACGCTCTCCAGCTACTCCTCCGAAGTTCTGCAACTCATTCACTACTCGGTACTTGAGCAAGAAGCTCACTATCTCTTTTTGCTTTTTTAGCTCTCACTCACTATTATTTATGTCTCGTGGAGCTGTACTATACTTGTCCTTCACTCCTTCTTCTTTCGTTTCATTTGCTAGTAGCATACAAATGTAACTTCAGGATGCAGTGGATTTGTGAATCCATGGTTTCGTTGATAGGCTTTTGTGACAATCCTCATGTCAGATTGGTTTTTTATTTTTTTTTTCTCAGGATTTTTGCTGATGTTGCTGGTGACATTACAATTATCGTTGATGGGGAGTCATTTCTGCTGCATAAGGTAAAATCTTCCTTTCAAGGTGCAGTTGACATCTGCTTTGCCTTGGACACATTCATGAGCATGTTTTATTTATTATTATTTTGAACCGTAAGTTTTTATCTGGCAACCTGTACTTTGGATACAGTGGCTTTGAAATTGGGTGCTATGAATTGGGATATAATGAACTGTTGGTCATAAAATCCATAGTAACTTAACAAGCAAAGGCATGGCCTTTGGCAATAAAAATCAACCACTATTTGCCAAAAGTTATCATGCTTACTTTATAATATCAAAAGTTCATGACCTCCGTTCGGCTTGGTTTGTGAACATATTTGCTGCACCAGTCAACAGAATATCTTGAAATATACAAAAACAGTTACTTTGAACTCAAAATCTATGGAAAAACTAATCTGTTTCTTTTGTCCTGATTCATGAAGTTTCCCTTGGTGACCCTAAGTGGGAAGATCCGGAGGATGGTTGCTGATGCCAAGGGTTCCAATGTTTCGAACTTGGAGCTCCTCAGCTTTCCAGGGGGACACCAGACATTTGAACTTGCCATGAAGTTCTGTTATGGGATGAATTTTGAGATTACAACATTTAATGTTGCCCGGCTGCGCTGTGCTGCTGAGTACCTGGAAATGACAGAAGATTACCGGGAGCAAAACCTCATTTCAAGAACAGAGATTTATCTGCACGAGGTTGTCTTTCAAAGTCTCCAAAAGTCAGTGGAAGTGCTATCCACCTGTGAGATGTTGCCTCCAATAGTGGAGGAGCTTGATATTTCAAACCGATGCGTGGAAGCTATTGCAATGAATGCTTACAAGGAGCAACTGGTTTCTGGTTTATCTAGATTAGATTGTGGTGGTGAATCTAGAGAACTAAAGGAGGGTTGTGTTGAATGGTGGGTCGAAGATCTCTCAGTGTTGCGCATAGATTTCTTCCAGAGTGTCATCTGTGCCATGGCAAGAATGGGTGTTCAATCAGACAGCATCACTGCTTCATTGATGCATTATGCTCAAGCATCACTGAAGGGTATTGGAAAATGTCAATTTTTGAATCCAGCAAGGACAAGTTCAAGCCCAAGTACTGTAGAAAAGGATCAGAGGGCCATTGTGGAAACGCTTGTAAGTCTCATGCCAACAGACAAAGACAAAAGCTCTTCAATTCCATTGACTTTTTTGTTTGGGATGCTCAAGATGGCTATCATGTTGGGTGCCACCATTCCCTGTAGGCTTGAGCTTGAAAGGAGGATCGCGTTGAGGTTGGAAATGGTATCACTGGATGATCTGCTTATACCATCTGTGCAGAGTGGGGACTCGTTGTTTGATGTTGACACAGTTCATAGGCTGCTGGTGAATTTTTTGCAGCGGATTGAAGAGGAAGAAACTCAAGATTGTGGGTATGAATCCGATGGGCTTGGTTCTCCTGGCCATGGTTCTCTGCTGAAAGTGGGGCGTCTTATTGATGCTTATTTAGCAGAAGTTGCTCCTGATCCTTACTTAAGTCTGCAGAAATTCGTTGCTTTGATTGAGATAT
The DNA here is from genome assembly GCA_019955255.1 of Castanospermum australe. Lineage (NCBI taxonomy): Eukaryota > Viridiplantae > Streptophyta > Magnoliopsida > Fabales > Fabaceae > Castanospermum > Castanospermum australe. The sequence goes on from NSJW01000757.1 coordinate 352,149, forward strand.
TGCCTGATTATGCTCGTGTTATTGATGATGGGCTTTATAGAGCTGTGGACATCTATTTGAAGGTAAATTTGGATTAAAGGGTCTTCTATTCCTCATCTAATTCCAATAATTAAGCACTTTCTAGTGATTTCTTATCGGTAAGAGGTTAAGAACCTAGCAAATCTTATAGCCTTAACTCAGATCATGCAACAGTTACAAAACTGATCGGTTTGATTATATTTTGTATTCATCTTTCATTCTTCCTATTGACAGTACTTTTTTCTTGTTCAGGCGCATCCAGCACTTACCGAACAAGAATGCAAGAAGCTTTGCAAGTTCATAGATTGTCAAAAGCTGTCTCAAGATGCATGCAACCATGCTGCACAGAATGACAGGCTTCCACTGCAGATGGTAGTGCGAGTGCTGTATTTTGAGCAGCTGCGTTTGAAGAATGATCTGTCAGGAAGCTCAGGGGATGGGTTGCTGTCACAGAGAATGAGCAGTGGTGTTCCAAGTGCAGCCATGTCCCCCAGAGACAACTATGCTTCTCTGCGGAGAGAGAACCGAGAATTGAAGCTGGAAATTTCGCGAATGCGGGTGAGGCTGAGTGAGTTGGAGAAGGAGCAGATGTTCATGAAACAAGGCATGATGGATAAAGCAGGAAACGGAAGAACATTTTTCACTTCCCTTTCTAAGGGGATAGGGAGGATTGGAATTTTTAGCAGTCAAGCTGGAGGAAAACGCCAGAAATCCAGTAGAAAGTCTCGGGGTTCAGAGGGGAAAACTGGTAGGAGTAGGAGGCACTCTGTCTCATAACTATTCTTCTTCTTCTTAGTTAAGGTTTTACATCACCCTCTTTTCCTCCTATTCAGGTGATCAAAAGTGGAAATGAGTTGGCCACAGTTTCTCTTCATCTTTGGCCGTTTGCTTGGCAAATGAATTTGAATGTCCTACATTTTCCCTCTTCCTCTCCGTCTTCCCTGCTATGAGCTGCTAAGTTAAAGACATACACGGTGCAAGCCCATCCTATACGCATTAGGGCCCTGCCCAGTAGGGTTCCTCGCTATGATTTCATCTACGTATTTTTTCCAATCATCTGTGCATTTTAGATAAAGCCAAGAAAATAGAAGATATCTTAGGATTTAAAATAATGCCAAAGTTGGAGTATGCATACTATTCTTCACTCTGCGGGGACAAAATATAACAGAAGCATCTTCTGAGAGTCTATATAATTTAAAAAATTACAATAACAACGACATACAACAACTTGATCCCAGCTGAAAGGCTAAAAAGAAAAAGGTATTACTTTGCCTTGAACATAATTCTACAAGAGAGGCGGTAACTGTAGAGAAAATGGAGTAAGTGACAAGGAAGAAACACTTCTATTGCTTAAAGTAGTTGTCTCAGTCACGCTTTGTACTTTTCTTTCTAGTTACTTCACAGCACTTCCTTACCAGAAGAGTCACACCGCTCCCCTCTAAAAGGCCAGTACTTCAGCCTATTTATAGGCAGTTATTTCACCGCAAATACCTTCTGCATGGTTCTAGATTTTTGCCTCATCCACAGCCATTTTCTGCTCCAATCTTCTAGAATTATCAGAGATTAAACTAGCCATAGGTTCTAAAAATTCTAGCAATATCATGTGCTTAAATCCTTATGTCAATGAGAGGAATTCTCTAGAGAAGTGCTGACCTTTTCAATTCTCCCCTCAGAACTTGCTCTCCTCATTCTAAATTGTCCTCGGAATTACATGAATTTGGTGCCATTTAGTCCTTTTTTTAAATATAACAACGTCCCATGAAGGTCAGACTTGGTATCCACACAAGAAGTGATAAATTGTTATTGCTAGCCTAAAAAAGAGACAAATTATTCCAAAAGGCAAAATTTACCGCTATGATGAAAGTCTGCCAGCTAGGATTCCACCAAATATAATAGCTCCAAACCACTTATTTGAGACAAATCTGAAAAAAAAAAAAACCAGTACCAAAGTCAGTTCATAATGTTAAAAAAGGAGATAACAGAACTAAAGATTATATAGTAAACAAATAGATACAGAATAAGTTTTGTAACATACTGCAACCTGTTGAAATTATAAGGTTTAGGTAGAGAGAAGGAAGAAAAGAGAATTGGGATTAATAAGAGAAATATGTGTTTAATGTGATACAAAAGATAAAGCACTAACTTCTATTTATATTCTAATAATCCTAATGAAATAAGGAAATACAATCCTAATCATATAAAGAAATATAATGAAATTAGGAGTCCTCAATTAGAGGATTAATTGACTCCATAAGTCTTCTAAAATATTCTAAAGATATTATAAATATCCTAAAGATATTATAGATTTAATCTAACACTCCCCTTCAAGCTAAAACTTACTAAGCTCTAAGCTTTTACAAATAAATACTTTAAATAAATAACATAAATATAAAGTGAGCTTCATGGCTAGAAGACGATTCAGGATGCTGGAGACGTGCTAGAGAGATAACTCATCAAGACAAACTTTCTGCACCAGAAGAAGAGAACCCAGACTATGACTGGGTTGAATCAAGTCTTTCAGACATGCTTAAAAACAGTATGACAAGAACAAATTCTAAGGTTCTGTTGGACCAGATAGCAAAACGAAATAACTTGAGAGATCTGCTTGACCAGATGACAAACCCAAATGACTTGAATAGAAACACACTGGTATTACTCATCAATCAGAAAGAAATCATCATCGGAATGATCGTCGATAGGAAGATAATAACATAACAAATACTAGTATTGAAAAGAAGTCACCACTAGTATGATCATCAGTGAGAAAGAAGTCACCATTGGATTGATCATCAATAGGAAGAGAATAACATAACGAACACTAGTATTAAAAAGTCACCATTGATGTGACTCATCAGTGGGAAAGAAATCACCATCGGAATGATCGTTGATATGAAGAGAATAACATGACAAACACTAACATTGAAGAGATGTCACCATTAGTATGACTCATTAGTGGAAAAGAAATCATCATTGAAATGATCGTCGATGAGAAGAATCATGAACACTAGTATTGAAAAGTCACCACTGATATGACTTATCAGTGGGGAAGAAATCACTATCGGCATGATCGTCGATGAAAAGAGAATGAGTTAGGAAAACAAAACAATAAAGGCGAATTAATAAAGCAGTTCTATAGAACTCGACACAACGGTAAGCATGGATGCCCTCAAGGTCAATGGTACTGCTCTGATGCCGTGTTAAAATTATAGGGTTTAGGTAGAGAGAAGGAAGAAAAGAGAACTGGGATTAATAAGAGAAAGATGTGTTTAATGTGATACAAAAGACAAAATACTAACCCCTGTTTATATTCTAATAATCCTAATGAAATAAGAAAATACAATCCTAATCAAATAAGGAAACATAATGAAATTAGGCGTTCTCGATTAGAGGATTAATTGACTCCATAATATATTCTAAGATCTTCTAAAATATTCTAAAGATATTATAAATATCCTAAAGATATTATGGATATAATCTAACACAACCCATCAACAACACACTTGAAAAGTGAATAACAAAAAAAGTGAACCATCAGTGAATATTGGAGGGTTTATAACTTTCTATATGTCTTGAGGTCTGAGAGTATAAATATGCCATCATGTGTTTGTAACAAACATTGGCTATATAATTTACTTTTTGAGAAAACTGAAAAATTATATTTAAAAAAAATTGATGACCTCATAATTTATTTTCCATGGTATTGATCATTCAAAAATCAAAACATTATAAAGCTCCAATAGATGTTCAAGCCAATAAATTGTCAAGAAACAGTATCAGTTGAGATCCTTTCAAAAGATGGGCTTTTTGGAGCAGAAAATCATGGATTTATGCAACAATCTTCCCAAAACATACTTCCTATTGCAATCAGCACGTGATGAAAGGTTGACTGTCCATATTTGCCAGCCTAATTGTCCAGACGCAACTGCCAGAAATGCATAATATGGCCAGCCTGCACCACACATATGAATCAGGAGGTGGAAAACAATCATTGCAATCCAACTGCTGAAAGAGCTACAGTCATGAAAAACAAACAGAATGAGAAGGTCATAAAACAAATACCTATTTGGGCATTAAATCCACTGAGGGCAAGACCACCAAGGCATGCAATTCCAAACCCAGTAATCCACTCCTTCGTTGAATCACCAAAGAGCAAAGCTGTTGATTTAAGTCCCACTTTTAGGTCATCTTCTTTATCCTGAATGCCAATGTTAGAGATATTCATAGACTCTATAAGAATTTTGATTACATCGCTTTAATCAAAGGATTCATATGGAGGATACCAAGCAATCTTGATTTTTGGATTCATGAAGCTGGCTCAAATGTCCTAAACTGAAAATATTTTTACCTTGAATTCCTTTCATGTAATTTTCCCAAAAATAAATGCCCCAATGGAAAATGGTTGAGAGCTTCTCAAGTCATGCAACAATCGCATAACACAACACAAGGAATTTTGATACAGGTCTGGTGTTCTGGGAGGATTGTTGATGGATGAGGACGGCATTCTTTTTAACTTCTAACACCATTATTATTGTACTTTTCAGTAATTACACATGGAAAATTTATTAATGAGACACAGAATAGGACATAAAATGGAGACAGGTGATTTGAATCCCCCACACATGCCCCTATAACTTGAGTTTAGCTTGCTACAGCATGGAATACATCCCATATATCTCCCTTAAAATACAGCACATATTATTTGGTGGACCAAGGCCTTACTTCTTGTTATATAAGAACTTAATAACATGAAGCAATTAAAAGGCAGGAAAGAGGAGCAAAATCGTAGGGATTACAACTTGCAAGAAGCAATGCTGTTTTTACCTGATGTGCATATATAGTATCATACACAAGAGTCCAACAAACTCCAGAGGCATAAAGTGGCAGCACAATAGCTGGATCCAGACTTCCTTTAACTGCTGCCCATCCTAACAGAGCCCCCCAGTTAAAGGTCAACCCAAGAAAGGCTTGAGGCTAACCAATAGCGCACCATATAAAAGCATAATGAGATCATACATCAAAGAATAAAGAAATAAGATGAGAACAAAATCTGTCAGAAGAAACTAGAAATAAGGAAATTTAATTACCCAAAATGTTAACCTCTTCATGAGGGGATAGGAGAAGACAAGCAACAAGGATGAAGCGCCCAAAACCTGACTGCCAAAAGTTCACAAGCCACAAATATTCAAAACTTCAGCAAGATTCGCATGTTCACACTTAATATAGACTTAATTATACCTTCAAATGGAATAATGATAACAAGTAAACTCAAGGAGAAAGATGCAGAGTACTTGCAAGCCATATGAACAAAAAATATTTAAAAGGTTTTGCCAAAAAAATAATCAGTCTTTGTCCCGAACATAACAGTGTTCGGTACAGTACATAGCAGTTCTATATCTTCCTTCTTCCTTAGAAAGCATTTGGTAGTGGATATAGTAGTGCTCTATCTTCCTTGTTCCTCATATAACAGTGTTTTCTTATCAAACAATGGCTAATATGCAGGAGAGGTAGCTGCTACTTGTAAACTTATGCAATGTAATAAAGAAATAGTCACCATCTTCCTCCACTCTATTGTGGGCAGAAGTTTAAAGGAGATGGTCTTCTCTCTGTGTGTAATCAATAATATTTGCTTCAGAGATAGAGGGAGCTCTAGGCAAAGCAATGTTTCACGGATATCAGAAGGCAGTCCTAGATAAGTAGATGCAGACATCTGGACTGAAAGAAGAATTGATTTTCCACAGAGCATGCCAACAATGAGTTAAGCGTCTAGCGCCACAACATGATGGACCCTAACCCATAGATTTTGCTATTCAAAATCAACCCAAACCTATGATTATTGAATTGTAGAAGAAACCCACGGCCCAAAAGTAATTGAAAACAAAGAAAACAAAGTCCTTGAAACAGTGTCATAGATTTTGCTATTCAAAATTAGCACTAACCTATAAGTATTCAGTTGTAGAAGAATCCCGAGGCCCAAAAGCAATTGAAAACCAAGAAAACAAAGTCCTTGAAATGGTGTCAAAAGACCACATGCCACTGGTCTCGACTTTGTACGTTCTACCTGCATTGTATGATTACATACATTCAGAGCTTAAAATCTAAAATCATAATAGTTAAACAGTACACACATGCTATCATATGCACAAAAAAAACATGAATTGTTACCATTAAAATAAAATCAACAAGGGAAAAAATAGGGGGAAAAAAACAAAAGAAAATAGGGAAAATTCATGCAGGTAAATTGATGAAGACCATATTTGAAACATGATAGACAAGAACAAACAGAAAATTTTCAATAAAAATTACAGAAAACAAAAACTGAATTTACAGGCCATGTGAAATGCTAATGCACTAGATTTTGCATGACTTAGCTTTCAGATCATTCTTCTATCAAAATTGATATATACTAGTCAAACACATCCGCATACACACTCCTCTTATTGTAATTTACAACATAAACCTACTATCTCCTACCGCAAAAAATGCAACCAGAACCAAGGATAAAAGCCACTATATTTACCATTGTATCAATATCCCGATCAAGGAGATCATTAATAGTACACCCGGCACCCCTCAAAAGCAAAGCCCCACTTCCAAACAGAGCCATTATTTTAAAATCAGGAAGGTGCCCTGGGGCTGCAGCCAAGGTAATTGACCTAAGGCATGGAAAATTAGAAACATAAAAAGAATGAGATCGAAGTTAGAAAATGGAAGCTTTGTTTACAGTATTAAGTTCAGCATTCCGTTCACAACACAAAATGAAACACTCAAACACCTTTAAAAAATAAATTATGTTGCGTACTTAAATTAGAGAACAAAAAAAAAGAAGGAGCTTCATAGCTTTTAAAATTTCCTGAACACACTACCAATTTGATAAAATGTTACAATGCCTATATATTTGCAACTAGCAATCAAGTTCATAGCATAGAAACTATGAAGCTCCCCATGTTTTCTCAACAAGAAAGCATTTACCCATAAAAATATAAATAAATAAAGACTCATACCACATACAAGGCCATAGAAGCAACCATGTCCCAATTGGCTTATCAAGCCGAGCAAGCCGAGCATAAGGCTGAACCTGCCTAGGCAAGTACAAATCAATCCAAGAGACGGGAGCCGCAGAAAACTCCACTCTACTCACATTACCACTTTGATTATTCTTTTTCTCCTTTGAACCCTCTCCCACACTTGAGGAAGATGACGTGGAGATGCACACAACAAATCGGAAATTCGAGAGAGATCGAAAATTTTGAGAAAATTCAAAATTAGAAACGCGAAGGTGGGATTGGTTGTTGAAAAGGGAAGAACTGAAAGTGGGGTTTAGGTTCAGAGATGACTGAGTGGAGAAAGAAGGATTGGAGATGGAGAGGTGAAGAGAAACAGAGGGGCGAGAAGAAGATTTGAGAAACCTACGTGAAAGACGAGAGATGAACGCTGATGCCATCTTTTGTGAAATGCAAGAAATTGGTTTGTTGATAGTTGGCACTGGCTCCGAAGTAAGTTCAAGTAAATTGAATTTCAAGCTCCTCGTCTCGTCTCTCTCACTCTCGAACACGAAATCACGTTTTGACTTCGGGATCTCAGTTCAGAGACAAGAAGCAAATTTCGATTTTGGGTTGGGCTATGTCCGAGTGAGTTATGGTTTGCACCCAACCTCGCTCAGCCCATCCAAATTATGGCTCGTACTGCGCTAAAAATCGATTCTTACTACCAATTACTCATCAGCAAGCGATCAAATTTTAGTGTTTTACTCTTTTTTTTTCTTTTAATATAGAATTTGACATTAATATTGTTATAAACAATTATTTATTATCATTATTTTTTGATTTGGATGAACATGATAATTTAGAGGTTGATAGGGTTATGCTTCTCAGGATAACCCAAGTTTATATAAGTTTGTTAAAGCAAGTCTGTTAAAACCTAAATGTATAAAACTTTTAATTTTTATAAATTCCTAATCTTGTTTTCATTATGTTTATGATAATTAGGAATTAAATCTAGTGATTATTAATTAAAAATTTTTTTAATTTATATTTACAATGAGTAGATTGATATTTTCTCAACTCACGCCAACTTAATTAGTGAAGTTAGCTCATCATTATAACTCTAAGGAGCTTTTGGTTTTTTCAATTTTTTTAACAAAAATTGTAGGATACGTTCACTGGTTATTCTGACTCATTCAATCTACAATTTAATTTTGATTGATTATTGATATAAACTTGTTTGCATTACTTAAATTTTAATAATTATGCATTATTATATTATTAAACAGTTTATTATTAAACGAGTTGTTCAAATGTAAACTTCTATCTATTTGCAAATATATGTACCAACCCGAAGTACCCAACTAATTTGACAGTTGTAGAACTAACTTACCAAGTGAAGACTAGGGTGTCTGTGCCTGTGTGCCACTGCCTCCGTAGTATAGGCCAAATGTTAGCCACACCTGCATCTAAGGCCTAGAGAAACACAAGCTTCTGCAGAGCCAAAGATCGAAAAAGCATAGGGTTGCACTTCATCTGTAAACAAAGAACAAACAGAGATGCAGATTGAAGTCTGAAGCAGGCAACACACCTCTAACCTCTCCTTCTTATATACTCCTTCTGTGACTCTGTCTTGGTCTAAATCTCAAGGCTACTCCCAAAGCTGTTGACGATTTGAGGCACCCAGGTGTACTAGAGTATTCGCACTTCGCAGCCTCATTCCCGTTTCTCTGTTTGCCCAGAGATATCCAACTTTCCCTCCACAAGCTTAGGTTTGAGTCCACTCCCCGCTTTGTCCTCTACAACATGCTTAACGAGTACAAGAAAATCTGTTTGGTTAATTTGTAGTCTAGCTAAAACCTCCTAAACCATCTCCATGACTGTCTCGAATGATGGCTGCAATAGATCCAGAAAGGTTAATTAGATTCGAATCAGCATTGATCTTTAGGTAGCCAGCAGGGGGGTCCTCCACTGATGAAAATCTTTGTGAAAATATATATCCATGTTCTCTATCCTCTGCTGAACATTTTGCTGCAAGGTTGGGTTCACCATTTTTTGCTCAAAGATTAGCTCGTTCTTGCTTTTATATATGGATCATATATGAAACGAAGCAAAGAAGAGTAGCAGTCAGCTTTGGTTGGGGTTGGGATAAGAGGATTTGAGTGCCATCAAGTTTATCAGCTAAGCATGGTTCAATCCTTTGAAATGCTGATCAGTGGTGGATGTAACTTGTATTCATTGAAATTGAGATCCAAGACAAACCAAACAGGATCAATCCATTGGAACAGCAACAACATGTGCTCCAGATCCAATCTCAGTTCTTGTTTCTTAAATAAGTTGCACCAAGTGCGCACTGCCTTGTGGCAAAATTTCCATATCCATGGTGCATGCTGGTCATCTTACCGCATGTTCGAGGGTAGATTATTTTTAAATTTTTTTAATAAAATTTTAATTATAAAATATTTTAATTACTAAATAAACTAATATAACACTTTTTTTTTTCGTCTTCAGTCAACTTAATTTCATTGAAAATTGGAGATCTACTTGGGCTTTTGGGCTCCATACAGTACTACAAAAAAAGGCCCTGGGATGGCAAAATGACCCGTACGAACTCCTAATGTGCAAACCTCACATTTTCTTGAAAAACGAAAAAAAAATTCTAAGTCAATATAGAAGCCCTTTGAAAAATGTGTTCCATTGCACTATTTTTCTGTTTTTTTGATTTTACAAAACATAGTTTTCTATCCCTAAAATATACAACAAAGTGATATGGTTACAAAATAAATCGGCTAAAGTTTCGATACAAATTATTTTAACCTACTTGATACAGATAAAATTAGAGAGACAAATGAAAATAAAATATGCTAATATTAGTTCATCAATGGCCAAGAAATGAAAATCAAAATCATTTTACTTTCATTCTTTTGGTTGTGCAGATGCAATGGAAAAAAATAGGAAGAGAGTAGCAGAGGAGTTATTAGTAACATCTTGTTATTTCATGTATTGTCGTGTTCCTTGGAGCTGGAATCTGAATCTGACCAAAATTTTCCCATCCCACGTGCCCCCTACATCAGACGTTATTGTTTTTGCTGTTTGCATTTCCACTTGACAGGACCAATAAGTCGTCCAAGCGCATGCATCGCTTTGTTTCAAAGAAACCATGTGATGAGTGACGACATTGCCAAGAAACACTCAAAGTTAACATATTCACTTTTCTTTAATTTTGTTTTTTCGAAGATTAAGGTTATTTCTGCAGTTGTACTATTTACTTTACAAATAACAACATTTAAATTTAACTAAATTCACATTATATTTATCATGGATCAATTATTCAAAAATTTAAATTTTTAGATAAAGATATATAAATAATTTTATTTTTTTAACATGTCTTATTGTAAAGATACATGAATAATTTTATCTTTTTAATAATATTTATTTAAACTTTTTACTAGTATAGTTGCTCTCAGCTACATGCTTGTTACCCCGGTATAAAAATAATTTAATTAAAGTTCAATATTTTTCTTAACACTTATGGTTACAGGATAAAAATGGATGTAAAAATTTTATGTATGATTTTTGTGTGTTTTGTATATTTTTTATACATAAAACTCATTCATAAAACTTTCACTGTATTTTTATTTTTATACTAAATATGTATTTAATAAAAAAATTACTATTAAGTGTATGTTTGGTTTAGAAATAAAAATGAAGATAAACTTAACATAATCATGCTAATATTGGTTGAAACTCACCCCGTGAGCTTGAATTTCATGTAAAGGCGCATATATATATATATATACTGGAGAAGGCTCAGAATCAGGGTTTTTGGTCATATTTCCACAAGTCAAGGGTGGTGCTCATAGAATCTCTAACCAGTATCTCCTCAACAGAGGCTCAAAAATTCATTTGCCATTGTGGTTTTCCTCCTCCTCTTCTCAAGCAGAGAAGAAAACAGTGATACCAATAATGGATATTATAAAGCCAATGATGTGGCTTGCTGTTTTGGTCACAAGTTGACAACAACATTCCATTCCAAAAAAACTGTACACTTTATATCAATATATCATCTTTTGGTAAAACTCTGTTTCCAGATTGATTACAACAACGGTGAAAACATAGCCAAAACACAGTGGCATGAATTTAAAAACAGTAAACACGCATGGAACTTGGACAGATGAATCGGGTCAAGATTCAAGAAAGTCGGTAGTGGGCACTCACCGAGTAGTTGCCATGTAACTGCATGCTGTCGGGGGAGTCTATGTATCGTGATTCTTGTGTATTCTTCCATGTAATCCATATCTTTGAATATGTTGTCTGTTCTGATATCATATCAATATCAATAACATCAATATCATCGATGTTTGCGGATCAAATCACATGAGTATCCTGTTCCTATTGGGCTATTCATTACTGCGTCTTCCTTGTTAGCTCATTCATGTCGTTTTCTCTTTCGGTCCCCCGATTGGATGTAATTTCGATTTCGTCCATTTTTGGGTTGTGGTAATTTCTAACCATGGCCCATCTGGATTTTCACCAGGTCCCCTTTCATTCGAATATGCTTGGTCCACTTATCAACTTCTACACAAGGTGAGACTCTTCCTAAAATACATACGCAACGTCAATCTGATCTTTTAAATAAAATTAATATTAATATTAACTTTTTAATTATAAAAAATAATATTAAAATAATATTTATGTTATAAATTATGAAAATATTATTGATGAAGCCTTTGTTTAAAAATATAAATTAATATCATTTTTATATGATTAGAAAACAAAATTAATATTAATTTTATTGAAAGAATCATGTCATTTTTTAGTTTCTATCATTTAAACACTAAAATGATATCAATATTTTTTAAAAGATTCAATTGATATCATATGTATTTTTGGAGGACAAAAATAACTATTTATTCTTTCCTTTTGTCAATTTTTATTTTATTATTGTTTTTATAATTTCAAGCAATTGCTTTTTATCATTTTCGTCTTAGGTATTATTTTGACAAAGATTGTATAAAATAGAAAATGAAGGAATTGTTTTAAACTTGCATAAAATAAAATCAACATTGTAATTAAAAAATAAAATAAAATCAAACAAAAAGGGTATATTAATTTTGAATTTAACTCCTTTATAATGAGATATTTACTTTAAAAAATAAAGTAAAAATGTTAACTATTGATAAGAAAATCAATGGTTGAAATTATGATAAAATGCATACATATGTATAACAAATTATGAGGTTGTTAAAATTTACTTTCTTAATTTTTTTAATAATAATTAATACTTCTTACTTTATTATTTAAAATGAATTTGAATAGCCAAACCCATATGATTTCTACTATTAGCACCTGCGAACTAATTCTCCTACCTTAATATGTATATCTATAGCATTGTAAGTTGTATCTAGCATCGTGACAAGGAATTACAAAATGACACCAAATAACATTACTTGTTGTATTGCAAAAGAATGATCCATAATAATACTTCTCTTATAATTACAACTACTTAGAATAACAAAAATTCTTTATATGTACTAGTACAAATATTTGGTGATAAATAGAGTACATTCTTGGATCATTTCTCCTGTTGAAGTTTCTACTTTTTGCTCGAGCCTTATTTCTGGTAGTCTTACTTTCTCGTGAAAAAAAGTTCAAGCCACTACATGAATCAGCTCATGATTGGCGCCTCATAGGTCTCTTCTAATTCTCCACTGTCCTCTCTCTCTCTCTCTCTCTCTTTTCCTTTTAATTTTCTTCTGAGATTTTTCCATTTTCTTCACACAGTAGTAGCTCTATCCTTTCACAACTGACCCACCATTTTTATATCCTTATTATCCTAGTAAACTACTTTGTTTTTCTCTTCCTTTCTTTCTTTGAACCTATTACAAATTATTAATGCTTTTCTGGTGTGATTTCGGACTTCATTTCACTGCTTCTTTTTGTTCATTTTGAATTAGATTAATTGATATAAGTGGATTGGCCTAAAAATAATTAAATGTGAGATTACTTAAATTCGTATAAATCCACTGTAAATTGTATCTGGTAACACACTCAGACTAATGCAAGTAACCTTCCTTATTTCAGTCAAGATCAATAATTAATCATTTTCATATAAATCACTTATCTAATCTACCAAATTAGCTTATTTAATCCTTAACTAACTATTAACTATTAACTATTAACTAAACAATGATTAATTAACTAACTAACTCTTTAGACAATTCGTGTCATTATGTTAGCAGTAGTGTACGTTACTATAAGTAGATGCCAAGTCAAAAGCACTCTGAGTCTTTAATGACATGAAAATCTTGAATCATACTCATACCATTTGGTAGAAGAATTTTTGTACAAGTATGACTTTTTTTATTTATAAAAAAACTTTTAATTCCTACTTGAATTTTACGTTGTTTTGCAGCTAATGATGAAAGTGGAGACACTTTTAAGACAAAATCAAAATGTCTTCGAGGAAAAAAAGGACCACATAGTCAGAAAACGCCATTCAAAGACCACTTTCTACATTTGTGTTTCACACTTTCACCTCACAGTTCACGTGGATACTAATGAATGGATGTAAAACTCGCAATTGTCATTTAACATAGGTTCCTTCACCAATTATTCTTTCCCCTTTTATTACAGGTCCTGAAGCATGAGCACCTTGCAAAAGTTCTGCACTTCTTTTAACATTAACATGAACTTTCTGCAAGTCAAAAAAGAAAATGAACTTTCTGTAAGTATTCAACTGGAAGCTCTGTTAATGAAGATAATTATATTATTGTATTGAGAGAAGTATGGAAATGATTAATGTTTAGAAACTTGTCATTAAACTTGAAACTACCTACTTGGCGTTTGTCATAAAAGGACAGATAAGAAGATTAGGTTGGTGCCATAGAGCTAACGGTAGTTGCAACGTCTCTGAAAATGCACCTTAAAAATGATATGAAGAGAAAGAAAACAGCCAATTTGTTTATTCTCTCCGGCTTTATCTCACTTACTATGTCTCCTAAATGAATTATTAGGGTTGCTAATGGCCAATTGGGTTGGGTTTTGACTTGATCCGAATTTGGCTCGATTCTTTTTTTCTTAGCCAAGTTTTTTTAATTCGGATTCGACTCTAAATCCAAGGAGATTCGATTATGTTCAAGTATGTATATGGTCTAAATAAGACCGAACTAAAATTGAGTTGGCTTGAAATTTGAACATAATTTATATTTTAACATGTCTAACTAATAAATTAAGTCATAAAACTTTAGTCTTTAGAAGTAAGAAACTTAAAATATTTATTTCAATATTTAAGTAATAATATGGTAATGCTTGCATAAATTTCAAAAATAAATAGGAGATGGAGTCTTTAAAAAATAAATATTATTTAACCTTAAGCTGAGATTTCGATTTAAAAATGTATTGAGTTAATTTTTTTACTTAGACTAAACTCGACTTTTTCATTAAAACTAAATCTTATCCGACCTGATTAATTCAGACACGAACTGAGTTGAGTCTTAAACACTCCCTGAATTATTATTATCATTAAAAATTTCATTGTCAAATTACTAAAACCAGTTTTATCATTATCTTACAATAATTATATATAATATAATAATGATATTGCAGTGGTTGGGAAGGTTAAGGACGCTTGACCTTTTATGGATGGGCCATCAGTTTATTGCCAACCTTCTCAAGCAATTAACTTAACCCACAAATAATAATCACAGAATGCTAATTGGAAGTGGGTCCATTGACATGAAAACATGTGGTTAAAAAATACAAAACAAAAGGTAAAAGTCTTTTCTCATCTCCCTCCCCCCATGACCTTTATATAACAAAAGACTTTAACTTTGCAGTCGTTCCCCAAATTTCCTTGGAAAAAGGCAATGTAAGAGATCACATGCAGCACTGGAAATCATGTGTAATGAGGTCACAATATGAATTGTCAATTTGCATAAGGGGGGCACTCAAGCTTGAATCAAGATTCTGCTTCACCTCACCACACCCTACCCCGTGCAAACTCCAAATAAACAGTGTAAGTTAAGAAAGCCCAAGGCAGGAGCAGCACAAGGGCCAAAAGGAGCATGATTCCCACTTCCCCCATCCCATGTGCAATGGGGCATTTCCATTTGATTTGTGAAACAGCAAGTGTGTCAATCAAAGAAGGGGGGTTTATTGAATGAAGAAAGTGAAAGAGAGATCTGACTGCAAAAGAGTGGGCCAACAGGAAGAGGCCATGTGGGCAACTCCATGATTTTTAATGGAAACTCTCTGACACGCACACACACTCTTTCTCTCTCTCACCATAGAAAACGTGAAAGAGAAACCAGCACTCACTCACTCACTAGCCACCATCAATGCAGCTTTCCTTCCATTCCATTATTCCATGAAACCAAATCAAGCAAAAGCAAGCACACTCAATCACAGATCTAATCCACAACCGCAGCACAAAACCCCCCCGACACTCTCGCTCTCTGTTTGACGTACAAGCGAATGATGAATCAATGAATCAATGAGTGAACGAATGGTGTGACTCGCTCCCTTGCTTTTTCTTGCCATCCACTGCACTCTCGAGCAGTTGCAGTTATAGATTTCTCCCTCGGAGTCGGAGATTATAGTACATGAGGATTCGGATTCGGATTCGGATTCGGATTGTAGCGTTTGGGTTGCCATCATGAGTAGCAGGAATGGCCGGGAGTCTCTGTTCGGAGGCAGGGTGGGATCGCTGCATCACCATCGCCGGGGTCAGAGCTTCAATGGGATCTCCAGCTCCAACTCCAACGCCAACTCCGACGACAGCCTCGATCTCTTCTCCAAGAATCGACGCTCTCTCTCCGTTGCTTCTTCCGACGAATCTTCCGATGGTACGCCAATTCCTCTTCTGTGTCGCTCATCTCATTTTGACCCAAATGCCCTCTTCGATATGCAATACTTTATCCGGTGGATTTTCTTTTATTTTTTGCACGGAGGATAGATTTGTCATTCGAGATTCAGAATCTGTTCCATTTTTCTTCGTAGCATCTGTAAAGAATTTTTCGTTTTTGTTTTTTTTCCCCTTAAGTTTGTTTGTTTCTAATCCAAACACTGGCTGTTTTCTTCATCTGGTGTTTAAGGATTAATGTGGGAATGAAAAGGATGTTTTGTAAACAGCGTTACTAGATAGTTGTCACTGTTGAAGGAACCGCATGATTTGCTGTTCACAAATGATCAAATTTGTGGTAATGAATTGACCGTGCGCCTCTTCATTTGGTGACTTTTATCCTGCAAATTCTTGCACCCCTTCTGCTGCCAAAGCTGTGTTAATGCTTCAATTCTTGCATAATGGTTTTTGTTCTTTTCAAAAAAAAAAAATTTGTTGGTGTCTCCCATGATATCAATTGAGCTATCTGGCCATGAATGGTAGCGTCGACTGTTTAGGCCATGGTTTCTGCAATTGTATTTTTCCCTTTGTTTTTGAGGCGATCTAGTGATCTCTGTCTATAATAGTTTTTTATGGATACAGTTTCAGTGAAACTGGGGAGACTCTCAGTTGGATCAGCAAAACCGGCCAAAAGTGGGATTGATGATCTATTATCATCAGCGGAAGGAGGAAAGCATGATTATGACTGGTACATTCCTCAGTAATTTTATTATATCTTTTTTTTTTTTGTAAATTATCACATCTATCATTAGTAGATGTGCATCTATGGCAATCCCATTGAGTTGAAGCTGTTTCTTAAATTGGCCAAGGAAACAGAGAAAATCATAGCGGAAACCACATTTAAGAGGACAGGCCAAATAGAGAAAGTGGGAAACAGATATTAATATTTGCATTACCAATTGGCTGGAGAAAAGATCATATCCTCATTCAGTTTTATGTCAGATTATTCTGAGCTGGAAGTCGTAGATCCAGAACTAATGACAGAAAAACTCTCTTTGTTCTCAAAGCATGACTCCCAAGGCCCCTCAGAACATCTTGCTGTATGCATTAGTAAAAAAAGTAATTGCAAAAAGGTTACCATACTTCCATAGAAACTCGTAACCAATTGATAACCCCAAAAAAAAAAAAAAAACTCGTAACCAATTAAATTCAGATTACAATATTTCGGTTGCTGGCTACATATTATTCAACTTTCGAAATGACAGAGTGCAACTTTATTATGACCGAAAAAAAAAAACTACTGGTACTGGTTGCCCTAGCTTAGCACATGCAATATTATCTTTGCCCAATTTGTAATTACCACTATTTTATGTTATTAGGCTTCTCACTCCCCCGGGAACCCCCGTTTTCCCATCATCAGAAGGTGAATCCCAATCAACCTTGGTGCCTCAAAGAAGCAGTTTGGGTAGATCAACTTCAACAGCTAAGGCCTCAAGAGTATGTGTTCTCTAATAATTCCTACATTTCCCTTATTGTTCATTCCATGCGTATAACCAGTACCCTTGTTTACAGTTGCATTAGTAATTGGAGTGATTTAAAAAAAAAAGTAATTGGAGTGATAATATATTAGTTGTCGACCTCAAGTGAAGAAGGATTATCCTCCTCCTCAACCTTAAGCATACTAATCACTCAAAAAAAAAAAACAGAAGACAATTGACTGTTTGTGATAATTTGCTTATCATTATGAAACAATCCTCAGATTTATCTACATTTAAAGCGTAAATATGATGCTAAAAGAGTCATATGCCACCAGAAATATGTATAGAATTTGTAACCGTGAAAGAGGATGGCGTGGGTGCTATGAACATCACTGGTGAAGTGTCAGTAATTGTTTCACTAACTTAATACTATGTCACATCATGATGAGACAACTACATTCCCCTCCCCCCAAAAGGAAAGAAAGCTTTATTACTCAAGAAATTCATGAGAGTTTTATGTAATTTAGAAAGAGAGGGAATGAATGGGAATCATAACTTAGGTAGTCTTTTACCTTCCGCCTCCCCCCCTCCCCACGAGAATGGGAGATTCCAAGGTTCCAATTCTTTCCCTGCATTGCACTTCTTAATTAATTCCATATGATATTGACTTGTTGAAAGTGGTCAGCTTTCAGTCTCACAATCGGAGAACAACAATCACTCTAGACCAGCAAGAAGCAGTTCAGTGACTCGCTCTTCCATCTCCAGTTCACAGTACAGCACCTACTCTTCAAACAGATCCTCCTCAATCCTCAACACAAGCTCTGCATCAGTTTCATCTTACACTAGACCATCTTCCCCTATAACCCGCTCTCCATCTGCTGCAAGGCCTTCCACTCCCTCCTCCCGCCCAACAGCATCAAGAACCTCAACACCCTCCAAAGTACGTTCAGTTTCCACCAGCTCATCTGCTGACAAAACTAGACCATCACAAAGCTCAAGGCCATCCACTCCTAGTTCTAGGCCTCAGATTCCTGCAAACTTACATTCCCCAACTGTTCCATCTGCTCGGTCACTTTCTCGCCCTTCTACACCCACTCGTCGCAATTCAATGCCATCTCTATCCCCTGCAACAGGTCCTTCAACTTCAGCTGGACGTGTTTCATTAAATGGGCGCAATTCAGCACCAGTATCACGGCCAAGCTCACCAGGCCCACGAGCCCGTCCTGCACCCCAGCCAGTTATTCCACCTGATTTTCCCCTTGAAACACCGCCAAACCTCAGAACAACATTACCTGATAGGCCAGTCTCTGCAGGCAGGTCCCGTCCTGGTGCGGCTCTCACTGTGAAGGGAAATTCTGAAACCCAAGCCTCAGTTAATATCCCAAGGCGACAGTCATCTCCTATTGTCAGCAGGGGGAGATTGACAGAACCCACAGGAAAAAGCCGTGGCTATGCCATTGCCAATGGTCACCATGCTGATGTTCCAGAGCCTAGGAAAGTCCCACATGCCCCTGAGGTAGTTGCACGAAAATCTGTTAAGGCCTCAACTACTGCCACAGACAACTCTGGATTTGGGAGGACTATCTCTAAGAAATCCTTGGATATGGCTATTAAGCACATGGTTCGTATACTCTACTTTTCCAGTTTTGCAGGATCAACAATCAAAATTTACAGATTAGACTATCAACAGTTTCAAATTTTATTCAGAATCATAGACATTAGTTTAAACTTTGAAGCTTTATAATACCAGACTACTTTGCATGAAAATCATGGCACACTTCTTCTTTTTATGCTTAGTGTTTATTTGGTTTCTGGGGGTTACTTTGAGAAGTAGCTAATTTTTCATGTGTTTTTTTCTTCTGTCTTTTTCTTCAACAGGATATAAGGAACAGCTCAGGAAATCTGCGTTCACTATCAAGCACCACACTCTTTCCTCAGAGTATTCGAACCTCCACTCCAAAGAGCCAATCTCATCGAGGTTTGAGTGCTCCAGCGTCTGTTGACATGAATGGAAGCCTGCTAAGCAGTCATAATGGAGCTAATTTTGACGTGGGAAACGATATCAATAGGAACATGATAAATGGAAGAGAGTTAGACGAAAGACAATACTCTGCAAAACTGAGTGAAGTGGACCTCTACGAGAGTTCTCGTTATGATGCACTATTGCTTAAAGAAGATTTGAAGAGCACAGACTGGCTGCATAGTGCTGATGACAAATGTGATCAAGGGCCAATCTTTGATAATGGATTTGAGCACCTGCCCGAACCTTTTGGTCTCTTATAGCATCCAAGAGGTGCTCCTTCGCACATTTGCATGTAATATGCTATTTATGTTCTAATTATTATTTCTTGATTTTTTGAAGGATGGGATATTTCAACTTCTATATATCTCAAAGGTGGAGAAATGAAGATGCATTTTATGTCTTCTGCAGAGAAGTCAATGGATTTAACTTTGATATTACACATACATACTATGCAGGAAAAAAATGACATGAAACTGGTCCAACTTTTGAGATCATGAGAGTTTTCAGAAGTGAGCTATTTCTGTGCATACGACGAGTATGCGTTTGTCTAAAGGCAAATTGTAGTACTGTAAGTACATAGAGATGGAATGTGATGCTTTACGCAAACACTATTGATTTAGTGTTTTTCCCCCTTGGCAATGAACTTGAGTTGGGTTGCATTTTAAGTGCTTTTTTACTTAACGCAAGTGCAATTATTAAAATTTTATGTGTTTGATAAATGCTTTAAAAATTATTTTCAAAATATATTTTTCAAAGTGTTTGATACTTTTTGGAATTAAGTAAAATCTCTAATATGTTTTTACATTATAGCAAAATAAATATCATTAAGATTTAAAATAGTCAATGTTGTAAATTTTACCGTTTTAACGTCCATACCAAAGTGCTTTTGGTAAGTATATATCCACTACTTGACTGTTTCCAGTAGTTGTCTAATTTTCTTTTTATCTAACATTATGTTAAAAATCATCACCACATTATGTTAAAAATAACTTTTATTAAGTTGTTTTATGCTAGCACTTAAAAAAATAACTTTAATATGAAATGCGCAACGAAAAAGAGCGAGTTCCTACAGCTTGAAGAATCAGAGCTAGAAGAACAGGCTGAGCAGGATTTGTATATAGACACAGCCCAATATATAATGATGGCTTCTTTCGTTTTATAATATTAAGTTTCTCAGGAGGTCGAGGCTCAGTAGGCCCATAAAGGGGTTAACCGGAATGCAGATCAAACTACTATTTTATCCAAACTTTACCAAACAATAGTTTCCTTTTAGAATCAGATTCTATCCAAACTTTCCCAATGGCCTAATAAAATATTTTATCAATTATTAATGAAAGTATCAAATGAATGAAGCTTTAACGTCACGTTAAAATTCAAAACTCAAGATTCACTGTTGTTTATGTTTCTGGCTACAAGACAAGGGAGGAATCACATAGACGATCATGGTTGGCAGCACTATACCCATGAAGTGTTTGTATCGAAAGTGAGTTATGTTTCTAAATATAAAAATTACAGTTCAACATCTAAAGGTTACATTTTATAGAAATGATCGTATTATTATTATTTTCAACTCATAAAGATTAGGCTTGTAAAGTAGTTCAAATGTATTCAACTCTATAATGATACTCCTTACTTGTTGGTGTTGGAAGAAATTTAAAATAAATAAGATATTACTATTTTGGCTGGCCTTGATGTCTAATTTATAAAAAAAAAATTGATAATTTTACTGTGTGAGATATGTGTGCAATCTGAATTATTTCAAAAATTTGTAATAGAATGAGTATCATTTAATGGCTCACCAAAAATATGTTAGTGGAACTATTATTTTTTTAATTAAATAATAAAAAATCACTCTAACATTTTGATAAGTGTAACGTAGTTGAAGGAGATGAAATATTAGAAAACATATTTTTAAATACCAAATCAAAAGCCAGGGCCCATAGAAGTCAAATAATTTACCTGACAACAACGAAATTCATATATTAAAATTTTAAAATTGAGAATTTAATGTTCATTTATTGGAGTGTGCCACTAAGATAAATTATCCTTTTCCAAGTGCTAACGGATATGTAAATGGAACCTACAAAAAAGAAATAGAAACGCATGGTGGAAAGTGGGAAGTTTACTTGTGGTCCATTAGCTATAAGAAAGGGTCCATGGAGACATCATTTTTCACTCGAGGGAGGAAACACTACGAAGTGCAGCACACACCACATCAAGGTCACTGATTCGTGATGTTTGGCCTTTTTGCCATTGATTGTATTTGATACCATACCATTCCAATTCCCATTTTAATTCACAACTTGGTATCCAAAGCCCAGAAAATGAGAAAGACAGTCTTATACTATTATACCATTTCAGGAACAAAAAGGGGGCGTGAAGAACACTCAACACTAGAAGTCAGAACCACCCAAAATGATTAGTTACAGTCATAGTAGATTATGATCTCAAACAAATTTTATCTATAATGTCAAATATTTAAATTTAAAGTTACTATTTTAAAAAAAAACTTATTTAATTACTATTCGATCTAAAAGATTAGTCTTACTACCGTTCTAATTAAAGACACAAGAAAAAAAAAAAAAACTAGAAGTCAGAAGCGATGAACCAACCATTGAAGTCTGAAACTGAGACGGTGTGCCAACTGTTGTGGCACCCTTTCCATTGTTCCAAAGTTGCCCATTATGCGTATAAAAGCTACTTGGACCACCTGCCTTTACTGCAAATGAGACCATTCACCCTTAGATAGGTTACAAGTAGCATCACTATTGGAATAAATCACACTAACAGCTGTGCATAATTTGTAAAGTAAAATTTATTTATATTTTTAAAAAAGATACATTAATTATTAATTTTATATTAATTTTATCAATTTAAATTTTTAAATTTATAATAATTTTATTTTTTAAAAAGTTTAAATTAATAAAATTAAGATAAATAAAATAATAAAATTTATAAATAATTTAAGATTTAAAAGATTGAATTAATAAAATTTATTTTTAAAAGAATTATAAATATATTTTATTTTATATAAAGAAAAAAAAAAGAAAGGAGTAACCTTTATATGCGTCAAAACTAATCTTTTCTTTCAATCATTTCATGATTAAGATGAATTGAGTGATTGACACTCATTTCATGGCACGCAGTCATAGGTATACTGCAGTAACAAATGTGATCTAAAATACTTTATATAATTTAGCAATGATCATTTTTTTAAAAAAACCTTACCATCTGTTTGTTTAACATTTTGATTCTATGGCAAACGAGCATTTGCTTAAAGGAGAAAATACTTATTTTGAAAAAAAATGAGTTTAAATATATTAAAAGTCGTGCAAAACACACGTTTACTTCTGTCAAAATGTAATCCAAATGGACTATTAAGCTGTTAACAAATGGCAAAAATATATGATTTTATTATTATGGAACTTCTGTGAGTGATCCGAAACAAGAACTAACACCAAGAAATTGAGGTAAATTTTGGAGCTGTAACTGAGGCAGTGGCCAATTCATTATTCATAGGAAGATGAGAAACGGGAAACCCATGCCTTACCTTCCATCGAGATCTGCAACTGCAAGTAGCTAGTGACGCTAATATTGTTTTCAATTTAGGCTTAATACTAATTATTAATTAAGAAAACTATGTTTGGATGAGTTTTAGCTTCAGTGCCACTCACATGGTTGGCTTAAGGAAGAAGCCTAGCCACTGATGAGCTCACTTGAACGTTGACTCTCTGCCTCCCAAATCATAAACAAGAAAACCAAAAGTAAAAAGTCTGCAATCTGCATACTGTGACTACTAGTCTAGTAGTATAGTGTGTGTGGCATCTGGCGTGTTCCTGAAGCAATGCCGTTAAGGCTCACCCTTGCTTCCTCTTGGTCTTGGTCTTGGCCTTGGGCCTTTGCCTTTGCCACCACCAACCAAGCACTGCTTTTAACAAAAACAAAGACCACTTCTGTTTTTCTCGCAGTCACATTCATTTCCATGACTCGAGTGAGTGAGTAACTGCTCTCTTCAGCTCCTACCCAACTCAACCTCGCTGGTGTGGCTGTCTGTCTCTCTCTGCTTCCCACTTCAAATTTGCTTCCCTTTTCTCCGGTTTCAAGGTTTTCATCTCTCAATCTTCGCATCCCTGTTCCTCATTTGCATTTTGTTTTCTGCAAGTTTGTACTTTTTACAATCTTCATTTTAAGCGAGTTCTTTTTCCTACTTTATCATATATATATATATATATGTATTGTTCCTGTGTGGCTGCTGAGAGAGTGAGAAAAATGTCAAGCAAAATGAAAGCGCATGAAAATTCAAGTGTGCAGCTAGTTCCTCCTACTTCACTCACAAGTCTTTTTCCGCTATGACTTAGAAATGCATGCATTTTATTTTATAGTGAACCTAAGGAGAATACTCTCTTAATAAATAATTAAACTGCTTCCGCAATTGATTTTAGCCAATCTTTTAGATTTCTCCTGTCATGTGTTTATGTCTTCACATTTAAAAATGGAGACAAATTTTGGTAAAGTTGGGAACGAGATTATTTCAGCATCTTAGTTTGCATTCTTAATCGATTTTACTAAAAGAAAAGAGGGATTATACTTTTGCTTTTTGTGTATCTAACATATTTAAACCTCAGATGCTTTTAGTTCAGTTTGATGATCACATTTTGCAGTAGAGAATTAAAGGAGAAAAATCTTTCAATAAACTGAATGTTTGATCTATCACTTGTACTTCAACCTCATTATGGAAAATTTCGGATAGTCATGAATCTGTCAATGCTCACATCTTGAAAATCCCCTTTAACCTAGGTCATACAATTATCTGTGTTCAAGATGCCCTGAAAAAATCTCTCTGTAGGTTGCATTGAACATGTCTCCCCTATGCTTTGTATTCAAAAAGAAAAATGGCCTCAAAATCCAAAAAATTCTTACCGGGTATTTTTTTCAAATATTTGAGTTAAGAAGATCCTTGAAGGGTGTCTACGCATAGAAGTGGTTGTTAATAGTTGATATATGCTTCAGAAGGATAAATTATGGCCAAACTATACGTGTTTAGATGTAGCAAAAAATAAAATTAAAGATCGTCCTCTATCAAGAACTTGGATAGAATGGGATGGTTCAGGTTTCTTTCTTATTCAGAAATTATGACAAAGCTCTCTTGCAGCAATATTCCATAGTACTACTCTACTCTTACAAAACACTTTCATCTTTTCTTGGTTTTGTAGGTAAGAGGGGGTCAAAGATTTTTCACAAATACATTATTCTCTTTCATCAGTCTTCTCTCCATTTGAAATTTTTATTTGTAATAATGTTGCTCGAGTTTCATATCAATTGTTTCTTTACTGTTTTGTTGCATGCTTGGCTACAGTTGTTCCATTTGATCAGCATATATTGGAAATCTCCATTACTAGGGAAAGAAGAGGAATTACTTAGAGCACAGAACCAGTCTCATCCTCTCAGGCACCTCGATAGACCTCTGAACAAAAAAAACCATATGATGTTACAGTCCTACTTTGCCACAATACCTATTTCTCTACTCCTGCTTGTGTTTGCCCAAACTTTAGCTGATCTACATTCAGAAAAGCAAGCCCTCCTTGATTTTGCTGCTGCAGTTCATCATGGTCAAAAAGTCAATTGGAACTCAAGTACCTCAATGTGCACTTCTTGGGTGGGAGTTACCTGCAGTGCAGATGGCTCCCATGTGCTTTCTGTGCGGCTTCCAGGTATTGGACTGCGTGGTTCTCTTCCAGCCAATACACTTGGTAAGCTGGATGGCCTCATCAGTCTAAGTCTTCGGTCCAACAGCTTGAGTGGGAATCTTCCAACTGACATATTTTTCCTTCCTTCTCTTCGCTTTATATATCTGCAACATAACAACTTTTCAGGTGATATTCCTGATTCTATGCCTCCCAAGCTTATCTTTCTTGATCTGTCCTACAACTCTTTCACAGGACAAATTCCAGCCTCAATCCAAAACTTGACATATCTAAAAGGATTGAACCTCCAATATAACTCTCTCAGAGGACCTATTCCTGATGTTAACCTCCTGAATCTTGAGAGTTTGGATTTAAGCTTCAACTACCTAAATGGTCCAATTCCTTCAGCGCTCCAGAAGTTTCCTGCCTCATCATTTAAGGGGAATTTGATGTTATGTGGAGCACCTTTAAACCGATGTTCTTCAGTTTCCCCTTCTCCCACACTGTCTCCTCCAACAATCTCCCAAAAACCAAGTGTTCCCTCAAACAAGAAGCTAAGTACAGGGGCAATAGTTGCAATTGCTTTTGGGGGTTTCGCACTGTTGTTTCTTCCACTTCTGACAGTAGTGTTCTGCTGTCTCAAGAAAAAAGTAGGTGAACAAAATGAAGCACCTAAAGAGAAGGATGAGAAGCTCGGGGAGGGCTTTGGAAGTGGAGTGCAAGAACCCGAGAAAAACAAGCTAATATTTTTTGGAGGTTGTTCTTGTAATTTTGATCTTGAGGACTTATTAAGAGCTTCAGCTGAAGTGCTTGGCAAGGGAGGTTGTGGAACAACTTATAAAGCCATCTTGGAGGAGGGGACAACTGTGGTTGTGAAGAGGTTAAAAGAAGTGGTGGTGGGGAAAAAAGAATTTGAACAGCAAATGGAGATTGTGCAAAGGATTGATCAGCACCCAAATGTTATTCCCCTTCGTGCTTACTACTATTCCAAGGATGAAAAACTAATGGTTTACGACTACTTAACAGCTGGCAGCTTTTCCAGGTTATTGCACGGTAATTACTCTCATTTTGAACTTTTCACTGATTCCATGAGGTTCAAAGCTTGCAATGTCATAGATTTCTTTTCTTATAATAGATGTCAGGACAATATATATGGTATCAATATTACTATCAACATAGTGATGTTAATGGGGTTACAATATATTGGTATCAGAAACAAGGGTGTGGCTATTGGCACTTCAATATGCCTATCCACACTCCCCACTGCAAAGGAAGAGTAACAGACACATGAATCATATTGGAGTGTGGATAGACATATTGGAGTGTCA
Organism: Castanospermum australe; assembly: GCA_019955255.1. Classification (NCBI taxonomy): domain Eukaryota; kingdom Viridiplantae; phylum Streptophyta; class Magnoliopsida; order Fabales; family Fabaceae; genus Castanospermum; species Castanospermum australe. The sequence continues at coordinate 378,502 of NSJW01000757.1, forward strand.
ATAGCCCCACCCCAGAAACAAACCTATATGTTGTGTATTGCTGTGCACATCAACAGACAATATACAAAATACTTATCTTTCTCTGTAGTGTATATTTCATTTGCTTGAAGATATATTTTATGTATGCTTTAAGTTGGTTAAATACACTTGGTCAGCAGAAATCTTATGAGTAAAAGAATAAATACAAATTTGGCATGGACAAGATAATTAGCTCCCAGTCCTCTATAAACATAGTTTCCATTGCTGGTGGTTGCATTTTCTTACTATGCCATGTGAAACATGATGACAGGAACAAGGGGAACCGGACGAACACCACTAGATTGGGATTCCAGACTGAAGATCTCGCTCGGAGCTGCTAGGGGTATTGCCCATATCCACTCTGCCAGTGGAAGGAAATTTGTCCATGGCAATATAAAATCATCTAATGTGCTTCTCACAGTAGAGCTTCAAGGCTGCATGTCAGATTTTGGCTTAACCCCTCTAATGAGTTTCTCTGTCTCCTCCAGAAGTCCAGGGTACCGAGCACCTGAGGTGATTGAAACCCGAAAACCCACCCAAAAGTCTGATGTATTCAGCTTTGGTGTTCTCCTTCTTGAGATGCTGACTGGCAAAACACCAGTTCAGTATTCAGGGCATGATGATGTGGTTGATCTTCCAAAGTGGGTCCAATCTGTTGTCTGGGAGGAATGGACAGCTGAAGTGTTTGATCTTGAGCTGATGAGATACCAAAATATTGAAGAAGAACTGGTGCAGATGCTGCAACTGGCAATGGCATGTGTAGCAAGGGTGCCTGACACGAGACCTTCAATGGAGGAAGTTGTAAGAATGATTGAAGACATCAGAGCATCCAATTCTGACAACCAGCCATCATTCTCAGAGGACAAGTACTAAGGGTCCCACGCTGTCACCCCATATAACAGAACTGAATGGCTACTCGGCATTAAGCCAAGACCTACAGACTTGGGCAGAGGAAGATGCATAAATATTTTCAAAATGCTCGTGGCAACAAACTGCACGAACAATATAAATCCAATTCCAAGTATAAAACGTGCCTAGTCAAGATTCATTCGAGGTCTTGCCATAGAACAAAAGTTCAAGCATAGTGCCTGTTTTTTTTTTTCCCAGTAGATGACTATTTTAATCTTTCAAATATATATAGGACATATTGTATTGGTCTTTTATTTATAAATACATCAAATTAATTATTCAATGTCAATTTATGACATCGAATTGGTCCTTAAAGTAACATAAAATTAGTCTTGAAAACAACAAAATTAATGACATTAATTATTATCAAAAGATTAATTTAATATCACATATAAATAAAAGATTAATATCATATATATTTTTGAAGGACAAAAATAAACTTTTTTTTTACCATCTCATGATTGCTTAAACTTGGTGTCTAAAATCATACTGCAGTAATAGATCAAATTTCTGTCAAGATAAAATATTAATGAAGATATCCGATTTAGTAAACTAGTATCATATGCCTTGCAACTAATACTTTCCAATGAGCAAGGATTCAATATATATATATATATATGAATCTTACTATCTTGGTAAACAGGAAGAGAAAATACTTTTTTCTGCTGGAACTCAGTATATCAATATAGAAGTGGCCAGAAGTTTGCAGTTTATCAAAAAGCATCATCACAAGACTTAAGGTGGTACTTCACTGACCAAAATGAATACTTCATCACAGACAACGGCACAACCTAGTCATCAACTACTAGATTCCAATTCATGATGGCATCATCTAAAGGTAACAACGTATCATTTCCAACTGCGAAAGCAATGTTAAGTACAAATACACAGTATAAAACTCTATCCTCTTCCAGTAGCTTACATTTCCAAATGTTCAAAGAATGGACATAAAAACTTTGAAATGGGCCAATATAGGCCAACCTACTGGTATTTTCTGCCAAGTGTGAGGTAACTGTTCAAGACAAGGAAAAAAAACCACGGATAATTGTCTTTCAGCCAGTATTTGAAAGTCAATGACTGGTGTTTCAAGAGCTTTGGTCAACCAAGTCAGCGCCACTAACATACTTAGCAACAAATGATAACAGACGAAACGGAGCACCAATAAGTGGAGCATCTGTAAGTGGTACGGTATCCTTTTCCACATTCTTGGCAGCCTGCAACTCCGGATCTTGTACTTCATTATCATCCAATGGAATTTGCACAATTTCTCCAGCATCATCGGATAACAAGGAAGAGTTTGAAATTACCACGGAAGTATGCTCAGCATCAATAGAGTCAGTATTATCCTTCATTGAAGCCTCTTCCAAAGAAACCAACTCCTGGGCTAATATAGACGTAATCTCTACTGATTCAGGACTAGGAATAGCAAAAACAGCAGGTTTAGCAAAATCAGGCATAGGAATAGTTACACCAGCAGCATTAGTAAATTCAGTCATCCCATCAGGCCCAGTGACTCCAGAAAGTCCAACTTCTGCACTTTGTCGATCCAGCTTAAGGTATAACTCATTGACCTGAGGATAAAAATGGCTTAAGCATGCATAACACTATCTCCATAATCTTTCCTAATGTGAAAATATCAAATCTTTTAGCAAGTCATCCACACTTTGTGATATTCTTTTACAAAACCATAAAGAATCCAGCACATTACGTTCTCAACAAGTTCTGCATTTTCTGCCACCAATTTCTCCACTAATGTACTGGCTGCTTCAATTTGAGATTTTAAGTCCTCATTTTCCTATCCACCATAAAACAAAATATGGTCAGAGGCAACATAAATAGGCAAAGCAGTAAAGGATTCTTCTTCCTTCCCCCTATTTGTTTGAAGTTACACATTCACACTTTTGACAAGTTTGTAACACATCTCATACTCCACCATCATTTTCAGAAAGGATGAATGTGCCACAAAACTAAAAAAATAACTAGTAACAGTCATGGACTACTAGCTTGCAGTCCACCACTATTGACTTGAGTATCAAATACAACACATTAGAAGATCATTTTCCACGTTGCCAACTTGTCATATATAATTATCCACGCTCCTTTCCTTCTTTTAAATATAAAGAATTCAAGAAAACTTATTTTCCTAAGCATGAAGGTCGTATTGTATATTTTAACCATATAAGATCACAAAAATGAACCTTTGCAGATGCATCCAGTAAGTATGAAGAAGAGCTATTGTCTTCAAGATTCTGGATTGTTGACTGAAGGCCTGACACCTTTTCCACCAATTGCAGTTTTTCTAGCAAAAGACTATTCCTGGATTTTTCCAACTCTGCCACCTGCCAAACTTTGTTTTTAATTTCCGTATCAGAATTAACACGGGCTTGTTGTAAAATGGATATGACCAAATAACAGTATATGAGCGTAATTCATCAAGCCAATGTTTATAACCAATCAGGAACAAAGAAGAGGAAAAGACTTTATTAAATGGCACGGTATTTATGTCAGAAGGGAATTGGAGATTGCAAGGTATAACAGAGCCCGAATGAAGGCATCCTAGACAATAAAATTGATCAGTATGCAGTACCAAAACAAGTAAAAATAGAAGCTGAACTGTTACAGAAGTTAGCCAGAATGTCTAAGCATGAAAAGTTGAGGAAATAATTAAATTGGTAATTTCATCCACATGGAGGGAATGTGCTCCTATGCTCACAAAACTACTCAAACAGTTCTAGTATAAGCTTCAATAAGTATGTTCGCTATAAACCAGCAACAGGAAAAACCATAGTATTATCAACAGATGCAAACTTGAGAGGTAAAAAATTACTTGGCACAAAAGAAAAAAAAAAAAAAAGGAGATGACATTCCTTATTGTCTCACTAGAACTGGGAAAAGATGTCCAGAATTCAGGCCACTCTTAATAGCCTCAAAGATATATGAAAAACAATGGGAACTTGACTGATATAGATACAAATATTATTTACCCAAGTAAAGAAATAATTTTTTTTTTATTTCACATTTCTACTTAGATGAAAGTCTTTAAGTTCATGGTGGAACAGAATTTTAATGAATCAGAAGCCTCACTAGCAATGGCAGCCCTATTCTATACAGGTCCCAAAGATAATGCTGAGGAATTAAGGATAATGATACCTAAAAGTGATACTATGGGCAACCATCCAATAATACTCTCCTAGGTTTTTCAACATAAAGTATTCATGCATATACATGAGGTACATACCTGCACTTGTAGCCTACTGATGTTATCGTTCAGGTTTGAAATAATTTCTTTAGTTGAGTTCTGTAAATTACACACATGATATGCCTCAGCTAAGTGACAAATTCACAAGAAATAAAGCAGACAATTAGCACTATTCTACTGACTATTAGCCTCAGACAACCAGAAACAATAATGAAGAAAAATTATTAATTTGATAGTACAAATAAAGAATTAAAAATGAAAGAAATATGAACAAACAGTTTGCAGGAACATCTTCACATTTCAGATAAATCAAGTCATGCGGTCCTTTTTCTCATTTTTTTTCCAGTTTTTCTGGGCTTGCATAATAAAATGATCTCACATTCGCTAAAGCATTTCTCAAGCACACTGTTGATCGCTGTACTAAGTACTAAAGTTTCAGCATGTCATGTGTCTGAAATCTGATGGCCTTCTGCTTATCCACCACCATTCACAAGGAACTATCTAGGTACAGAACTAATATGCCCTTAGGTCAGAGATAAACATAAATTCTGTTCTGAAAATGCTAAACCTAAATAATACGAGCATTACCCTCATAAACAGCCCAAGGGTTTCTTATAACCAGTTAACAACATAATTAGGGGTGTCAGAGGATCCATTGAGTATCTAATGAAAGGCTGTAAAACCAGAACAGTTTCTAACCAAACCTTGAGCACATTCTAACATCCAGCAATATTAAGTAGAGTGATAATTTCAATCAAGTATATCACATTCCAAGAAAATGCCACTATATATATATATATATATCTATGTATGTATGTATGTATTTATAGATACCATGATGAAGTGCCTATTTAATATTAACTCATCTCAGTACTTCAAAATCTTATTGTTGCTTCTGAAAGGAACAGAAATAATGATAATAGATGTCACTTGTCCGCATACAATAGTTCACCAACCCACAGAAAGCACTAACATCTTTTAAACAACTAATCTACCACATGAAAAGATTAAGGTCATTAATTAAGTGACAATATTTTTAATGCAATAACACATGGGAGGATGGACAAGCTATTACCTCTTTCTCAATAAAAGAACTTAAATCACTCTCCAGAAGATTTATTTTTTCCTCTAAACTCTCCTGTGGAACAATATATACTGGATTTAGAATTTCAACCCAACTTTTATTTTAAAAATAATTAAAAAACCTGAAAATATTGCCCACAACGAGAGAGAAAGAGGGAGAAAGATAGGCAATGGGTTCAGGTAAAATAAATAGTGAGTGAAGGAAATGATAAAGTTAATGAAGCAATTCTTACCCCTTTCAGGCCCAAAACTGCCTTTTCATTCAGCAACTGATTGATTCTTTCCTCCAATCCAGCCTACATATAATAAACTATTAAATATCTTGATAATTAATATCTCAAAATCAATGCACCTAAATCATTTAAAAATGTATATTAAGCAATCACCTCTTTTTGAAGTAAGGAATTCTTCTCACTTTGTAATTGCATAATTCTCATTTCCAGACCAGCCTGCAAAGTATCCAGTTAAATATACCATTCAGTAGCTAAACATATATAAAAATAATATAATTCAAAGGTAACAAATACATGAGAACCATCCACACAGTAATCAAACCTGTTCAATTCAAATTCAATTACCTGTTTTTGTGTATGCAATTCATTTTCAGTTTGTAATTTATTGATGGTCTCTTCCGAGGTAACCTGTCAAAAGTAAGCAAAATAAATGGTAGAAATGAAGCAATCTATATAATCTTTGGCAACCTTATCTGCATAGTTATTAAAGTTGCGAGGTACAAATGCACAACGGGGTGAAAAGGTCTTCTATGCAGTAGGCACATTGTCTGCAGATGAAGCATCCAACTAAAGGAAGTAAAGCATGTTTGGTACACAACACAATCAAAGTTGATACCACTTCAAAATAAAATATAACTTATATTACCACATATTTAAGTAATCATTGGTGAAAAATCACATTTTCAAATATATAATCCCATGACATAATAATATTTAAAATGCACCTAGGAGAAGAGGCCCTTGGCCCTCCTGCTCCACTTCCATCCCCATCTCTTTTTATCAACCTTGATCAGACCAACAAAGGGCCCACGATTAATTTAATTAATTTTGATAAATCCATTTCTACTGGATTGACTTATTCTGGCCCATCATAAAAATTTTAAAAAAAATTGCACCTTCTAATCTAATGACAGAATTCAGTAGGGGTTACAAAGACAGGATCCACAAAACCATGTCATTTAGGCAATTGCTGACTAGATGCAGGCTTGTGGAGCCTTATAAACCTCCTTACTCTCCCACTATGGTCAATGTGGGACTTTGCTCACAGAGGGGGCTCCTTTTATGGACATTTTGCTTTTGCTAAAAAGGAAGTTACACTCTCTACTTTGTGTCAGCTTCCTATTTAGCCAAAACAAAACTGACACATTTTTTAAGAGTATCTTTAAAATGCATATTTTTGGAAACATATATCTACCATTATCTTCTTTTGAGATTTGATTCTCTGCTACAACTGGACACTCATTCACACAACAAAAAGTATAAGTTTCCGAGAGGATTGAGGGCCTGAAGTTATGGACAGCATTATTAATGGGCTTATAATCATTCAGTCTCCTTGCATCGCTTTTGGTTAGAAGCTATCTATTTAAATGCTTTGCAACCTGTAATCCAGAAGGTTTTGGGTTGCTTTAATGTTTGAAGGCTATTTCTAAAAGTAAATTATTGTCTAATGCTATGGCATGTAAAAGTTGATTTTGGGTTTCAAGATAGTCATTGATGTTCCCAGCTGGTTCTATTCAGAAGGCATTTTACGCACACGAGGCACACACCAGTTGCATCTTCTCCTCTGGGCGGCTTTGGACAATTATGTTTCTGCTAGCCTTTTATTTTGGGGGGGTGGGGGGATAGAATAAGAGGTGTTATGAGGAACCAAACCTCATTTCAGTCATTTTTCTAGAATTTCCTTCAAGACAGCATGTTGAGAAAGTAAATATACAGCTTCAATATAAACATTTAACAAATACCTCTCTGATAAAACTTACAATATATTACCTCTTTCTGAATATGTTTATCATTTTCTTCTTTCAATGTTTTAATTGTCTTCTCTGATACAGCCTGTGGAAAAAGACAGGTTATATGTGTTCACTTCAAACTAAGAAAAAATATTCTTGACGTAAAGGCTTAAAAAAATTTATATATATATATATATATATCTCCGATGAAATTTAAAGTAAATAAATTACCTCTTTCTGAATGTGCATATCATTTTCTTCTTTCAATTTTCTTATTGTCTCTTCTGATATGGCCTGCGGAAAGATAGGTTATATGTGTTAAAAGGAAAATTGCAAGATAAACGTTAAAACAAATAACAGATATCTCTCAGATAAGATTTAAGATATATTACCTCTTTCCGCATGTGCATATCATTTTCTTCTTTCAATTTCCTGATTGTATCTTCTGATATCACCTGTGGAATGATAGGGTGTACATGCTATAAATACATTGGAACATAAGGGATCAAAAAGGAGAGATATTTTTAAGATAACGCATTACCTCTTTCTGAACATGTATATCATGTTCTTCTTTCAACTTTCTGATTGCCTCTTCTGACACGATCTGTGGAAAGATAGGCTATTATGTTAAAAGAAAATTGCAGGATAAACATTAAAAAAAAAAAAACAAAAGAACAGATATCACTCACATAAATTTAAAATATACTACCTCTTTCCGCATGTGCACGTTGTTTTCTTCTTCCAATTTTCTGATAGTCTCTTCTGATAAGGCCTGTGGAATGATAGGCTGTACATGTTATAAAAACATAGAAACATAAGTGCTAAAACAAAGGACGGATATTTCCCAGATTAAATATTACCTCCTTCTGAATGTGCATATAATTTTCTTCCTTCAATCTCCTGATTGTCTCTTCTGATATGGCCTTCGGAACGATAGCATGTACATGTTATGAAAACATTGAAACATAAATTCTCAAACAAAGGACAGATTTCTAAGATAAAACATTACCTCTTTCTGAACGTGCATATCTTGTTTTTCTTTCAACTTTCTGATTGTCTCTTCTGACATGACCTGTGGAAAGTAGGCTATATGTGTTCAATGAAAATTGCAAGAATAAAATTAAAAGAAAAGAACAGATATCACTCGGATAAAATTTAAAATATACTACCTCTTTTCGCATGTGCATGTCATTTTCTTCTTTCAATTTTCTGATTGTCTCTTCTGACAAGGCCTGCGGAATGATAGGCTGTACATGTTATAATAACATAGAAACATATATGATAAAACAAAGGACAGATATTTCTTGGATAAAATACTACCTCCTTCTGAATGTGCATATCATTTTCTTCTATCAATTTCCTGATTGTCTGTTCAGATAATGCCTGTGGAAAGATAGGCTATTCATATTCAAGCTATAAAACATGCCAGCATATATCTGCGAAAAAGATAACTTTATAAGAGATCTTACCACTTTCTGTTTGAGCATATTATTTTCATTTCCCAATTTTCTGATTACCTCTTCAGAGGCGGCCTGTCACAAAGGTAACTCATTTAGTTCAGCAATACACTCATGTCAACAAACACTCAACTCAAACAGATTAGATTGCACATGTGTACTTTGAGAGACAGGAGAGAAATCCAAATTATTATGAGCTTGTTTGGATAACTAGTGCAGAATTACTTTCAAGGATAATGCATTTTAGAATAATTAATTGAAAGAATGAGTTTTATGCTTGGAAATGCTTAACTAACAGTAATTTTGCAAGTGCAAGTTTTGTCTGGAGAGTTTTATTTAAAATCACTTTTCAGTAGGAAATACCAAAACAAGAGTCCCTACTTTTTCAATTTGTTTATTTTAGACCCTAAATTTCATCCAATCTTGTCCTTATAGTGAACCTCCATCCAAATTATTTTGTTAATTGTGCTGTGTCACATTCAAATTTTTCTGAGACTATGATAAGACTGGACCAGAACTCTAGATTTTGATGAATGAACAACTGTGTATCTCCGCTGCTACTCAATTTCCAGTGGGGAAACTGATTAGAGGGGCTGAAAGTTACAATGTAGATAGAAAAGAAGAAGAAAAATTACAGAATACCCGAGTAAATTCGAGGATACCCGGTTCCTCCCTCTCAGTCCTCACTTAGTTCCTTCCCTCCTCTCTACTAGCTTACAGACCACTATATAGCGTTGCACCCTTCCCTCTCCCGCCATTCTCTTCTTTTGAATTTACGCAGGACTCCCATCACACCTTCCATGCTTTATGAGGAGTCACGCGGAAGCTCAACATGTCATGCAATCCGACTCTCCTTCAGTGCACGTTGGCCAACGCTCACCCACCCCGTGTGGTGTGAGTTAGTTACTCCTATTTACCGGATCCTCATGACTGATGCAGGGTTCTGATACCCTGCTTTTCCTGAACCGCCTCCTAACATACACCCTAGGGGTCGTATCAATACTCCCCCCAGAAGTTTCACCTTGTCCTCAAGGTGAAAGGTTGGGAATTGATTCTGGATGTGGGACATCTGCTCCCACGAATTTTCACAGGCAGGAAGATCCTTCCATTGTATGAGGACCTCTTGATGACCAGCGTTATTGGTGCGGACAGCCATGATAGCCTCTGGTATCACCTGTAATTCCATGTCTTCGGAGAGAAAAGGAGGCAATGGTTGACTGGTTTCTAAAGCCGCGACAGATTTTTTTAAGAGTGATACATGGAAGGTAGGATGAATGCAGCTCCCTTCCGGTAGCTTAATGGTATAGGCGACTTGGCCCACTTTGGCGAGTACCTCATACGGACCATAGTAGCGTGGGCTTAGCTTTTGATTGATTCGTTGAGCCACGGAACGTAGTTTGTAGGGCTGAATTTTGAGGAAAACCAAGTCCCCTGGTTGATAGGCTACTTCCCGCCTATGCTTATCAGCTTGCAACTTCATACGGTTTTGTGCCTGCGTGAGATTATCCTTGAGAGTAGCTAACATCTGATCCCTTTCAGTTAGCAGTTGATTAACTTCTTCCACGGCTGATGGGTTGGATGGTCCTTTAAGTATAGTAGGTGGGTTTGTGCCATATAAGGCCTTGAAGGGAGTAAGTTTGGTGGAATTGTGGTAATTGGTGTTATACCAAAATTCTGCCCAGCTGAGCCATTTAGGCCATTGTTTGGGCTTGGTGCCTGTGATGCATCTGAGATAAGTTTCCAAACATCGGTTGACCACCTCGGTCTGCCCATCCGACTGAGGGTGGTATGCTAAGGTAAACTTGAGCTTAGTTCCCATTTGCTTGAACAGCTCAGTCCAGAAGTGACTGATAAAGAGTCTGTCCCTGTCGATGATGATGGATGCTGGGATGCTATGCAGCCTGACGATGTCTTTGATAAAGATATCAGCGACCTCCTTAGCTGTGTAGGGGTGACAAAGGGTCATAAAGTGGGCATATTTGGTAAGTCTATCGACCACCACTAAAATGGTATCTACCTCGTGAGCTCTCGGTAGGCCACCTATGAAGTCCATTGATATATCGGACCAGGTATGAGCGGGGATCGGTAATGGTTGCAGCAGCCCTGCAGGCGATAACGTCCGGTATTTATTTCTTTGACATACTTCACATGCAGCTACGTATTGCTGGATATCCTTCTTCATACCCTCCCAGTACACCAATGCTGAAATGCGCTTTAAGGTCTTGAAAAAACCAGAGTGGCCTCCTCCTGCAGTGTCGTGGAATTCCTTGAGAATGAGGGCAGTCGTTGGGGATGTCTTGGGCAGGACCAAACGATCCTTATACAGTAGCTGGTCACCTCTGAGTTGATAACCTGGATGAGAGTCGGGTTGCAGTAGTAATTCCTGCATTACTCGACTTAATTTGATATCGGCCCGAATTTCTTCAGCCAAACTGTCCAACCCTTGAAAGTGAACTGTGGATATAGCTCCAAATTGCATACGCCGAGATAAAGCATCTGCAGCTTTATTGTCAACACCCAGTTTGTAGTGGATTTCGAAGTCAAAACCAATAAGCTTAGAAATCCACTTGTATTGATCTTCTCCCATTAGCTTCTGATCTGTAAGGAATCGGAGACTCTGCTGGTCTGTATGGATGATGAAGTGTCTGCCCATCAGATAGTGTCACCACTTCTGTACTGCAAAAACTACTGCCATGAGCTCCCTTTCATAAACTGATTTGGCATGAGCCCTCTCGGACAGTCCTTGGCTGATGTAGGCCAATGGTCGGCCTTCCTGCATTAGCACTGCTCCAATGCCTATGCTGGAGGCGTCTGTTTCGATTGTGAATGGTTTGAAGAAATCTGGGACTGCTAAGACTGGAATGCTGGTCATGGCCGATTTTAACTGCTCAAAAGCCAATTGTGCCTCCATTCCCCAAGAAAAATTATCCTTCTTGAGTAGGTTCGTCAATGGCTTAGCAATCTTTCCATATCCTTGGACAAATTTGCGGTAGTAGCCTGTGAGACCCAGAAAACCTCGGAGACCCTTCTGATCTTTGGGAATCGGCCAGGACTGCATTGCTTCTACCTTTTTGGGGTCAGCTGCTACCCCATCCTGTGAAATGTAGTGGCCCAAGTATTCAATATGATGTTGCCCAAAGGCACATTTCTTCTTGTTCACGTACAGTTGTTGATGTCGTAGCTGTTGCAGCACAAGCTAAAGGTGCTGCAGGTGAGACTGTTGGTCCTTGCTATATATGAGGATGTCATCAAAAAATACCAGCACAAACTTCCTTAAGAACGGCCTTAACACTTCATTCATAAGTGATTGAAAAGTAGAGGGAGCATTGGTCAAACCAAATGGCATGACCAGAAATTCATAGTGGCCGGTGTGAGTTCTGAAGGCAGTTTTTGGGATGTCTGCTGTGCTCATCCGTATTTGATGATATCCAGATTTAAGATCCAGTTTGGAGAACACCGTTGCGCCCCCTAGTTCGTCCAGTAATTCATCTATAACTGGGATAGGAAACTTATCTGGAATGGTGATCTTATTGAGTGCCCTATAATCCACGCAAAAACGCCAACTGCCATCCTTCTTTCTCACCAGTATAACAGGACTGGAGTATGGACTGCTGCTAGTCCTAATGATCCCAGCCGTTAGCATCTCCTCCACAATCTTTTCCAATTCGTTTTTCTGGTAATGCGGATACCGATAAGGTCTCAGATTTGGAATTTGGGCTCCTTCTCGTAGGGTGATAGCATGATCTTGTTGTCTGGCTGGTGGTAAGCCCTGTGGGTTACTAAATACGTCCTCGAATGCTGCCTAGTACTGTCTGTAATTCTACCCAATCCGGGTTGCCCATTTCTTGTTCAGCTGTAACCATTTTGTATTCTACAATATATCCTTCTCCGGAGTCCTGAAGGACTTTCATCATGGTTTTTAGGGATGCTGATGCTTTGCAGAGGGAGGGTTCCCCCCTGATTGTGATTAATTCGTGAGCCACCTCCACCTTCAGAGTGAGATCTCTAAAGTTGGCTCGAATTTCACCAAGACTTTCCAACCAGTCCATCCCTAAAACTACATCTGCGCCTCCTAACTCGAATAGATAGAAGTCCTGAACCACCTCCTCTCCTTGCATGCGCAGGGCTACTCCTCGGCATACCCCTTTACTTCTTATTTTATGTCCATCCCCTACCTCCACCAGATATTCTGGGGTGTCAGATATCGATAGTTGCAGCTTCTGGACTATCCTTTTAGCAATAAAATTATTGGAGGCTCCGCAGTCTATTAGGATCACCAACCTTTCTCCTTTTATCTCCCCCCACAGCTTAAGGGATTTCTTAGAAGTCATCCCCATTATGCTGTGCATGGACAGTTGTAGCTCCCTGCTGGTTTCCTCCACTTGCTCCAGTTCCCTGTTCTCCTGCATTGCTTCCTCTTCGGGTGTTTCAATTAGCATAACGTGAAACTGCTTGTTTTTGCACACATGCTCCCGGACTGTACTTCTCATCACATATGAAGCAGAGCCCCTTCCTCATCCTCTCCTAGTACTCTTCATCCGACAACCACCTGGATTCCTTCTTTCGGTTGGGTTCCTGATGCACCCTCCGCAGCTTTTATTTCCTGTGTTTGTGGTCAGGGTCAGAGCCTTAGTTGGGATGCTTGCTCCTCCTTTCTGTATTTCGTTATTGTATTTTCCACCAACATCTGTTGATTTAGAGGATTGGGCAGCTTTGTAGTTCCAGCCGGACGTTTTGCCAGCTGTTGTATTAAGCTTCCCACATGTCCAGTTCTTCTCCTCAATCAACAACGCTTGATCCATTAGATCAGTTAATGAATCTAATCGATGCAGTTTCAATTCTGCTCTTATTTCTTCCTTCAATCCGTTCAAAAATACTCCTCTTAAGACGTTTTCATCAGCATGTCGCAATGGTCCAGAGATTAATTCAAAATTTTCTCTGAATTCTCCCACTGATCCCGTCTGACGTAGTCCCAGAAGTATCTCTAATGGATTCCCCGCCAAACTCGGTTGGAATCGCCGCAGAAGAGCTTCTCTGAACCTGGCCCATGTGATTTCCACCGTACGTGCCTCCCACCATTGGAACCAATTCAGAGCTCTGCCTTCCAGAGCCAGAATTATAGCCTGGACCTTCTCTCTATCAGGAATAGAGTTGATAAGGAAATACCTCTCCACTCTATTTAACCACCCGTAGGTGTCTTCTCCGGAGAAGAGCGAAAATTCCATTCTCCTCCATCTGTCTCCCTGGTACATGCCTCTGGGAGTGCCATAACTTCGTTCTACCTCTCCTTCATCATCAGAATTAATCTCGGTTCTCCTCCGTGTAGTGTCCGGAGACTTTCCTCAAATGAGTCTCATCATCTCCTGTTGCATTACTTCATTCTGTCTCTCTCGTATCTCCCTGGCCTGTCGATCTTCTGCTGCCTCTCTCCTTCATTGAAGGACTTCTTCCCTCCAACCTTCCATCAAACTCATGCTGCGTTCCAAAGCTTCTAGTTTGGCCTCCATGCGTGTGTGAACCATAGCACAGCTCCCAGATCGGGAGCTTTGATACCAGTTGATAAGACTAGACTAGAACTCTAGATTTTGATGAATGAACATCTGTGTATCTCCTCTGCTACTCAATTTCCAGTGGGGAAACTGATTAGAGGGGCTGAAAGTTACAATGTAGATAAAAAAGAAGAAGAAAAATTACAGAATACCCGAGTAAATTCGAGGATACCCGGTTCCTCCCTCTCAGTCCTCACTTAGTTCCTTCCCTCCTCTCTACTAGCTTACAGACCACTATATAGCGTTGCACCCTTCCCTCTCCCGCCATTCTCTTCTTTTGAATTTACGCAGGACTCCCATCACACCTTCCATGCTTTATGAGGAGTCACGCGGAAGCTCAACATGTCATGCAATCCGACTCTCCTTCAGTGCACGTTGGCCAACGCTCACCCACCCGTGTGGTGTGAGTTAGTTACTCCTATTTACCGGATCCTCATGACTGATGCAGGGTTCTGATACCCTGCTTTTCCTGAACCGCCTCCTAACATACACCCTAGGGGTCGTATCAGACTACCAGATCAATAACCATTAGATACATTATTTAACAAAATAATATGAATGGAGAATTACCATAAGGACAACAATTGGATGTATTTGGTAAAGTGAGGGGCTAAAATGAACAAATTGAAAAAGTAATGACTAAAATAAACACGATACAAGTATAAGGAATAAAAGCTTAATTAAGCCAATTATATTTTGCTCATAAATTTATACAATTTTATGAGGACAAGACTATCCAATTGTGCTCAACAGTGAGACGTCCAAAAGGATGTTTAGGCCTGAATGTCCTCATGGATCTTCAAGGCAGCCAATTTCATTTTGGCACAACTCAGATAACACATATAAAAGTCAGTCTAGCAGTGCAAACTGAAAAGACAGTGTAAGCGTCTGTTTTGGACCACATTCAAACATGCATTATGTGGAATAAGCACAGGATAGATAATGCAGACCAGATTTGTTTATTTTGATCCTCACCTCCATTTCAAGAACCTGCTGCTCCCCACCTTCTACTTGGGTTGACTGCAGAGAAGCATTTAGAAAACATAATTCAGTGCCAACTTAGCCCGCAGTAATGAAGCAACATGTGACATCAAGATCAGTAAACAGAAGCATCAATCAGAGTCACCAACAGAAGAAGTAACCTCTTAAGAGGCCCATACAAATTTACTATATATAAAAAATTTCTATGCCAATCAAACACAAGCAAGTTGACCCTTAGCCATAAGCCCATAACTATTAGAATTTAGATGGACTATATTTATTGAAGAAGGTATGTTAGATCCTTGTTGACAATTAATTGTATGCAGTAGCTTGGCAACACCAGAAGAACAATGTATATAATATAACCTTGAGAAAAATGCCTCACATATCAGGGTGTCCTCTCAAGAAGAATATCAAGAGCAGCAACTGGAAAATATATATCATCAGACTATTAATTTTAACTAATCATCAACTAAATTTGTAATTTGCAATGCATTGGTAATCTCCTATTCATGTGACTTTTTCAGACAATACTATTCTTTCAAAGGCCAGATATACCTTATTATAATGAAGTCATACACACCTAGAAACATGATTCAGAAACTGAATTAGGAGATAAAAAGTTTAAACTAAATTTATCTAGTATCAGTGAAAGATGATAACAATGGCTAGGGAAAAACATGGTTCTTTTCATGAACCAACATTTAAAATAAAGCACTTGAGTATTGAGCCTAAACCTCTAAACATATGTGGAAATCCATATTCACTGAAGGGAAACTTACACATTCTTTACCATTTGGCCGATGTCCATTCAAATCCATATTTGTACTTTGCCCGTCTGCAGACTCCGATGGTTGAGTACACTCATCCTTTCCACTTTTCAGCAGATTCTGATCCCTATTTGTTGTTTCCCCAGCCCCATTGGAAACCACATTCATACTTTGCTCCTCAGCGGTCCCTGAAAGATGAGTATGCTCATCCTTGCCATTATTCACCATATTCTGATCCCTAGCTGCTGTTTCTCCAACACCAGCCACCCCATTCTCCACATTCTTACTCTGCTTGTTCTTTTTCTTCTTGTTTTTCCTCCTTCTCTTGTCATCCTCCATCCACCCAGCTCAAATTCTCTATTCTAACTTCTAAGTTCTATGAGGCACTATCGAAGAAAAGCAAAGATCTTTCAGGTTTAGAAGTTTAACCTGCCACCACATAATAAAATCATTGTCCAGTCAACTTAGACAGCAAATGCAATCTATTTGAATAAATGCCAACTTCAGGGTTGGAGACCCAGATTCACATTGCATCATAATTCATCAGAATAAAATAAAGAAAAACAAAATGAATTGATAACCAAGCGACACAAATCTTACAGTTACCAGTTATAAATGAATTGAATCGTGAAATCTTAAAAATCTAAAATCAAAAGCTAACAAATTCTGAAAAAAAAAAACAAAAAACAATTCAGCGAATGGAAATGATTGATAAAAAAAGTTGCTTACAGATATAATCGGAAAGAATCATTGGAGATGAAAGTGTTGAGTTTGCGTAAATCTGCAAAAGATGTGAAATGAATCTGCAATGAAACGAAATGAAACGGTGGATCGAGTGATAAGCAATTTATGTATTGAAGGTAGGCCTTCGCTTGTCGTTGCAGATGTCCATGCGCGTTTTTAGCGTTTGATTTGACGGCACTTCAGCGTTGCAATAACGACATCTCACTGAAATAGAGTCTGCCTATCCAACGGCTTTTCGGCCCGGATTGTCGTTTACTCTGTGGACTTGTATGCACTAGATATCTTCCCTTTTAAAGGAATCATTTTTAATAAAGTACACTCTTTTTAAAAAAATATATATAAGTATTATTATTTTTTTAAATAAATATCTTAAAATTTTATTTATTTAAATTTTGATTCTCATTATTAAAATAAATCTCAACTACCATACTATTTAAAAAAAATAAAAAAAATAATATTAGCAACATGTTAAGTCTTTAAGTATAAATTATTTCATGTCTCGTTTTTCTTAATCCCATAATCATGATATATTTAAAAATTTTGTTATTTATAATTTTTTAACTCATTTAATCATATCTTATCATAACTCATTATATCTTATATTTTGATATATTTTTTAATAATTTTGATAAAAATAAAGCATTTGTATTATTTTTTATCCAAACATACTTAAAAATCAAAAACATTTTTTTCAAGTGTTGTATTCAAATACAAAAGTACTTTTTTTAAAAAAAAATTTTAAAAAACTACGTTTTTCATCCAGCAAGCAATCTACATGCTAGAAACAAATGATTATGTTAGTAACAATCATGGCAACAATCAGTTGCGAGGGTTTTATTGACACTTATTATAGATTTCTCGTTTTTTTACCCATATACTTTTATTTAAGTAGTAGGTTGTTCCATAGGTGTGGTGATCATTTGGTTGATTACTGGGTTTGCACTGCCAATAAAGACTTTAGTTGTGTTTGGGTGGGTCAGACCAACGTTTGAGACATTAAACGGGAGTTGAGTGAATTTATTTATGTGTTTGGTCTTGCATTGCCTTCCCCACTTAAATGGAGTTTCATTCCCAAACTCCCATTTACTTAGAAGCAAATCAGAAAGTTTTTGCGTTAGGTATTGAAGATTTATGGAAAAAAAAAAATTATCTTTCAACAGTCTCCTTTAGAATTTGTTTTTCTTTCCGCCTTTCAGCCTTTATTTCTTGCCTTTCATTTTTTACTTTCTATCTTCCAACACGCCACTGAAAAATGATGCAAAAGGGCAACAAAGCATTTGGGATCGGGAAATTGCAATATAGTCACACCTTCACAGAGGCAACCACAAAGAAGGTAACAGTCTATTTCTCATATATGCTAGTTAGATATGTGCGTATGGTTTACAAAGAGAACTTTGACAATCAAAGTTAGTAGTTACTCAAAAAAGAACATACTTTTTTTTTTGGTCGTCAAAGAGAGCATACTCATTATGATAAGTTGAATGTCATACCTAAAGAGAGCAGGGCTCCTATTTGTAACCTCAGGTGAAGAAGGACTTAAGAGAGCAAGATGAGATTTTGGTGTAGAGGCCTTTGGTGGGATAAATTCAGGTACGATGCCCCAACTACCATTTGAGCGATTTCAATTCATTTTAGGTGAGTTATTTTTGCATTATGAGCCAAGTTGAGTTTGGGCCATATCTAAAAACACTACTATGCATATAAGTGTTTACTAATACATGTTTTATTCTTTAATTTTAAGAAACTATATTTTTTTGTTTACTTGAAAGGATCTTTCAACTTAAAAAAAAAAATTAAAGGCATATGTTCGAAACTTTTATTTTATGGTAGTTATATGTTTGAAACTTTTTGTGTGGAATATGTTCGAAACACTTAACATTCATTAATTTTAGAATTCAAGAATAGAAGGTAAAGAAGAAACCGCATACTAATTTTATTACAACTTTTATTTATAATAATGTTGATGGTTTTCTTTTTTGGGTGAAGAATATCCATGTTTTCTAAATAAAGATATCTTACCAGGTTATAAAAAATAATTTTGATTTTATTATCAGTATAAATATTATTATTTAATCATAATCATTTTGTTAAAAGAGTTTAATTATCATAATTAATATATACTTCTTTTAATAATATGACCTATTTATACGGTTATAAAAGAGATTTTCTTTTTTGATCTCGTAACTTTTTTATTCTCTAAAATTCATTTTTAATCAATTAAATACAAATAAAAATAAAGGTAAAACTATAAATATAAATAACTTCATAAAGTATTAGTGTAGCAGAAGTGAGTTATATCTTTAATATAAGAACACATCTCATGAGAAAAGTCATACTATTATTATTTTCGGTCTAGTGAGATTAGGCCTACAGAACGGTTCAAATAGGATAAATTTGTAAGAACACTCCTGATTCATTAAAAAAACTACAAATATAAACTTTTTTTTATAATCAAATTTTACATTATCATTTTTTTTTATCTAATTTGAATTTATTGTTAGTATAAAATTTTTTTATATTATCATTCAATAATATGTTATCATATTAATAAACGAATTTAATTATAATAATATCTATATAAGAAATTAAATCATTTTAATGATGTTTATACTTACTACTATAAAGGAAATTTTCTAATTTTGTATTAAAAAATATTTTTCCTAATTTCTCATTATTATAAATTTAAACACAATTTTCAAAAGAGGTAAAATTGTAAAGTGCACATTACTTACACTTCTACCGTTGTACAACTGTCCTCAAACACATCTCACTATTTAAACAAGATATGTTTATTTAACTAATTAATTTATAACTATAAGAAATTTATAACTAATTAATTTATAAAATTATTATATAAATTAAAGTAAAGAACGTGTGTAAGAATTCAAATCTTTCCTCAAACTATTAATTTGTTTAATATTCATCTCTTTTTGAAGAGATTCCTTAACATTTAAGAATTAGTTGCGTAATATTTTTTTAAAGAAATAATTCTTTGGATGGGCCTTTATTTGCTTCTTCAGGATCCACAGCATATTACTAGCTCCTTGATTCAAAACTTTTTTGTTTTTCTGATTTCCTTGATTCAAAGTTTTGAAATAATATATTCTTATTACCATTTTGTTTATTAAAAAATTGTAGAAACTAGTGAAGTTAAATAAAAATTAAGAATTATTTTAATATAGAGTCGTGATCATAATAAATCCTATACGTGTTATCATATTTATTTATCTTAAATAATTTAAAATTATTTTTATATATACATATTATACAATTTAATTTATAAATATTTTATCTCATATAAGAGTTTACCATAAATCCTACAACGAAATTAAAAAATTGAAGTAATCTAGTTGAAGGTTACAAACGACATGGAGGGGACAAGCGGTGGAATAAGGAGCGATGAAATGGATAAGGTTGTCATTTGGTGCTGTATATATGGAAGCGGAAGGAGCCAAGATGGGGGTCTTGGCCTCGAAGAGCAATTTCGGAGCGAACGAGGGCTTGGAATTGGGGAAGGTGAGGGTTGGTTCCCGACCCTGTCCTGTTCCCTGCTTCTGCGATTCCCAATCATCCTTCCACCCTTGTTTCTCTCTCGTATGTCTCCCATGCATATCTATTTTCTTCGTTGAGATCTGTTCTCTTTCATTTTCCATGTTAGCTTGCTTTGTGTTTTTGCTCTATCATTTCTGGGAAATCTTGTTTTTTTGGGTTCATCTTTTGGGTCTTTGATTGTTTGTAATATTGGGGGCGGCGAACACGCTTTCTCCGCTGCAGGTTCCGATTCAGTCCATCAGTTGAAGTGCCATGGCTTCAAAGCGCATCTTGAAGGAGCTCAAGGACTTACAGAAAGACCCACCCACTTCTTGCAGCGCAGGTTCCATCCTCAACTTGTAACCTTTGCGCGTCCCCCACCTTTTTTTTTGTTTTATCCTTTTTTCGTTTTAATTATTTCCGTGAATAATCATCAATGACTTGCTGCGTGTTTAAGATGGCTGGTTCATTGGTGCTTTCGTATGCGTATTTGCCCCTAATTTGCTATAACTAAACTAGAACATAACCTGCTATCCCGGAGGGAAAAGTGTTTTGCACCTTTGGCCACGCCTGCAACGTGCATTTTTTTTTTCGGGGTTAAGGTTTGGACTTTCTTGAGGTGAGGAGATTTTCTCCAGTTCCTTTTGAGGCATCGAACGTGCATTCTATTTCTACAGTGATGATTGATGAAGTAAAACTTAATTATCTGTTTTTTTGAAGATGGGATTGATATCTTAAGTAATTGTGTTGTATAAAACTTTAGTCTCCAGCTTAAGGAATATATTTATATAGTGCAGAGACTTCATTCTGTGTCACTTTTTCATATTTTTTATTTTGGGGTTCATGTCCATGCTTATGATGTCAGCATGGGATGCTAAGATCTGGCTGTAGATGCCACTAAAGCTTCTTTTAGAAAAGATGAGAGCTGTTAGTTTTAGAATTTAGACTTATAGTCAATTAGTCATAGTTGTAGGTATTGTGTAGGCATGTCTTGGAAAAACATATCTTTGATATGTATCTTTAACTGTATTGAATTTAATCAGATATCATACGCAACAGATGTTGTATTGTCCGATACTTGGAAATGTGTGAAAAGGAAAGTGTGGAGATCAAAATGTTGGCAATTTACGACCAACCAATTGATTGTTGGGAAAGAAATAGATGCAACAATGTTTCATTTTGCATACAAATTATGACAAATTAGGGCTATGCAGCAACCAGTTTCCTTCAACAGTGAGAAATTCAGTACCGTTAAGCAGCTGTTAGCTGAGATAGGAGAAATTTTGGGGTTGGGATTTGGAAGGTTTCAAGCCAGTGAAGATTGAGAGCATCAGAAGAGACAGAAAAGCTATCCGGAGATCAGAATTAAGGACCCATTTGGATGCAGAAAGTTTTCTTTCCTTTGCTCCACTGAGACCTGAGACTATTGAGCACCAAGGAGGCAGAGGCCTCTATTGAAGGCAGAGAACAAGACACAAATTAAGAGTATAGCTCTGTGACACAAAGTGGGTTTTCTATTACTGTGACCAATGTCATGTCACTAATTGGTATTTTATCTGTTGGTTGTGGAGTGTGGGACCAAAAATTTATTTATTAATTAGGCTGGTATAATATTTCATGGGCATATCCCCATCTACTTGTATAACTAGGTATATTTTTTTGATGGAAAACTATTATCTCAACAAGGTTAGATGGAATAAAGACTTAAAGGCTGTGTTCAGGAGTGTCTGAACTTCCCCATGCTAGGGTAAAATTAAATTTAATAAATAAAATAAAGCATAGAAAAATGCTGTTTCTAAGATAGTCCACACAATTTTTTTTTTTTTGTCTACTGCTGTACTAATTTCTAACCTGCCACGAATGTAAGCATTGTTGAAGGCCAAGTGTGTGATTTCAATGCCTTCCCTGTTCAAAGTCAAAATAAAATTAAATAAATGAGAAAATAAAGCTTTGAAAAATGCTGTTTCTAAGGTATACTGTGTCAGTCTAATGTTATTGGTGGTAAGTGGTAACTGTATATTATTTATTAAATTAAAATACTACATTGTTTTTAGTATCTGCAAATGTCAGTCTCAACAATGTTTTATTACAGGTCCAGTTGCCGAAGACATGTTCCACTGGCAAGCAACAATTATGGGTCCTGCTGATAGCCCATATGCTGGAGGTGTATTTCTAGTTACTATTCATTTTCCTCCTGATTATCCTTTCAAGCCCCCTAAGGTAATGTATAGGCATTATGTTGTGATGTCTGTGCATTTGAGGTGTTTACTTGTATAAATGTACTGGAATATGTCATGACCTTTTTCAACCAGGTTGCATTTAGGACTAAGGTCTTTCACCCAAACATCAATAGCAATGGTAGCATATGTCTTGATATCCTGAAGGAACAGTGGAGCCCCGCACTTACCATCTCTAAGGTTAGACTCTTTCCCCTTAATTTTAAAATCTGTGGGCCTGAATATGGGTTTTTTTAATAGCATGACTTGTGTAATAAATTATGAGTTATGACCATAAATGATTTACAGGAAGGTATTAATGTTTCCTAACTTTCCTAAAGACACAGAAGACAATATTTTATTACTAATTTCTTTTGGGAGAATTACCAAAAACAAACTCTTGATGAAATATTTATGGCCACATTTTTGCACAGAATTGCTACATTTTTTTCCCATAAAATCATCACATTTTGTTCCTTTATTGTCCATATTTTTATCAAAAGTTCTTAATTACCGTAATTGTTATATTTTTTTGAACTTTTTAATTATAAAAATTTATTATGGTTGGACTTTATTGTAAAATTTAGAAGAAGCCTAAGCCTTTATGGCACTGGAAAGGCACCTTTTACTCTCCTTTCAGGGAAAGTATGACTTGTTCATACCATCCCCCCCAAAAAATTGACTTTTGCTAAGGCTTATCTTTTACTTAATCAATTTTTTTTTCTGCATTCATTCATTAACAATACTGCAACAACAGTTTGTAGAGATGGATGCATGTGTCATATCAAGAAGAATTTGGCATGTTAGTCTCTCCAATAGTAGAGGTTCATGTGTTCTACTAGTCATAATTTTGTACAATCACAAGACTGATTTTCATCTGTGGTTGATTGGCCTGTCTATTGCCAACATAATTTAGGAGACTGGTTCTGTATGTCCATTTGCCTAATGCCAGATGGCAGGGTGAAGTTTTTCATTGGAGCAGTCCTGTGTGCATGGAATCCTTTTGCCTGAATTGTGTTTCTGCTGTTGGTAATTTTTTCCCTAATATGTTGTGTAAGAATTCATGTAATCTTATTCCAAGTTTAAACATAATTATATCAGTCTTTAAGCTTTTTGTACGATTGCTTATAGTTTGACTTCCTCTTGGAACTTTCTGAAATTATTGTTGTTTGTGTGGAACTCGTTGCTGATATTGAGAAGAATCTGCAGATAATGGGTTTTCTAATTATGCTTTGCTTGGCATGCCAGGTGCTGTTGTCTATCTGCTCACTGCTGACTGATCCAAATCCTGATGACCCTCTTGTACCCGAGATTGCTCACATGTACAAAACTGACCGGACTAAGTATGAAGCCACTGCACGCAGCTGGACCCAGAAGTATGCCATGGGCTGATTGGTGATTAGACCATGTGTATTGAATGGCATCTATGAAGACTGTTTGTGGATTTGTTTTTATCTCTTTAATTTTCTGGGGTGAGATTTTGTTTCTTGTTTTGCGGGGAAGGGAAGGTGGTGTCGTAATATTTATGATAAAAAAAACACTTGTGTTCAACCACTGTGATGTTGTATCATGATACAAAGGCACGAACAAGATGTTATTTGTGTCATGCTTGTGTTGTAACTCTTTTCTACGAAGCAAAGTAGAAATAGTGATGTCAGAAACCTTTCCCGAGATGTCTCTTAATTATGATAAAACCTCTGCTGTTAGATTATCTCTAATGGTCGGGTGGGTCTCGCTCTCCGAAATTTTATAGTTCAACTGGCACTAGTTTTTGGTCTTGGTTTCATTTTATCTTTCTGCGACTTCTAAATGCTTGCACTTTATATATACATGCAAAGTGCATCGTTTTCTAATGCTCTCTTTATTCTTTCCCGCAACCGTTTCTAAAGTAGGATTGTTTACTCAAAATTATTAAGTCCTCCAGAATTACATGTAGACACATTTAATACTTAAGAAATAAGAAAATC
Organism: Castanospermum australe; assembly: GCA_019955255.1. NCBI lineage: Eukaryota > Viridiplantae > Streptophyta > Magnoliopsida > Fabales > Fabaceae > Castanospermum > Castanospermum australe. Next base: position 402,889 of record NSJW01000757.1, read on the forward strand.
ATGATTAAAAAAAGAAATAAGAAAATCGAACTCTCACCACTTATTTTAAATAAAACTTAAGGTGTTGTTTGGTTGTTACATTGAGAATAAAGAGAATGTGAATATAACCAAGGCTAGATTATATATTTGATTTTTATAATTTATATTTTTTTTAATTTAGTTTTTTTAGTTTTTTTCTTTTTAAATGAGTATTTACAATTTTAAATGTTTTTTATTTAATCTTTTTCCATTACTTGATATTATGATGTTGTTGGTGATGAACAAATAGCTAACAGTATCCGTATATGTTTTATGAAGAGAGGCTAAATTGAAAATATTTAGAATTATAAAAATTTGTTTGAAAAAAATTATAAAAATTAAATTAAAAATACATGTAAAGTATGAAGATTAAATATTTAATTCAATCTAAAACAAGAGTATATTTGCTAGCAATTATGAAATAAAATTGACTTTTTTTTTGGGGAAATCTCATTCTTTCAAAATGAGGAAATACTATTAAAAACTATATTTTCTGTTGCAACTATCACTAATATCATCATTATTATCAGGGTCACCACTCTCATCATTCCTACTATTAAACTTTGAAAAATAATAACCCTATTTTTAACCATATCAAAGACATTAAGATTAATGATAATTCTATTTCATTCTCTTTCCCATGTCTAATCCCACTAAAACTATTACACCAAACTAATTGCAAGCCAAATCAGAACTCAAGTGGTGAACCAGTATCCTTGTAATCATTCCGTTACAATTACAAACACAAACAACTTGGCAACTAAATGCCAGTGTAAACGATGATTGGTTATTTTTGGAGTTTGCTATTCCCTACACATCAATGTTGGAGTTTGCTTTGCCTATAATCAGTGCTTTTGTTCTTTAGCTCAGTGCCCCTGTCCTGGTTCCTCTCTTGCACAACTGTCTTGATAGTGTTCTTGTACCTAATAATGTCATCACAGTCCTAACAACAAATAGAACATGGTGTGGGGCTCATCCCTCACTAGGTCACTGTCAACCCACTCTGTCTTCTCCGCTGCAGATTCCATCATTATATATATATGTAAGTCCAGTTGAGCAATGACACCTGAGATCATAAACCGTGTGCTGGCTGGCCCAGTGAATGGAAAATGAATATAATCGCCAAGAAATTCTTATATGTTTTTAAAGTAATGTATTTATTTATTTTTATATAAATAAATATAAAATAAACGTATAAAAATAATATTAAATTTAATATTATATACTTATTCATCTTACATTTATTTATATAAAATAAAAAGATTACTTACTTTATAAATATATAAAAATTTCTCTATAATTGCCACCATCACAATGTAAAGATTTTTCTTTGGATCAGAACGTGGGAAGCACTTTTCGCTGCTATTATTGTGCCTTGTGTCCACATTTTAATAAAATCCCACGTGACAACAATTGATACATGAAGAGATTCTGAGACCTTTTTTTTTTACCCTTTTATTCTGTCAGAATTGGATGTCTACCTGTTTTATATAATCATCGATTCTAGCTAGCAATTTCATGTAAAATCATAGTTTAATTAGCCATGGCTCTAAATAGAATCGGAACTGATCTCTCTGTCAGTGACAGAGATTTATTCAACGTTATCCATTAGAAAATAGAACATTAGTGAAAGAAAAGATTCATTTGAGGTTGTCATAACAATTTTAAATGATTGAAGATCTTATCAAGGAAATGTGATACCAATTAAGGGAATGGTGTTCGTGAGAAAAAATTAAGTTGGTAAATGCAGGTCTTTGACTGTTTATTGCACTCTTCCTCAGACAAATGTCTTTTGAGCAGTGAATACTTTCACCTACAAGACCTTTCCTCAGAAATAGTTTTGCCAATCACAGTTGCTGAGCAAAGTATTGTCTAATTATTTATACTAAATTAATGCCATTCTGTTAATCTTTTTAACATGCAGCAATATTCTTAAACTAATGTCAGTAAATTGTATAATTTTTTAGGATTTGGATTTTATATTATCTTTAAAGTGAGAGATATATGTTAAATAATAAGGTCCAAATGTGATGAGAAAATTAAGTGAACAAATTCCAATAAATCTAAAGTTTATTATTCATGTATTTGTATTTTTTTAAAAAAATTACATTGACTTTCCTTAAAATTAATATTTATTATATTTGAAACTCATTTTATTTAAAAAATTATACATGCATACCTTATTTTATATACTATTTTTATATTTGATACTTTTTTTTTTATAAATTACATTAACTTTACCTGCTTTGTGTATGATTTTTATATTAATTCCCGTTCTAAATAACAAAATAAGAGAAAAAAATATAATTTCTTAAATAAAAAAATATCAGATATAATAAATATCAATATCAAGAAAAGTTAAGGTAATTTTTTTTTAATAAATAAAAAGAGTGAAAAATTCTTACTCCTTTAAACTACAAGCATAACAGTTAGAATCCTCCTTTCAAGTGATGACTTCAGCTAACTAGTACAACCAACCATTTATAAGTCCATTTACTTATATTTTATCTTTCCTTAGCCATTAATTTTTTAATCAAGAATTATAAACATTGTATTTTTAGCTTTTAAAATGCAATCCTTAGAAGATTCAAATTCAACTTTTTCTTTATGATAGAAAAAGGAAATTGAAATAAATTCAAAATATTACAGAGTATATCACAATTAAATTAAAAAAAATGTATAAGATTAAGATATGATGCAAATACACCCATATCCCTCAGTCAACGGACAAAACAGAAATAAACAGGAAAGAACCATGGCAACGGGGAGAACTCCCAGGACAGCATGCCAGTTTCGTAAGAACTAAGAACATTGACATCGGTTTTCGCGTCTTCGACTCGGTCTTCGTTCAATCTTCAATCGTCATAGTTCACACTTCGCATCCGTTGCCGGTTCCCCCCAACACCAACCCATCGTTAATAATCTCTTAATATTAATTATTTGTCTTCAACCTTAATTAACTAATTAATTAATGAACATTAAAGTGACCAAACGACCAACCAATCCGTTCCCAAGACTGCAGCACAAGCAAGGGCTCTTCGGTAACTTCAACCATTCATTGTCGTCACGTGATTATTATTATAAATAACCTTCGTCTGAATTCAAAGCAGGAGGCTTTCACATTAATCGTACATCTATATGCAAAATTGATAAATAAATAACTTGAAGAAGCTTTTTCATTTGTCTTGCGTTTTAACCAGAAAAGACAATTATTATTCGCCCAAGAGCTCATCGAACGTATATGCTCCTGGTCTTCTGCCAGCTCTACTATAGTTTCAGAATTCGGGTATTGCAGGCATCCCTAGTTTTCCCTTCAAATCTGCAAATTGGGGGTTCCATCGTCTTCCTCTGTTTGGAGTAATTAAGCTGTTAGAATCCAAGCAATCTCAAATCTCAATCTTTGGAGGTAATTTATGAGTGGGTTTTCTGTTTCTATGACATTTGCGTCGTGGGTTTTCTTTCATTTGACATAGCTAATCTAATTGCATAAATAATCCCTTGTCTTCCTTCAATTCTTTTTTTTTTTTTCGCTTTTCCATGGGTTTCTTTTCCTTGCATGCAAATTGATAGAAAGCTTGCAACTTTCAATTCGAGATATAGAAATTTCTGTTATTAGAGGCAAGCTGATACCTCAAACTCCTTTCCTGCCTTTGTTTTTAATGAACCAGATTGTTTCTTTTTATCTTCTCAGCAACCAAATCAATTTTCTGACCTAAAACAAAATGTTGAGACCCCGTTGGAATTTGTTTACTTTGCATTTTGGGCACAGTTAGGGCATTCTTGGTAGAAGTGAAAACAGTAGGAGTGGAGGCAAATTTAGAATGAATGTATTAAACCATGCAATGTATCATGTCTAAATATACTTTGTAATTTTCATTCTGTCTCCCTCCACTGTTGTAATTTCACTTCTACCAATCACACTCTTACTCTTCTGTGATTGCCGAGGAGTGGAAGGTGTTGTTTCTCACGCGTCTTCAGCTTGACTAGTGTTGAGAATGCATGAATGTTGTGAAAAGTCTTCCCCTGCTTGTTTTTGCCCCTTCTGATTTAACTATTATTATCAGGTTTCTTTTCTAACATTTGCGTTGTTTATGGTTCCTTTTTTTTTCCTAAAGAAATGTAAGTAAGGAGGTGATTTCTGATATTTGATTAAGTGAACATTTATGGAAGTGTTCGTTTTCTTATGTTGCTAAGTTTCTGCTTATTTATCAATCTGTGACTTGGCTGTTGTTTGCTGTACTTTCTCTGTTATTCTGGTGGAGTTAGGGAAAATTGTTCTGCTGAAATCAGTGGTCTTTCTGCTTTCAGGCTTTCAGTTCATTTAAAGTTTACAAGTTTGTGGCTTTCAAACAACTATGGGGAATTGTGTGGCTAAGGTGAGAATGTTTGAATACTTCAATCAGAATCTATAATGTTATGCTCATTAAAAGTTGAAAGCCTAGGGCCTTTCTCCTGTTCTCTCCGATAAACTGTTATCTTCAACAGATAGCATACAATTAAAGCAAAAGTAAAAAATTTTCCTGTATATGTGTGTGTGTGTATAGCATGTTTTTTCTTTGATAGTGTCTATGAGGATAGCATAAGGAAGCCCTGCTGTTGTAACTTTGAACTGATAGTCTTTTATTGTTCCTTTTCTTTTTAGCCAAAAGTTACTTATTTGCCTGCCACATCCAGAGATTAACGTTTACACTTTGGCCTGCCTATGTGAACTGTGTTGTCTGTAATCTGTAGCAGACAGCTTAGACAGGGATAATGAAAAAACAAGAATGGAGAAACAAATGTAACAGGATGCAACAACTAATGAAAACTATGTGAGAATTAGAAATGGTGATTATTTTAAGTATGCCCAACTGTTCTAAAGTATCTAATAGCAGCCAATGATCTATAGTTCAAATTACACTGCCTAGGCAACTAATGATAAGGAGTCTCTAGTTGTAAGTAGTGATATTAGTCAGGTCAGGCAGATCGTGTTAGAGAGGCAAACAACAGAAGAAGCAGGAACTAATTTGCTACTTTCTTTCTCTTTTTCTCCACTTAATTCTTTGTTTCCTCCCCACTACTGCCACTGCCCGGAAGAGGAGGGGGGGGGGGAGTTTATGTGCATGATAGTTCTGTAAACTTTGTGAAGCTTCAATGCTTTTAGAACTTTGTAATGTATCAGTCTACATCTTTCATTGATAAGTCAATTGACAGAGAAGTTTCATATTTCTAATGCTTTGTAGTCTCAAGCTAAGGATGATGACTCTGATCATCATGTGGAGTTTGCTTCTGGGAATGTGCAACTTATTACCGCCAAAGAATCTTGGGACCAAAAGATGGAAGAAGCAAGGAGGGATGGCAAAGTTGTAAGTTTTCCATCTTATTTTATTTGTAGAACAGTAAAATTAAATGTTATCCGATGGCCTATTACCATGTTGTTGCATTGTTTGGCTGTACCATTAATAATTTACCGTGATTTACCGTTTATGTGTATAGCTGGTTACATGAATAAATCTGTATCGTCAATGCTTGATAGCAAAACTACCTAATTTGAGGGCATAATTTTGGAAAGGAATCTAAATTGGAGCGTCCATATCAATAAGATGCACCGTAGCTCCTATTTTGTTTCTTTTCAATGCCTTTAGTTTAGTATCATGCTAATTTTTGTATTCTGTTTCAATCCTATTTCAAAGGCAAGCTTGGTGATTAACCTGAGTGGAAGCACCTGACCAGACAATGTGTATATTCTGATTCAGAATCAGGAAATATCATTGATTCCCTGCTATTTACTTTAACAAAAAAAGATTTGATAGGACTTTTCATGTCAATAGGAAGAATAAGCCTGATATTCTCATTATTGGTGTGGGGAGTTCCCGTGATTTACTCTTGAACCTTGTAAAGGACAACCTGACTTTGTCTCCTTTAACATGATTTATTCTCACTAATCTAGTAGCGGTGAAAAATTTGTTGCCAATTAGATATTAAAATATTATCTCAGTGCAGATTAGTAATTCAAGGACATGGATCTGATGTATTAACCCATAGGTTCTGTCCACATCATCTTGCCACCCAAATATGCAAAATTTCTCTCTCTCTCTCTCTCTCTCTCTCTCTCACACACACACACACACACACACACACGCACACGCAAGCACACACACAGAGCACAAGCAGGCATGCTTAGAGAGACACTCTGCAGTTGACCCCTCCCATTTCTGAAAAAATATATGACAATTTAATTGCTTGCAGATTTTCTAGTATATTTTCTTTGACTTTATTTTTACTTTTATGAGTATAACTTATTTTCTTTGGGTACAATAATTAATACTAAAGCTCCATGTTCAACAGGTGATTGCGAATTTCAGTGCAACCTGGTGTGGTCCTTGTAAGGTGATTGCGCCATATTATTGCGAGTTATCTGAGAAATACTCATCTATGATGTTCTTATTAGTTGATGTGGATGAACTAACTGTAAGTGGTGAAGTTATATATATTGTTATTTCGTACCATTAATTTTGTGATTCAATTTAGTAAAACATATTAGTTTGACTAGTATTCCCCTTAAATATGGGCATAAAACAATTTCAATTCCTTCAACGTGAACTAGGTGACAGAGAAATCTTCATTTGGAAATATATTTGTATTAAAGTTTGTTGGATGATCATGCAGTTTGTCCCTGGTGGATGTTATTGGGAGTATCATGTGCTACAACACTCCGTTGAATCATAATTTTCTATGTTGCAGGACTTCAGCACTTCCTGGGACATTAAAGCCACACCAACTTTCTTCATTTTCAAAGATGGACAACAAGTTGACAAACTCGTAGGAGCCAACAAGCCAGAGCTGCAGAAGAAGATTGTTGCTATTACTGATTCAGTTCCCCCGTATCAATAGTGACCCGTATCAATAGTGACTGTTTTTTCTTTCCTATTAGTAAGACGCTGTGGGCTTTTTCCTTTCACAACTCCTGGTCATGGGTGTTCTACATGTTTTGCCGTGAGTTTGTCTACGTACTTTTCCTCAGATGTAAATATATGATGTTTGACATGAACGTCTCCCAGTCAAATTGATGTCACTGTAGTTAAACAAGTTTGTTTTGCAAATGCAAAAATTTGTTGTTCTTTGTTGTTCCACCGAATTTTAATTTGGGTCATGTCGTGTGGTTCCATTGCCATGGAGTCCTCGTCCTGTCCAAGCGTTGGTGTAATATATGACAATATAATTGCTTGCAGATCTTCCAGTATATTTTCTTTGACTGTGTTTGGCTTTTTTTGAGAACATCAGAATACTTTTGGTACAATAATTAAATGATAAAGCCGCATGCTCAAGTGATTGAGAGTTTCAGTGCAACGTTGTGTGGTCCTTGTAACATGATTGCACTATATTATCACGAGTTATTTGAGAAATACCCATCTGTGATGTTCTTAGTAGTTGATGTGGATGAACTAACTGTAAGTTGAAGCTCTAAATATTATTATTTCGTAATTTAAGTTCAGTGAAACATATTAATTTAAATTGTAGAACCCTTGGGAATTAAGGATAATGATACCTAAAAGTAATACTCTGAAGCACTCATCCTATAATATATTCCTGCAGCTAACATATTCCTCCGAGATGAACTAGGTGACAGTAATCCTCATTTGGAAATATATTGTCAAAGATGAAACTTTGTTGGATGATGGAGTTTCTCCCCTGATTGATGTTATTTAGATATCATGTGCACAACACCTTCAACCATGGTTTTGTATGCTTACTGATAGAGGAGAGTGGGAAGAGGGAAGGATTGAGATAAAGAGATTGAAAGTAAGAGATGCTTGAAGTTTAGGAGAAGCAGGCCTAAGCATTTGTGGGCACCAGCTGAGCTAAGTGATGTTTATATTAATATTATATGTCTGCTACTGTGATCCTTGAAATGTGCTCTTGTCGCTTATTGGAAAGGGGTGTGAAACAATGACTTGGGAATAAACCGAAATGAAGTTTATTCAGAGAGAACTCTGCTGTGTTTGCATGAGTTGGAAAATGGAACCCCTCGGCCAATGGAATGATGGATCATGGATGTAACATGTTCTGGTATGATTCCTGTCGGTGCTACGTTCGCTGTCTTTGAGTAAATGTGGAAAGGGGGCGAATAGAGGGTTATAAAGTATAAACAAACAAGGCTTGAAAATGGATACACCTGGTTTCTTTGACCCTTCAGCCATGTCTCAGGTGAAACAGCTCACTAGCTTCCTCGTGGGTCCATACTTCCTCATCTCAGAAAGAGCGTAATTTCGTTTAAGATAAATTAATACCAGAGCAATGCTAATATCTGTTTCTTGTTGCATGAACGAAGTCATTGTTTATCAATGAACATTTTTTAGTTCATTTTTACGATTGTTTAAGAGGGTAAGAGTTCCAAGATGATTCCAACAAGATCTAACATAAAAAAGGATTGAGCAATGTTGTAAAAAGGAAATAACTCTATTGTTTTGGTTCCTTCCTTTCTGGGCGAAAAAAATTTCGAAAAGTAAATGAAAAGGAAAAAAAGATGAAGAACACAAAAACTAATAGTTTGATGTTCTCATGGAGTTAAAAATGATAATGCACAGTATCTACAACAATGTGTTCTTTTTTATTTTGGCTAAAAATGGAGTAAAGTGTTGTTGACATTGTTGAAACATATCTCATGTAAATGGCTAGGGTCACAAAAAACAAACGGTAAATAATTCAAGAAAACGAATACTAATCCTATATATATAGAGACACAAATGAATAAGTTGTTTATTAAAATGTCAATTAGCTTCGGCAGAATAAACAAATATAGCAGAGGCAGTTAGGTGCAAGTGTCACATTCATCGGTGGAAATGGACCCATTCCTCGTTCTTTCTTTTCCCTCTTTTCTTACTGACTCACAGCACAGGTGTCCACCACTTTTTGACATTTAGCCGTTTCTGGAATTTTAAAAGCGAAAGTTGAAAACAGCTCTTCCTCTCTAACTCTTCCACACGTTGTCCTAGCTGATCCTCCTTTTTATGTTTAAATATTCCCTCCCCTTTAGGCATTAGCATTACCCTCCAAATTTTATATGATTATTATATTAATATCAACAAAAGAACTATGAAACAGAAAAGAAAGTAAACTAGAAAGGATCTTTCACACTCACAGCATCTCCACGACTCCATCCACATGGTTTCAACTGAACAGCCACCCACCCCACATATAATGTATTACGCCATTAATCATGCTAATGCTTATGATTGGTTTACAGTGGCACCATAAGGTCAAGAATCAAGATATCCATTCCACTGGATATTGAAAAGGATTACTCTGTCTCTATTGTCGTTGGCATGCATCAGTATTAGTGAGTACGAGGCATGCTTTCCTGTGCAATTTCTTAGTACTAGTCCTACAAAATACACGGAATAAACAGGAATGATAAACATGACGGCATCTTCAAGGACAATTCTAGATAAGAAGAAATTGGAAGGTAATTCTTTGTTCCTGAGCTTGGTAATTATTTGTGGAGTGTCTTGGACAGAACAAAGTCCTGCTCCTAAAAAGTCGGGGACACGTAGTAAGCTTGTCTTGAACGTCTTCTCAATCATGGAGGAAAGGAAGGGTTCCTAAAAATTCAGACCACAACAACCTTATTACAGTATGTTTGCTCTTCAATATCAACGTAACGCAGTCACAAATTATAACTTACATTATCATAATAGATCAGAAACAAGACAAAGGAATAATAATATCAGGAAAATTAATGACATCGTAAAATTCAAATTGGATATCATTCAGTAATTAACAGCTGAAAGCAGATTGCACTACCGAACTTGAGTAGTCGCCTGTGTACGGAATTCTAACTACATGACCTTAACGCCCTTTTGGATTCATGATCTGGGAAAACACAGCACTAGGCGTTAATCCATCAGAGTCTTCACTGGCTAAGCTTCTACCACCGATGCTCATAGTAATGCCACTGCTTCTGGAGTCGGTCACATTACCATCGAATGCATCAAGGTCCTTCTTTCCTTTAGAATGTGCATACAGTGGCTCCTCTTCACTGTGCATTCCATCCAAGCCCCTGCCACTCTCCTCTGCACTTTCTTGCAGCTGCAAAGCAAATTCAAGGTTCCACAAGACATCACCCATGGATGGCCTATCAATGCCCTGGTCTGCCACACACTTCATCGCAGTCTCTGCAAACTTCTTAAAGCATTCTGGAGCTATCTTGCCCTTCAGATAAGGGTCAATGATTTGGTCAAGAATGCCTTTCGTGTAGCAATGAGATGCCCACTCAGCTAGGCTCACTTGCTCCTTAGCAAGGGCTGGGTTCAAAGGTGGGCGAGCACACAATATCTCAAATAGAACGACACCAAATGAGTAAACATCAGATTTGTCAGTCAGTTGCTGCCTCCTGAAATATTCTGGATCCAAGTACCCAAAACTACCCTTTACTACAGTACTAACATGTGTATTATCCAATGTCGGGCCTGTTTTTGACAATCCAAAATCAGAAACCTTTGCCACCCACTTATCGTCTAGTAAAATGTTTGTTGTCTTCACATCACGGTGGATGATAGTGTGCTTGGCACCAGTATGTAGATAGTGTAAACCCCGAGCAGCTCCAATGCATATCTCAAGCCTTTGCTTCCATGGCAGTGGAGGTTTTTGGGTCTTGTATAGATGCTCCCTGAGTGTTCCATGAGCCATATAATCATAGACAAGGATCATTTCAGTGTTTTCTTCACAATAGCCAATCAATGAAACAAGGTGGCGGTGACGCAGTTTAGAGAGCATTTCAATCTCAGTTTGGAACTCATGCACCCCCTGCTCAGAGAGTGGATTCCCACGCTTAATTGCTACTTTGGTTGTTCCACCATCAATTTCTCCTTTGTAAACCTTACCGAATCCTCCCACACCAAGGAGCAAAGCCTCATCAAAGTTGTTTGTGGCAGCCTTGATTTCAGCAAATGAGAAATGACGACAAAGGTTTGATGGGAGAGAGGATGCATAACTTCCTGTTGTGTTGGTCTTGGCAGAACCCGCAGAGTGTGAATTACCATAGAGAGAAAGTGGGAGCCAGCCAGATGGCCCTTCACTTGCACTAGAATCCTTTCCATGCCTACGGCGACGGAATGCAGCAAAAGCAAAGAGTCCAATGACAAGTACTAACACAACTCCTCCACCAACACCTCCAGCAATTATTCCTGTCTGATTCTTTGACTTACCATGACTAGATGGTCTAGCTAATGATGGGTCAATTACATCTTGCTGAGGAGGAGGAATAGGATTTGTCCCTGCGAGATTACCTTTACTATCACTGAGTTTGAATATCTCCACTCCGTTCAAGATTGCATCATAGTATTGGGGCTTTGAGGTTGTATCTGGATGCAGTGCGAGCCACATGTCCTGCCGTGGTTCCCCATTGGGAACATATACAACATAATCCTTATGCACTGGAACCCCATTTGAATGTGGAAGTGCAAATTCCTGTGCCCAGGCAATAACATCAGCACCCCCATCCTGAGCAGTTTGATTATTAAGGAATATATCAAATACTCTTTGATTAATCTTGGTTATATTCGCAGAGACCTCACAAAAATGGAGTCTCACAAGATAGGAAAACCCAGAATCAATTGAGAAAATCCAAGTCAAATTGTAATTCAAATTGATGCTGACATTTGGGCCCATTGATCTGGCTGTACTGTAGACATCAAGCGGAGCAATATAAGTTGGTGTGTTCGGAGGATAATCAAATTTCACCTCTGGATCAGCAGGCTCTGTAACTCCAAACGCAGCCCCATAGAGGTAGGGCATATCATCATACCATGACCTAAACAGACCAGTATCATGGGAGGGCGAGATATCATTCCCACCCACATTTAACCGATAAAGGTTCTCAAGTGCAGTGCTGTTGTCAATGGTGAAAGGAGTCTGTGTACCCACAATCATGGTAGATCCATCAGTAGAACTATAAATATCAGGCATGGACACAATCTCAATCCCATTAATGAACGCATAGGCATTCGAGGCATTGGTAGACGGAGTGAAAGTCACATTCAAGGTTTCCCCTTCAACATAGATCGAATATTCCTTCACAATGTAGGCATAATTCAAAGCTATTGTGGTTTGAGCAACACTGAAGTTCCTAAGCAGAGTGTAGGACTGGGATGTGACAGAAAAGAGGGCATTGGTTGCATTGAGCCCAGCATAAGAAGCCGAATAAAAGTACAGCCGGACGAATTTCCAACCGGTAGGCACCGGAAAAGTGTAGGTGAACGGCGAGTGGGACACCCGGGCGGTCATGTACGGTACTGTAGGGACAGAAGGGTCTTGAGTTGCCGCCGGTGGTGTGGTGGAGTTCCCGGCGGAGGATGCAAACTTGGAACCAACATCAGTGGTCCATTGCCGGCCATCGGTATCATCACTAGTAGGAGGGCCCCCACAACTCAGCAGGATTTTATCAGTAGGCTTAAAATCCGCTGCTCGGACCAGTTCAATAGCCAATACCAAGTAAACAAAGAAATGAACGCAGCTATTGATGTTCCTCATGGCCCAAAACCAAAACCCTTTCTCGTTTTGTTTGCGAACACTTTGTATTGTATGGGATTATAATTATAACTCAGCAGCCTGAAGAACAAAAGAATAAAAGACCCCAAATTTGGTGAAAAGATATGATTTTTATAGCACCCCAGATCAGAAAGGAAACTGGGGAGATGATCAGCTTGGAACCCGAGTTTCCAAAATTAGCAAGATCCAAATCAAAGAAAAATTAAATCATAGATGAACTAGATTTGAAGTCAACAGTGGACTCAACAAAGAAAGGTGCCGGTATATGATATGCAGAGGATGGAAGAACAATCATGGCCAAGATCTTGCCCAGAAATTAACGGAGAGAATTCAAGCCGTCCAGGGACCAAGGAAGAGAAAATATGAAGGTATACCTTGGAGGGGAAGAGCAGATGAACGGCAACTCGGCGAGTCAGAGCGCAGCGATCCCGGGTATGTTGGGCTGGAGAGATCAGAGAGAGAGAGAGAGAGAGAGAGGCTCCTTGGGAAAATGGAGGAATGGAGTAAGAAAATGGAGCTGAAATTACCAGAAACAGAAAGCTGCCTTAAATACTGCACCTCACTTTGTATCAGAAATTCTTGTGTGTTTGAAGGACAGTGCTAATTGAACAACTTTCTGTCTTTTTTTGGTTACACGAACAACTTTTTTTTTTTGGGGGTTTAAATTACAAGAACAACTTTGAACACTAGTAATGATAGATAATAGTAGATGTGTAAATTTAGTGAATTATACAAATTTATTTAAAATAATTTTGATATGATATTTTATAAATTAAAAAATTATTATATACAAATAAATTATAAATTTATATATAGTATTTAATATAACTCTATATTTAAAGTTAAAAATTAATTTAACAGATATTTTTCTCTATTTTTTTGACAAACTTTATTTTTAGGTATAATGCAATGAATCTCTAGAGTTGTTACCATGAATAGTTAATTCCCACCGATTTGACTTTTTGAGAGCAGCTGAGCTGACATTTTTAATTTTTTTTAATTAAAAGTTAAGAGAAGACATGTTGTTTCATATCAAGTTCAAGCTCATATTTGGCAAAGTGTTTTTTTTAGAAAAAAATTATTTTTTAAAAATTTTTTTAAATAAAACTTTAATTATAAATTATTTTAATTATAAAATAAATTAATTTAAATACACATTAAAACATGTTACAAATAGATTAATAAAAATTTATAATGATATTTATATCAATAAAAAATTAGAAACAAGAATTAAATCTTAAATTTATATGAGTTAGTTTATGTTGTACTTAAAATAATTTATAAATAAAATTTTATTAAAAATTTTAGAATGAAGTGATTTTTTAAAATTAAAATTTTTCAAACTAATTCTTTTTTTAAAAAAATTTAGGTTAAGAAAAAACTTATTTTAATTTGGAGTCAAAGTATGCACAAGTTTATTAAATATTTATAGATTACTTACATATCCTATAAACTAAAAAAAAATTTAAAAATTAAATTTAAATCACAATAAAATATAAATAAAAAATTAATTTGATAACTCAACCTTATATGAGTTAGCAAATAAACTCTTGTTCGGTATTAAGATGCTTTTTAAAAAAAAAGGGATGATGATAATAAGTAAGTAATACCTCAATATGTGGAATGACGGATTTGACCTTAACAGGGTGCTAACTGCTGAATGCTGATGATTGGATGACAGATCAGCGTCGTGGTGAAACAATCAAACGCGTTTTCTTTTCCTCACTCTGCAGTCACCTCCGCTGAATTTAATAATTTATCAACTATCAATTAAATTATCATTCATTCTAAAATAATTATCATAATAATATTCTAAGCATTTTCATAATTTAAACATAATATGAGTTAGTTTTTTTTTTTTCTTCTTTGGCTGATCTTTCATTCTGTTACCCGTTATTTATGCATGGGATTGATTATATTATTTATTTCTTTTATTTTGGTTTGTGTAAAATATTTATCAATCCTGAAAGTCTATGCATGAACTTGATTATTCTATATTGCAAGTACTATATTTTCTTTCTCTCTAATGATAGCTGTAAGGCCAATAACTAGTATTGTACATAAATTAACATGGCTTCAAATTAAGTAATTAACTTTATGACCAGTTCCCATACTACCCAGCAGTTTGTAGCAAAGCATTATTGCAGTATGACCAGCCATTAATTAATTGTATACATAAAAAAGTTGTCTTTAGTATAATAGTTTGGTGAAATATATGGTATTAATTGGTTGGCATACATGATTCTTGCATCTACTACCTGAACTTTATAAAAGATCAAATTTCCTTTCGGTTTTTCCATCTTTCTATGATCTTTCACCTATGATTCCAAGTTCCAACAATGGATGATGGCCAGTGTACCGTATATTGAGTATGGAAAAGCATATACACTTTATATGTGCATGGATATATAGAACAGACTTAGTAATTACTTTGTAAAGAAGTGATATATTGCCCTTGGATTTCCCCTCGTTGATGGTCTAAATGAGATGAAGAATGGCAATCATTGCACTGCCATGCATGGCCAAAGTAGCACTCAGCATATACATAACATGTTCACATGTAAATTGTTCGTGGTTATTCACATGGAGATGAGGTTATGTTACAACCCCAATTAATAATTTGAATGATAATAATAATAATAATAATAATGAATGGAGCCACCAGCAGAAGAGGTTCAATTTTAATATACAGAGGAAGTAAAGGTGAAGCATGCGACAGAATAAATGCAAACTGAAGATGTAGAAGACTACTCTTCTTGCAGTAGCGATGTAGTGTTAAGGATATACAATTTAATAATAGTGGATGATGACTGCTTTGACTTTATGTGGACAAGGATTTGGAGTCCTTGACGCTGTTGATGAAAAAAGCATTAGAGTAGGTTGTGGGATTTTATTGTGAGGAAGTGACGAGCAAATCCTGAGTCCAAACTCCTGGTGCAGCTTGAGAGGCCAACTCTAGCTGTGCAACTATAAGGTCTCTTTCTATGTGTGTTTTGAAACAGTTGAGAGGATTTTCTTATCTGCCGGAAGACCCATAATTGGGTTAGATGGCTGTCACTTGAAGGGGCAATTTGGTGGCCAACTACTTGTAACGGTGGCTAGAGACTCAAATGAAAATTACTTCGCACAAGCTATTGCAGCAGTGGAAACTGGGACAGAAGACTCATGGGGATGGTTTCTCATAAGACTATTTTAGAGGACATTGGACCATTGAGTGAAGAGATGGGCGATCATCTCACAACAGCTAAAGGTAAGGAAAATACTATTTTTTCCCCATCAATTTTGCTTACTTTAAGTATGGTTAAAAAATTGAAACAGAAAATGTCATTGTTTCTCTGGGCTTAGTTCCTACATTTGAGGAGATGATCAATGGTGTGGAACACATACTGTTTGAGCCAACCATCTAGCCTCTTCTAAGTTTTTTGCACAATAAGATCCCAAAATGAGTTAGTACATGGATTACCCCAAGATATACCAAAGGCCACTGCAAAATCTCACAAGCAGTCATACTAGCTAGGTAAAAGTCCATACTTCAACGCTAATCCCTCCTAAACTATTTTTAGCCAAGTTAATATGAAGGCCAGAAACTAACCTAAAAAAAAAAAAACCTGAAGTAGAGTCAAAGCATTGAAAAAGTCATCTGCTTCCAGCAAGAATAAAATAGTGTCATCTGCAAATTGCAAGTGAGAAACCTCCACATTCTCTGAACCCACCTACAGAAAAGCCTCGCTCAGAACCTCTCAACCTAATGGCTCGGAATGTCAGCTACCCAAGTTTAGAAAGAAGGAGTAAAAAGACCCCCTGCTGAACGCCCCGTTGACCCCAAAACCAAATCTTTGGTTCCCCACTCACCATAACAGGAAAGGTTGTTGTAGAAAGGTACAAATAGATCACTTCCTCCAACGATCACCAAAGCCCTTACATCTCAACACATTATCAAGAAAAAGACCAACGCACCCAATCATAGGCTTTTCACCAATTCCCTCATCTGGTGTCTGAAAACGAAGTACTAAAACCCCTCATTATAAAAGCACATAATATGCATGTCAAATCATAGGGTACTGACAAATGGATTAAAAGAAGGGAGGAAATTAAGGATAGAAACCAAATAATAGTAAGCAAAGAAGGCTGGCAGAGAAACTGTGATTCTGTCTAGTGCTGTTAATTTCCTAGTTAGTGCAACAAAGAATCCCTCACGGGTGAATGCACGATGTAAAATTCAAACACAGTTCAATTGGTCCAACACAAATTCTAAAAAATAATACAAAAACAACAATCATAACTCCAGCACCAAAACAATCGAAATAATCCAACAAAATCACACTGCTTCAGCACAGATGCAGACACACACGAGCTAGTTACCACACTTCCCTGGCATCTTATAACAACAAGTAACAACCCATCAATTCGCACTTTCTCATTCACATGTGAAGATCTTCATCCATAACAGAATAAGCATAAAACCTTTATCTCTCAAGATCCAGTTCACAAAACAAGGAAGCAAAAAAAAAAAAAAAGAGTACAAGTCTTAAGCAACCAATTTTTTGTTAGTAAAACTTGCCATGCCACCTACCAGTGACAAGTCAAAAGCTAGCCAGCTAGGCAAGGAGGGTTTCGAGATTGATGGAGATGTCCCTGAAAAAATCATGAAGATAAAAGGGCCGGGTATGTCTTCGTAACTCAGTGAGTGAACAGTTACCAACATCTACATCAGCACACAGACATGCTACCCCAAAGAGATTGTATTATAATGATGAGAACTTCTACAAAGTTTGTTGGGTAAACCAAATCCTTTCATGCCACGTACTATGAGTCAATTCATTTGATTCATAGAGATATACATATTTCAATCCACAACACAACATATAACACTTATTCATATAAACAAGCCATGGGTTCTCTCCACAGAACATGTCTGACGAGCATTGCAGTGCTCCTTTCTCCTATGGAAACGAGCACCTTTGGACTAGTCTCCTATCGAATGTAACGAGAAACTTGTTACCTATTTTCAATGCACATCAATAATATCTTTCTACCAAGCAAGGAATTATCTAATCACTTCCTCTATGGTCTTTTACGACCCTCCTATGTGCAATTCTCAAGGTAGATATTTGACATTTTGAGCATTCCTCGGATTTCAAGTTACTGTTTATCCTGATCTATTCCATGGATTGGAAGAAGTGAAAGTAATTCATCATGCTTAGGTGGTTTTGGAGCTAATCTTGTGGTCTAAAACTAAATTTTTGCACGAAATACTTGAGAATTCATATTTCAAGTCCAAAAGACGTAGGTATGTTATGAATATTCACCTAACAGCATAAGATAGTTTATCAGTACACAATTGTAAGTCATTTGCTTCAAAAACCCCTTAACATTTTTCCACCATGGTCTCCTAATCTGTTTAGTCGATCTAAATGATCTTCAACATAAGATGCAACTTAGCAGAAAGAGTTGCATAAATAATTTGAAGTTTGAATTTGGGAGGCAGAATTGAAGCTTAAATAACTCTTCTTGTCTGAACACGAGTCAGATGCTAAATCTTGGCACGATGAAAGATTATGGTGACATTATTCTAACCTCTTATAAAGACTGGGATATTATTCTAATGTCCAATGTCAGGTTACAAGGGCTGTAACGTATAGAATAATTCATCTCAAAACATTCTTTTGCATAGTTGCATTTGCTGGTTTTGCTAACAGAATAGTCCACATTCCATACAGCTCCGAATCATTTGTTTGTTGACATACACAAAAAAGTCAGTACCGTATCATTCAAGAAAAATTTTAAGCCCAGGGTAGAGGTTTGAAACAGAGGTAGCCTTGTTTGAGTTAAGCAGGTGCACTAAATAAAGTAGCATACTTAGTAGAAACAAATGAAGAATGTTAACTGAAAAGATACTATTATAAGAGTTGACAGGCAACAAGAAATAACAGATTCTTAGAACGGTGGCTCCAAAAGCTGCAAACCAAATGTTGTTTTGGAATTCAAGCTATTGGCTTCAATACATACATTTTACACGCATGAGAATCGACAGTGGCAGTCAATTTATCCACGAATAGCCTCTTCAATGTCTTGTGCTGCATGCATTAGCAGATAGCTTGCAGCATCAGTACAACTATAAACAAAGTGTGATGAAAGAAAAGCATACATGCCTACACAAATAAAAGACATTGATGTATCCTACTACACCATACCTCCCAAAGGTCTCTTGCTTGAACAACACTTTTTGGGGGAAGTCCAATGTCATCCCAGTTGACTGTAATGGCAGTACGCCGAGGGCCTCGATTGAGCAATACAACGGCTACCCTGTATCCTGAAAGAGGACCTGCCCAAATCTGTCGAAAATGCATGCCTATGATTATTTCTTGCTCATTCAAGACTAGAGGCAAAAACATATTTGGTATACCAAAAAGCAATTTACCTCAGGATCACCTTCCATCCTAACCTTTTTACCTTGTACACCAAGTGGATCTGATATTGGGAAAAAAACAGAACATTAACAACGGTAGAAAAGACCTTAATGCAGAGCAGATTACTATGAGCAGGAAATCACAGAATGACCCTCGTTACGCATCACCTTGGTTAACTGCAATAACCTCCTTATTTGTGACTATCTCCATAGTTTCTTTAGTCATATTTCGAACATCACAGCCGAGAAGAAGGGGAGCCTGCAATAGCTCCTTGCATGAGAAACAGAAGCACTGTGCTGTATATATCTATGCTTTCACATAAATCAGATACTTAGAACAAAAGAACGACCAATAGTACCTTGGAAATGGCCCACAAACTGAAGTGAACAATATATTCATCTTTTGTCATCCCTCCATTTCCCACCTCAAGCATGTCAGGATCTGTTGATTTTCATGTTTATCATGACTCGTAATAAGATGAAATCCAAACAGATGCTCATTGTCTTACAGAGAAAAATATGCTAACGAAATTCTAACCATTCCAACCACCAGGTCTTGCGTAATCAGCATAAACTTCATTCTGGTCTGCCCTTGAAATCATACTGCCAAACAGAATAGTTACATTTAGTTGCTAGAAAGCCAACTTTACCACAACTAATAGCATCAACAAATTGAATGCATATTTTTCACCTTTCCCATGATCTAGTAATGTCATTAGTAGTTCTCCAGCTATTTCCCACTTGACCACCCCATAAAGCAGGGTGCATGTCTCCCCTAATGAACAAAGCATGAATAATTAGAGGGAAGGAGTTGGCTGTAAAGTTTGAAGACCATCAAAATTTTAAAATAAATAGAAGTACCAATCACAGAGTGAGAAGAAGATTGGACGACCTGCCTTCATTAGAGCCCGACTCATAATAGGGTATCTACATATAAGAGGACAATAGTTTTCATACCTATTTATGACGATTAAATTGAGATATTAAAAGATATCAAGCGACCAAAAGAAGACAACAGTAATATGCAAATATACTTTCAACTACCTAACAGTGGGCTTTGATCCATCATTGTTGCAGTTGTCATACTTCAAATAATCAATACCCTGTTAATAAAGCAAAATTACCATTTGTTTAATAGCAGTTGATATGTTCATGTCAAGCAAATTTAAGAAATAAGCACAATGTTTTATACCCATGATGCAAAAGTTTTGGCATCTTGCTCCTCATGACCAAGTGAACCAGGCATCTGTTTGCTACAAGTAAAATACCTGCAAAATTTCCCGACATAAAGTTTAAAGAGTTGAGAAAGAACATGGGACTAATTTGCTAATGTGGTTTGGCCAAGTCTTTGTACCCTGCATCTGAATAAATGCCAAGCTTTAGACCCTTGCTGTGAACATAATCTGCAAGAGCTTTGATGCCAGAAGAAAATGTTGTTCTTTTTGCTACTAGATGACCCTGCAATAGTATTTGGAGAAAAAAAAAATTTCAATGAAAGAACTTTCAGGGATTCAGTGAGAAATAGCAATGAAATATATAAAAACCATACAATACATACCTTATCATCCCGAGCTATTTCAGCCCAACAATCATCTGCGGGTATGAAAAGTTGTTGATCAAGGTTAACTACCAGTGCTTATGACATTTTGCAAAGGAAAAGGAAGTAAAAGGAAAATACAAGACTTAAAAAATAGTTGTTTTCATGTACCTATGTTGACATAGGTGTATCCAAGCTTGGAAAGACCAGTAGAAACAAGGGCATCAGCTGTAAACCCATATAGAAAACTTACAATCAGACTGCAGAGTTGAATTAGTGGATCATAGCAAACAGAACGCATAATGATTGACCATTTCATAAAAAAAGAAAAGAAGAAAAAATAGAAGTGGAAGTGTAGCAAGGGCTGGTGTTTTTGGTGAAAATCGACTGAGGCAAATAAAAAGCCCTTTTCTCCTTCAAATCATCCAAAGTCCAAGCAAATGGAGAGAAAATTCAAGTTGATAGGATGGTAACACCATACGAAATATAAATTGCTTGGTGGGTTATCAATCCTTTCATAGAATGGGAAAACATAAAAAATAGTTATATAAGATTATTTGGAGAGTAGAAATCATATATTAACTGAAATCTCCAGTACCACCTTCTGATGGTAAGTTGGTAACTGTAGTCAATTGAACTCTGGAGAGAAATTTAACCAGGGTACAATTCAAAGAGGGAGTTTTTTAGAAAAAATTATGCATCGTAATTCACCACAACTACCAATTACAATTTACCAAAATTAAGAAAAAAAAGTTTGTCATGTGGATCTCTTAGGACTAAATCCCTAAATTTAAATGGTATGAACATGTAACATCAGCACATGGATGACGAATTACCAGTTTCTCGGATAAGTGTTTCGTTAATTTGACAATGAAAATAATTCCAACTGTTCCACCTGCATAAAAAGGAAATGAGATAACTGATCAGTAGTATCATAAATCTTTTGATTCATAGACTTCAATTAAATACAGACACTTAGGTAGGAATCAACTGTGGTTAATTGTTTGTTACTATGCCAGGGAAGGCTGATTCTGTGAATATGAAAGGAAAAAGAGAATGGGTGTTTTCCCAACATGAATGCTTTCTTCCTAATTGCCAGCACTGTTTGCTATACTAACAGGCATCATGGATGATCAGCATTACCCCATTGGAGGAGTGGCACCAAGGCCATTGGCAAGCAGATTTCTCCTCAGCTGCTCCTCATGGTTATTGAATTTCGTTAGCCCTGACGCTGAAGCAGAAAGGCTAGTCAATGAGAAAAGCAAAAGGGTCATCAAAGCCACCAACATCTCACTACAAACCCTTCTCTCCATTCTGTTCACTGTAACAACTACTGTACTGCCTCTTAGCTTGTGTGGTTCGGTGCTTCCTATTTATCAACTTGGTTTGGATAACGAAAGAAAGATAGAAAATTCTGAATTTTGAAACGAAAAGAAAATTTAACGAGAAAATTTCGAATTTTTTATTTTTAGAATTTTTCTCCTTATTTTTCTCTTTATTTCTTAATTTTTGCAAGTTTATTTTTTCTTATTATCTCTTTTTTCAATCTAAACATAAAATAAGACAGACCTACGTTCAGAAACGAAGAGAGGAGACAGCGTTGTTACCTAGTCCTCTGTCGGCGTCTTACCGTTTTACTTTCACATAATTGGACTAAAATTGCATTGATTTGGGTGCATGTAAACATTGACAGAGCATCACCACTCTGAAAATAAAAATAGTCTTTTTTTTATTAGAATTATCTCTTATTATTAAAATAACAAAAAAATATTTTAAAGAGGTAAAAATATAAAAAAAAATTAAATATATTTAATAAATTTATAATTTATTAATTTTATATATAAAAAATTTATATTTATCTCTTTTAATAAGATAATTATATGATAGAAGATGATCCAAATATTTTTGTTTTAAAAAAGGGGCATTATCCATCCCATAAGCATAAGAATATGAATAATGGCCAATATTATTTACTTCAATTGATTTTACAGCATTTTATCCAAGTGATACTAAAATTGGATGAGAAGAAGAAGAAGAAAAAAAAAAAAAAAAGCCAACAAGGTTGGTGGCATGCTTCACAGAATCACAAACACCTCACGAGACGAGCTTTATCCTGTCACCATGCATGTTTCCTTCCATTTTGACATGCAGAATTGCAGTCGTTAAATTAAGCCACTCCTCCGTGACTGTCAGTAGATTTTTTGTTATTTAATTTCGAGAAATTTGTTGTTACTAATTAAAATTTAATTGAAGGTTGAGTGGAGTCTGAAGATGACAGAACAAAGTCACAGAAGTGAAATCAGAAAAAGGGACCCCCAACTGGGCTCTTCCTTCTTTTTCACCGACACATCTAAATATCCATTCACGAAAAAGCATAATTTAGTACTTTGCTTGAAGGACTACTAGGAACTGTCTTAGACTGTAGAGTAGGTGGGAATTATATAGAGAGGAGAAGATTGTGAGCATTTGATTTTGATCCATAAACCAATGGTTATGATTCCAAGTTGGATTGGGTTTGCTAAAATATTCAAGCTTAGGCAATTCATACGCCCAAACGTCAACATATTTAATTTAAGAAAGTGTGTATGATTTAACTTTTAAAATTTTAAAATTATAATTTAATAAAAATTATAAAAGATAAATTTTTGTCGATTAGAATTTTCGAGAAAGGTAAAAACTAAACCTTAAATACTAAGTTGAGTTGTGATGTGGCCACGCCAGAGCGTTGCAGCATGGCAAAACTCAATCAAACCTAATTAAAGAAACTCTTGGCCCAAAAAAAATGAAAATAATATCGTAATGGTTATCAGTTTATATAATATTTCATATTGAATAAATCATTGATAATCTCATGAGAATCCATAATTGAGCAGCTGCAATTCACACATAAAGTCTACAATTTTAGAATCATATATATAATATATAATTAAATCAAATATTATGAATTTGGGAACAGAAAATAATTGTGGTTTCTATCCCATGTAAAGTGCAGATATATACAAACAATTATGGTATAATTTATACCATTATATAAGGAGATTTCACCTCTTTGGTATTAAATTTTGTTTTGAAAAATTATTAATAAATTAAGCATAAATAGAAAAAGAAATAAAATTATAATTATAAATATTTTTTTGATAATTACATTATGAGATTCTCCTCTTTGTTCTTAAATTTTCTGTTTTTAAAAAATTATTAATAACTAATTGGACACAAATAAAAAAAAGATAAAAATGTAAACATAAATATTTTTTTAGATAATTACATTCAACAATTATAACTACTTTCAAATAAAGAGAGTTATTTTTATATATATATAAAATTATAATTAACTTCAAATATATCATACTTTTTCACAAAATTATTTTTATTTAAGTAATTAATTATTAATTATAATAAATTTATAATAAATTAATTTATAAAATAATTACATAAACACAAATAAAAAATATAAATTAAAAGATGCTATAATGATTGCCAAGATGCTAATTATAGGATTTGAATCCTTTTCTATGATAAAACTTTGGAGAGAGATACATATAAATTTTTTATATATAAGAATCCACCACAATGAATTATTAAATTTTTATTTCTTTAACAAAATATTTTTTTATTATTTCAATTAGGAAATAATCCTCACTCCAAATTATAAACAACTACATGATCATTACTCATCATATACAAAGTCCAAATCAAAAACACAGAATAATTTTGTAATTTGAATAATAAATAACTTTAAATATAAAGAAATAAATCATTACACCTGCTTAGATATAAATTCTCTTTTGTCATAGAGAGGGATAGACACAAAAATTTTTATTTATAAGAATTTATTATAATAAATTATAAATTTATTAATTATATTTAAATTTTTTTTATCTTTGTAATAAAATACTTTTTTATTATTTTAAATATAAGAAAAAAAAAATCCTCATCCCACGTGGCTTTGACACAGAAAGGTCCTTTCATGACTAAAAACAAATGCCAAGAAAGTTAATCATCAGCGGAAAATAATCTTACAGTCAACCCCACCCTTGATACAGCCAAAGAAGTATCGAGAGCTCCTTGATTACAATACAACTTTGGGGAGAAAAAAAGGACAGAACAGAACAATAATTTTGAAATAAGAAATCCAACCAGAAAACAATGCCAATGGACAGAACAGAACAATAAATCAAAATGAAGTCTTTGTCAAAGAAAGAACACCTAAGAATGGAACCAAGAAGAAACAGAAAAAAACAAAAAAAAAATCTGCACAAACAAACTTGTTTGAAACCAAAAATGGGAATAATGCTAAAATGTAACCAATAATGACAAATATATGCCGCACAACATATTCAAAGATTACCGAAAGAATCATATCAATTTTATTCAGTATGAGGGTATTACGATATAAAAGTAATACTATGACTTCGATTTCTTATTCGAACATTTTAAATCAAGTTATACTTAACTCTAGTAAATAGAGGCGGGGCTAGTCAAAAAGAAGTTGTTCATCTGATTTTGATTGGTTTGTTTCAATTTTAAATTTGTAGTAAATTTTTTTTAATCCTCCAAAACTATAAATATTATCATTTTGATCATTTAAAAAATTTTGACATCAATTTAATTCATGAATCATAAAAAGTAAAATTATTTAGTTTTATAATTATAGAAAAATATCATTAATTTAATCATTCAATGATACAAAATTAATATAAATTTAATCTTTCTATCATAAAAATTATATCAATTTAGTCTTTATCTATATATAAAGAACGATTTTGATATCACTCTCATAATTTAACAATTAGTTCTTTACTTTTAATGCCTAAGCGATGCAATCAGCAGCAGAAAATGTAAAATGGATTGGACACCGAAATGGGCCATCTTATATGTGTAGTATTCTATAACATTATAATCTTCATGTAGTTTTTATTATCTATGCTGCGGCATATAATATGTGATATATTGCTAGGGTTGAGCGGCGAATGGCTGGGATGTAAACTGCTTTCTTGTTCATCAAGTGGCAAGTGCCTTATGTTGATTGCATTCAGATATATTTGAATTCTGTTATTAATTACTATAGTGTTAGCTGGATTGGATATTAATATTTTATTATTTAGTGTATGTTTGATATAAAAATAAAAATGAATATAAAATTTTTATAAGTGACTTTTGTATAGAAAACTATATACAAAATTTATTCATGAAAAATTTACTTCCATTTTTATTCCCATACTAAATTTACATTTATTAAATTTACATTTTGTAACAATTTTTTTTTCATCTCCTCATTTTGAAGTTCACACCTCTCATCAATTAATAAATATAGGAGCATTGAAGTACTCCTTTTTTTTAATGCTTGGAATGGGGTGAGGGTGATTGTCTTCAGGACAAAGTATCTCATAATATGAATACATACTTAGGGTTTGAAGCAATTTTGTCATGCCATTCCTTCACGGAACGAGTAAATCTCATTCTCATTCTGAAGTAAATAGTTGGAAATTGGTGAATATTTAGTTGTTTCTTCCTAGTTTGACAATAAGCACTTGGGGAAGGGGGCACCTGAAGAAAATGATGATGATATTCACAAAATAACTCGCTACAACCATTTCTTTGGGGCAAATTTGGCCTTCATTTATAAGGATAAAGCAGAGAAGGGAAATGGATAGAAAAGGGATTTCAAGGAAACGGGGATCTTAACCAAAATGAAGGCGAACAAAAAAGGAACACGGATCAAACCCTAAGTATACGAGGCTTCTTTCAAGAAATCTTGAATCTGGGACAAATTCTAGTTCTACTCTAGTAAATCCAAAAGGGTGCGGAAACATATCATCTAACAAAAATCATGGACTTTACGCGAAATATCAGAAGTTACAAGAAATGGTGTCTCAGGGAAGTAAAGACAGCAGGTCTTTGCGCACAAGCAGAAGACATATTCGTTTATTCATTACTTGGGAGCTACATAACATCACATATAATGCCATAAAGGCTTATGCTAAGGGGGAACAACGACAAGTAACTTGCAGAAGCACCACCAATAGTTCCAAAAGAAAATTGTTGAGGAGGGCATTTATTTATATATATATTAATGTTCTCAAAAAATATCTTACGCGGGTGGTGAAGTATAAGTATCACAAACGACACTGATAAGTATCACACTGCAGAGTGCAAATTCAAACCGACCTAACCTTCATTTGCTTTTATCATCTCCTCTCATCTCCACCGCTCTTCTTTTGCTTTAATGCTTTTTTCCTTCTCCTCTTCTCTCTAAATCCTCCTGAACAGAAGATCAACCTCCTCCAAGTAGCTTTTAGCAGAGAAGAGACAGCTACATGGGCACAACACATAGACACAGGTATGGTCTTCTAGTTTCTCCTTTGGGTAAATTCTTATCATCAAGTTCTTCACGAAATGTGTCTGATGGGGACATCACAACCAGAGTTGATTATAAGGAAGTTGTGTTAGATAAGGGATGACACTTGGTGAGATTATCCCTTGTATGTTTAACCTGTAATAGTCTTCAGATTATTTGATTTCTGTGACAGCTAGTCTCAATTGTAGCAAAACCTCTCTGCATCTCAAAGTCTGGTTTGTGGAACCCACTTGAACGTTCCTTATGAGTTAGTGGTGAAAGTTTTGCAATTTACTCCTACTCCTACCCTTCACTTGTCTATCCATTGCTCATCAATGGAACAGAACAGAATAGAAACTTTCCTTCGCTTTAAAGTTAGAGTAGAAACATGATCTCCACTCTTGCACACTACTCTTCTGTCTTTGGTCCATTTCTATGGAAGAAAACTTAAGATGATCACATATATAATGTGGTCCAAAAGAGCATGGACACCGCGACTAGGTGACCTAGCTCTATGGAGAGATTTGGATTACGCGTTATTTCTTTGATACTTTTCCTGATTCTTACTAAAAATTTAAGTTCCAATGCATTTGATAGCAGAATGAAGAATGTGGAAGCAGTCAAGGAAGGCCAAAATCATATAGCAAATTCTATCTCAAATTATGGGTATGTATTAGAAAGCCTTTCCCACTCTAGTTGTTATTATCTTATGTTCCACAATCCATATGTTTGTTCTTTTTAACTTTGGCACTTACATATCTGGTTTTTCTATTCTTGTGTTAAGGAGTGAAATGGGGGACATAGAAGGAGATGAATGGCAGATGGTGCAAAAGAAAGGAAACCAGTTTGTGGTGAACGACCAACCTTTCTATGTCAATGGATTCAACACTTACTGGCTGATGGTGTTTGCTGCGGATGAGTCCACCAGAGGAAAGGTCACTGAGGTGTTCAAACAAGCATCATCAGTGGGTATGACAGTTTGTAGGACTTGGGCCTTCAATGATGGCCAGTGGCGGGCCCTACAGAAATCTCCATCAGTTTATGATGAAGAAGTCTTCAAGGTGCTCCTTAGCTGTTTTGTTATTTTCATTGCTTTTTATGTACTCCTTTACTTAAAAAAACAGCATTATAATGTTAACTTCTCTAGTACAATATATCAACTGTTTGTTACCTTTGATTGGAGCATATTAAATGGGTTATACACCAACCCCTATGAATTGCTTGCCTGTGAAGGCTTCTTGTGGTAATTGGAGTTAAATGAGGATACAGTCAAACTTCCTAGTTATCAGACTATCAGTGTATCTGATTATTATTCCTCATGTAATTCCATTTTATTATTGGAGCCACAGGCCCTGGACTTTGTGGTAAGTGAAGCAAAGAAATACAAAATCAGGCTCATACTATCATTGACTAACAACTGGGAGGCATATGGCGGCAAACCACAATATGTTAAATGGGGCAAAGCTGCTGGCCTTAACTTGACCTCCGATGATGACTTCTTCTCACATCCAACTCTCAGAAGCTACTACAAGGCCCATGTTAAGGCAAGTTCCTTTAAATGCAACAGGTCAAAACCAACTTTTATTATACTTGGATTTGGATGTACTGGAATGAAAGCTTGTTTTTGTGATGTACTGCAATAATTAACAGTCTAAAAACTGCCTGCTGTATTCTCTTTTTGATTCCTCAAGACTAACTTGGTTCCAATGCTTTTTTCAACTGTGTAGACGGTGCTCAATAGAGTTAAACACATTCACAAATATCACTTATAAGGAAGATCCAACAATTTTTGCTTGGGAACTGATGAATGAGCCTCGATGCACCTCAGATCCCTCAGGTGATAAGTTACAGGTTAGCCCCTTGAAAACTTCTGGCTTCCCAAAAAAGAAGGGTCTTGTGATATTGAAAAGAAACTATATAATGCAGTTCATAATATCATATAATCACATTATACAATTGCATTCAAGTGGTCAGTTCTTCCAAGATATCACATAGTCCACTCAATTGAATATATTCTAGGATTGGATACAAGAAATGGCATTCCATGTGAAGAGCATTGATCCAAAACACCTAGTGGAGGTTGGACTGGAAGGATTTTATGGCCTCTCGACACCTCAGAGAGTTCAGTTCAATCCAAATACATATGCTCAACAGGTTGGAACTGATTTTATCAGGAACCACCTGGTTCTTGGTGTAGACTTCGCTTCTGTTCACATATATGCAGACTCTTGGTAAGCAAGTCTGTTCAACAATGACAATTTTTTATTCAAATGTGTGAAGTTATCATAAAACTGAACTTCTGACAACCATTTATGCAAACTTTTACATTTATATTAATATCATATTATATTCATACTCATGTAAAAACTTTTGTCTAATAATGTGTTTTGTCGTACGCATTTCTTCTTTGCTTTCACCGTTCTACTGCCTAACATGCACTCCTTTAGACATGAATATGACAGTTTCTGACTAGGAATTATTTACCTGGATGAAGGATTTCAAAAGAAATTGCTGATACCCATCTCCCATTTATAAAATCTTGGATGGAAGCCCACATAGAGGATGCTGAAAAGTATCTTGGAATGCCCGTTGTTTTTGCTGAGTTTGGTGTATCTGCAAAAGATCCTGGCTACAATTCAACATATAGAGACACACTTATAAGTACCGTGTACAACACCATCCTAAACTCTACAAAGAATGGAGGGAGTGGGGCTGGAAGCCTTTTGTGGCAGGTCTTTCCTGAGGGAACGGATAACATGGATGATGGGTATGCAATTGTTCTCTCAAAATCTCCTTCCACCTCAAGTATTGTATCCCTTCAATCCACTAGGCTTGCCTTATTCAACTCCTTGTGCTCTTGGAAATGCAATTGGGGTTGTAAGAAGAAAAATGTATTGGAAAAAATACTCTATCATGACGAACTCTAACACCATATGTGGGAAGTTTCCAATGTGATGCTATGGCCAAATAAACATGCATCTCTCTTTTGTAGTGGATGCAAGAGTATCAACCTCATGTTGAAAATGATACTGCAGAGAAATGAGGGGATAAATGTGGGATTCACCATATCATTCTGTTTGTATTAATGTCAATAGTGTCTTTACTTTGTATATTGTGACATTAATTATGGTCATGCAAGTCCACCATCTGTATCAAGAAGCCTCCTACATTATTCTTCATTGCTTTACATTAAGAAGATATATTCATTTGTACCATCATGTGGCAATTGGTCAAATAAGGTAGCATTGTAGGTATTAAGTATAAGGGTTCTTATGTGGAAAACATAACTCGTTTGAAAGCCCTCAGATTGGTGTAAGAAGCACCATTTCGTACAAGAACACATCTCAAATGAGAGAGTGCCAAATGGAATTGAATACATCATCTCATCTTGGAATTAATTTTCATTGAATAAGTAAAACATCAGATATCAGAATGCCAATAGATTGCGGCTTTGCTTAGGTCTATATCTTGTTTCAAGCCATAGAACCACCAACTTGAGGCATTACAGGTGAGGTCCTGCCAAACTTTGAACATGTGAAGAAAGAAATCATGAGAGAAGGCTAACTAAGCTCTTGTAACCACTTGAGTGCTCCTACCTAAGCTTGAATAAGCCACTCATGTCAACAGAGGATATGCTGTCATATAGAGTACGAGAAAGATGTAAATCTAGTCGGTCAGCAATAGCTGTTGCCTTCTGTAAAAACAAAATTTCCTTTTATATCCTGGAACTCCTCTGGCTTAAAGTGCGCCCACAAATGTGCATAAGTTCTCCTTCTGATTTAAACTTGGAGAGGAAGACCCAAACACAGAAAAATTGGAACAAAATCCTACTATAACTGATGGTTGTTGATTTAGACGTTAGCTGGGCTTGCCCAGTGACACCTTTGTATTCAAATGTACTCCCCCGGATGAAATAAATATTTTTGTAATAATATTGCCAGACAGCTTCAATTGACGATGATATGGTTTTTTCACAACGAAAGAGCAAAAATACATAGTAAACCAACCCTGCAGGTTACCAGTAATCCAAAGCTAACAGAAACCTGTTGTCTTAGACTACGACACTACCTTTTGCTGCAACCAACAGTGCTGCCACACCTTGTGATGCAAAGACAGTGCATACAAAGTGCAAGTTGCTCACGTAAACGATCCTCTTTCATTTTTTTTTACTTAAGTCAAATAGAAAGCAGAGTTTTCATATTAAAATATAATTATTTTGCGTACTTTCTTGTCATGGAAACAGGAAGATAATCCTGACAGAAGATACTATGTAATTTTGTTTTGCACATCAAACAAAGTATAAAATAAATTCATTTATTTGCTCCAAATCACAAATTCTAGCAAGTCAGCTCAACGCAATTGTAGAGCCGCAAGGAAGTCAGAACCCGCAAGCTTCACACAACTCACAAGAAAACGTTTCTTGTTGCCAATTCCTGTGCAACTGTACCACTGTTCATGCACCTAAATACAAGCCCCTACCAAATGAGAAGAAATACAGTATTATAGAAACATGTGCATCTTGAGCCAATGCAAGCTAGCAAGCAGGGCTCTTCCTCAGAAGAAAAGAGGCTGCAGGCCTCACATAAGAGAAGTCCTTGAAAGGGTTTACACCATTTGGACTGGCAGCCGGAGAGTCCACAACAGGCATATCAGTCCAGCGCTTCTCAAAGTTGGCGACACAGTGCTTTCCAGCAACTTCAGGCCGAAAGCTTGGTTGGATTTCTCGTGCATCCAACTTTCTCCAATTGATTGGTTTGAACCACTTGTGGCCTTTAATTTCCTCAATCCCCCTTGGTCCACTACCTAAGCGCCTAGTTGCCTCCTTCTGCAGCAGCTGTAACAAGGACAATCATCTTTATTTAACTTCTGTTAACTAGAAATATAATAGTTGGAAAGCTCAAAATCCAATGCGAATCAAGGAGTTGAGATTTCTTGTTAAGAAGAAAATTTTTCTTCAGCATTTCAAGAAAAGGTTAAATCAGTCTTTAGATAACAAAAACTTTTGAGCCTTATAAAGTTAATGGAAGAAAAGCTTCACAACACATACAATAAATATTATGCTCAAAAGAACCCTAGTTTTACTGAGACCCCTCTATGTAGGGCAATTGAAACATCTCCTTAGTATGCCTAAATCGATAGTAGTTTTTGAAGACAGAAAAGTTATATAAAGCATATTATGTGCCAAATAATTGCATGTGTTAAGATAGTCAAATGAAATATCTTCTTTGTGGACTAGTTATTACCCCTTTCAACAGAGAATGTGCTTCGCTAGACAAAAATGCCGGCAGCTTAATCTTGTCTTTAATTATCTTCTGTTGAATTTTGTCACGGTTCCCACCACAGAAGGGCGGCTGCAGAGGAGGTGAAACAAAAACAATCATTAAGCAACTCCAAAAGGACATACAGTCACTTAGTTCCCAACTCATTACAAGCATATAGTATAACAAAACAATGAAACAAATAATATCTGTGGTCATATTGTTGTAATTCCCAAATTTGACAGACATTCTCCACTATAAAAAAAGCTAAATATCTCCCCTTCCTTTTCATATTTCCTTTTAATTTGAGGGAAGTGGTAAAATTGTCAGTGAGCCAAAACACTAATAAGCTTCTCAACAAGAATTTGACTGATTTAGTTGCATAAATGAGCCAAGCCTGAGCCCAATTGCAAGAACATTCAATAAGCCAGCTGCTCTGGAGCTTCAGTAGGCTCAGTTTATAAGCTTGAGAGCTTTTAAATTAAAAAGAATACTTATATTGTTACACTTGAAAAATAAGAATATTGTATTATTGCATAACAAGTATGTTTAACATTTTACGATCAACTAAGAAGGTATGCTAATATCCTATGACCAATTAAACATTTAATATACCTTGCAATCATAACTTCTTAAGAACTGCCACATAACAGGAAAACTTGAACAAGCCACAATTATGCTGCTAAAATACTGTTTGAAAAGTTGGAAATAAAGAAAAGATAAGATTAACATGTAAATGACTTAAATTCAGTCTAGTGTTCTGGTATCAGAAGCCCATAATAGTTAAATATGTTTCCTCTAGAATAGGTCCAAACATATAGCTTTTAAAGAGGGTACTTGTTATAGAGAAACTTGCTAGCAGCCTAAGAAGCATGGACACACGACACAACATGGACACAACAAAATTTTAAGTTTCCTATTAGGATTGAAGTGTCATGTTGTGTCTAACATGAGTATTCAATACTTTTTTGACACGGACACGGTTCCTCTTTTTGAAGTCTCCATGCTTCATAGCACGCAGACATATAAATTCACTTAAGTGAAATTTCCACTCAACATGTCAGTACACAGACCACCTACCCACTGCAAAGAATCATCTAATTACGAGAATCAAAATGAATAACCACCAGTACAAATTTACAAGAAAATAAGATGCAAACCTTTCCGGTAAGCATCTCAAACAGTAGGATGCCCACACTCCACCAGTCAGCAGCCTTATCATGGCCCTTGCCAAGAATAATTTCAGGTGCCATGTACTCCAGTGTTCCACACATAGAATTAGATCTTGTACTATCTTCAAATTGCTTAGCCAAGCCGAAATCAGTCAACATAACCTAGTGGATCAACAAATAAATCTCAGTTCAATTATTACACGTACAAAGCTGGATTGAAAGTCAGTATGCAAACATGAGGGAGGGAAGGAGGACAGAGTACATGGCCATCAGCATCCAGTAGGATATTTTCAGGTTTTAGATCCCTGTGCATTATTCCATTTGAATGGAGATGGGAAACTGCAGAAACAATCTCGGCAGTGTATATGCGTGCTAGATCCTCTCTGAAAATTTAAAGAAGAATAGAACCAGATATTTCAGTATTTTATCTGTCCCTATATGCCGTAAATTAAAAACAGAAAACGAAGAAATGAAAAAGCTCAAAACCAAAATTACCTGAAAAGGCCCTGATGATAAAGCTGAAAGAAGAGATGGCCCCCATTTACGAAATCCAGCACAAGATACAATCGATATTTTGTCTGAAACAAAATATACAAAACACCTTTAATATAAGCCAATTAACAATAGAATGTTTTTTACTTACAAAGAACACTATTATGGTTATATAGTAATTTAAAAACATCCATGCCTTAAACTAACATATTGTTCATTTAGGTTTTGGGTAACATATACAATGACGCAGACACTAAAGTGGGAAGATATCAAACAAAAGTGGCATTGCATTTTAAAAAACTATGTCATTAAAGATGTATCATCATGAAAACAAAAAACAAGCTATAAAAACTTATTATTACAAATTTGAAAAAAAGTACCTGAAAAGAGTATCTGAGTTGTACAACAAAGGGGTGCTCTATTTTTGTCAAAATATCCCTCTCAGCTTTCATGTATTCAGCATGGTTCTTCTCCACAATTTTGTCCTTCCGCATAACCTTCATAGCATATATTTCCAACGTACCCTTTTTCCTAACCTGATATACTTTTGCAAATGCGCCCTGCCCCACAACCTTCAAAATCTCAAAATCTTCAATGCTAACTCTCTGGATCTTCATGAGATTCCCATCATCATCTTCCAAAGATTCCTCAACATTATCAAAGGAAGATTCTTTGACTTCTTTAATGGTCTCTCCAGTGACATGCTCCGCTAGTTCCAATGAATCCTCACTCTCATGTATGGTGAGTTGGCCAAGCTTCAGTGATTGACTAACACAAGTAGAAGGGCCAACCAGAGAATGTGAGCGGGTGTAAATGACTGCCGGGTCATCAAAAACCAGATCACTCAATTCTTCTACAGGCTCAGCAGCAGTGGAATCAACGTTATTCATGGAGGTTGGAACTGTAACTGGACCAAAGACATCAGAGAAATCAAGCTCAATATGATCCGTGTTTACAGTATTAGTAAGGCTTGCAGGAAACAGTAACTGAGTCTGAATCTGTAATGGTTTGCGTATGGCAGCCTTAGTCAAACCAGAAAACTGAGAGGAAACCATTTCACTGCTTAACAAAGGATCTAAAGATGCTGATGGCCAAACTAATCAACACTATAGATTAATCACCCGGAAGTTCCCCAAGACCCCCACTGCTGATGGACTCCTATCAATGGCCTGAATTAGGAGAAAGTTGGTGTATGCAAATGGAGTTCCCAAAAATTTTGGCAGTAAGCAGAGCAAAATCCAGGAGAAGAGGTTGTTCTTGTTTCCCGATTCACAGGAAACGAAGTATGCTCCAGTGGTTGTTGAATTCATGAAGATCCAATCGACAATCTGCGTTTCAAATCACAAGAGGAAAAAAAAAATATAAAGAAACAAGATGAAACAGACAAGACATGCACAATCAAAACTGCTTTGTATGCTATAAGCCAATCTTCTAATCATAATAGCACTGCTATAAACAATACATCACTTGCGCTGACAACAAAAAGAAAAACAACCAAAAAGATTTCAAGCAACAAGCACATACTTATACTTAATTTGCATGTACACAAACAGCACCAACAGAAACGAAAACTGAAAGAGGGAGGATTCAAGTTCTTTAATTAAAAAGAAAAAAACTTGAAATATTTCTTGTGTCCTAGAAAGCAATTCCGAATAAATAAAACGGATAAAAACCATAATTAAACGATCATCACAAGAAACGAAGATAAAAAATATATATATATAGTTAGCTATAGGGCAGTAAATATCAAGATCTACGTGAAAAATCCAAAAACCGAACCACGGATCCAAAGCCGAAAACAAAATCAAGGTTGAAAACATTTAAGGACAAACGCGGGCAAATTCATCAACCATAACTATTTCCTTCAGTCAACCATGAACGCAGGTAATATCATACAAATCAAAAAAACAAAACAAATTAAAAAAGTAAACCTATTCATATGAATTATGATGATGACGCGACTAAAAATTGAAGCTTTGGAGAGGAAGGGAAGTTGAGAATGAAAAATTTTCCCGGAAAGGGAAGGAGAAAGGGAGAAAGGGAGAAAGGGAGAAAGGGAGGAACGGAGCCGGGGGGTTACATACCTGGGAAGGCTGCGGGGAAGAGGGAATGAGAGGTTGAGTGGGAGGGCGCGTTTTCGCAAGTTCTCTCGGGAAACCGCTCGCGTCGCCACTTATAGCATCTTCGAATCAAGTTGCAAGCGTAACACGTGGCGGGATATCAGTGGATCAACGACCAAGTGCCCTTGCATGGCTTCTCCGCACCGCTCTCGCTGGGAATACGAATATGCCCTTCGGATTTGGTTTCCGATTCCGTAAACTATTTGGTTTTGGTTTGGTTTTGTTTTTGGGGTTTTCAATTCCGTACGCTAAAATCAGTTTTAATTTTTTTTTTAATTAACTCAACTATAACTTGAAAAGAAAAACTATAATTTCAAAAAATTGTCCACCGTTAACTTTTGTACTACTGCTAGAAAGATTATTCGTACGAGGGAAAAATAAAAAAAGATTACGAAAATAATAAATTTAAAATATTTAAAAAATTAAAAAATCGAAAAATAAAAAAATATTATCAAGTGGAAAGAAAAAAAAAGAATAGAAAGAAAAAACAATCATAGACAATCAATTAAAATAGCTTACTCATAAATTTATTTTCTTTAAAAATTTAAAATTATATTTTATTAATTATTTAAAATAATAAATATATTATAATATTTAATATTCACATCAACATTATTTATTATATAATTATTATTTATTAAATTAAATATTAATTTTTTTTACATGCCAAAGTTAAATTATATATGTGAAATTCAAATTACGTTTCTCATTTTAAATATTATAATAAATTTTGTAGTTTTAGTTAATTTTAAATAAGTTAAATGACAAATCTAGAACTTCTATTTAACAATCATAACTAACTCCTCATAATATTTCTTTACTTTCTTCAACATTATATGAAATATAAATGTCTTTATCACATGGATTAATATTTTTTTCTTAATCAAGTATAAATTAATATACTTCCTTTTTTTTGTTTAAGATATAATCTAGGACTTGAAAATGCTTTTATTGCATAGGTTTAGGGTGCATGAGAAGGGTAGAAAATGGCTTGAGAGCTCAATTACGTATTTGTTCAACTCAAGTTGGATTCTAAAGCTTTCCATTATGTTTGGATGACAAATAATGAGAGAAATGATTAATGAATGAGGGGAAGAGGGAACTTAAATTTTTTATAAGTCAAAAATAAGTATTTTATGTCTTTATCTCTCATATAAGATATCTTTATTCAGTTTTTAATAAATTAAAAAATTTTAGAAAGTTAAAAATTATAATAGTTTTGTTTAATTCTTTAATAATTAAACTCTTAAATAAAGTTAATAGAGATCCATTCCATTCTCTTATTAATCTTTCAAACAATGAAAAAATAGCTTTTATTTCATTCTTTTTCTTTCCTTTCCAATCCATCCTCACTTCTTCTGTTCTATTTCATTAATGAAAAAAATATCAAAACAGAGTGTTAATTCATATTCTTAAAGGAGATGGATGTGGAAATTTAGAAACAAGAAGAATGATCTTATATGAGGAATATGTTGCGTTGGAGGTGGAAGGCGGAACTTACACATTTACAGAAAGCTAATCAATGTGTAAACAAATTTGCCAATATCAGCTTTGACCAAAAAGAGCCTTTTGTTTGCTGGCGTTTGGCTCCTCTGTGAGCTTGATGTTGTTTTTTTTTTTTTCTTTTGTTAAAGTGAAATTTAAGTTGAGAGAAATGTTTATTTTAGCCTAAGATTAAGATATGTTCCTAAGATCAAATTATAATAAAGTTTGAACAAAAAGTCAATCAATAAGTCAATTCATTGGCAGCCTAATGTTCTTGTATCGCATGATATAAAATGGGAGTTTCCTAGAAGTATTAGTTGTTTTATTTTCATTTTATTTTGGGCCTCTAACCCTGTACAGTTATCAAAAGAAAATTTATTACTAATATTTAGAATTACGAGAAATCATTTAAATAAAATGTAGAAACTAAATTAAGAATATATATAAATTATTGAAACTAAAAATAAATATATTTTAACCTTTACACAAATTTCAATTAATAAATAAGATAAAATATAATTTATATTTATGAAACTTATTTTAATATTAAATTATTTTTTTAAAATTTTTTTATTTTATTAAATTTTTTTAAATTTTGATCTAATTTAAAAATATTAATTTTATAATTAAATAAAATAAATATTACTGACGCGTGCATAACGCATGACTTACATGTATTCTACATAATCATTTAATTAAAAATTTTTATAAAATAAAATATAATTTTTATTTTTAAAATTTATTTTTATATTAAATTATTTTTTAAAATTTTTTTAATTTTATCATAATTTAAAACTTGATGTTAATATTTATTTTATTTAATAAAAAAATTAATATTTTTAAATTAAAATAAAATTTAAAAAATTAATAAAAAAAATTAAAAAATAATTTAATATCAATATAAATTTTAAAAATATAAATTATATTTTAACCAAATATATATGCCATGCATATACTTGTTCTTTTAAAATTCTTTTCTTATTTTGATTTTTTTTCCTTACGATAATAATTTTCCACACCCGCTCATATGGTGATATCCACTCAGGTTCATCGCCATGAGGGTCCTATGTGCCTACGGTGTTAGAAAGTAGGAATAATTTTGAGGTTCAGTATATGCTGATGCTGTAAATTAATGTCTATCAGAGTTCAATCGCAGCGAGATGCTGTGCTTTTCTCAGTTTTCTGCTTAGTCTGTGAACCCAAATTGTTGAACTCTGACTATGAGTGACTTTCTTACTACAAACCCTCTTGCCATTTCAGCTGCAGAAGCTCGAAGATTGGCATTTCCCTATTCAAGGCCAGGGCCAAGCAACGAACTCAAACCCAATTTCCATGCCCCCTTTTCTGCTAAGCTATTTAACGTCTCAAGGGCGAATGGAAGCTCGGGCATGCTGGGGCCATCGAGGGATAATCGCTTTTACAACAAACTTGAATTTAAGGATGAAGGGGCAAAGGATTTTGGGTTGGAGACAAATAGGGTTGATGAAGATTCGCCGAATCTCCAAATGAATTCGGAAATGCAGAAAGAAACTGGGTTCATCCCATTTCATGGTCTCGGTCTCAGGGATGCAGCAACAAGGGCACCGGGACTAGAAGATTCTGTTGGGTTGAATTCTGGGCTGGGCGGCGATAAAGGAAGCAGAAAAAGCGAGGACGATTTAAGAGAGGAAGATTTGGTTCGGATTCAGGGTGATGCAGACGGCGTTGATTTGAAAAAAGATGATCAAGTTGATAAATTTAGTGGTAAACTTGGATTTAGAAGAGTTAAACAGGTAATGAGAAGGTCGAATTTGTTGGCAAAGCAGGTGATCAGCATTCGCTCTGCCCTTAGCTTGGGATTCGTCACGCAGCTTTGGGTGGACACCACCTCCGTGAGTGATGGACAGCATTCAGCATCTTTGTTATGTGCAGTTTGTTCAATTGTTAGCATATCTGTAATAAAGTACTCGACTTTGTTCACTACATCCCCCATTGAATAAATATATTCGAAAGCAAGCGTTTTCGGAATTTACTTTTAATCTTTGTTTGTTTTCCTGATATCTATTTGTGGGACTAAGTGATTTTTGTTTTTGGTGAATTTCATTTCTTCAGTGGATGGTATTATTTGTAGAGGTGAGACCAAACTTGCTTTCTGGGGATTCAGAAAAATTCCTTCTGGATGACATTAGTCAGGTATAAGAATTTTGGAATCAAGAGAGATTATTTTTTCTTATTGAGGTTTGATCCCTTTCTTAGTTGAATGTGTATATGCTTGCTTGAAACATATTTTGCCCTTACGTTTACTTTACTTTACTTTTGGGAAGTTCTTCTGCCTGCAATAATGTGAAGAGATAATCCCTTAAGTTAGGATACTGGTGAACTATGGGGATGCTTCCAAAGCTTTTTGTCTGAAATTTCCAATTTGTTGTGGGCCTTTTGGCTGATACTTTGTGCATGTATGTTCTGATGTCAAATTTGTAGCATGGCTTTTGTAACTTTGTCTTGTTGCCGTATTTAACTCCTAGTGATAAATTTGCTGCACCTTGTTACTTTGCCAGCAAGTGACTTCTTAAGTATTTTTCACTATATTGAGTGTTCTGTCTGTTCCTTTTTCAGGTTGGGGATGTTGTCCTTGTCCAGGATGAAAGTGTTTTAGAGAATGAATTTAAAATGGTTGGACTGGAGACACTGGTATGGTTTACTGTTTTATATGACTCAAAAATGTGAATTATTTTCTTTTACAAGATTTACTGTAGGAGTTCATTGTTTGGCAGAATATGGATAAGAAGTCTTCTTTCATGATATGTGTTGCTCAAACTCTGATGTGTTACTGAAACAATGCAGATCATTTATATTTCATGCTGACAATGAGTTGCTTTTGTTATAGATATACTTCTGTGCATATAATTATGCACCATTCTTGTGTGAACTTCCTTGTTTGCTAGATGATGATGTTTCAAGCAAAGACTGAAATCTTGCCTTAGGGGTAAAATTTTTATTGCTTAAAGTTTCAGGGCTTATACTGGGGGATTTTCTTCCTACAGTTTCTAAATTATGTGAACATAATCTCTGATGTTGTCAATTATTTATTTATGGATTTGGTGAGGAGAGGCTTAAGACAGATCTTGAATCTCAGTTCCAAGTACTGAGAAATGGTTTGTATGGTTTACAGTGAAGAAAGTTTGGTTCCCCTTTTTTGAGCATTTTTTCTTCTTGCTGAATAGTAAATTTCTCTATTTGAATCTTTATGAATGCAGATCTCAAAAATATTATTTGAATGTGTTGAATATACCCTCGCATTGATTATCCAGTGGCAATACAGGATTTTATTTTATTTCTAACATTAGTAGTGGAGTTGGGGTTCTTTACTTTGCTTGACATTGGGCATTTTTATTAATTTTTCATTGATTTTTTCAAAATAAATTTGGCATTTGAGTTGCCAGCTGGGGTAGGTTAAAAATTATGACCTTTTTTTTTTCTGGTGAGGAGGGGATTTCTTGAGCCATTAAACTAACATTTGGAGTTTAGTAGAGGCGACTTTTACAAGCATACTGAATTTCAGCATCATTGCAACCATAAAAAAGAGAGATAGAGTGAGAAACCGGACTTATGTTTCTGACAGATAAGAAGGTAAGGGGGGAAAATGAAAACAATATTAATAAAAAGAAATTTCAATCAATTATTAGAAGTTAAAAACAACAAGAATTGGTTCTTGGTAAGTTGGCTAAGTTAATAGGTATCACAAAAAGGTGGGTGGTACCCTTTTCAGGCTCTTGGGAAAGTTTTGATAATAAATTATTGTGTTCTTCATGTTAGTTGATTCAATTACTTCTTCATAAAATGAAGGTATCTTATTTCTGCTTAAGATCAATGACTTTGTTTCGTATATCTGCACTCCTTTATATGATTCTGGTTGTGACTAGTTATATTACATTGATATATGAGAAGTGCTCTTTGTGGAAATTCAAGTTTTCCACAATTCCAGTACCTTTTATATGATTATCCCCCCTACCATTCACCCTTTTTCAATTTGTCATCGAAGAAAGAGATATTGTAGATTTTCTTCCTCATGGGATTTTCTGGTGTCAATCTTGACTCCTTTACCAAATCTCTCAAATTGATACAAGTTAGGACCGTATTTTTAAAATCTTAATTGGTTTATATTTGCTAGGTTGGATACAAAGTTGTAACGCCCTCTCAACGGAATATTGGAAAGGTGATTATATGTTTCTTGCACCATTTTGTTTTCACGGGTTTATTTATCTGCAATTATTTAATTATGGAAATCTTAATATTCAGGTGCGTGGATACACTTTCAGCATCAATTCAGGTGCTGTTGAAGAACTTGAGCTTGATTCATTTGGGCTATCGATCATCCCATCAAGTTTGGTAAGTGGGTTGCTTCTTTGTAAGGTTAATAAAATAAGTACAGAAACACAGATTGCATGCAAGTTTTGTCAATGTAATTGGAAATCCGCATCTTATGTTACCAAATCCAATCTACAATTCCTTAAGTTTGATAATATGCTGCTCCCAAGGGTTTAGTCTACAAAGTTATAATGCTTGCTTGTTTATTTTAGGTGAGTACCTACTCTTTGCAAGTTGAGGATGTACTGGAAGTAGTATCTGATGCAGTTGTTGTGCATGAAGCTGCAGCTTCACGTATACAAAGGCTTTCAAAGGTACCTTACTTCTGTTTCTTAGCTGCTGAAAATGTTGCTACTAGGCTTCCACTGGCTTTGCGAATTCAGATGATTTCCAGTCGTCTTGATATATATGTATATATATAAGCTTATGCTTATTATGGTTTCTGCATGGAAATGTATGGTTCTGATACCTTCTTTTGATTTCTCTTGCTTACGGCATACTAGGCTCATGAATTATGCAGAGTCATCTAATTATATTCTATGGTAATTATTGGTTTGTCCATTTTCTTCTGAAATTATTGATGTCATTTTTCTAGAACCTTTTTTTTTTCCTTTTTTATCTTGGAAGATGATTTGGAATTCAATGAGGAAAACAGGCTGTTTCCCATTAAAAATAAATAAATGAATTCAGGCATCCTTTTATTACTTACTCTGTGCAGTTACTAAAAGAAAAGAGAAGTCATTTATTTACTCTGTCCTTTTGACAAAACAGCCTATTTGCTGATACTAGGGTTTCTTGGGCAACCAGAATGTGGGAACTTCTGTGGATGATGTTGAAGAATATTCAGACTTTGAACGATCTGCGACATCTGGTCATGTTTCAAGGAGAAGGAAAAGTTTTGGAAGAAAGAAACCCAATCAAAGAGATTGGGATACTGAAGATGATTGGGAGCTTCCAATGGACTACCTATGATTCTCACAGATTTTCTGCTGACTCTCATGTAAAACACAGCTTTTATTAAAACTAATAAAGTTTAAATAAGCCTGGCAAGTATGTTATATGAAAAAACACTTGTAGGCTTTTATTTTTATTTTTATTTTTATTGGTTGGTGGTAAGTAGCCTTTCATTTGTATAGTTAGTTTCATAGAATTTCTTTACAAGTTTTTCAAT
The DNA here is from genome assembly GCA_019955255.1 of Castanospermum australe. NCBI lineage: Eukaryota > Viridiplantae > Streptophyta > Magnoliopsida > Fabales > Fabaceae > Castanospermum > Castanospermum australe. The sequence goes on from NSJW01000757.1 coordinate 445,763, forward strand.
ATTTATTTTAGCAATATCTTAAATGTGTATTGCCTATTCCGCAGTGTGAACAAATCTTCCCTATGTAATGATAAACAATTGCCCCTGGTTTGACAAAGATGTTTCTTTGTTTTTTTTTTTTTTGGATAAAAATCATTTTGTATGGAATAACATTTTTCACTATGGAAATAGAAATGTTTTTATCAATACAAACATTTAATAACTTCACCTCTTCTTTTTTTTTTTCCAAATAAACATCAAGATCAATATAAAGCTCAGTTAGATCATTTTCAAGTACTACAAACATAAAACAAAAATTATCTTAGAATAATGGAATTTTGTAATATCACTCCATTTTAGACACTAACTACATATCTAGTAATCTGTAGTATATTGTATTGAATTCAGGTTTCTGAAATTCATACAAACACTCTTTCTGGACTGTTTCAAAGTTAGTTTTAAGGGGAAGATTCTGGTTTTTTAAAAGGATTTATATGTAAATTGGAAGTGATCCCATCCCACTTTATAATATATAAATAAACAAAAATTTTATAAATTAAAACTTAAATTGAATTGAAGTTATCTCATTATGCAGGTGTGGACTCTTCAAAGCATGATAATAAAGCACTAGCCGTTAGCGCCTGTCTTGTTTCAAATTCAAAACTCGCCCAAAAGGCCAAAATATAATAGCAATAACAAAGTAACCAAACCAACGCTTCTCTCTCTCTCTCTCTCTGTTTTTGATGGAAACGCAAACGCAAACACCTCGGACTCCGATGTCCGGAGCACCCAAACTGCGGCCAAAATCTGGCCGGACGCCGCTTCAGCCCAAGAACTCCCCCGCCGATCTCATCCACCCTTCCGCGAAGCCCAAGCCCAAGCCCGACCAGCAATGGATCGAGTTCTCAGTCATCCACGATTCAGACAAGGAGAACCGTCCGACCGACGCCGCCACTGCGGCGAAGCTGCAACCCCTGCCGCTCGATGCGTCGCTGGCGGAAGAGCTCGTCGCGATCAAGAAGAAGCTGGAAAGGCTGAGATTGGACAAAGAGAGGACGGAGAAAGTGCTGAAGGAGAGGGATGCGGTGTTCGACGCCAAGATGAAGGAGCTTGAACAGAGAGGGGAGATCCAGAAGAGCCTCGAGATCGAGGTCGACAGGTTGTTCAGGTTGAAGGAACTCAAGTCTCGCTGCATGGTGAGCACAATTTTTCTAAAAAAACAATGATATCTTATTCGATTCACTTTGAATTTTGATAGCTTGATCCTGATTTTATATCTGTTTGATCGGAACAGAAAGTTTCTCCTATGCGAACGCTGAGGGAGAAGGAGCACGGAAAAATAGTTAACGAAGCCCCACCGGAGCAGGTATGTGGTATTTTTCATGTGAACGAGTTTGAAAATTGATTTGCAATTTTGCATAGACAAATGGATCAAATGGGGCTGAAAAATTACATCTTTTTTTCTTTGTTGAGAAGGTGAAAACTGAGGAAATGGTGGAATCGGAATCTGAATCTGGGGAGGAATGCGAATTGCAGAGTCCGGGTTCAGCTTGTTCACAAACAGCTACACATACACACACAAAATCTGATAATTAAGCTTCCACTTTCCAATATTAGGGTTTGGTTCTCAAGTTAATGGCAGAGTGGTTGGGGAAGTTTCCATACATAATATCTCGTTATGTTTTTCTTTTTTTCTTTTTAGTTATTCCGGTGAATTTCACATTGCAATTTGTAAGCACAATTTAAAGTTCATCCATATCATTAAGATGACGACGGTAGACAAATTGACGATTTTGCCTCAGATTGAATTCGTTGTCTTGATCTTCTAGCAAAAATGGACAATGCTTAGTTCAAAATTTATGCCTATACTTACTTTATGTAAATAAATCTTCTAGCAAAAAAGGACAATGCTTAGTTCAAAATTTATGCCTATACTTACTTTATGTAAATAATTTAATATCTATTTCATTATTCATATGCATACAAGCGCACATAACAGGCTAATTTCCAAAAGAGAAGGTGTTGAATTCAAATTTTTACACAGCAACTTACCAGCGATAATATGAGTTAAGCCTTTGTTTAGTATATATTTTTAGAGTAGACAAAAAAAAAAAAGAAGAAGAAGCTACTATCAATTTAAGAGTGAAAATAAAGAGAGGTAATGAACTTTTTTTAAAACCTTCACTTTTTTTTTTTTGGCTTTCCTTCCTTGTCCAATGAGAGGGAAAGAAAAATACTAATAAAATAATTTGACATTTTTAGACCTATCCCTCATTAAAGTGTTCTAATAAAATAATTTAACATGTATTTATATGTATTTTTATTATTTTCTTTAATGAAACCAAACAAAAGAAGGGAAGCTCCTTTTTCTTCTTCATTATATGATACTAAATAAGATGAGTGATAACTTTTCTACTCCTGACAACGCTTGAAGGAAAAATTCGAGGAAGCCCAAATAAATAGTTAATGTGTAATTTAATTTAATTTATAATAACATATAATTTTGACATTGTTGACCAAAAAAAAAGCATGTAATCTTGACAAATTTATATTTAAAGAAAAGTATCATATATTTAAAATTTAAATTAAGATTAGAATATTATAACCATATTCTTTTTCTTTTAAGCATATGTGATTAGTAAAAATGAATTAGCTATACATATATTGGATCCAATTGATTAGTCTACTGTATACGTGTTTAGAAAGAGGTAAATATTGAAGATTAAAAAAATTAGAATGAAAATTATTTTTTACTTTGTTAAAAAAGGAAGACATTTAAAAGTAAAGTACAATTCATTTACACTTCACTCAATAATTTTTGGCCTTAACTTTTTAATATTTACCATGCAATTATGATTGAAAATAATATTTTTTTCGTCTTATTCTATTTTTGCTTTTCTTTCAAGTTCTATCTTCTTAATTTTTCTTACTTATAAGAATACATTTTAAAAGAAATAATGCACATAAGTACAAAACATAAAAGAAAAATCAAAAGAAATGAAGGTATACATACAATTTCTACATTTCTAGGGGTCAAATAAATTTTTTTTCCTTATATGTATCTAAGTATTTTAAAAATATTTGGGAGAGCCATAACTCTTTCTGCCGTCACTACCAAGATCCCGTTGGTGCCTCCACTTCTCCCTTCTTTTATTTTCTTTTCGTTTTTATTGTTTTTTTTCCTTTTTCCTTTTTCCTTTTTGTTATATGATACCAAATAAAACACATCAGACGAAAGTATCACTTTATAACACTTGGAAATACCACTTTATTTAGTTGGTGTTTCTACATAAAAACATTTTATTTTCTTGAAAAAAACAATTACGTTAGATTAAATAAGGAATAATTAATAATACCCCAAAAAAAGTTATAATTAAAAAATTACATAAAAGTTGTGGAAAAGACAACAATCTACACTTTTACAATGCTGGCAAATGGCAATTGTGTTTTCGGGCTGGGTTAGCTCGAACAGTTTGGGACTTTATGCATTATGAGCCCTAAACTCCAATCTTCTTATTCATCTCCTACTAAAAAGAAAATTGTCACTCTGGCATCCCAAGCCTCTCGGATCCCTCTTTGGACTTACTAAATTTCTTTTTCGCATCCATTCGGTCAAATTTGCCACCAATTTTTGGACCCACCAAGTCCTATACAACTTTCCTTTTAAAAATTATTTCGGGTTGTAGAGGCATGGAATTCCTTCAAATTGTCATATACTATATTTGAATAAAACTATACTGTATATTTAAAATCCCTATTTAACTGTGATTGAATTTCAAACCTTCATCTACAGTTGTTAGAATTGAATAGTTTAACCAGTTTAACTGTAAATTAGATATTTAACTGATTATAATTTAATTTTATAATCAAATTTTATGATTAAATCGCTTTGAATCTGTTAAAACTGTATAAAATTGATTAAAATTGTTTGAAATTATTAGTTTAACCAATTTAATTAGTCGGTTATTATATATTTTTTTAAAAATTAATATTTTTAATATTTTATAAATATTTTTATAAATTTCATATTATTATATTATCTAATTCGATCAATCGATTTAAACAGTTAAATCTAAATCAAAAGTTTTATCAATTTATTATCTATTCTAGTTTTAACAATATTGCCTTAATCTTCTGTTTTGTATATTATGTTTGAATAAACCTGAATATTTTTGTAAATAGTAAATAGAAAAACATAGTTATTAAAAAGAAGAAAAAACAGTGGTGTAAATTATAAATGGAGTTTTCTCATGGTAAAAAGAAAGATGAATTTGCGATGAGTCGATGAGCAAATTGTTAAAAAAAAAAAAAAAAGAGTACAGTGGGAATTTGTCAGAGACAAGTTTAATAAGTGGGAACAGGACAAAAGGCATGCAGGCGCCTTCCATGCAGAAGTTGAAAACCGAGGCAAAATACAATACGCGTCCCATTCATCCACTCACCCCTCTCCTGACTGTTTGAGAGATAGGAATCTACTTGGGTGAGATAGCAGCAACCCATACATTCAACTGTTGTATTTTACAAAATAATAATAATAATAATAAATTTTTTATAAATTCTTGCACAAGAGAGTTAAGCAAAATTTAAACAAAAGTGAATTCTTTTTCTTTTTTTACAGGAGAGGGGCGTATAAATAAAAAAAAAGCTATTATTATTGTTAAAATAAAGTAATAAAGGTACATTCCTACTTCATATTAGAAGGCTCCAGAAGAAAACAGGTAAGAATCATAATATACATATATATATATATAAAATATTTTGTTAATATATAATTTTTAAGGTATGAATTAAAAAAATAATATTTTTTATTTTTTATTAAATCATCTTAATTATTAAAAAATTAAAAAATATGTTTTAAAATTTGCAAGATATTATAGGAAGGGCATTTATGAAAATGAAAAAGATTCATGGAGAGTCGGAGACAAGGAGAGAGACAACGGTCCACCTGTCAAACTCCCCGTTTCGTTTCACTCACTGCTCACTTGTCATAAACATGTCATCATGGTCAGTAACTCGGTTCTCTTCCGTACCCGTACGTCCTATCCACCCTGGCTCTTAAGAATTATTTTAGAATAAATTTTATTTATTTTTAAATTTTATTTTATTTTTTAAAAAATAAAATTTTTTAATTTAATCTCTTAAATTTTAAATTATTTATAATTTTTTTATTTTAATTAATTTTATCTATTTAATCTTTTAATTAAATAAAATTTAAAATTTAAAAAATTAAATTAATAAAATTAATTTTTTAAAAATTAAATTAATAAAATTAATTTTTAAAAAATTAAATTAATAAAAAAATATTTAAAAAATTAAAAATAATTTTACTCAACATTTTAAAATGTTAGATATAATAAGTTAGTACATTTATTAATTTTTAAAATAATGAATGATTTTTATCATTTTCTCTTATATAATAATTGCTCACACATCTTGATAAAATATAGTTGAATTTTGAAAATTAAAATTTATTTTTGATTATGTAATATTATTTTTTTAAATGAATTTTTTAAAAAAATATTAAACAACAAAAATTATTTTAATAAAATATTAAACATAATAAATTCATATATTTATTAATTTTTGAATGGACGAGAGCAATTTTTGTACCTTTGTTTTACTTAACTACACTTTTAAATTTGAAAAAATTCTTACTGAATTCTCTCAAATTTTTTGTAATTACGTAAAATTATTCCTTTTGTTTATTAAATACTCTTCAAAAAAGAAAGACAGAAAAATCCTAATAAAACGGATACCCTCACCCATCGTATTCATAATGTCGGCAACCTCTATCATACGCACTTATCTTACTCATACATCCGCGTTATGGTCACGTCAAATTCAACAATGAAGAAAATGAAAGATGCGTCTACGAACAATTTTAAAATAAACTACATAAATTCAATATAATTAAATTAAAATCTTTTTACCATTATTGAAATAACAAAAAAATATCTTAATAAAATGATAAAGACACAAAAAAATTTAAATATAATTAATAAATTTATAATTTATCATATTATATCTCTATATATAAAAAAAACTTGTATTTATTTTTTTTTAACATAATCATCACGTGGCATGAATTCAAAAATAAATTTTTAAAAACTTTGTAGAGTTCATTGTCTTCATTGTGAAGCTTGACTGTCTATTTCGGTTTTTATATATCATAATAAATTTTTTATATTATTTATTTTCAAATACTCACATATTTAAAATGAAAAAAATTTACAACCCCAAATATATAATTTTTTTTTCCGGTGATAATTACGATCCCAAATATGCATGCGAAGTGTTCTTCCCCTTTTTATCCAACTGTTCTCTAATGATTCAGGAAAGAATCTAACATGCCAACATTTATTTGAATTTATTACTCGACTTACATGATTGCATCCAAGCTACAAATATTCATATTCATTTGATGTCGTACAAAAATAGGAAAGGCCTGCTAGAAGTACAAATATTCATATTCATTTTATACCGTCAAATGAAAGAATTCTGCGAGCACGCGCACGTAGTTAACCACAGCAATTAATATATCATAATTTTAAGAGTGCGAGTAAAGTCTAAATATTTGTACTCTTTCCTTAAGAATAAAGGGTTAAGATGTTGCAAGCAGACGGCTTATTTTATTAGTAGGGGATTCTTTTTTTTTTTTATATTGTATTAAGAGGGGATTCTAACCTTATTCCTTAGAGATTTTAGTATCCTCAAACAACGTCACATAAAATATATTTAATTCAGTTAAATAAATAATTAATTATTACATTACTTGTAAGTAATTAAATGGATCAGATAAATGGTTAATAAATTTATAATTAACGATATATAAATAAGTAATTAATTTAATTTGACAATTTATTAATTCAACTTGTGTATCATATCTTTAAGGTAGGGTAATGCGACCCTTATTTGTAATTCTTTGTTTGTTGTACATTTTGCCACTCTTGACGCTCGTTTCAAATGAGATAACACAACTTTTTGATGCACTTTTTATCACTGCAATAAAATGTTACTTTTAACGAACATAACACTTTGTTTTACAAACATTCAATAATTAATTGAGTTTGTTTAGTGATTAGAGATATAGTTTTATTAAAAGTTCAATTTTTTTTTAGTAAATTTTCGTAATAATATTTTTAATTATTTAAAAATAAAATATTAAATAGTTTTATTGTTTTTAGTAAAATCATAAAGTGTTATTATACTTGTTAGATGTCGAACAATGAGAGTAAATTTCCGTCCAGGTATCGATTCAACCCTAGTTACAAACGTTCAAAGATTACATGAAATTTAATTTGTCAAACCACACTTCATGTTTTAAATGCTTTTAATTTTTATATGATACTTTTAATTTTAAGTAATTAAAACAGATAGTAAGAGAATTTTCTAAAAGAATATAATGTATGTTTAGATTAATTTATTTTTATAGTTAAAAAAATTATAATTAAAATTTTTTAAGAGATTTTCAAAAATAATTTTTTTAAAATTAAACTATTTCAAATATACATATAGTGATAGAAATTGTAATTGTTAGTTAGTAATAGTCACTTATATAAATAGCATTAGAAAGAATATAATTGCATGGCTAATTTATTTTGAGAGAAATATTAAAAGTTAAAGAATAAAATTTCTTAGAGCGAGACCATTATTTTTAGTGTACGCATATCATATAGTCTTGTTTAAATTTTTTTATTAATATTTAAAAGTTAATTGTTTTTAAATATATAAAATTTATGTGAAAGTATGTGAATTGAGATTGTTTTAAGCAGAAACTAACCAAAGAATACAGTTTTTTCGTAAGTTTAATAAATGTGGTAATAAATGTTGGTAACTTTGGTTAATAAATAATCGAATAATTCTATTCTATTTTTTCTAATTATACTTTTAATAATTGTTTTAATTATATAATGTAAGTATTAAATTTTTTTTATATTTTAAAGATATTATATATGTTATTTTTTATTTAATATTTATTTTATTAAATAATAAAAAGTTATCAAGAGAAAATTTAAAAAAATATGGTATTACTCTAAATAATTATATAAGCAATAGTATTAACAAATAAACAAATAAAATAAATCAGCCACGGGTAAAAAGTAAAAAAGAGAAGAGTGAAAATAGAATGAACAAAAGAGAAAGGTAAAAACGAAGAGACAGTTGGGGGGCATTGGGTGGTGGCCCGAACAAGGTAAGAAACGCGAAAGAGAGGAGACGGTGGAGCAGAGCAGGCAAAGGAAAAGGATTGGTGGTTCACCGCTCCTCCCTCTCTCTCTATCTCTCTTCACTGTCAATTTCTCTCTCTTCTCTTTCTCTCCCTCTCCCTCTGTCTCTCTCTCTCTCTCTCTCCTTTCCTCCTCCTTCTTTCTTTCTTTCTTTTATCGGTTTTCCCCCCTCTCTCCCACCATTTTCCCCATTCCACAAGGCAGATCCGATCTGGTTTTCTTCCCCCTTCGTGCTGCGCCCGAGATCCGATCCAATCCTCTGCCACGCCCCCCACCTGCCATTTCTCTATGATTTCGTTTTCAGTGCATTCAAAGCTCCTCTCCATCTCATCTTCACCATTTCCGAGAAGATAACTCCTCCTGCCTTTTTCTCGTTCCGATCCCCATTCAAATTACCAAAACCCTCCCAAGGACACAGGTCACAGGTACAGCTTTTTTTTTTTTTTTTTTTTTTTTTCCCTTTATTCCCCGGAATTCGATGCCGCGTTTATTCGAGCGCTATGTTTATATTTTCTTTGTTTCAAGTTATAATTTTAAATAGTAACATTAGGGTTAGCGCTGGCAGTGAAATGATTCTCGTGATGCCGTCACTTATCTGTTTCTGGTTTTTATATATTGTTTTGTTTTTTTTTTTTGTTTTTGGTTGGATTTAATGAAGCATTTGTCGACATTGAATTCCAGGGAATCGGACCGTTAACGCTTTTTCGTGAATTTTTGGTTTGATTGTGGGAAGGGGCCTCCCCAATTTGGAGTGCGTTTTGAGTTCCTGCTGATTTTCCCTTCGATTCGGAACGCAAGTGTCGTCTGTGGGACGGAGCGTTGCATTTCCTAGAGCTGCGTATCCAGCTATGATTTTGGTTGAATATTCCGTTTAGCAATTTGAGAAGGGCTTGGCGGCGTGATTCGTGTCCAAAATCGTATTGTTTTCTCCCCCCAAATGTCTGATGAGTATCGAGAAAGATGGGGAGGAAACAATCATGAAATGTGGGTTTGAAGGGCCATTGGGGTTTCGTTCTTTTTGCTTATTGTGCAATTGAACCTCACCGTCTTGGGCTTCTTTTAGTGGAGATGATGGTCGAGATTTGTTGATAGTGGTTGGTTGGTAGTGGGTTGAGTTATATGTGTGATTCTCCAATGTGGATGGAGAATTTATATATGAATTCTGATCAGCCACTGCTTTCGGAATCAGATCTTCCTTCAGTGAATCGTCACCAGCATCGGAGATCAGGATCCCTAAGCTGCCTCTGCGGAAATGATTCCTTCGCATCTTCCATTTATGATGACGCTCAGGCTCTGAGCAGTGGCATTGAGGTGAAGGACGAAGACGATATATTGGGTGGGGATTCTAGTTTCCATACTGCAATTGAAAATCGCTCCTCTTTTGCAGCGGAAAAGGAGTTGCAATCTGGTGAATTCCAGTTTTCCCAGCAGTTTCCTTTGGAATGCCCCACGTGGGAAAGGCGACGCCCGGTATCGTGGGGTGCAATGGAACTGCATGATATCAATAACCGTAGTGTGCCCTTTGAAATATCTAGAGGTTCATCTCAAGTGCCGGACAAGGTGAATAAATCTCATAGGAGTCGTCACAAAAGTGTGCAATTTGATGATGTCCTCTTACATGAAGATAATGCAAGGCTGATCTATATCAATGATCCTAAGAAAACAAATGACAAGTATGAGTTCACAGGGAATGAGATCCGAACCAGCAGATACACCTCTATCACCTTCTTGCCCAAGAATCTCTTCATTCAGTTTCATCGGGTTGCTTATTTGTATTTCCTTGCCATTGCCGCTCTGAATCAGCTTCCTCCACTGGCTGTCTTTGGGAGAACAGTGTCTCTTTTTCCCCTCTTGTTTGTGCTTTGTGTCACAGCTATTAAGGATGGCTATGAGGATTGGCGGAGGCACAGGTCAGACCGCAATGAAAACAACCGAGAGTCTCTGGTGCTTCAATATGGTGAATTTCGATTGAAGAAATGGAAAAATATACAAGCCGGTGATGTTGTTAAGATCTTTGCTGATGAGATGATTCCGGCTGACATGGTCTTGTTGGGGACAAGTGATCAAAGTGGGCTTGCCTATATTCAGACAATGAATTTGGATGGAGAATCAAATTTGAAGACAAGGTATGCTAGGCAGGAAACAGCTTTGGCAGTTTCACCAGAAGCCTCTGCTGTTTCTGGGGTTATTAGATGCGAGCAACCTAACCGAAATATTTATGAGTTCACTGCTAACATGGAGTTCAGTGGGCATAAGTTTTCCCTTAGCCAGTCAAACATTGTTCTGCGCGGTTGCCAACTGAAGAACACGGATTGGATAATTGGTGTTGTGGTTTATGCAGGACAGGAAACAAAAGCAATGTTGAACAGTGCAGCTTCCCCTTCCAAGAGAAGCAAACTGGAAACTTACATGAACAGAGAAACCCTTTGGTTGTCAGTTTTTCTTTTTATCATGTGTTCAGTTGTGGCCCTTGGGATGGGTCTTTGGCTGGTACGCCACAAGAACCAGCTTGATAGCTTGCCTTACTACAGAAAAAGATACTTCAACAATGGGCCAGATAATGAAAAGAAGTATAAGTATTATGGGATATCGATGGAAACATTTTTCTCCTTTTTGAGTTCTATTATAGTGTTTCAGATAATGATACCAATATCTCTTTACATCACAATGGAGTTAGTTCGTTTGGGTCAGTCATACTTCATGATTGAAGACCAGGATATGTATGATGCTAGCTCTGGATCAAGGTTTCAGTGTAGATCATTAAATATAAATGAAGATTTGGGTCAAATACGCTATATATTTTCAGACAAGACAGGAACACTAACAGAAAACAAAATGGAATTCCGGAGAGCTAGTGTACATGGAAAGAATTATGCGAACTCCTTGCTTGTGGCTGATAATAATACAGGTATTTGGTTTCCTCTTGAGATCATTATGTAATTCCAAACTGCTTAACAATGTGGTATAATGCCCTAATCTTTTATCATTCTAGTATAGTTTGAAATCCTTGTTACTGTGAGGGTAACATATATTTATGGCACTGTGATTATGAGAAAATTTTGGTTTCTTATGGAAGTCTGAGAAAATGCAATGGTTTTTTCCTTTTGACTGCCTTGGTTTATGGTAATGGCTGTTGTTTTACAGGACAGTTTGAAGAGAATTGGTGCCAAGATAATACATGATGTTCTCTTAGGCTGTCATTTTCTATTCAATTGCTTATAATCAATCCTGGGATGGATCTAGAGACTATTTTAATATGTAAAGTTCCGCAGTTATTGTATGAGGGGAAGAACTTCCTATGAGTTAGCTGATGGTTTTCTTTTCCTTGTTCAATTTCAGCTTGCTCTTTTGCTCATTTGATGAAATTTCTGTGCTCTTCAATAATTTTTTAATTGTAAACTTTATGATTCAGTTATATATCTTGATCTGAGTCAGAAGGTGTTGGCTATATGAGTTCCCATCCGAGACCATCTGTATGCATTGACAAATTTGCTGGTGCATATATATCACAAGACTTTTTTTGTGATGTTTTGCAGCAGCAGCAGCAGCTGTTAGTGGTAAACGGAGATGGAAGCTCAAATCTGAAATTGCTGTTGATTCTGAGCTAATGACATTGTTGCAGGAAGACTCAAACAGAGATGAAAGAATTGCTGCTCATGAGTTTTTCCTTACATTGGCTGCTTGTAATACTGTGATCCCTATTCTTAATGGTGGTAGATTTTCCAGTTGTGGAACAAGTGAATCAAATGAAGGTATAGTAGGTATTGATTACCAGGGTGAATCTCCTGATGAACAAGCTCTAGTTTCTGCGGCCTCTGCATATGGATATACTCTTTTTGAGCGAACATCTGGACATATAGTTGTTGACGTCAATGGTGAGAAACTCAGGTAGATAGTGACTTCCTTTCGGTGGGGCACTACTTGTTTTACTTTTTTAAAGAATATTGGTCTTGTATAATTAATGAAACTGTATTATATACATTGGATATTCTAGTGCAGTCTTGTACTTTGTGTGTGACCTATATCAAGACTATCCAGTAACTTAATTGTTTCTCTGTGCAATATAGGTTGGACGTATTGGGCCTGCATGAGTTTGACAGTGTGCGAAAGAGGATGTCTGTTGTTATTCGGTTTCCTGACAATGTTGTAAAGGTGTTAGTTAAAGGCGCTGATACTTCAATGTTTAGCATTTTAGCTAATGGCAGTGAGAACAACAATAGCATTTGGCATGCAACTCAGAGCCATTTGAGTGAATATTCTTCGCAAGGTTTACGCACTCTTGTAGTTGCGTCCAGGGATCTTTCAGATGCAGAACTTGAGGAGTGGCAAAGCATGTATGAAGATGCAAGTACTTCATTGACTGACAGATCTGCAAAACTTCGTCAAACAGCAGCTCTTATAGAATGCGACCTAAACCTACTTGGAGCAACTGCAATTGAGGACAAGCTGCAAGAGGGTGTACCAGAAGCCATTGAGTCCCTGAGGCAAGCTGGAATCAAGGTCTGGGTTCTTACTGGTGATAAGCAAGAGACAGCAATTTCAATTGGTCTTTCCAGCAAACTTCTGAGTGCAGATATGCAGCAGATTATTATAAATGGCACTTCAGAGGTTGAATGCAGAAATCTTTTGGCTGGTGCTAAAGTCAAATATGGTATAAAATCTTCAAGTAGAGGAGATCAGAATCTGAAGCACAAAACCAACGCTGGACAAGGTGATCTTGACACTTCCAATGGTACAAAGTCATTGAGCATACCCAAGTGGAATCCAGGAAAGGAAGAAGGAACTACTGCACCTTTGGCACTCATAATTGACGGAAACAGTTTGGTTTATATTTTGGAGAAGGAATTGGAATCAGAGGCAAGACTATCCTTCCTCATCTGAAGTTTTTGTACGAAATATTTATGTGCATTGGACGTTCAAAGCTTTCTTTTCTGTCCTAGATACAGTTGTTTCAGATTGAAGTTGTTAAATAAAACTTCATGGTAAATATTTACTGTTTTCCCCTTTCCTTTCAACAGCTTTTCGACCTTGCAACTTCCTGTAGGGTTGTGCTATGCTGTCGTGTTGCACCCTTGCAGAAAGCAGGTATTGTTGATCTGATAAAGAGCCGCACTGATGATATGACGCTTGCCATAGGTGATGGTAAGTTCTTCATAATGATATGAAAAAACCCATAATTTGCATTTGGATTTTCTTGGGGGGGCTGGTTGGTGGTTGATAATGAATTTGTCTATAGGTTGAGGTCACAAGCTTCTGTTGCCCTGGGCTAGTGCAACCAGATGCACTTTTAAATTAAGATTTGATTCAATATGAACTTATAACCTCTTTTCATTTTGACTACTTTTGACAGGGGCCAATGACGTGTCAATGATCCAAATGGCAGATGTTGGTGTTGGAATATGTGGGCAGGAAGGGCGTCAGGCAGTGATGGCATCAGATTTTGCTATGGGACAATTTCAGTTCTTGAAAAAATTGCTTCTGGTTCATGGGCACTGGAATTATCAGCGTGTTGGTTATTTAGTTCTGTACAACTTCTACCGCAACGCTGTCTTTGTATTGATGTTGTTCTGGTATGTATAGTTTTCTTTCTTTCTTTTCACTTTTTTTTGGTGCAACCCAGTGTTGATGTCTGATCTTTCAGACATTTGGGCAGAAACTTGGAACTAGAAAACTGTGATTTTCATTATTTCTGCCTATGGATAGGCTTTGGACAGATGATTGAGAAAAGGCTTTTCCATTTTTGGATATTAACTTTTGTCTGTACAACTGTCTTTTTATAATTCTGTTGCCAACATGTCTGGAAATCTTATTTTTCTTCCCCTCTGTTTGCCATCCTTGTTGAAATTTGTACTATGTATGGTGTATCACAAATTTTTGGGCTCAAAGAAGTTGTTGGATTTTTATAATTGTTGCAGGTTTTATGAAATTTTATTTATTCTAATGTAGTGTCTTCCTTGTCTGTAGGTATATATTATGCACTGCTTTTTCTACAACTTCAGCACTGACAGATTGGAGTAGTGTATTCTATTCTGTGATCTACACATCTATACCTACTATTTTTGTTGGTATTATGGACAAAGACTTGAGTCATAGGACTCTCTTGCAGTATCCAAAACTGTATGGTGCAGGTCACAGGCAAGAGGCTTACAATATGCAATTATTTTGGATCACAATGATTGACACACTATGGCAGAGCCTTGTTCTTTTCTACGCACCCCTGTTCACCTATAAAGACAGCTCAATTGATATATGGAGCATGGGCAGTTTGTGGACAATTGCAGTTGTTATCCTTGTCAATGTACACTTGGCTATGGACATTAACCGTTGGGTATTAATTACTCATGTTGCTGTATGGGGATCAATAGTCATTACATATGGTTGCATGGTGGTATTGGATTCTATACCTGTCTTTCCCAATTACTGGTAAGTCACGTGTGCCCTACAATAAGTATTTAGTATTATAGAAGCAGCAGTACTATAGGATATATTGCTAATGTGCCATCAAATGATTGCAGGACTATTTATCATCTAGCAAGGTCCCCTACATATTGGATAACAATTTTGCTTATTACAATTGTGGCATTGCTCCCTCGCTTTACTTGCAAAGTTGTTTGTCAAATCTTTTGGCCTTCGGATATCCAGATAGCTAGAGAAGCTGAGATAATGAGAAAAAGACATGATCGCCTGCAGTCAAGGCAACAAGTTTCCAGTTAACTTGTGTTGCTGTCTCCTAGAAACTAGAGAAATCTCAATTGAAATGGCCTCCCTTGTATTTGTCCATCTCAATGCATTCTTGTGGCAGTTGGTTGTATAGGTGACTGGGTAAGGCATGCTTTCTTTCTCTTCTATTATTATGGTATTTTTCTTATAGCTGCCTATTGGTATTTTCTGTAAACTAGTTTATTTGGACTTAGTGGTTGTCTATAGCTAAGAATAACTTAAATAATTTTAGGTTTGTATGACTAATTGTCCAAAAACTATCATGAGTGGATAGTCAGATCTTTCTTGGGTTTATGGCATCCCCTTCTTCATAAAAGTGGTAATTTCGATGCAATTACTCTAGGTTTTAGAATAGGCTATTTCTACAGTACATCATTTGAATACACTATAACATCGTAACCATTAAAATTATGTCTACACGTGGATGGTTATTAATTTATTGAACTGAGGTAATTATAACTGTCCACGTGTACATATAAAAATTCAGTGGTGAAAACATCATAGTGTATGTTGTAGAATTGGCCTTTAGAATATAGAGGTCCTATTGCCCTGAACGTAAATCTGCTAATAAAGATGCTAGTATATCTTTGTGGACGTATCTAGAGAAAGCTTTTCATTATTGGAGGTATAATATACAATTAGAACATACGATAGTTGAATGAAGTATCACTTGTGCTCTTTTGCCCTCATTTTGTTTGTATTAGGGAGAGTGGGCACACACACCCACACTAAATGTGTGTGCAATGGAAAAAAGGTAAAAAAAAGTGGGATAATGGAAGTGGTTCAAAGATAAGAAAGTGGAGAGAAAGTAGGAGTTTAATTGTCTAAAAAACTAATTGGTTTTATTTAAATTTGTAAATACATTTCTTTTCTTGGAATATTAGTGTTTATCTTGGAGTTTTAGGACAAAATGTGAAGATGGAAAATTGCCAGAGAGCTCTCTCTATTAATAGTACATGTTTTTGCTTCTTCGATATGATTTAAGAGCTCTAACTCTGCCAACTTGCATAATGTGTACTCTAGGCAACAGATAGATATATCATTTGTATAATTGGCTGGGACCCATAGTTTTTTGTTTACATAAACGGTGATAGATTTTCATGATGAATGGTGGATGTCAATCTCCAAAATGCATCTTTGATTTTAGTAAGTTGTCAACCAACTTATTCTTTCTCAAGGAGGGTTGGATGTCATTTGGTAGTAACTAAGAGATTTGCAGCTTCTAGTGGAAACCCCGAAACAAGGATTCCTTCCTGGATTATGAGGGTTGTGATAAAATTTGCTAACAATTAATTCAGCCTGGCTTGAGTTCTGTTGGCTAGTTTTCTATAGGAATCTGGCAGGGCACGAAGTTATCTTCTGATAGTAAAAAAGGCAAGCATGGCAATTTGAGTCTTCTGACAACATAAACCCTGAATTTGCGCTCTAAGTTTGTGCAATGGCCCTCGACTCTTTGTATTGTTTACTTCTTGGATTCCTCTGTGGCATATTGTAATTTAGACGATTATTGAAGCTCTTTTGGTTAAGGATGGGTTTTGATGGATGCTGTATTGCCGTGTGAATATTTCTTGTGTTGCCGGCTCCTTTGGTTCTAGGTTTAGTAACGTTAACAGTTAGCGAAACATGTATCTAGGTGAAGTTTTGAAACTGGCAAAGGAGTTAAGTAATCACCATTGTCTGTTGCAAATTGGTCTTTTGCATAATTTTTTTCATGTCCTGGGGACTTTTTATGGTCATTTAAAGCATGTGTACAGTGTCTGTGTTTGTCTATATATCTATATATATACATGGATGAAGAGGGAGGAATATTTGTGTACACACTTAGACATAATTAAGATGAGCTGTCTCTCTCTTTTCACATGTTGAAATCTGTTTGTGCCTGGTCCTGATATTTTGTGGTCTCAATTCTTCAGATGAGTTGCAGAAGCAGATTGCACCGATGTGAGACAAATGCTTGGCATCCTACATAGTAACCAAATTTGGGGAAACAGCACATGGCAAGTTAAGATGATGCCAAGGCTAGTAATTAGCTGGCCCAGCTTTTCAAATGCCTCGCGTCAGGAAGGTACATAGATGAGAGAGGGAGGTTGGAAGAGAGGCTCAGAAAGGGGGGGATCTCCAGCAATCAGGTGTGGGAGGCATTTGACCAGTGGGGGCAGCGGCGATATGAATATGATCCCATGGGTCTATAGAGGGAGAAGTTAGAGACTAACTAAGTTGTATAATAGTTCTGTAAAAGAGAATGTCTCAAGAAAGTATAAAATGAAAGAGAAAGAAAGAAAGAGAGAATGAATGAATGAAGGTAATTTTCACAATCCTTAAGCCCTCCTTGCATTCTGCCTAGTTTGTTACCTGACAGCAAAAGCAAGTTTCACTACATTTCTCTAAACTCCTAAGGGCTTCTACGTTGTTTTTGTTTCGGGTCCTCAATGGGCTTCTACTTAGAAGTTGCATTTTCTCATGTAAAGCCCCATGAGGTAGACTGGACGTGATATGTGCGAGTCTTGGGCCGAGAAGTGATCTTGGAAGTTGGAGTACATCGTGGCTGGATGACCCAAAAATAAAAGAAACAAGAATACATCGTGGTTGTTTTTAAGAGAATGGTTGACAAAAGAAATAATGATGAAATAACACTTAAACACTCACTATTTATTTATTCTTTTCTTACAATCTGAATAAGCCCTTCTAACCAAGCTTAATCTAAACGTTACAGTGAGTCCATATCTAGAACTAGACTCATCATGTACAGATGAAGCCAAACGCATTATAGTTTGTGTTTTTTTAAACTCTATTTAAATGTGATCACATTAATTTCTAAATTTTTTTATGGACTAATTAATGAAAATTTAATTTTTGAAGGAGTAAATTTTCTTCTTATTTGAGTTAAATTTGAAGGATGATGCAGTTAATATATATATACTGGTTTTCTAGAATATTTTTTTACTTATTAGGTGTGAGACAAATTTCTTAGAGTATAATCAAGCGTAAAAGCGTAGGCTTTTTTTAAGGATATTTGTTTCAAGCAGAATCGAAATTCTATCGCTGATTAAATGATATAAACTCAAAGTCGTTCCCTAATGTATTAATTTTTAAATGATGTAAATCCTTTTAGAAGAGTGCAACGTGCCGTTACTCTAGATGAAGCAAATGTTTTTCATCTCAAGTTGCTTTCATTTTGTTTAATGCATTCTCTAGACTTCTGGAACATGCATTATGACTTTTAGAATCATATCATTCCAGTATTATGCGACTCTTCATTATTTTTTTTGATGACATATGGGACTCTTATTTTTAATTAAACTGAATGCTGGATGGTTTGACTTTTTCTTAACGGCACGATTGAACCCTACAAGAAGAAGTCTTGTTTCTTCTTGTTAACAGTTAGTTCACGCTTCGTTTTTCTTGAATTCATACTTATTGCTATCAACTACCAAAGTATGATTTGTTTGTTTGGATCGATAAAAGAAACATCAAATTAATTTTTTTTATACATTCTGAATTCGTTGTTCTGAAATACTGAAATTTGTTTTGTTTTGCATTATTTAAGAGAATAAGTTCCACTTTTCATGATGGTTAAGGGGCTCATTTAGATGAGTTTTATTACAAAATTTTTTGGGTTTCTTTAAAAAAAACTTTTATAAAAAGTAAATTTTTTTATATTTAGATACAATATTTAAGATGTATTTTTTTTAAAAGTTAGAACAATTTTTTGTATATTTTTTAAAATATTAAACTGTAGTTTTAAAAAAATAGAAAATATTTTTTTAGTATTTCAATTTTTTTTAAAAATGCATTTAAATACATTAAAATATTAAAAAATTTCTTTTAAAAATATAAAAAAATCATGGAAACAAGTATAATAATTAATAAGTGTATGTTTTGATTATATTTTACAAATTTGATTTTAGATAAATTTAATTTTAGTTTAAAGTGAGTTTGAGTGAAATGATTTATGTTTAAAAATTTTTATTTAAAAAGTAAGTTTATAAATATAAATATTGTTTGGATAATATTAATAAAAATTAATTTTAAATGTATAATTATTAAAAGGATATTACTTTTAACTAAAAATAATAATATAGTATTAAATTATAAGAATATTTCTCTCAGTACATGCCTAACTAAATTTTTTCTCACCGTCCAGTTGAGTATTAAAATTACATTTAAAATCCAAAATCAGTTATGTGTTAAATTTGCCAAACATAATGAAATTACTTTCAAGACACTTTTTGTACTTCAAACGGCCTTCTAGCGTGACATGAACTTTGCCCCAAACACGCTATGAATAGTTGAAGGTGTGATTTTAAAATAGTTACATTACCCAACAAGCTCCGCTCTTGGCGGAAGTATTGCACATGAATATACAAAGAATCTTGTAATGCAGGGAGAGCACGTGATTACTTTGGGTTAACTGTTTAAAATCTGATGATCACGTGCACGTGTGTACCCAAAAAAAAATAAAATCATGTGCACTTCCATGAACGGCGGACAGGTGCTTTCGAATTTAAACATGGAACGAAACGGACGGTGGATACTTGAGCTGCTGCGCCAACAATAAACGATAGCCCTCCGTTGCCCTGCGCTTCGCATCCTTATCCATCTGACACCGAGCTGTGAGCTACCCTTTCCTTGTCCGTACCTGCTCGCCCTTATTTCAAAGACAAGACAACCCCTGGAAGGGCAAAACCGTCTTTCCACCTTCCAACGTTGCAAGTGCCGGCTATTATAATACAGCCAAACAGTCGCGCGCGATCCTCGAATCAAGGGGCGCCACCTGTCCCAAGGACGCTGACGTCACCTCATGACGCAACCGCGATGACCTCACGTGCTCCGGTAAGAGTTAAAAACCCGAACGCCACCCTCGCTCCCACGCTCCACTTACCTTACACGCGGCGCGTTCTCACCCGTTGTGTCTCTCACGAGAGGTGGTCGCGCGTGGAGGAGGAAATTTCCCCCTCGGAGCGTGGAATTTCGTGGCAAGGTTCCTTCGATCTTCGGAGCATACGCAAATTGCAACTAGGGTCCTTTGCATTGTTTTTTGTCCTCAGGATAAAAGCAGCTCAATGCGAGTCAGTAGTGAGTGGCAAGATATATGGTAACACTGAAGAAGAACGAGGAAGGTGACTCTGCCAGAGATAGCACCAACGACAAGGGGAGGCAGAGAAACATGGAGAGTGTTCCTTCAGGTTGTAGAAAGGCGATCGAAGAGCTCGTGAGAGGGCGTGATTTTGCCAACCAGCTTCGGCATGTCATCAATGGAGATGATTGGTCTGGTTCTGCAACCCCTTTTGCGGAGGATCTTCTGAGTCAGGTGCTCAGGTCCTTCACCAACACCCTCTTGCTCCTGAGCAACACCACTTCTCAGTCCCGTGAGGCCTCTCCATTGCAGCCCGGGGATTCTTCCTGTTGGATCAACCCTGCTAAATCTGAGGACTCTCAAGAGAGTTGCAAGAGCTCTATCATCAGGGACAAAAGAGGGTGTTACAAGAGAAGGTAATTCCACTAATTCTGATTCCATTTTTTCATTGCATATGCATGTGCATATGGTTTTCTAGTATTTCTTTTCTTTCTTCTTTTGGGTTATTCTTTCTGTGGGTTTTGTAATTGAAATTAAATCCTTCCTTTCTTGATTTGAACCCGAAAGATTTTATTAACTGATGTTTTTTACCTTTTCCTTTTTTGGGATCCATTTGGAGGCTGCACAATGGAATTGCCTAAATTTCAATGCACCTGTTTACGTGAAAATTTGAACTTTTAACATCTCCATGGTCAAATAACCCTGTACTTATAAATTGATTGTCCCTCGGATAGCATCATAGTGGTTATTATTTGTTCTTTTTAGATATGTATCTAATTAGTCCATTCGTACACTTGGGCCCCATCACTTATTGTTCATCGTCCTCACCTGTGATGAACGACTATGTTGTGATTAGGCCCTTTTTTTTCTTTTCTCTGCTTAGCTATGCTTTTGGCATCGTGAAAATGATTGCATAAACTGTGTTAATTGGTTTTAAGTTTTACCCTTTTGGGGAATGAATCAGAAAGTTTATCTGAATCTGCAATTTCTTGTTTGCAGAAGAACTTCAGAGACATGGGAGAAGGAGGCCGAAGCTCCAATAGAAGATGGCCGTCAATGGAGAAAGTATGGCCAAAAAGTGATCCTGAATGCCAAATACCCGAGGTTTGTATCAGTTCCTCCCTTTCCAATTAGTTCCTCACTTCCTCTGCTTCTCTCTCAATTTCCCTTCTGAGCCTAAACGGACGTGTCCACACCCACTATGCAGGAACTACTACAGGTGCACCCACAAGAACGATCAGGGTTGCTTGGCAACCAAACAGGTGCAGAGAGTTCAAGAGGACCCTCCCCTGTTCAGGAACACCTACTATGGCAACCACACCTGCAAAAACTTGCTGAACCCTGAGATCATACTGGATTCTGGTTCTCCGTCTGATTCTTCTGTCTTTCTTAGCTTTGACAACTCCCTCCCATCTTCAGCCAAACAAGATTGCCCCTTTTTCTCTTCTTCTCTGCCTTCATCTTCATCGGTGAAGAAGCAGTGCAAGGAGGAGATTCCCTCATCTTCCTCCAACGATTACCGTCTCTCCTCTGAACTCACTTTCGATAACTCGTCAAGGCATGTCACTTTCTCATCGACCCTCGAATCGGATGACAAGGATGTGATTTCTGGTGTCTTGTGTGATTTCTCTGAGCTCGGTGACGTCTTTGAGCCCTTTTGTTGAATTGTGATGGCTCTGTTTTGGTCTGTAAACTTCTGTTTTTCTTTTTACTTCAGTGATTGTAGTGTTGCTATATATAGTAACGAAAAGTTAGATAGATGTAACCTTATCTTTTTTCTTCGAAGTTGAAAGGGCATGAGCTCCGTCGCCATAAAATCTGTGCTTTTCTTATCCATTTTCAGTGCAAGAGGAATAAGCAAGGTTAGAGTTGTTTCATATTAATTTCCTTTAAGACTCTAATGGGAAATATGCCCTGCATCAACAAATCAAAGCAACATGAACAGCACAACACAGCACAGCACCTCCGTGCAATAATGAGTATATGGGTCACATCCTTTTTTTTATTTTTTTTAATACCATATTAACAACGTGTAGTGATGAAACGAGCCAAACGCCAAAACCATAAGCATTTATTCTCAAACTATTTGCTAAGGGATTCGTTTGTTTTGTATTCGACTTCGAGAGGTTAAGGGTGGGTTCACTGCATGAAATTCCAGCGGGACCTAGCTAGGCCTCTATTGAGTTGTCTGCACATGCCTGTGTCGTTGTTTTTGGGGGGTGGGCTCTGCAACCAAAAAGGTAATGGAGAGATGGCATGTTGTGACTGTGAGGTACAATTATACTGGCCACCAAACCCCTTAATCCTTAACGATGAATTAACCAGGGCTACTACGCATGCTGAAGTTGTGCTTTAATTTGGTACTACGTATTATTGCCAGTGTAACTTTCACTCCTCCATGCAATATTCAGATAGATTCTTGATAGGATTAAGAGATCATGGTGGTAGAAATAAATTTTTATAGATTATACAAATATATCATAAAAGGAAAGTCTTACCGTGGACAAGACTTGTTTCCCCCGAAAGACAAATATTTAAGACAGAATAACATATGACGCAATAAAGAAATAAAGCTGCATCCTCATCAATAATTCAAGCTTTAGATATAATGACATGTGCTTAAAATTAGCTTTGATGGAATTGCAAAGCAATACAGGACATGAGGATAACGTTAACTGTTAACTGTTTGCAAACTGTTTGATCAATGGTTAAAGGTGGAGCTTAGATAAGTGTTTTCATGCAAATTAGAGACTTTTAATTGGTACATATGAAACTGGTTTTCACACTATATTTTGAACTTCAACTATACCCAAATCCATAGCCATTTTAATCAATAACCACCGCTAATTAAGTAGCTATAAATAAGAACCGTGCCAACTTTGCAACAAAAGGAGTTAATTCTATGTGTCAGATTTTGCAGAGCTGACTTCTGCTTTTTATTATATAAATGCAAGCACTCACAACTATAAAAAAAAATATTTACATAAATTGAAGTTACAAAACTAAAAGGTAACAATTAGACTAATGCGTTATATATATATGTGACTTTCTAAAAATATAAAATTCAATGTAATTTTTATGTATGTAAAAGTTATATGTATTTAACATGTCATAGTTTAGGAATAGAAATTTCAAGTCAGAATATTATTAACTTCTGCAAAAAAACAAAAAACAAAAAAAAAGCTTAAAAGGTCAAATATAAAAGGATATGATATTATCAAACTGTGTTTGATTGAAAACATGGGCCGTGCATGGCGTTTATTTTGTTTTTTTTTGGCATGCATCAAGCTTTATATAGGCATGGGAACCGTAGCAGCTAAAGGGTTTAACTGCAAAGTTTAAACCTTTATTGATTTGAAACTTACTAATTAAAGGGGTTGGCGGGTCTTTTTCTGAAAGATTTTAAAGAAAAAGTTGGATTATCATCGGGATATTGCATAGATGATTACATCTAATGTACATCTGAATTCTACTATTCATGATTAACAGTCATTGATCCCTTGTTCTTATAAAAAATCAACTTTATATGTTCCCATGTAACCTTCATCATAGTTGTAGCCATTTTTATCATTATTATGTCCCTTAGTTTCATTTTGGAACTGTCACTGTTGTTCCTATTATTTTCACAATAATCATCAGCAAGTAATGCGGATAATGAAATTAAAATGTACAAGCTTGTACAAAAATCGAAGATATAGTTCTCAACATATTACTAAATTATTGGTAAGTTAAATTAATGAACCAAAACACACACACACATAAATAAAGTAGAATATTGAGGTAAATAATTCCTAAAAGTTGATACTTAAAGAGAGCATCTAGAACATTAATCTTGGCAATGACTAACTTCTATTTCTATCAATAATTCTTGATAGATCAAAGAGAACAAAAACAAAAAGAAGAAAAAAACAGAATGCAAAAGGTGCTTGAGACGTACTATATGTCTAGAGAAAGAATAACGATATTATTTATAAAATAAGCACAGTTTTTTTCAAAGTTGCCAATCGGATGAAATAAAGTGATCATTAACAATACCAAGTTAGAAACGTCTCTCTCTAGAAGGCATGACTATTGCATCACAGAATCTAAGAGCATCGAATTCGTAAAGTATTTGGGTCATATGTGGAAAATTCCACAATGGTTCAAACATACTTCAATCTTTAGGAAAGTGTTGGGCAAATAATAATAATAATAATAATAATAATAATATAGTAAATTAATGTAATAATCAGAAGGAAATTATTCCCTTCAAATGCGAACATGCCTTCGGTAATCATGTGTGTGTGGTCTCCATCTTGTATGTGAACACATGGCATGAGTTTCGACTTTATGCAGAAGCCAGAAAGCAGTTTCTCATAGCCTTTGTGTTATATGACATTAAATCTACCACCATGACATAGACAAGGAGAGAGAGAGAGAGAGACAGCATAGTGAGGAAAGTAATCTGAAAAGAAAGCAGAGTCATGGAGGCGTCCTTTGAAATTATGAGAGAGAGAAGGACAGAATCATACATGGCAACGCACCACCAACCTTTCCCCATCAAACCATCTAAATTACTCCCAACTTGGGTCTTGCCTGCTTGGAAAATGTGGAAATTTGGTGAATCTAAAGGCGTGCGGACGGGTTCAGATATTGGACATGGGGATTCAAATTTCCAAATTCCACATGCCACATCCTTTCTCCAATCCCTGGCCTCGTGCTTACTCATGAACTGCGGATAAATATAAAAGTGGGGTCTCACTTCTTTCTTTGAAGGTGGTATCTAGGCATTGCCCAACTAATTCTTCCACCACCATCATGACTGGTCTTTTACAAGGGATTTTTCAGTTAGACATATAAAATTTTTTTATATGTTTTTATCTTTATAATTTATGTTTTTAAAATATTTAATTCATAATAAAAATTTTTATAATTATAATGATTAAGGATTTAATCTTTATCATTTCTTATTTTTTATAATTAAATTAAATTAATACAAAATAAAGTAAGCTTGAAAATTTTTGAAATAGATAATTTATAATACTTTCTAATAAGAACTTATTTCATAATTTGAATTTTAATTTTTTTTAAAAATACGACTCACTTACCATTAAATTTAATTTTTATTGGTTTTTTTTTACGTATTAATTATATAGAACAGAGAGCTATTGAAATCTTGTTTGGGACAGTGAACGCAAGTAGGGACAACAACTCAACAAGTTTCTGGGGGGGTACCGGGCTGGGGTAGCACCACAGTGCCACTACTCAAAAGCTCAAGCAAAGGGTTCGTTGATGACTCCATCTATATGCAAGGTAAACAATGGTACACTCTTTTTCCAGCACATTAAAGTCGTCTTCTCTTCAACAAATTTATGAGGGTTCACACTGACAAGAAGGAAAGTCGTTTGAATTCTTTGAAATGAACCACACATTTTTGCGTTCTTAATAAATTCCCACACCCACTTCTCTACTCTCTTTTCCCAGATACATTCATCCGTATGTAACGATATACGGATAATTTAATTGCTGCTACTTTTGTCTGCTAGCTGCAGTTCTTACCTGGAAAAGGGCTCTACCCAAGGGCTACCTAATTAAAATTATTTCTGAATTGGTTCAATAAAGTGTGCGCTTGGTTTGACTCCCCGCGTCTTTAGAAAAGCTTCAAACTATTTTACAAGGTGTCTTTATCTTTGGCTTACTCCTGTTTTGGATAGACATGGCATGCCGTGTCATGTCATGTCATGTCATGTCTGTATATCTTCTCTGGAAGAATAAATGGGCATGTACTGCAAGAAATTAAATTTTGAAAAAAAGAAAAATCTAATATTAACATCTGAAAAACCTGAATTGATTGGGATGTTGACTCAACAAGACACACTTAATCCTATTTTCTCCTTGACAATATCGCAGGGCAGATTCATATACATGATTATCTGAATTTGATATCGGTTTTAATTAAGAGGCGTTTGGTAAGATAAAAATAATTTTGCTAACCACTGTGTGTGTGCGTAAGTAAGTTAACGTGCTTTGACCTGTCATGCATCTCAACTCATTATGAGTAAGGAAAAAATGGAACAGGGTAAATTGACAAATTTTTATTTGATGAATTACAAAATCCAACCACCTCATTTTATTATAAGTTAGTAGGTTAACTTATTTAAAATAAAAAACTAAAAAAATAATAAATTAACGAGTTAATTCAATTAAAATTAAATAGAATAATAATAAAATAATAGATTAGACAGGCCAATTCATCTAAAAATTAAAATTAAATATATCAAAAATGAATTAAGTAGGTTAAATTGTATGCGTTGATCATGAACTCACCGTCAACAATAATTTTTTTTTTTTTTGTATGCGTTGATCATTAAATCATACGGGGCAAGTTAAAAGAACTCGACTCAAAAAAATTAGTTCTGTGATACAACCAAGTCCATATTTTTGGTGGGTTACATGAATCGATTTTTTGGGTGGGACTCGTTTTGCCATCTCTAAATGGGTTGGCAAACAAATCTATCCTCATTTGGCGCCTGTCTTCATCCGGCCGGCTTGCTAGCTTGCAGTATGCAGATGTCGCCACTAAATCCTTGTCTCTCGAGCTAAACAATTAATGTCATTCTGGACTAAGAATTGGTGTCGCTCATGACTCCTTCACCTTGTGGGGCATATAGATTACAGAAGCATTATCGGTCCCCATGTCAAGAACTGAATTTATACTCAAAATACCCTTTATCTTATGAACGTGGTTATGTATCTTGCTTGGCTACTTTTCCTCAATAAATTAGCTTAGAATATGTCATTTGATTGTAACTGAGTAATTGTGACAAATGAAAGTTTAGATCAAATTAATGAGTGTCTCTCATTATTTCTTTAGAAATAAGAATTTCTTTTTTGTCATCTTTAGAAATACGAATTTGTATGCTTAATTATGAACCACATGGACCACTACAAGAGCAAGTAACGACTTGACCCATATTCATGGGCCGAACAGGCAGTAAGGGTCTCGTTCTCAACCACTTGACTAGAATATTGATCTCATAGCTAGGAATCCCAAAAATGAGCAATGCAATTTGCGCGCTACTTTTCTCTCAATGCATGTTTGGGTGAACTTTTGATATAAAGCAATTATTTATTCTTTTTATGTTAATGTAATTTTTTAAAATTTTAAATAATTTTAATTAAATTCACTTTTAACTAAAATGAAATTTATAAAATCAATTTTGTTAAAAATTTAATTTGCAAACTCTAATTTAAACATACTATTAGCCTGTTGACAAAAACAAAAATCTTTAACATCTTTAATCTTCTATATGTCAAAATGTTGAACACATTGTTTTGGTGCTGAATTTTTTTTTTTTTGTTGACAGACTTAAAAATGAAAAAATTTCTGCACCTGCAAGGATCTATGAAGATTATCTACGAGGGGACGAAGAACAGGTACTCATTTAATAAACAGAAATAATATGGGGATCATATTACTTATCTTGAAAGTACTCATGATACCTGTAATTTTTTTTTCTTTTAATATTTTACACATATTATAAATTTTTCTTTTTCTTTGAGATGATACTAAAATTTATATTTTTTTATTATTTTACAATAATTTTTTTTTAATGAATAAGTTCATAATGATAAAAATTGAACAAAATTTATATCATTCAAATAATAAATATTTATATAGATTAATTATTATAAAATATAATTAAACTTAATATATTATTTATGATATATTATTTTAATGCTGTTAGTATTTTAAATTGTTAGATACAATTGAAGTATATAAATATTAAATTTTATTCATATATTTTAATTTATAATTTTTAAAATTTTATTTTAAATTATTAAATACTTATAAATATCTGCATCGCTTCCTCTTCAAAATTATAATTAAGTATAAGGACGGAGATAGCGAAGGCACTCCTACCCGGTATAAACTTGTTGACATATTCCTATGCAGACTTATGAGTCTCAAGAACTTTTTTCTGCAAGCAAATTTACATGGTAATTGTCGTACGGAGAAAAGAAAATAATGAAAATGAGGGGCAGTTGGACTTAACCATCACAAAAGCCTCTTATTCATATATTGTAAAATTAATTATAACAGAAAAATAAGTTGTCAGGTAAACATCTAAAAATAAAAATGATGCTTCTATTTATACCTCAGACCCATTATTTTTAGAAATAACATATACAATATATTTTTTGGGGTCATCGAACATATACAGTATTTAGATGTCCTGTACTTCTAAAGTCCTGATTTTTTGGGCCTTTAAGATTAGCAGCATAGACTTGAGACGTGATCAAATCACCAACAAATCTCTAGTACGGGCCCAAACTGACGTTGGCTCAAATTAAAACAGAAGATCTCTCTTGAAGACCCCAAAAAAAGAAAAGTCAAAGAACAGAAGATCTCTTTGCCCAAACAAATAAAGATAAAAAAGAACACTTAGCAAGAAAAAAAAAATACCAAAAAAAAAAAGAAAAACAAAAACTGCAACTAATTATTCTCCATTTACAGAATCCAAAAAGAATAGGATTAAGTGGAAAATTATACTTGTAAGTTTGACATTATATTTTGATCCAAAACTTTAAAATATTAAGTTTATAACTTTTTTTATTAATATGATCTTTACTTAATTTATTTTTATCTCACTAAACTTTTACTCATACTTAAATTCTAACAAATGAAACTACTTGATCGTATATATTCAAATTTCACCCGAATTTTTAATTCTCACCTTCTCAAGTGGTTATATTGTTATAGCTCTAGGCTATTTTACAGTGAAACATTTCTTATCGCTGTATGGGAATTTGCTGACAAAATCAAACTCGTGCAACACCCAAACCAAGGCCAAGGAGGACACCAACACGGGTACTGGGCCCAGCATCCACAGCATAAAAGGAACAGCAACACATAGCACCCTGTTGCCAATAAAGGCCAAGGTGAATCCTCGTTCTAGTATAGTCTGCGTGTAAGCCCCAGACAAGAACTCCCCATACGCATTCATCAAAAAATTGGCATCAATCAGGAACCCTATGGCCATGGAGCTGCACAAGAAGCTGATTGCCAAACAGAGTGATGCTGAGCCATACTTCAAAACAAAGATTTTATCAGACTTTGAGCCGAAAAATCTGCTGCTGAAGAGATGGCTGGCACTGTAGGTGTTGTTGGCCACAGCTGCCAGAGCCAAGTTCACAAGAATGGTTATGGAAGCTGTGAGTATGGTGGCCATAAGAGTGTTTCTCAAGCTCTGCACAGTCAGCATAGCCTTCTTGTCCTCACCCTGCACCATGACAAGCCAAATCTAAGGAACTTTGAAGCTCATATTAAACCCAGTTCATGAATAAACACATGCAATTGATCATAACGCCCTCAGTTACCTGATTTAAGTTGACACACCAAGCTGTCCTCCTCAGCTTGTTGATTCCAAAAGTTGTGTGCGAAGGTTTGTTCTTGATGGTGTGGCAGAGATAGGCATGGTAACCTACTGTCAGAAAAAGGCTCAAAGGGATCAATATGGTATCCAAATAAACAATGGTTGCCATCTTTCCCGTTGATGAAGCAAGAAAGAAGCTAATTGTGGGGTTGGTTTGGTAACCCCGAATGAAACCAAGCGCCTTCTTATAATGGCTCTTCACTTAGAGAATGCCATGGAAAGCAGAGTGATATAACAATATGAAAAATGCATTGGATATTGTTTTTTAAGCATAGTTGGTGCTACTGCTCTCTAAAGTGGAAATGATATAATGGACACTAAACTTGACGTGGGGTTTGAGTCATACGTAACTCATGCATGATAGATAATATGCCACAAGGCACAAAAGTCTAATTAAAAGTTGAGAGTTAGTGACCTAATTAAATATTCGCTAGCCAGGGTAGTGATTGAAGAAAGTTGATAGTAAACTTTTTTTTTTCGAGATATTAATGAATTGTTAAACATTTATTATTTATTAATTATAAACCAACAAAAGATTTGACAACTTACTAAATCAATATTAAAAAGATAAATGAGTACGGTATAATCCCAAACATAAACCAAAGCATGGAAACAAGTGGAAGAGATGGTCAAAAGCAGACACTATGTGGTGGGGATCGCATGGAAAGTCAGGAAGCCAAGGCTAGTTGCTGGACTGGCTTTTCAAATGCCTCACGTCAGGAAGGGGCATAAGAGAAGGAGCTTTTTGGTGATTTTAATAAATTCAGGTAAGCCTAGAATGTAGACATGTTCAGAAATACTATTAAGTCAGAGAAAATAGAGAATATTTATCTATATAAGAGTTAATAAGTATGATAAATTATTTTGTCAAAAATTTTTATAAAAAAATTATAATTATATAATATTTTCTTTAAAATTTTCATCCAAATTTAAATGCCCATTCTAAAGATTTAAAATAAAGATAATTAATTTCAAATTTCAAAGGAACGAGGAGGATATGGATTTCCCAAGCAACTGGACCTTTGGGTCCACTTTGGACTTTTGCCATAAAAACGGGTCTACTGGCTCACCATTTAGGCCCTGTAGCTAACAAATTAAGCTTCTAATTTTATTTTTAAATATTGTGTTAATATTATTTTATTTTAAAAAAAATATTGACATCAATTTATTTTTTAAATAATAGAAAGTGATATTAAATTCGTCCTTCTATATACAGATAGAAACTAAATTGATATAATTTTAATGATTAAAGAACGAAATTAATGTCAATTTTATATAATTGAAGAACTAAATTGATAAAATTTTTTGATGAATGAGAGACTAAATCGATGTCAGCTATTTTGGAAGACTAAAATGATGTTACCTTCTATGATTAAAGTACTAAATTATTTTCGACATTCTTTAGAGAATCAAAATGATGTTAACATAATTTTTAAAAGATGAAATTGGGGGTTGACTCATATAATAAATTTGGCCTTAAGTTCTTATTTCCTTAGATGTCTCATCCATTGAAATAATTTGTAAAATTTTTCTGAAACATCCAAGATAAACCTCTCTCCTGTTACAAAGCAGCCTGACTTATTTGATTAAAACCAACATGTTTATTTTAAACTACGCATAAATTGTAAAATAGTGTGTTTTGACCAATTCTAATTATGTATGAAATTAAATAAATTAAGTTAAACCAACATGTATCAGTCATTGTGTTTATCTAAATACCATAAAGAATTTCATGTTAATGAGTTGCTTAAGTTGCTTTCGAGCCATATAGGTCCTGAAGTTACATGTCATCATTTGTGATTTTTCTTGCATTAAAATATGCGATTAAGTTGCTTTTTGTTTTGTTTCTTATTTTGAAGCTTCTTCAATGTAATCTTTCTTGCTGAATTCATATATGGAGATTTTTTGGCTAGTTTTGTTTATTATATCATATCATTTCAGTAGTTCTTTTAATATGGGAATGCTTTACTACTGCCTAGAATGTGTTTGTCTTCTTCAAGTTCTTCGTGCTTATTATATGATTTATACATAATTACGTATTATATGCCTGATTATATTAATATAGATCTTTAAAAATAGTTCTGGTCATAGTAATTCATAATAGAGCAAAGCAATTGAAAATCCTTGTCTGATTGCTTTACGGACCACTATAGATCCATGTTGCTGGACCGCCAATTATATAGCAATTTTTCATTTCAGAAGTGGATCCATAGATTCTAATTGAGCCCAAGCCTAATAAATATCTAACCCATCGTCTTAATTCCAAGAGCTTTCACCCTCTATAAAATCATTATAAGAGGTTACTTTAGGTATATCTAATTATAAGCCTGTTCCCATGACTCCAATGCTAACTTGTAGATATCTTACCACTCTGAAGACCAATAGACAAAAACTTTTTGGCGCCGGCAATCTTGGACCACCCATCAGAAACATCAGTTGAAACAAGAAGCAGTTGAAGTTCGGTTGCTATCATGATATTTGAATTCCAAGCTCAAGTAGAGAGAGGCAGGAGAAATAAGACTCATGTTAGATTTTAATTTGGTGTTGGATATGTATTTGATACTAATTATAACTATTGTAGATTATTGTAGACAATGAAACTAATATCAATTCTATAAAAGCATATGACATTGTTATATTCGAATTGAATGAAAAAATTTTCTTAACAGATTTGGTAATAGCAGGTAAAAACTGATGTAGTCAACAGTGAATAAATTTATTAAAAATTAAATTGTGACTGATTTTGTGACTAATGGCATTTTAATTACTATCATTTTCTAACTGAAATATCATTGACATATAAACTAAAAATTTTTGTGACTGATTTTGTGCCTTGAAAAAAGTTACAAAATTTAATTTTTAACTGATAAAACGGTTAGAAAATATTTGTGACTGATTTTGTGACCGCAAATATATTTTCAACTTTTAAAAACATGAACAATTACAATTTGTCATAAAATTTATTTGTAACTAATTTTTTTTATTTTTTTGTGACTGATAAATCGACCATAAATCAAAATTTTTTTCTTGTAGTGCCACGTAAACCTAAATCCCTTCTCTTCCAAAAACTTTGTCCAAAATGGTGTCCCCTGTTAAGAGTAAAATTAAGCACTCCAACGCCAAATGAGAAATAAGAAAAATAGGTGTTTTTTTTTCCCTTTATAAATGGTCTATTTATATATATATATAAACTACTTACTCCTCTCGTTCAAAACTCGCGTCAAGAGGTAAGAGCTTTCTTCTCTTTCGTCTTTCTACCCATCCATACTCACCCATAATCACCAACCAATATGACTGAAGAAAAAACCAGAGAAGGCCAAACCAAGGTATTTCAAGTTCTTAGCACTTTTAAAAGAAAGCACACACGGGCCAAAGGACCCACAGATGATGAGAGCAAAACAATGTAGAGGCACACAACCTCAAATCAAAGAGCCAAAATGTTGCATCCTACAATCCTACATTGAACTAAACAACCAACACATCAAGTTATATAGAACGAAGCAATATAATGATATCATAAAACTTAACCTCATAATTGACCTACGAAGCTTTTACATTTTCAAACAACATTCTCGGTAGTAAAGAAAAAAAGGGGGAAACCATTGAGTCATAGAAAAACACCGGTCATCAGGAAGATTTTTTTACAGGTATGTATGACCTAACTTTGACAATGCTTATGGAATAACTAACCTTGAATTTAAGAACAATCACATTACAATTAACTATCAAAGTGGTTACAATTAATTAACCGATGCATAAGAACAAGAGTAATGGTTAATTAATCCTTTAGATCTTAGATTTTTTTTTTCCGGCTAAAATTCATTTTTATCTCTCCTCTCCAATCCCCCCTCTTTCTCTTTTTTTTTTTTTTTTATTCTTTTGCAAAATCTAACTAAAAGAGAAGGGCAGGTAAGATTGTCTTATTCTAAAATCAATATATGTCACAAATCATCTACTAATGAAGAATCACCATCACGAACCAAATTTAATACTCTTGAGTTATCACAACTCTCACACCAACTGAGTGAATTTTCATTGACTAACTATAGGAAACTTTTATTAAAATTTTAAAACTAGGCATGATAAGTGCAATCTCATTTTATCGTAAACTTATATTAGCATGCTTAAGTAATTAAAAACACAATAATTTTAGTGTTGTAACTCAAGTGACACTATACTTTTAAATTTAAACCACCTAGATATTAGTTAGAGATTCCTCCAAATCCAAAAGCATAAATTATTTAGAAATTGTATGAAAATTAATTAAGAAATTGCCTAATTACACAAGTGTGCACAAAAAGAAAAAGGCCAGGGCTCCCAGTAACAATGGGAATGGCATGGATCTGAATCAGAAAACTCCAGAGTCCAATCGAAGCACACAGTCTTTACAGTTACATTTGGTGTGTGATGCTTGATGCCTTGATCCTTGATGCTTGAGTTGATCGATTAACGAATAAAGGAAGGTGCGTGCTGTGGTGTGGTGCCATGTCATTTTCATCATTCAATTCAATTGCTCCCTTCAATCAACACTGTCTTACACAGCTCCGTGCAATTCCCACAACCTGCACTTGTTGCTTGTTGCATTTGCAGATGGTGCTGAAGGGCTTTCAGAGTCACATGAACCATTTCTTCCCACTCGGTTTCTTTCTCAGCTTTATCTTCATCGCCCATGTCAATGCTTCAATCCACGAGTACACAAACGAAGCTTTCGCCCACAAGTCTAATGTTTTCTTCTTCCATGGCGGCAGCGAAGGCCTCGACGCTTCTAAGGTTCGCGATTCTTCTGCTGCAACCCAAGACAAGTCCCTCAAGGGGAAAGTCCTTTATTAGGGAAGTACTTTTTTTTTTTTTTAACCATTTCAGAACTGAAATTTTGATCATTTCTGCTTCTACTGTTCTTTTCTGTTTGTGTCCATCAATTAGGGTTCTCCATTCCCCTTTAAATTTCAATATTTTTTTATCCCTTTTTTTCGCCGTGTAGACGCTTCTAGAAATTAAGGAACTTTGGAGTATTATAAACCTGATGTCAATTGTGATGTGACCGTTGTCAGATTTGATCTATCAATGTTGACTGGTGTATTAAAAGTTTGACCTGAAGAGGGCCTTTCGCTGTTACTTATAGATAAGGTTATTATCTCTGCTGAAATTTCAAACATGAAGTGATGGTTATTGATTGGCTTTATTTTCAGTATTATTTCATTCTCACTTATAGAGCTGAAGGTTCGAAAGTATCACCTTTATGAGGCCAAAGGAGTCTGCCAGTAAGCAGAATGAGATGCAGCAAAACACTGGCTTGGTGGAAGCCATCACACTTGAGGTAAAGGACAGTCAAAGAATTGGAGGTTCCTTTCTCAAGTCTGATTTATTATACTGCGATCCGGCTCTTGCTAAAGATAAAAACTGCAATCTTGGAGAAGTTATTATCCAGAAAAACCCAGCTAATCCTGAATTGCCTAAACGGATTAAAACATTCTTTCAAGGAAAAAATGAAGTTGTTAAAATGGAAACACAAACCATTCAAATAAATAGCACTGGAATGTACTACCTGTACTTTATGTTTTGCGATCCTCAGCTTGAAGGGATGATAATTAAAGGAAGGACTGTGTGGAGGAATCCTGATGGTTATCTACCAGGGAAGATGGCTCCTCTTATGACTTTCTATGGCTTGATGTCTTTAGCATACCTCCTGCTTGGTCTTGTCTGGTTTCTGCGGTTTGTTCAGTTCTGGAAGGATATTATCCATCTGCACTACCACATTACAGCAGTAATTGCTCTGGGAATGTGCGAAATGGCTATATGGTATTTTGAATATGCCAATTTTAATTCAACTGGAACCAGGCCAATGGGAATTGCCTTGTGGGCTGTAACATTCAGCTGTGTCAAAAGACTCTTTCTCGCCTTCTTCTATTGGTTGTCTCTATGGGTTTTGGTGTGGTGAGGCCAACTCTTGGTGGTATCAATTCAAGAGTTCTTCTTCTTGGGCTGATATACTTTGTTGCGTCAGAAGCACTTGAGCTTGTTGAGCATTTGGGTAACATCAATGACTTCTCTGGGAAAACGAAGTTAGTTTTGGTCCTTCCTGTTGTTTGCTGGACTCCATCTTTATTCTATGGATTTTCTCAACCTTGTCCAAAACCTTGGAGAAATTACGGGTAATTTCTGTTTCTAGACTTCTGTCTTCTTATTGCTTCCCTAGTTTGAGTTTTGACTTTACTGTCTCTGTGTGTTTGTGAGTCTCTCCGTGCTTGTGTTTAAATGCTTGGTTCTGGGTTACACGCGATATTTCTTTTTTTCTTGTTTTTTTTAGGGGGTGGTAATGGTCACAAAAGATTTATGTTTCTATAAATATGGCTTTTAGTAATGAGATATGCTGGACTATATTAAAGATATGCAAGTATAGCATTTGTATTTATTCTCTGTTTTGATTATTTATTTGTTGCAGATAAGGAGAAATATGGCTAAACTGGAGCTTTACAGAAAATTTACGAATACTCTTGCAGTGTCTGTGCTACTGTCCATTGCATGGATTGGCTTTGAGGTAGTTTTTGAAAAAGATATTTGATACACACAAATAAGTAGTTTCCAGCTATACTTCAATGCAACTGACCCGTTGAGTGAGCTGTGGCAAATTGCTTGGATTATTCCTGCTCTCTGGACTATGCTTGCATATGCTCTCTTGTTGGTGATATGTGTCCTTTGGGCTCCTTCTCGTAACCCTATTAGGTACTATCTTTCATGGTCTGTTCTAATAAGTATCAAGGGTTTGCTTCGTATGGATTATGGTAGATGGAAAAGAGAAATCGAAAGCTTTTGATTTTCACTCATTAGTGTTTGGTCGAGGGTAGAAAATGAATAGAAAGTATTTTAATTTCACGTTCTTTCTATAGGAGGAGAGATAGGACTTGTGAGGGAGGAGGGAAAATTAGTTGCATTCCATTTTCAACCTTCCCACATTCTTGTTGTAACTAGGGAATGTAAAATAATTTTTCACCCCTCCGTTGTCCACCTTTCTATTATCAGCTCAACCCAGCACACCCTAAAAGTTGGGCATCTCCCTTCAATTATTTTTCCTCACTTAATTGGAGAAATCTATAACTGACTTGTATGCAGTTTGGAAAACTTAAAACATCTTGATAAACTACTGAACTTCATATTTCTAGTGTTTTGATTTTTAAATTAAGTTATTCGTGTTTCAAAATATTTGTTGAGCTTCCCAAGTATATTTTTGTTTCTTGCCAAGTTGTGAAAATGGAAGAAGTGGAGTGGGAGTGGGTGAAAATTGAAAATGTATCCAGACGCGCGAGTCAATTTTCAACCCTTCCCCTTAGTTATATACTTATATTAGCATTTCTGTTCTGGTATATACCTGGAAAAACTGATAGCGTCACTATCTTGATTTCTAGATATGCGTACTTCGAGGGAATGGGAGATGACTTTGATGAGGAGGGTATATCTCTGACAAGCGGTGTAGCGAAGATGACTGGGGATGTGGCAGCCAAGCTGGACAGGAAGGAAAGGAAAGGAAAGGCTCCAGTTCAACAGATCATGCCTATGGAGAAGATATTGAGGAAGATAAGTGAGAATAAATGCTAGCCCTGTATAGAGGTGTTATTTCATATGACTTCATGTCTTACAAGAGGTCTGTAGATGTTCATATACATATGGTCTTGTATACCAGTTGTTAATAGGGAAACCAGGTGACGGTATCATCAGACCAAAACCGTTTAATTGTAGGCGGTAAATATATGGAAAGATTTCTTCGTAACAGATGGTGTGATAAAATCATCTAATAGTTTAGTTTCAGATGACAGACATCCTTTTATCTGTCTCCATGTGCCTTAAATTGTTCATTTCCTTCTCTCTTTTGGTTTTTCTATCATGATTTCCTGAAGCCTTATCTGCAGACACTCTTACGTTTAAGAACATTTCTGAGATTGTCGACAATGCTAATTGTAAGAATGCATGATTTATCTCGGATTTTTCTTCTGTATTTTCTTTCTTTTATCATTCAAATTGTTTACGCTTTCCAGATAATACGAAACCAAAATCTAAAGAGTTTAATGTTCATAGTTTCTTATCCCATGTGTTCTGTTTTCCCTTATCTGAAAGCAATCAAAATCACCTAGAAAAAGCTGAGTTTTCCAAATAAACCATGTTGAATCAACCAGTAAAAAAAAAAAAAAAAACCATGATAACCTATGGAATCACGACAACGCTAATTTAGGTGAAAATCCTGTATGTAAAGATGCAAAATAGATATTTTCGATCTTGTTAACTTTGACCTTTATCCAGTAATGGACATTACTCGCTTTCCATGTTCAAAACCAATTACCTTATAATAGAGATTTTTTTTTTCTTTACATTTATGTAGTTTACACAACGGGATGTAATGGTTTTTCTTTGTTACCTTCCTCTAGTTTATTCTCTGTTCTCTCTTTAATAAAATTTGAGCTGAATTCTAATAATCAACTTATACCCTTTCTTAGAAGAGATTTGAATTTACTTGTTTCTCTTTTTTCTTTCATTCCCCCTCTATGTATTTCTTCATTTAGCACATTGTAAAAGGGGAAAAAAATCCTAGTAATATGATTGTTTCCTTTTTTTTGGTTAAAAAAATAAAAAATGGACCCATTTTCGAGGCCATGGCCCGTATTACTAATCTAATGAGAAATTCTTATATATTCTAAAATTAATACACTGGGAGGTTAGATTTTATTATAAAGTTAGAAGATTTGAATCCCATGTTTATGCCTATCCATTCAGTGTCACAAAACTCACTCTGCTCTCGTAAATCAAAATCCTCCTCTTATTTTACTACTTGAGCTCTCTCTTCCTACCAATTTCAACTGAATAAACTCTTCAATTTTCTTGAGGAAGGGTAAGGGAGAAAGCCCTCTCATTCTCTCTTCTATTATGTTTGCAAATTTGTTGCACTTGCTAACAGGCACAGCTGAAGGGAAATAAGGAAATATAGAAGAATGGCCCATCACCACCACCATCATCACTACAGTGATCAGATTCATTACCAGCACAGCCACCATCATCATGTGGGAGACAGCCCCTACGATGACCCCTTCTTAATGGGTTGCTGCTGCTGCTGTCAGTGTCTTCTGGTGTTCTCTTGCATTTTCAGTGGTTTCCGGAGATGCATCTTTTTGGCCTGTTACCCTGTCTTCAAGTGCTTTGGGTGGAATGAATCTGGATAATGAATGATTCCTATTCCTATTGATC
This sequence comes from Castanospermum australe, assembly GCA_019955255.1. Classification (NCBI taxonomy): domain Eukaryota; kingdom Viridiplantae; phylum Streptophyta; class Magnoliopsida; order Fabales; family Fabaceae; genus Castanospermum; species Castanospermum australe. Next base: position 484,411 of record NSJW01000757.1, read on the forward strand.
CAAATATTTCAGTTTTTTAAAAGTAAAGGTTGTAGTTATATGTTATGATTGCTGGAAAATTGTTTGGCAAAAAAAAAAAAATTATCTCTTGACTTGTCAATTTCAAATGAAGGAAGTGTTTTCTTTCATTAGTTGTGTAGTTTCACTTGCATGCAACTGGGATGTGTTTACCAAGAGAAATATTTATGCAACTATTGAGATTTTTATATGCATAGAAAAGTAATCATATTTGGTGATACCATTGAAAATTATTAGACAAAAGTGATTCAATTGGCAATTTTTGCATATTTCTTCCGAACGCAGACATCTAAATTTAAGATTATCGAAAGTAATAGGCATGCCTGGATAAAGAGTAAAGACGATAGTGAACCAAATTCATTTGGAATATGGATTTAGCCCCTATTTTCCATGATAAAAATGCTTACATGGCTGCTTGCATCTCTGGTTTATATGGTTTTTTAAGGTCTACTATGAACTGTACAATCTTGATAGTGGTAGATTTAAGTCAGATAGTTTTTCTTTTTCTTTTCTGTAATCAATGACAATCTTCGTGTCAAATAATAAATCACGACACAACGTAAGTTTTTGTCATTTAAGAAGGCTCCAGTGTTACGTGTCTGCGTCTCATGTCATTTAATAAAATCACTATTAAGGGCCCACAGGGAATCTAAACGTGCCCCATTTTTTTATGTCAGCATTGCCGTCCACATTCTTCACGCTTGGAGTTCCTTCTGCTGCACATGAGAATTTTTTTTGAGTAAACTACTTTTTAAGGGTATCACCCACTAAAAAAAACTGATAAATAATATTATAATTATCTTTTTATGTAAGATAAAAATTAGATTAATTAATTTTTATGATTAAAAGATTATATTGATATTATCAATTTTGTATTATTGAAGAATCATGATTGAAAGACTAAATTGACATTAATATTTTAAAAAAATTAAAATGATATTATTTTTTATTATTTAAAAACTAAATTAATGTCAAATTTTTTTAAAGAATTAAATTAATTGTGCTTATATTTTTAAAAAATTAAAAAAATTTACTAAAAACTTTTAACTATTTCGAGAGTATTTAATTTAACAATTTGTATTTTATTTAAAATTTATTAACTAATTTATAAAATTTATATTTTATCACATGTCATTTTTTTATTGATTTAATATAGTATTTTTAAAGTACATAAATTTTTTTTTAAAGATATCAAGAAAGTTTTGCCCCCTCTCAAATTATATTTATTAATTTCAATCATGTTCATGTTTTGTTTTTAAACTAATACTTAATAAATTATTAATTATTTATTAATTATAGTTAATAAAAATTAACTCAATTAATACAATCAAATTGCTTTGAAATAAAAATATTAGATTCGATTACACAAAAAAAAGGGTTAAATATCATAACAATTACTCTACATAATTGATTTTTTTTTTTGAGATATCTTAAACTTGCTATACGTATTCCATAATGAGTATTCCCATCGTATACACCCATCATATGTTTGCTCTAATATCTTTTTTTTTTCCTTAAAAATATGTTTTTGGTTGATAAATAAAAAAAAAATTACTTTTTATCAATTTACTTTGGGCAACACCAAAAGAAGTTAGAAATGAATTGAAACACATTAAAAAAAAAAGGCTAGAAACTATCTTTAAAATACACTGAAAGTCAATAAATGTGCTCTCGATAGCTTTTCACTTTTTCTCTTTGAATAAAGTAGATCATTAATCTATTTTTATATGATTGCAATCGTTTTATAGTGCCTACTAGTATTTGACTTAAATAAATGTTATGTTATTTACAAAATTTAACATTTATAAAAAATTATTTTCTTGAATAAGTGCCTCAAAATTTTATTCTCAAAATTATATATATATATTATATATATATATATATATATATATATATATATGAGTGAAAGTGAGTTATACCTTAAATATGAATATTACAATTTGATTTATAAAAGTTACATTTTATAGAAAGAGTCATATTATTACCACTTTAAGTTCGAGGAGATTAGGCCTATTGAGCAATTCAAATGGATTAAATTTTATGAAGATACTCTTAATTTATATAAAAAAAATATGGCTAATATTAATTTGAGTGTCTATATATGTACATGCACATATGTCTACTTATGAATTTCTCCTCGCTATATAACATTGTTATTTTTGAATTTAATTTTATTTTACTATAAATATAAAATTTTTTAACAGTATTATCTAATCATATGTTATCACATCTTTAACTTTTTGAGTAGTTGTTATTTTAATTAATTAAACTATTTTAATAATTTACCAATAAATAAATTGATAATATTATAAAATTTTTTATGCTAATAATAAATTAAAATTAAACTATTTCTTTTTTTCATAATTCACAAGCACAAGATTATACACAAGCATAAACATGACATTATCCTATTTATGAAAAATAATTACATACTAATTCCAAATTCTTTTTTTGAGTACACTTCTTTTTTAGTCATATAAAAATACAAGTATTATTAGTTTAATTTTTTAAATAAATTTAATATTAATTTAATTTTTAATTATGAAAATAACATTAAAATTATCTTTTTATCGATAAAAATTAAATTAATATAATTTTTATAATTAAAATATTAAATTAATATTAATTTTATATTATTATGAGATTAAATTAATAATATTTTTTTTAATAATAAAAAAAATTAATTTTAATATTTTTTTAAAAAATGACGTTACTTTTCATTATTTAAGTTTGTTTATTTATTTATTTATTTTTCTTTTCTTAATCTTAACTCATCCAAATCCAAATTCGTCATGGCCCGCATTGATTTGATCCTGATTCTCTGCGGTTGTTGATCCTACGGCAGCGCTTTCAATTACCGTTGAACGTAACTAACACGTCTGCGCATTGTCCATTTCTTTCGAGGCCTTTTGGTTTCGATGCTTTCCGTTCCTACGCATCACTCTGTACACCCAGAAAAGCCAGAAACCTTCTTCTGCCAGAAAAAAAGCCATTCTTTTTTTCGGGCTTAGTTTTGATTATCCGGATCCGGGTTTCATTCGTTAGCTCTTAATTCATCCAAATTGTGCTCAGACGAGGATGAGAGTTGCATTTAATGCAATTTGAATTTCAGTTTTTTGTTGATGCAAACAGAACCAATAAACAGGAACAGGAATCGTTTTTATTCTTTCATTTTTTTTTTTGATCTGGATCTTTCTCTTTTGAAACAGAAGAGTTCGGCAGGAAAAAGATGAGTACAAAGCTAAGTTTTTTGTTGTGTTTTTGGATTTCGGTGTTGGGGTGTTGTGTGGGTAGGTTCGTGGTGGAGAAGAACAATTTGAAAGTCACTTCTCCGAAATCGTTGAGAGGTATATATGAATGTGCAATTGGGAATTTTGGGGTCCCCAAGTATGGGAGGAACCATGATTGGCTCTGTGGTGTACCCCAAGGTGAATCAGAACGGGTGCAGGAACTTCAATGATGTCGATACTTCGTTTCAGTCCAAGCCCGGAAGCTTCCCCACCTTTCTTCTTGTCGATCGGGGAGGTGAGCTTCTCATGAATCCTTTCAAACTCTTCAATTGGTGAATATCCCAGAGAGACAATAGTAAGAGATTTGTAAAATATTTGAGTTTTCTTTATTGTTGTTGTTTACATACATGGGCTTTTCGGAGGTAAACTTGTACTGAGCTACTGTGTCTGTCATGTTCCATGTCGTCTTTTGATTGTTGTAATCTTGAATATATTGTGCATTGGAATTGTTTTTTTTTTGTCTGTTATGCTACTTATAGCATGATATGGAAAGTTGGGTTAACTTATTCAATTAATTGAATCGCTGTCTTTATACTAGTTTTGGAATATTCTGGTTTTGACATGGTTGGTACCAGAAACCTAGTAAGTCTTCCCAATATGATGTGACAAGTTCACGGCATCTGCTGCAAAAGATTTTGTAAATGTTAGTTCAATGTTGACGTCTAGGATGCAGAGTTTCTTTTGTCTGAGTTCTTTTTTTCTTTTTTTTTTTTTTTTTTTTTTTGGGTGTGGGGAGTGGAGAACAGAAAGCAAGTGCACTTAATAGAACCACAACCAAAAAAAAAAGTTTTGGTAACTATTGTATCACGAGATACTATAGTGCACACTGAATGATATTCAAGCATTGGTTGCTAGAAATATACGCGCACACACACAAAAAAGGTTCAAGTCTCTAATATTTTTTCTTTCTGATCATTTTGGAAGATTGCTACTTCACTTTAAAGGCGTGGAATGCACAGAATGGTGGAGCAGCAGCTATTCTTGTTGCAGATGACAGGATAGAACCGTTGATCACCATGGACACTCCTGAAGACGGGAATGCTGCAAATGATGATTATGTTGAAAGATTAGTATTCCTTCTGCCCTTATCAGCAAATCCCTGGGGGATAGCATCAAAAAGGCTCTCTCTAGTGGGAGATGGTTAACGTAAATCTTGATTGGAGAGAGGCTCTTCCACATCCTGACGAGAGAGTTGAGTATGAGTTTTGGACAAATAGCGATGATGAGTGTGGGCCCAAGTGTGACAGTCAAATTAACTTTGTGAAGAGCTTTAAAGGGGCAGCTCAGCTACTTGAGCAGAAAGGCTTCACTCATTTTACCCCTCGCTATATAACTTGGTATTGCCCTGAAGCATTTATATTAAGCAAACAGTGCAAGTCTCAGTGCATAAACAACGGGAGGTACTGTGCTCCAGATCCTGAGCAAGATTTCACTAGAGGATATGATGGCAAAGATGTTGTTCTTCAAAACTTACGCCAAGCTTGCTTCTTTAAAGTGGCAAATGAAAGTGGAAAGCCTTGGCAATGGTGGGATTATGTGACTGACTTTTCAATTCGTTGCCCGATGAGGGAGAATAAGTACACTGAAGAATGCTCAGATCAAGTTATTAAATCTCTTGGTAGGTTGGACCCTTAATGTTTCTTTGCATACAACTGGTTTGTGTTTTTCTTTGGCGTATGACTAGCAAAAATTTGCCAATGTCAGCAGGAAGAAAAATCATATAATGCTTATAAATTTGCACAATATATTCATTCAATTTCTTGGTTTCAGTATTTTTGTCATTGATTCAACACCACTAGAATTTCCCTGTTCTTTCAAATGCTGAAGCTTTGATTTATATGTGGAACAAAACCAAATGTGTACCTGTGCTGTTAGAAATATCACTGTCATTATTTTCAAATCCAACACAAGCATTATGTATCCACTAATCCACCTATACTCTTTTTTTTTTTTTTCCTTTTGCATAAACATAATTAAACTTGTCTCTCAAATGTTCTGGGCAAAATGGTTTATCACATCGTTCAAAGCCGAGATACGTCTGTCCACTTTTCTTCATTTTCTTTGCAGGTGCTGATCTGAAGAAGATTAAAGATTGTGTTGGGGATCCTCATGCAGACGTTGAAAACCCTGTTCTTAAGGCTGAACAGGATGCACAGGTTGGTCTTCTAAAATGAAAACCTTTTTATGGTATTCTTTTGGGCTTGTTCTTTTAATTAGGCCATTCTGTTGTTTTATTTTATATTACATTTTGTTCCAACTTTGGTTTCAGATTGGCAAAGGCTCTCGTGGTGATGTTACTATACTGCCAACTCTTGTTATAAACAACAGACAGTATAGAGGTCTGAGGCAGCCTTTTTAGATACCTTCATGGCTATTTAACTGTGTTCTATTTTTTAAATTATTTTTTTTAACTGCTTTTAGGTAAGTTGTCAAGAGCAGCAGTTCTCAAGGCAATCTGTTCAGCTTTCCAAGAGACCACTGAACCATCAATTTGTTTAACTCCAGGTTCTTATTTCATTTCCTCTTTAATTTCTACTTTTCTCCCTGAGCCTTCCCCTCCTCCCCCAACCAACCCCCACCGCCCCCCCCCCCCCCCCAAGAAAAAAAAAAATCCTAGGAGACATCAGGGAATCTTTTCTGCCTCTGTAGCTGTTTGTCTTTTATATATGACTGCTTCAAATGGGCTGTATTATTTGTTGGCTTCTATCAACAAGCATCCCTTGGGTCACCTGGTAATGTGTGATGTGTATTGGGTAGTTCTAAAGTTAAAGTTGTATATTGAAGACTCTCTTCTTTCCACTTTTTTTTTTTGTTTTGGATAAAAGAATTGATGCAGGACAAAGGGTAGAATTTGATGATTTCGTTTTTATTATTTTATATAGTTATTTTAGGTAATTTTAGGGTAATTATGATTGAATTGAAGTCCTATTAGGATATTACATGGACGAGGAAAGTTCTAGAAGATTGCTTACTTGTCAGCCAAGTTCTAATGTGCCTATGAAAGGGCCTGCTATGTGTAAAACGAGATGCAATTTATATTTTCACTTATCAATAATATTCAAAGGAATTTCCTTGTTCTCTGGTAAATTCAAGAGTTTTTAGCTAGTATATAACCAGGTTGTCTGCTAGAACAATACCTAGCTCCTTTTCTTATATCTTTCCTGCTTCCATCCTGCGTCAAGAATATTATTAGAGGACGGAGGAGATACAAAGAAGGAGGATATGGTATACTCCTTAGATTTCAAGACTTTCTTCTTTTAGTTGAGAAATTTAAAAGAAGTGAATTTTGCTGTCATCCGTAAACCAACTGTACATCCTGAACTTCTTGTTCTATGAGCCACTTTGTTTTTTGAAAAAATTATGCCGTAAGATAGGAAGAAAGAAAAAACATACACTAATTTAACTGCATATGTTTTACATTTTAAGATCTCATGTGCACAAATTGTCTGGATTTTCTGCGAGAATTATTCATTTCAATGGGCTCTGTGGCCATGCCAGATTTTTTAAAAATGTTTTGTGTGGTCATGATGGTGGAAATCTTTTTAATGCAACTGACTCATTGAAATTGAATCTTAGTCAGAGGCTATAGATTTTGTTGATTATTCTTTGCAGACATGGAAACAAATGAGTGTTTGGAAAACATGGTGGTTGGTGGCAGGACAAATCTACTAACATTACTGCATGCAGGGTATTTGGTTAACTAAACCTTGTCGAGCACGTTATTGTGAAAAGTTTATTACATTTTTACTTCGTATGGGGTCTGGTTCTTCTGGATTTAACCATCTGCATATGTTTTTCAAATTATAGGACACTTTCCGAGGAAGAGTATGCGAATGCCCTTTTGTACAAAATGTGAAGTTTGTTGGTGATGGATATACCCACTGTGAAGGTAAATTAGTTTCTTGAATGTAGATAAATTGCTCCTTTCTCCCTACTTTTTAAGTTTGATTGCATCCAAAGCTGAAATCCATTACTGCTAAAGAAAGTGCACAAACAGAAAATATTGACCACAAGGGTGTAGTTTAGTGGTAAGTAAAGTGTAGCCCAATAGGATGAGTTTTACGTGCAATATCAGAGGTTCAAATCCTACTGAAAGGCACTTTGTAGGGGAGGGGTAGCTCAGTACTCCGAGCAAGGATTAGTCTTGAGAATATCTCGTAAGAAAAAGAAAAAAAAAAAAAGAAAATATAGAGGTTTCCCAAGACTTAAATCTAATGGGCCTTGCAAGAGCCATTACATCCTACTCGAGATAAGAATAAGATGCCCAAAACTCTGGTCCCAAACACAGAAAAGAAATATCCCAAATGACCTCTGCGGAGGAACTTAGGCCCAAACCTGTCAAAAGTCAGCTGCTACCATGAATCTGTGGATAGCACTGCTACAATGACGTGAACAGTGGCAGCATGAGCATTTCCCATAATCTAAAAAGTCAATTACTTTGAAACAGATCACGCTTCATCATCATTCCTCCAAATTAGTACTTGGGGTCTGTATTTCTGCCTCCTTTTGTTCTGTCTACTCTTTTGATTTCTATGTGACTGTCATGCTACCTAATTTCTTGTTGTCCTTGTAAGTTTTTGTTTCAGGGAGGTTGGAAAGTTTCCATTTATGTTAATTTCAATATTACATTTTTTTTATGTTTCAATTCAATGGAGACTTTGAATTTCTTAACAGCTTCAGGAGCCTTGAGGTGTGAAATCAACAATGGAGGTTGTTGGAAGGGAGCCCAAGGTGGCAGGGTTTACTCTGCTTGTATCGTAAGTCGTCCTGTGCATCCTTCTGTGCATGCTCTTGCTTCTGATACTCTTTTGATTGCTAGGAGGGGTGGGAGTGAGAATGATATGCTAGATGTTAACACTCATCTGTTTCCTTGTTTCTGAATTCATTATGCAGGATGACCATACAAAAGGCTGTAAGTGTCCACCAGGGTTCCGAGGGGATGGAGTCCAGTCCTGTGAAGGTACTTGCTGTCCTAAATATGGTTGAATTATTATAGAATCCAGTGAATGACAAACACACATAAGAGAGAGTTACTTCTCTTAGTGGACTATATTGCAGAATGCTTGAATGGATCCTGATTCCTGCAGTAGTAATTAATCATGCTATTAGCTATTCTAAAAATCTATTATAGGCTTTTTTATATTTCTTGTTCTGATTATGTTGCAGATGTGGATGAGTGCAAAGAGAAATTGGCCTGCCAGTGCCCAGAGTGCAAGTGCAAAAATACGTGGGGAAGTTATGAGTGTAGATGCAGTAGTGGTTTGTTCTACATGCGAGAAAATGACATGTGCATTGGTGAGGCCTTTTTTTTTTTTTTTTTGGTTTTTTCTGTCTCTTTCTATGACTCTTATGGATAACACGACTTTGAACTGGCCACTCAATAATGCTTACTTTGGGATTTCTTTTTCTATCTGCAATGTGCCAAATTTTTCTTTGGAGGGAAGTTCACCAGGTTAAAACTTTCACTTTAAACCAAAGTGGAAAACACTAGTCCGTTCTCAATTCCAAACTTGTGATCCATTATCTTGATAGTGTTGTAGATACTCTTAGCATAGCTACCTAGATTTGAGATTCTATTTATCTATATATGATTTCTAAAGGTTTCTAAATTTTATCATGTCCTTTCTAAGCATCCATGTAGATGCTCTTTGCATAGCTATTGAGATTTGAAAAATAATTTCTTTGTTTTTCACTCTTTTGATCACTTATAAATGCAGGTAAATATACTGCTTCAGTGGCCAACGGGGGCCTTGTTTGGATGATTATTCTCATCCTGGCTGCTGCCGGTGCTGGGGGATATGCATTTTACAAGTACAGAATCCAGGTACGATTCTTGAAGCCTTCTTGTTTTGTCCTTTAACCAAGGTTCTGAAAACCGAACCGGTCACTGAACCGGTCAAGGCACTGATTCAAGGTTCAATGGTTTAACTGTGGTCGAACCGAAATATAATTAAATATATATATATATATAGTATATATATATATATATATATATATATTATATACTAATAAAATAAATAAAAATATAATACAAATCAATAATAAAATTATTTAAAACAAAAAAAAATAGAATTATCCATATCTGCAAATAGCAAAATTACAAAATCCACAACCTAATTGATTTGGACATGGGCATTTAACAATTAGCATACAAATCAAATGTAACAAATCTATAACAATGTTCTGGAAGAATAACTAATAAGTTTATAAGCCAACAACACAACACAGAACAACTATAGAAAATAGCAATCAACGTTACAGAGCTGGGGGCGGTGGCGCGGCAGTGGTAGGTGGTGGTTGGCACGGCGATGATGGAAACTCGCACGGACGGACGGACCCGAAGGCGGAGCGGAAGGCTCGTGCGGACGGCTCTGCGGCTGGTCGCTCCGGAGGATGCAGGAGCTGCGGATTGCGGAGGCGGAGGCGGAGGCGGAGGCAGACACGGGAGTTGCGGACTGTGGAGGCGGACGAGGGATGCAGGAGCTACGGAACCGGATAGAGCTAGGGTACGCGGGACGAAGCTGTCGTGCGGAGGAGGCGGATCGAGTGCTGGCTGGCTAGGGTTTTCAACCCTCCAGCCAAAATGACGTCGTTTCCATTTTTTTTTTTGTAAAAATGCGACCAAAATGACGTCGTTTCACTTAGCACCGGTTCAAAAAAAAAAAGGTTCGAACCGTCAACCGTATGGACTAGTGCCGGGTTGACCGGTTCAGCCGGTTTGGAACCGATTCACCAGTTTTTGACCCCCACATGTTCTGAGAGGTCGCCCGAACCGATGAGGGGACCGGTTCCCTGTTCGACCGATTGAACAGGACGGTCTGGTCCGATTTTTAGTACACAACCTTTAACACTATGCCTTTGGTAAAACATCCATGATCCTTAGGTTTCATATGCCAATCAATATCTGACCCACCTTGAAATTTATATTATCATTCAATCCTATATACCACATTTTTAAAAAAGTTTAACTATTTAACTAATTGTTATCATAACTAAACTCATTTAATGATATGACAATACATTATCAAATCATAGTGTAAAAAGTACATAAACTGACAGTGAATTAAAATTAAATTAAAGTTGAATAGTTGAGAATATGAGCTAAAGTTGCTTTACTTTTCTTCTTTCAAGGAGTCATGCTCATTTTAGGCATTGGCATCCTAAAATTGTTTGTTGATTTTTTTAAAAAATAATTAATTTTCTGCAGAGATATATGGATTCGGAGATAAGGGCAATTATGGCTCAATACATGCCCTTGGATAATCAACCGGAGATATCTAATCAGGTTCATCATGATGTCTAGATCTTGGAATCCTATTTCTCAGAAGATTAATCTGAACTTTGGGACATCCTCTACAGCTGTTTAGTTTATTACTACGGAGATAAGCTATTTTAACCTGAGGCTCCTAGTATCATTCCCCCCTTACTCTTTTTCCTCTTTTGTTCTCTTTTTCTTCCCTCAAAGTGGATGCTTTGTTTCTTTTGTTATTGGCTGTGTAAATTTTAACTAGAGCTGACAGACAAGCGGGCAGGACTAACACAACAAGCTAATGAATGTTAAAAAGTTACTGCGGCCTGGAAAAATTGGTGAGCCGAATAGGCGGACCCGGCCCAATTGGGTAGTTCCTTTTATCAGGCCGGCCTACTCAGGTCATGTTCTTTAGTCAGGCTGACCCGACAAAATAATGAGATATTTTAAAGTTGGAAGGATCTTGTGAAATTGGCAGGCGAGACCTAAATGTATGAAAAATATTAGACCGGACCAATTTGGGTTAGTCCATTCGAGCTAATTTCTTTTACCGGGTCGAATAAGATAACTACTAAGTGCCGATCCGTAAAAAAATGTGCAAGTCAAATGGATCGGACCCAAATTGACACTCCAATTTTTACCGTTGTCCCATTATGCTCTGACATCCTTGTGAGGTAGGAAGTACATATTTATCTGAACAAAAAAAAAGAAGTAAGTACATATTTAGTATCATTAAAAAGAAAAAGAGTGAGAATAAAATAAAAGAAAATATTTATTCTTTTAAATGAAAAAAATAAATTTTTTTAAAAAATAAATATTTCGTTTCTTATTTTTCAATCAAACACATAAATTTAAATATTTTATTTTTATTTTTATTTCATTTAATTCATTTCTATCATACTAAACATATACTAATAATATTAACATGGAAGTCATGTATGATTTCCACGGATATACAACACCACAGTTAAAACTAAACTTCGACAAAGTTTTCGAATGTAAGTAAAAGAACATTTGATGATGTGCATTCTTGGATAATCATCCAAAATGATCCTGAGTCAGATGTAATCACCTATCCGTAATGTTTTGCTTGAAATTCACTGATTTGTCTGCATTTTGAAAATAATATATTCACACAAAATATACTATTTTAGATATTTCACACCAAATTACAAAAAATGAGACATTGATAAATATTTAATTAAAGAATTTCTATTCAATAAATCATACATTATGTTTAAGATTTTCTAACGAAGTTTCCAAGTTTTAAATTAACATAAAATTTTATAACAATTTGCAAGAACACAGCTTTAATCCAACAGAAAATTTTGCCAAAAAATTCATCTAAAAGGTTATCCAATGACGTCAATTTTTTTAAATAGTACTAAAGATAAATTACTCTAGCACTACTAGTGAATATGACATAGCATTCTTAGGATCTTGGAAGTTGTAGGCAGAAACTCACAAAACTACTTTCTACGGATTTCTTTTCTTTAAAAGAAGACTACTTAATTAGCCCTTAAGGAGGATCTCCCTAATGAGATAATTACTAAATAGAACTACTAATCAGACGAGACATAGAAAATACTATAGTTTTATTAGAATTCCTTCAACTAATTGAATCAACCCACATTCATGAAATAGATTTCGTGAAATTACTTATGAATGGCATAACGAAGAAGCTGTTCATTTATGGAAGTTGTTTATTTAAATTACAAGTTAAAATCTAAGTCAGTTGAGAAATTGCACCGCTCTTCCTCATTAGTAGAGCTTCTATGTATTGGGATTTCTGGGATTTAGTACTTCCCTCAGTTTTATTTTAGACCCATAATGAACAGATTGCTTTAACACAAAATAGCATTTTCTGTGAGCAATGGATAAAAAGCGTGTAGAGACTATGAATGCAGTATCAACGCATGCATTTGCACGATTTTACAATAAATGATATTGCAAAAGAAAATGGTTTGTTAATAATCAGTATTGCTGTTTTACTGTTAAAAGAAGCTAAAGAAGGGAACTCCAGCTAGCTACACTTGCTCTCAAGTCTCATCCTTCCTTTTTTGGTATATAAGAAACACTAATAAATACTTGCTCTCTTCTTGTTAGTTCACAATCCCAGGTTTAAGTAACCCAAAAGTTTTTAAATTTCTCCTCAGTAGGATACAAGGACTTGGGGATTCTCTTATTTTAAGACAAATCTCTCAACACCATATCTAAATTTTCAAAGTGGGATCAAACAAACTCTAGCCTCCTGACTTGTATAATAGAAACTGTAACCTACCAGGCCTAGGTTCCTCTCTCCAAAAATAAATATAAATAAACAAAAGAAGTTCACGATATCCCACCTCAAAGGGAGGTCGTACACCATAATATGACATTTATTATAATCCTGACAAACCACAACAATACATGAAAGTAAACGTCAAACTAGATCTAGATTTTCCAAACTCGACTTTTCCATGCATGAAACCGTAGACCTCAGCAGAGAATCTTTAATCCTGATCACCCAGCCCATAAGTAACTATATCAAAGAAATAAATAAACATCAAAATTTACTCTGACAATCTTCATGCAGATCTTCCATTTTGGCAAGAGTGGCACATAGAAATAGATTACATTGACCCTACGAAAAAGAAGTTCAGATATTGAAAAGATTTCTCAAATATATTCCCATCAACTTCTTTTGGATTATAATATAATATCCATGAACTTTGGCTAACCTTATATGACTGAACTAGTTTTCTGCTCCACTTTCCAAGTTTGAGCCCTTTTGTTGTTTACGTTCCAGTAACATTCTATAGACATAAAATGCCACTACCGCACCACTGCAGATGTGAAACAAAATAGTTACATGACAAAATCTTTAATTACTGTGAAAGATCAAAGCATTGGAACAAACAAATGTAATTAGGCCAGCCTGGAAGTAGTTTCAGCCCGAAGTTATCAGGCTGGCCTGATTCAGCCCAAGAAACCCTAAATGTGATCTGTCATATCCTAAGGTTTCCGCTGTCCTATATTACACGTTCATGTAAGAAATGTCTACTTTTCTTTATCTTTTAGGCTCTTGACAACGCCTATAATTATATATAGCACATGGTGAATCAAAAGCATCATATTCACATTTGTTTGTAATTCTGTATTATTACTATCATAGAACAACAAATAAGCTTCTGAAAATTCTCCACAACAAAGCAATGACTACAAGATTTGAGCAAATAGTTTACTCCAGAGAATAAAGTAATAAACATGTCCTACTACACCATCATGATGGAGATAGAATAATAGTTTTAACACCCTCAAATCAAAAACAATTCTAACAACCTGATGTCCAGCATGTACAAGAGTGAGAAATGAAAATTCCAAGAAAGTGACCCATCAGTAGAAAAAGTGAAGAGATCAAAGCATTATGCAAATTGCAAAGTCGAAATGTGAAAAAAGCAAGGAACGAAATCAAAGAAATGGCAAAAAAAAAAAATATCAAAGAGGATTTCCCTAATCACACATCCTACCAAAATCGAAAGTGGGAGCCATTCCCCAGCAAAGGATAAAATAGGGGTCTACCTACGAAATGAACTTTCAAGAAATCACATGAGTAGCATTGATCCCAAGCTTGATATGTCACCCATTCTGATGAAGTTCATAATTACTCCTTATCACCCTATGCCAAAGAGAATGAGTTTCCAAAGGGAAGCGCTACAACCATTTAGCCACTAAGGAAAGTAGTCGCAAGAAGTTATGAGAAGTAAGAACTTAGGGGTTTAAGGATGCTAAGATTACAGTTTGCTGATGGAACTTACAGAAGATTAGGTTCTTAAAGTATGAAAAATTTGGGATTGAAACAGACCTGGAATACAGATGGATGTCAGGAGGTTGGAAATGGTACCGAAGATCAATAAAATTAAGAATTTGAATGGTTTTCAAGAGGGTAATAGAAGGTACTCTATCGAAGACACCATTGGCAGAATTTATCAGATAAACATGGAGATTTATGGCTTTGGGAAATTCAGCAAATACGCTCTGACATCAGTGGAAAGGATTATAGCAATTTGTATACAATTGCCCATTAAAAGTAAAAAACTCAAGAGCCCACTAAATAACACCAATATCTAATCTCAACAACACAAGAGGTTATTCCATACGCCTAGGGTATTACACTATTTCCATTAATAGTAACCCACTTCCTTGTTTTTAAAACTGGTGGAAAAGTTAAAATTTCAATAAAAGAAAGCAAGTGGGTTTAAAAGCAAAGGAATGGGTTGCTACTTACGGAAATGGTGTAATACACTGGGTGTACTGAATAGTTTACCAGATATAAGAATCTGACATACAAAAACAGCTTAACACTTAACAACGGCCAAAGATTTTCAAGTAGCCAAGACAATTTATGACATATATCTAAGTCCAACCAAACAAAAATGGAGATTAAAAATTATTTGTTAGTTCCTTTGCTTAAACTTGTCTTTCCCTTAAGATTTTAGTTGTCTTCTACACACTTCTAGACTTCCGATGAACTAGTTAGCTACACAGTCACCTTCTACTAAAGCTCAATGTCATGCAGGACACCATCTTTCATAGCATTAATCAAATCTGGTCTTAATTCAACCCTGTTTAAGTTTGTCCTAAAAATGAAACACCAGCAAGTGACTGAGATGATCAGTACTTATCAACATTGTAAGGCTAGAAACCACAGTTGAAAAGGCAACGGTGGGATAAAAAGCTAGCATAACAATACCCCAAAACGAAGACAAATAAATTCGTATATAAGTTAAATAACAATAAATTTTAGAGAACCTGATCAAGGTAGTGAAATAAGATGATCCCTGAGAAAAGGAAGACATGAACAGAAACTATCAGAAATTTGAAATTTATATCAATTTTATTGGTACAAAACTTAGATTAGTTTTGATAAATATTCAATATAAACAATGTCTTACTTTGCATAGCGAGCTTATCTCCCGCAGAAATAATATACTTGCTATTGCTGCAAGTCCAACAAGTATTTTAAAATAAGCTTCAAGATCAGGAACAAACCAATAAAACATAATTGAAAAAGAAAAATACAAATACAAATAAATTAGATTTTGGAAAAAGATGTTGTGTTAAATATTAAAGAGGGAAACATGGATTTTAGACTTTTAGTACATTCATATTTTTATAACCCATTTACTTTTGTAATTTTTTTAGATGCAGCATTTTGTTTTACAAAAAATATGAATTTCTACCTGCTTGGCCCTTCAAAGCTAGAGGAGAGGGTTTTCCTCTTTTATATGATCTCAGACTTGAAATGCTTAAAGCCAACAGGACACCACCTAAAATAAACCCAAACCTTATGGCTGCAACACTTCCTGTTACCATAAAGGAAAGGAAGCCACCAAGAGATAGTATTAAACCTGCAAAGAATAGGAATCTCACATAAATATTAATCTAGGCATTTGGGAGGGGAAAGGAGGCAATAAAATCTTCCAGCTCAGCATAAAAGAAGTTATATCATTACACTTTGGAAATGTTTATTAAACCATTTAATGAGATGACATCTATATCAGGGATCAGCTTACATTCAAATGCCTCTTATCTTAGTTTCTGCATTATGTTAGGAAACAGACTCTCTAGAAGAGGTCTAGAATTCAGAAAACATTTTATCATTTAAATTTGACCACACAACATACATACCATAAGGTATACCAACATAGAAATCCCGTACTCCAGAAATTTCATTGAGATTATCAGTTGGAGAGGTAAATGTTTCGACAATCTCCTTCACCTCAGGTGATTTCTCAGTAGCTGATGTGAGATACTCTTTGCCTTCCTCACTGATTTCCTTTGCTGCCACACTCAAATCATGCCTTGCCTTATCTGCTTGTATCTTTAACTGTTCTGTAGTATCTTTTAAAATGATAATTGCCTTCTTAGAATACAATTCATATGCTTCCTGAGAAATACCTTGAATCTTCAAGGCTTGTTCTCGGAAGGTATCTAGAGCTTGTTTCCATGCTTCCTGTGATTCTTCAGATCCAATGTGGGGCTCATCTTTTTCCTTCTCCAATTCAATTTCTCGATGTTCCTATGTTTTTAAGTACAGAAGAAATATCAGCACACAGTTCCAATCTAGAATTCCGGATTAGCAGGTAAGATAGTTACACGGTTACACCAGTTAAATTTAAGACCACATCTGAGAAAAATAAACTGAACAAACAGGCTACCAAAATTGAATTGTGTGCATGTCTTTGCGTATATATGATAACCTTAATAAGCTGAAAGATTGATTTTTCATTGCTGTCACATTTTGCTCATCAAAGGAACAAGTTAAAATTGAAGAGTGATATGATCAACTACAGATTTTACACTAGAATAAATTAAAAATAGTGATCTAACGGGCAGAATACGTCACCAAATTCTCTCCAGAATCATGAAGGAAGATTACAGCAGAAACTACTTCTTCCTTAAACAAAATAAAGAAAAAGAAAGTAGAATCGGCATAGCATATGCTTATTGCTGAATGGTGAATGCAAATACTGCTATGCTTATTGCTGAATGGTGAATGCAAATACTAATTGACATGCTATTCAGAACATCTGAACAAGAGGCATGATGTACACCACAACTAATGTCTATCTCTCTACTAAAGAACCCAGGACTTCCATGATCTTCAAAAAACTATTTAAAATGATTGTTTGAGAATGAGACTATTATACTTAAAACAGAGATGGAAAGAACAAGAATCGAGCAAAGAACATTTGGAGCACTACTTGTAATAGAAAAGATAAGAAACTGCATCTGTACATATATAGCCTTGGAACTACCTCAAATCCTGAATTTATTAAAAATAAATAAGAAGACACACACAAGTTTTAAGGATTCCCATGTTGGACGCTGTTCCAGATTTGTGAAATAGCATCTCAATCAGTTTCAGCAATGAGCAATGGTATTTCAGCTAGAGTAACATGTCCAGGAGAACTTAGGCTTGTTTGGACTGGTGGTATGATATGGAAAGGAGTGGAATGAAATGGTAAGACATATCATTATTTGGGTTTTTAAAAATAGGATGGAATGGAATCTAATTGGGTGGACTCCATTCCATCCCATTCCACTCCATACCCTCATTTTTGTTCCCTCCCAAATTGGGGGGTAAGGAATGGAATCAACTAATAAGTCTTATCATTTCATTCATTTTTATTAGTTTCTGTTGGAGTTTCCAAACAATAAAATGGAAACTTTTCTCCATTCTATTTTTAAGTATCCAAACAATGGAGCGGGAATTTCATTTCATTCCACCTCATTCCATTCCATCCTATCCCATCCCATTCCATTCCACCCACCATAAATATCGAAACAAAGCCTTATTCTTTTTCTTTTTCCTTTTCTTGCTGAGCCAGCCAGGAGTAGCCTGGTAAGAAATCATTTTTACAAGCAGGCAATAACCGATTATTAAGAAGAAAAAAAGAACAATAAACTGCAAATTTAAATCGTAGACCTTCCTCAACTGTACATCGAGACCTACTCCCCTCCCCCCAAAAAAAAAATAAAAAAAAATTTCACCTGCAGAATGTTGTAACATACATTGAGCAATGCCGTTCAATTACACAACCCCATTTCAAAAGACAACAAAACCCATTCGTCTTCATCTTACCGATTCCTCGTGCGAAGCTGCAAAAGCGACAGTTAGTGGAGTCCGGGAGCACCGTCGATTCAGGGTAAGAAAGGCAGCGCCAAGCCCATTTGGGGGAACGGCGTTAGCGCTGGAGACAACAGCGAGTCTGGAACCGCGAGCTCTGAGTAAAGGGTGGAACTTTAGACAGCAGGCAACCTTGTTCAATGGCACAGAGCCATGGGTACGGGTGAGTTTGGGGTTTAACACCGAAACCGAATCCATCGTGAAACTCATCACGGCCCTCGTCCAGAATTAACTAGGGCTCGAGGAGAGAAGGAGAGAGAGTTTGAACTTGAAGGTAGGCGAAGCTTACGAGGACTTCGCTTGGTTGGGTTGAAGCGTTGGAGTTGAATCGAAGGGGTTTGAATCAAAGGAATTGGAATTTATAAAAACAAAAATGCAAGGAAGGACAAGTGTTTGTGGAAAGTCCTAAAACACAACAGATAAAGAGAAGAGGCGAGTTCTCTGTTGTTTAAAGGACTTGTTTGGGAATGGAAAATGAGAACTCGTCCTTAGATGGTGACACGTAATAATCAACAAATCATTTGTTCAGCTCAGTGGGGGCACACTCGTGAATCGTGATTATCCTTTCTACTCCCACAGTCCTTGAGGTTTTTTCTTTCTTCTTTTTTTTTTACACCAAAATGCAAAGTCCCTGATTACACCAATAATTATAACTAAATTCCATCTGCACTTCACAAACAAAATATGATCCAATTATTTGTCATAGTTCTCTTTAATTTTAAAAAAATTCTCACATCTACTTGGTATTATACAGTCTCTTTATATTATAATATTAAGTCATTAATAATATGAATTATTAGTGTTTTTTTATTATAAAAGATAATAATAATTACGAAATAATATGATATACGAAGCATTAGGCATATTTAAGAAATTTTCTAAATTTTATTTAAGGTGAAACAATACTTGTAAGTTGAGTGTAATTATGTTATTTTTAAACATAGCACATTAAGCGCAATTAGTTTAAAGATTTCTCACATGCTTAGAAGACTTAGATTTAAACTCTAACCCTAACGGCAGCACTCCAATTGAAAAATTCAGCTAGATGCTTACATAAAAAAAATTATATTATTTTTTTCTTATAAAAAAAAATTATGTTATTTTTAGAAGTTACTATTCCACTCCATCAAATGGATTGTGGAACAGCATGTTCTTCAACTTGAATTGTAAAACCTCTAGGAAAATTATAAAAAGGGCCATTAAATCCGCTACCCAAAATACAGTGCAGATACTGAAGTACAAAAATAGACCAATAAAAGTAGCAGCTTGCTTGAGCTTCAGCCTTAAAACAAAAATGGCACTTGTTCGTGTATCAAAGGTAAGGTCGAAGATTATAAAAGTAGATAGTGGAAATTAAGAGGCAAGAAAGGGATTAGATTCTACTAACTGCCTTGTTTGTTACATGCTGTACCTTTTGGTTTACAACGAAAGCAAAGAACCAATGGCCAAATCAAAAAGCAGACAAAAAGAAGACATTTTCTGCTGTACCAAAGAAAAAAGCAAAGAAGAAAGAACCCGAGCTTGTAACCTAATTTATCAAATTCGAAAGAAGCAGAAAACCCAAACCAGCTGGTGCAAGCCAGTACACCTGCATTGAATGGACGAATAAAAGTTTAGATAGATATGACAAAAAAAACCATTAATCGCCCATTCACTTGCCTCGTATTGAAGTATCATTCATTTTTGTGTTTGTCATCTACGGGTATCTAATAAATTTCGATCCTATTTCTAGCGAGTCGAATGACTCTCCCAACACGAGAAATTCTTGTATGTTTTCAGAGTGCCATTAAAATTATACTCCATCTAATTAATTATACTTTGATATTTTAATATTAGATAATTAAAAAATACATTTATTAAGAAAAAATATATACTTTAGGATAAAATAATTAATATTATATTAATAAGCATATTTTTAAATTTTTTAATACTAAAATTTTAAAATATAATTAAATATGAACATAATTCTAATGACGTTTTAGAAACATACGCAATAATTTCTCCTCCTAATATACTCACTTCTCACAACGCCAACATCCCCTCTCTGCATGACACGTGTAACTAATTCAAACGCCACTTCCTTGCCGCTTAACCATTTTGTTTCTCGGAGATTCATTAATTTTCAATAAGCTATCTGCTTCATTTCCATAGAAATTCGGGTTCAAGGCATTGACTGTGCAAGGTCTCTTGAGAGGAAACTCAATTCTCTCTCCTAGAAAACCAGGTATAGCTTTTCATTTTGGTTAAAATTTGCTGGCCTTCTTTCACTTGATTGGAATACTCTGCTGTTTCTTTGCTTTTAGATTATCTTTGCCTCCTTAGCATGCTGATATAACCTAATTTAATGTTCATTTGATCAAATTGGGTACCTTTGATTCCAACATCCCGTGATGAAACTTCTGGGCGCATTATATGTGATGTTTTTGCTGCGTGCTGCCTTCCCATGCCTTATAAATGTGCTGTCATAAACCTATGGATAAATGTTAGCACAACTGCATGCCTCAATAATTAAATCTACATTTTTATTTGTAGATTGGGATTTGAAGTTGCAGCAAACAATGGTGGAAATATTTCCCTTGAGCTCAGCTAATGCAGCACACACAAAAATTAGTGGAATGATTTCTACCCTTTGGGATCCTTTCACTTGAATTGTCAGTCCAAAGTTCTTGCAACTAACATTTCCTTTTCCGAGAATCTCAATCTTACTTTCTTGGAGAAAAGAAAAAAAAATGGTAACTTGAGATATATATAATCATCTCTGATCTGATGATCCAATATTGTTTCTTTCTGTCGTAGGTGAGGTCCCATTATGTTGTGAAGGAATTCCTTTTATTAATATTTTTTCTTTTTCCTTCATCACCAAAACTGTTGGGAGGATTGAGAATGTTTGACATACTTGGTGGGATAAAAGTGAATGTTGAAATGTCTCTAAATTATTTGGAACCCTGTTTCATACAAATACTGTCTTTTGTGCTTTAGTAGTTCTTAGGAAAGAAAAGTAATAATAACTGGTAGAAGAAACAAATAATTAATACGAGGTTTGAATTAGAAGTTTGCAATAGCTAAGTAATCAAATGTATCCAATAAAATAATAAGTCATAAGTTGATCTCTTCCGATGTTTAAAAAATTTAAATTACTTCCATTTATACCAACACATGTTATATGCAATGACAAAATGACACTCAACCCATAGCCTCAATAAGCACTTGAGGTCAAGATGATGGGAAATCTGAATCTTATATGCATAAAAAATTTGAGCAAACCCACTCTTGGCATGAGAGAAGAGTACATTACCGTATGGAACCATAATTCTTGGCGTGCCTGTACTTAATTTTTGCCTGCACACGCGAATGTGAGAGGGAAAAAAAGCCAAAGAGTGACATCTAAGCATAAGCTTTTTTTTTTTTTTTTTTTGGGTTCAACTGGAAGCATAAGCTTTCACATGATATATGATCCCCTGTATATTTAAAACCAGTTATGGATCAGAAAAATCTCCTATAAAAGTAGACAATATTTAAATATGTTATTTAATTTTTACGACTCTCTAAATTCCTTATTTCCTACTCAGTAAAATTTACAAGTGCTTACATTTAATTTAATTGATCAATTATCACATTCACCAATGTAGCATTCTTTGACATTTTCCTTTAATAGTGTATCATATGGTAATTAAGCACTACTACTTATATAACATTTTCTGGCTGCGCATTCGCATGGGTCGGGAAATTTCAAATTTAATATTCCTTCTATTTACTTTTATTTATTATATAAAAAAATTATTTTATCTCAAAATATTTATCATTTGATAATATTAAAAAATATTAATTAATTTTTTTTAACTTTATCCTTATTTTTTAATGAAAAGAGAATTAATGACGTAAGAAAAATTAA
Organism: Castanospermum australe; assembly: GCA_019955255.1. Lineage (NCBI taxonomy): Eukaryota > Viridiplantae > Streptophyta > Magnoliopsida > Fabales > Fabaceae > Castanospermum > Castanospermum australe. Next base: position 506,532 of record NSJW01000757.1, read on the forward strand.
AAAAAAATATTAATAAAGTAAAAGAAAAAGTAATTTAATCATATTAAATTATATTTTTTTATAACTAAAAATACTTAATAATTTTTTTTAATTTTTGTGTAATTATTTTAAATTAAAATAATAAATAAAAATAGATAGAGAGAATACTTATTTTTGTTTTACAATTAGGCAAGTACTAGCTAGCACCAGAAAAAAAAAATTAGACAAGTACCTGAAACTTGAGCCACATTACGCTACTTATGAATTAGGGTTGAATGTTTCTTTAAACATTAAACACCTTGAAAAGGGATTAAATGCTTTGTACATATATTAAAGGAAAATAAAGAAGCATAATTAGCCGCCCACTAACCAAACAGTAACGTTCTTAACACTTATCATTCCTCTTTAGACGTGGAGTCCCTATCTCATGAGCGCCAATCCCGAGTGTGGCAAAATGTGCCCCTCCCATATCATATAACAAAAATAAATAAATAAAAACTGTAAGTCAATAAATGGAAGTAGCATCATAATAATTTAGTTTCTAAAAGAAAGAAATAAATAACAATAACAACCACGAAGATATGCACAAACTTTGCATTAAGTTGTTCGGAAATCTTGATTTTATTAGTTTTATGGGTATGTTGTTCTATTTTTCTCCAAGAATATGGGAAGAATGTAGAGTTCCAACAATGCTTGTGAAGAATTACGACATGCATAAGCTTTACTAAGACAACCTAGTTTCAGACAATACTAGGAACTACTAAAATGGTAAAGTTGATAATTTCAACAATTGATTTTCTTTATTGATCAAAACTCTAAAGCGACTTTCTCGAACTTAAAACATGAGCATACCTTTCAACCCAAAAAAGAAAAAAACATGAGCAAACCAATATTTACTTTGTGTTGTTTGAACTTTAAAGTTAGAGGAGAACATCGAAGGATAACACGGCCATTTCTGCATGGCTTTTAGAAATCGGATTTGGATAATCTAAAATGCAATGTGCACGTTAGAGAACAAAGTAAAGATAAATAATCATTGATAAAAAAAATTATAATAAATTCATAATTTGATATTTATATATTTTACTAAATTTGAAACCATTACTTTTTTTTATTAAAAAAATTATAAATACCACATTTTATTCTCCAAAACGTACCCTACACTTCAGAAGATTGATATTAATTCCCGTAAACCATTTGTCTTTGTGCAGAGATTTTTTTCAATATACACATACCTTCAATCCGCTTATCTAAAGGGACTTAAATATTAGAACATTTTAATTATAAAAATTTTAAAAAAGTTCATTTAAAATGAAACAATTTACAGGTTTTATTATAAGTGATCCAATTTTTTTTTGAAATATAATACAAAATAAAAGGGTAGCCAAATTAACCGCGCTTCTATGTAGAGAAAAGGGCAGCCAGGTAGCAAAATAAAAACATAAGTTTTCATTTTTTTTTGGGTAAAGAAGAGAAATAGTATAAACAAAATAAGGATTTATAAAGACCAAAAAATATACGTTACTCCTACAGTTCATTTACCGATTCCTTTTTCTCTCGTTCGGGTCAGGGAATTAACTATTACACGTTCAGTATAAACAATCCAATGTGCTAAAACTATGACACTTCTCTTTCCTTTTTTGCTGTCCTTGCTCGGACAGACAGACATTTGTCACATCCCTTCTCCTGACTCTCCCTCAACTCCATGTTTCTCCTTGCTTTCTGCTTCCACCTCCACCTTTTGAGGTTAATATCCCTTCCCTCATTTTACTTAGCTGTTGATAACTAATCATCCCAGTTATTTTCCCATCCATCTCTGTTTGAAGATCTAGAAGTTAGGCCATTTGCTGAGATGCTTCCTGCATGATGTTTTGCTGGTGACTTCACTGCCACATCTTCATCATCCCAATCATCATCCCAAACCTGATCCCAACCTTCAGCGGTTTCCACATCTGTGGCTGAAACAGACTCGGGCAGTGCCATTTCAAGCTCTTGATATGGGACCTCACCATGCCGCTTCTTCCTCAACTTGCAGCAAGCCCATGTCCCTCCAAAGACTAGTACTGTCAATATCAGGAAATAGGCACCATTTACTGGGGTTAAAATTTTGTCAGAGGAAGGAAGACGCAGAAAAAAATTCCATGTAGGTACAAGAGGACCCAAGTGAAGCACACAATTTCCTTTTCCAGCATTTAAAGTCAGCTGATTGCTTTTGCTGCTAATTAGTGAGATATTGACCTGAAAAAACAAGGGCAAAAACAGTAAGGCAATTGCAGATCCTAAATATACGCAAGACAGCAGTAATGAACTTTTAGTAATCAATGTATTGCTCATGAAACTTAAGAAACCGAACATTTAAAACAAGATACAGAGCATACAAGCTTGACCAGATGGTCTTTGAAACAGTAAGCACAAACACTAACAGAAGATGGGTGCTTTCTACATAGAAGACCACCCCTCTCCCTCGCCAGATGCACCCACTGATAAAACTCTCAAAGCAACATGGAGGGGCAGTAGTTGGTCTGGGAGAGATGGCAAAAATTGGTGGGGCAGAGGCAAAATGAGGAGGAAATGTGTGAAACAGAAAACTGTTACATTTTTTCCATTCTATTTCATAACTTAATTAACTGTTGCATTTCTTTCCATTCCATTCTAATCCATCCATTCAATGAACTGTAAGCTTCTGGAATTTCATACCTCAGTGAGTCCTGAAAATGATGAAATTCATTTGACAGTCATCTATTATTTATCCAAAACTCTTTATGGTATCTTCGTCAAATGTATGACGACAATTTTTAACAAGTGATGAATTTGCTAATCATGGTCTTTAAGACACTATCACCCTTTTAGTTTCCCAATGAAAGGAAATCCAAAATAATGCTCAGTTATGTTTTGTTTATCTCAAAAATAACAATTGAGTTCCAGACAGTGGCTCAGAAGCAGGACATCACAGAGGCTTTTGCTTCAATTTGAAGAGGGAGGGAGTATAAAGAAGAAAACTACCTTGATATATAAATAACGACATTAAATAAAAGAAACAGTGTCAGCTTAAGATACAATGACTGGTACCTTTTTTGTTTGATGTTTGGCAACTTCTATGTCTTCAAGATTACTTTCCATGAGCTTCACTTTGATGGTGCTATCTCCTCCATTTTGAAGGATAACGTATTTGGAATCTGGTAGTTTTTATGAGAAAAATATAAATGTGAATGGGTTCATATAATTGAATTTTGTGAAACCAAGTAATACTGCATTACTAATCAATCATTGACCTAAAAGCTTTTTACTATATCAATAAACAACATCTAAAATAGAGTGTTGTATGCAGCACTATTGATTGCTTTGTTTCTTCACAAATAATCAAGGACCAAAAGGCTACGTTGCACAGTTGCACACACACACCTACAGTCATAGTTCTGAAAAGAAAAGTAGATTAGACTGGATAGTTCAATAGGTTGAACTAGGAACCTACCCATTGAGCAGTTTAGTCTTCATCTCATAAGCAATAATTTCTTAAACCAGGGTGAACAGGTCATACTAGTCCTGATCTGGCCTGTTAACCAGAGATTTGGTTCCAGTTCATGAACTAGTTCCACCACTTAGTGAAGCACCCCTCAGTTTAAAAGTTGTCATTGTGGGGACTAAAACCCACGTCCCAAAAGGTCCAAAGGCTTTGAATGCAAGCAGGTGAACTACCAGACAATAGTTGCTTCTTGCATAATGTGTGCAGACAAATCTTGAAAATAGATTTTAAGAAACAACAACCTCAGGGGATGTTTAGTTTGTTTTCTGTTTTCATTTTCAGTTAATATGTTTTCAATTTTAATTACAAAAATGCCACCTTGGTTTTATTTTGTTTCTTGTTTTCAAAATTTTATGAAGGAAATGATGAAAACAGGAAATCCTTGCTTGCACCATTTCCTTTACAAAATTTTGAAAATAGGACACAGAATTAAAACAATGTCACATTTTTGTAATTATAATTGAAAACATATTAACTGAAAATGATTTCTATTTTCATTTTCAGTAAATGTGTTTTCATTAATAATTTTGAAAATATGAAACAAAATGAAAACAAAGTAGCATTTTCATAATTATGAAATGGATTAGAGCATCACGTCTATAATTGGGAAACGGAATAACATTCTAGAATCTCATTAAAAGGTCTCATGGTTCAAATCAAAGTTCAAGTGGTGGCAATGTGCCTAACCAAAATGAATGTCTATATATTTAAGCCCTTGAGGAAAATCCTTCAGATCAGTAAGTCAGCACTCCTGACCTATTATATGATTAGGTTCAAATACTTAGCAATCCCATATTATACAAACTTATTGGATAATAAAAGAGGAAAAATAAAACACTTCTAAACTAGTATATGCATTGATAGTTTTATTGGGAAAATTACAGAAAAGGAATTCTTGGTAAAAATATTTCTAATTTAGGAACAACCAACCACTTGGTTAATTAAGTCAATAAGTTGTTACTCATTAGCCACTCTTTGAACATCCTTCAGCAGTTGAATGGTTAATTGTTTTCAAACTGAAAATATTTTTACCAAGAATTCATTTTTTGTAATTTTCCCTAGTTTATTTAAAAAATGTATGATCTAAATAGTTATAACTAATAATTCATCCACCTGACTATGGGAAATTGGGATTACAGTTAACCTAAGGGGGGTTTTGCCAAACTACAAAAAATGGAAAACAGAGTAAAATTGGGCCAGTTTCAAAATCATGTGTTTGGCAATTATTTCAATTTAGAAAAACTAGTTCTTACCTAATTAGTTTCCATCTCAGAACTAGTTCAAATGAAATATAGTTGACTTTATACTAATCAGTTTTATTTAAATAAAAATTTCCTTTATTCACTTCCCCTTTCTCTCATTTTACCTTATTTGAAATTTCTAAAAAGACGTAACCTATATTTACGGAACAATATTTGATATTAAACTAGTTCAAAATCAAATTTTAGAAAAACTAAGAACTACTTAGAATTAGAACAGATTCACTTGTATATAGATTTATGAAACTAGTTTTAATTTAAATAGTTCTGAAGTGGTTTTTAAATTTGCAAAAAACACCCCATAAGTCATAATCTGAATTGTTCAGATACATTCATCAGCAAGTTTAATCGAAACATAAAATAATAAAATAAAATTCTGAGTCAGTGAGAAATTTGAAACCAAGTTAAAGTCAATAATTTTGTTTCAGAAAACTGCATATATTTTTGAGTTCTTTGAATTCAAGTTGTATTTTCTGAAAAATTGATCCATAAACAGCAGTTTTATTTTCCATTTTCTTGCTGTTTTATGCTTTTTTGCTCCAAAGGGGGGTGGGGGGGATACTGTGTTCAGAAAGTAGAATCAAGAGCATTGAATTCAGACACACAGCCCTACCAGCAACCTTCACATTGCTGCAAACACAACAATCCCTAAATTTCTAGCCAATCTACCAAATAGTAATACTTTGACCACAGTTATCTTTCAATCTATTGCCAAATTGTGAGTAGTTAGCAGCATTCACTTTTCAACCACATTTAATTTTCTAGTAACTGTATATTCTAAATCTAAATTCAAACATTTCAATGATCTCGACACTACTGATTTGGGCAATAGCATCTAAGTGGAATTCCAGACCATCTAAAGACTAAGCAGTTTAATATGGTCTTCATGAAATTAAGCAAAAATTTGTCATAGAAGCAATTTCTCTCCTTGATTTGTATACCAGAATTTCCATTTCAGATATGTATGCTTGTAAGAAGAGTAGTAAGTACAAAGAACAACTAATAACACTTACATTTTAAACATTAAAAAAAATCATTGATTTATGGGAGTTAATGAAATGGCCAAAAGCAAGCTCAATACCAATTTTAGAAATGCAAGCAACCATGTCCCCGTCATCTTTGCACTTCTTCAACCTATCACAAGTCTCATTGGTGTCAGTTTGTGAAGCAGTTTTCCCCTCGTTTTTCTTCTTCTCTTCTCCATGACTCTTGCCATCATCCCTCTTGGTTACAGGAGGAGGTGAACTTGCAGGAGTTGTATTATTGGGCTCCTTTTGATTATCTTTCTCGTTCTCCTTTTTGGCTAAAGGAGGAGGAGCTGGGGAAATAGCACCGGAACCCTTTGGACCCACTTTCTGTGTAGTATTGGTGGAAGAAGGATCCGCTTTTTTATCTTTTGTTTCACCAACAGGCTTTGGATCCGATTTCTTGTCACCGGGACCAGGAGTTGGCAACGGAGAATCCTAAAGATGAGAACTTAATTCAACCATCGTCACCTTTACGAAGAAAATGGAAGCAATTCAAGGCGAGAAAGCATAAAACAATGAGGAAAGGAGAGAAAATTACAGTTTTATTGTCTTTTGGATCCCCAGCAACCAGCTTTCTCAGCTCCCAAACAAAGGAAGCATCAGAACCATCAAACACAATCAGAGACAACAACAGCAATACCAGCGACGCATTTCTGGCCATTGTGATCGAGCTGCAACCCCCTCAATTGGACGCCTTTGATCGAAAAGTTTACTAGAACATCTATTCTCTGTTGACCGTGGAAAGCAAAAATCCCGAGAAAACACTCAGGGTGTCTATCCGAAGAGAAGTTTCAAGAAACCCACTTTCCGGGAAGATCACAGGGCAGCATGGAAGGGGGCGAAATCGATGCGGCGAGTTCAAAACTGTGAAAGAAACAAAATGAAAAATCCAAGCTTGCAGCTGAGGCGGTGGCAGAAAACTCGGTAGCAGAGACGGGACCGAATCAGAAAGAGAAAGAACGAGAAGCAATGAGTGATAGGGTTTTCTTGGATTTGGATTCAAAACAAGAACTTATGAATTGGGATTCATGAGATGGAAAAAATGGGAAGACTTGACGCCAAGTCTGCTTCAAAACAGAGCCAGACTTTTCTCACTGGTTCAGCGGGAGAGAGAGAGACGAAGCGAAGAACGCGTGAATGGTCTCTATGGGCCGGGCCAATGTTGGAAACTGGCCTCATGTTTGGATTTGAGCTTGGCTGACAAAAATGTCCATCCATGGGCCTGTGTCCATTGTATGATTTGGCCTTTTAAGGAAAAAATTGGATAATATAGAAACAAAATGTGATTCTTTGTAAATAAATGTGGGGATTCATTTTCTTCCTCCATGCAAGTTTTCTTCCTCTCAAGACTCCACCAAGAGAGGTATCCACACTTTTCCCTTTTTTCGTTTATTATTTTATCCTTCTTTACATTCATCAGTCTTCTTCTTTTCTGTAATTTGTTTATTGTTGTTCTTTGTTTATACTTTGTCCTTTACGAAAGGGAATAAATTTGGTAGATAAATCACTCTGTCTTTTTCTATGGGGGTGATGGGATATTTTAAGGGAAGGCTACAACTCTATTTTGTTTTTAATGCTTACTTTGATTAAATCTCTCCCTTGTTTGGAGGTGGAATGTATTGTCTCTACTTAATGGTTGTTTGTTTTCAGTGGAGCTATATTCAGATTAAATATTTCCCTTTGTTCGAAGGTGATGTGTATTGCCTTCACTTGATCATTGTTTGTCCTGTGAGTTCTACTAGTGTCTCTCTCCATATCCAACTCCGCAAAAAAAATGTTATTATTGTCACTTAGAAAGGGAGAAAATCTATTATATCTATTATATTTATTTAATTGGACTGTTTTCTTGTTGTCACATGACAGCTTTTTGTTTTAATTCAGCTAAATTTTTTACTCTCAATTTTTCTTCTCCTGCCTTCATGGATGATTTCCTTTTCTTATATTTTTTTCCTTTTTCTTTTTTTTTTTCATTTCACTATTGTTGTTTCTCATTTATTTGTTATTTTTGTTTATTTAATATAAACATTAAGAATAAAAATATAATTTGTTGCGCTTGTAATTTTTATAGTAAAATCTGAAGTATGAAAAATAATGAAAAAAAAAAGCATAAGTAAAAAATAACCCACGGTTGCAAGTACTAGTAAACTTTAAAAAAATATCGGAATCAATCATTATAAATGTCCGTATAGTTATTATTTAATTGGAGTGCTTCCTGTTGTTACATGACAGCTTCTTGTTTTAATTCAGCTAAAATTTTTGCTCGCAATTTTTCTTCTCCTACCTTCATGGATGATTTTCTTTTTTTATATTTTTTTCCTTTTCCTTTTTTTTTCATTTCACTATTGTTATTTCTCATTTATTTATTATTTTTGTTTATTTAATGTAAACATTAAGAATAAAAATATGATTTGTCATATCTGTAATTTTTATAGTAAAATTCTGAAGTATGAAAAAATAATAAAAAATAAAAATGGATGTAAAAAAAAGCATAAGTAAAAAATAATCCGTAAAATTTACGGGTGCAAGTACTAGTAAACTTTAAATGGATATCGGAATCAATCATTATATATGTTCTGTGGTGTAGCTTTTTTGGCTCATAAGCTTCTTAAAGAGATTAGCATTCGAGGATGAAACAAGTTCTTTCAAGCAAGAAAGAATAAAGTGTTGTATATTATAGCTTCTGGATTGCAAATGTATTGACACCCGACATACCCCAGCAGCATTTTTGTCCTTGCAAGTTCAATTTTGTAATAAATGGACAAAAATTAAATAAGGTTGGTTTTTACCTATGTGCCTAATTAGTAAGTGAAGATGAATTAGAGAGATTACACAGGATGTCATCAATCAGCATGATAGATTATAGTTAATTGTGTTGTAATTACGAAAATTTTTATAATAATAATATTATAGTCACACTTAAAATTGTAAATAACAATTTAAAATTAGATAGAGAATCAAATATGAATAATATCTTCACTGAAAATGTTGATTTACAAACTTCGAGGTATGCTACCGGCATACATGTTAAAATGGAGTTTAATTTTTATTTGGAGTTAGTGCACTACTTTTTACATTAGAAAAAGTTAATTAAATTATTTTAATGATGTGTGACACATAATTGAATAATCATATAAATTTTTTTATATTATACACTAAAATCTTACATCACTTTTTAACAGTCTTGACCAAGGATTGAATTGTAAATAAAAATTTGTTACGTTAAAAGTGTAAATATTATTAAAAATAGATGAAAATTAGATCCATATTATAGTGGTAAGAGTGACATCGTTTTAAGTTTTTAGTAGCCATGCCTGCGAGCAATGATGCATCTGATAATTTGGTTAGGTAAGGACTCCTCGAGTATGGCACTGTGATCATCTACCTCAACGAATCTTAAAGGTAACAAAAGGAGGGAGAAAGAGATTAGCATAAAGAAAAAAATAAATGGAACCCTTTAAGCCTCCAATGCCACATTCCATTCCTGCGTATAACTATAAACATGTCAGATGGTGAAAACGATGTTGCAGCAACAAAAACAACTTCTTGAAGAGCAACATTAATAAGCTATTAATGGAGGAAATGGCAGTGAATGGAAAGAGGTTCGGAGACGAACGGAGCACCCTGTTGGACGAGTTTGAGAGGCTGTCCTTCGAGGCGCACGCGGCGGAGCTGAAGAGAGCCATGCTGGGGCGGAGCCTCTCGGAACCAGCGCTGCCACGGTCTCGGTCACGGCTCATCGGCGTGGCTCCGGTGCCTCTGGCGATGCAGGGGCGTCGTCGTGGTTCGGGATTCCACAGGGTCCTCAAGAAATTGCTCAGACCCATTCTTGGCAGGAACAGAGGAGGAGGAGGAAGAAAACATGTCCCAGATGCTGAGGATCCACTGTCTTTGGAGGCCTTCACAAGATCATAACGATTCTGAGAAATGCATGAGTTCTTAAAAAGAATCTCCTTTCATTCCTTCTTGTCTTTTTACTTATGAGCTTAGTGCTATCTTCCTATGCTCAAATAGTATCAAATAATTGTAATGAATGATGAAAGAAGCATTTTTTTTACCAAAATGATCAAATTTGTTTGGTATCTCCTTCGAATTAGGGTGAAGAATGAAGGGCTATTTTCTTTATAATTGACTCTGATTAAAAAAGGTGTGTTTCCTCCTTTGACAACTCAGGTTTGACAAACAACAGCCAGTGCCTTGATCAAATGCATTAGTTTAAGTTCTTGTGCCCTCTGATGAGCAATGCTTTGAAGATCACACTCAGTTAATGCGAACTAAGCTATAGTTATTATGATAAGAACCAACTATAGCCGTATAGCGAATTAAATGAAAGAAGTATGATTGCTCTAAATGATTGAATTTGTTTTACAGAATCCGTAAAGTTTAAATACAGAAAGTCACCTCAATGTCAGTTTATCACAGGCTAGATGAATTACATCAAACCAAGACAAATTTTTATCTATGTTGGTCAAAACATTACTATTGTATATGAACTCATCCAATTGGATGTGCTCGTATGAACAAAAACAGAAGTGGAACATGGATGTGGTCTGCCATGCACCCATTTGAAGAGCTCTAAATAGTCTAATTCCTTCTCAAATGTTGATGAGTGGAAAAATGATTCCCCAGCAAACCAAAGCGTAGTCTTAGCAACATTAAATCCATTTCTGGACTTCAAATAAATATTTGTAAATTTAAATAAAATGCTAATATTCTCTACATTATTTATTTTTTATTTTATATAAAAATTATCACAAAACTTTGTTTTGTATGTATTTATATTAACTTATTTTGTAATTAAAAATAACTTATAATCAAAACTTTACTAAGAAAATTTTTAAAAAAAGTAATTTTTTTCTAAAAATAATCTTTATTCAAACATGGACAAAGTAAATTAATTTTGGAACGAAGGAATTGGAAAAAAATCACAAAAAATGTAAGTTGTTTTCATTGCCTGAAAAGATTGTTAGGTACCAAAAATTTGAACAAGGTACGTGCATGTTTAGAAACTAATTATTTTTAGAAAAAAATTACTCTTTTAAAAAATTTCTTAACAAAATTTTGATTATAAAATATTTTAAATACAAAATAAAATAATTTAAATACACATAATATCTTCCATTCAAATTTTAATCTCTTGTCTTATTTTTCAATTCCCGATTTTATCATCCCAAATAAATATTGTCAACTTGGGAAAATAAACTCTCGATTAAGAAAAGAAATAATATTAATTAATATTAAGTTACTAGTATTTAATTAAAAATGTTTGAGACCAAAAAAAAGAGAGACAAATTGAGTTAATGTTAATTGGGCCGGTCCGGCCTGACTAAACATGGTCCGAGTGGGCCGGGCCTGCCGATGACAGCTCCGGTGCATGTGCCATGGGGAAATCCATCTTCTTAGACTCTCACACGAAGTAAACTACGCATCATGGAAAGAAAGAGACCTGGTTGAAGATGCAGGCAAGTGTTTGAGAAAACGAAGAAGAGCGATTCAATGTTGACCGGAGGACGCTCGAGGTGATGGTCCAGGCTTTGTGTGGGGGAAACGAGGTTGACGAGGCTTCGGCAAATTTGAATGATATGGTTATATTGAGCTACTCCCCAGAGACAATTACCTTTGACGCAGTGATTCAAGACCTTTGTGCTCAGGGAAGGGTGGAGGCAGTGCCAACTTTGCTCCTTTTGCATGCTAATGGAGGAATTTCCAATAGAATTTCCTATGTTGTATTGATCAAAGAAATCAATGCACAGGGGAGACTGTTTTGTGCTTCCAATTTGTTTGGTGCCGCAATGAAGCAAGGTGTTGTTCCCAACGGGGGACCACTGCTATGTAAATCCCAATTATTGAAGAATAAACTACTGTCCCAAAACATTAACTACTAAGCTCAAATTGTATCAGTAATTCGTTTCCTTCTCTTCTTCCTGACGAACACTGGAACAAAGGTTACGTTCCACTTTTCACCAAAAACAGAAAAAAGGGTAACACAAACGAATCAAACAAGTGAAACAACCGCCCCCAACCGAAAAAAGGCCATGAGTAACGTGCAACAGAGTAGGTAACTTGCAAATGGTATAACTTTGATGCGTTAAAATTTGGAACATGCTATACCACGCTGGCTTTTTGATGAGAACAAAATTTTATGCATCACAATCATGGCGAAGAACAATGCTGCGAGAGTTTCAGTTTCGCAAATGAATTACAACTCACTGTTACTAATGCACAAAATCAATCTACTAACTTAATACATGTATGCTGCATGTTATGAACTTTCAAACTCTCTTGGTCATTTTTTCTTGAAAAAGAACAAAAGAAATGACAATTCTCTAGACTTCAACTATAAAACTTGAGGTGAAATCTTATGCCCGACTCATGTATTGCCTAGTTCTTGTATCAACCAATATTTCATCACCTACATTTACAAAGAGCGGGACATTGACAACAGCGCCAGTGTCAAGAGTTGCTGGCTTTGATCCACCTGTCAATTAATTTTGTTTTCAGAGGGTCAGTAAGTTCCACAAGGCAAGGAAAGAAAAAAAGATGATGATACAGGAGAAAGGAGGAAATAAAAAAGTAAATACTTATAGGATATCACAGCTTTCATGCTCCGATTTTTTTTGTTTTCCCTGATGCCCAATTGTTAGATATGCATGAATGGAAATCTTAGTCATGGTCTCATCCCTTGTCAGATCTAGAAAGACCAATCACTTGAGCATTCTAGAAGTGCAACATGCTTACAAGGACAACTGACAAATACAATTAGTTCTTGCAAACAACTTGCCAGTGGCCACACTGGGTTCCTTTAAATATGTGAAATAAGGTGGAGTTAATCATATGACCTTACCCTGTATTTATTACTTCTAAGTAGCTTCCTATAGCCAAATTTGCCAGTTGAACAAATAATTTCATAAAGGATCAAACAAAATTGGTGTGTATCAAGAGACATATGAAATAAAAAGGGTGGGCAATAATAAATGATAAAACACAACCAAAACAGGGATGGTTTTCGGGTCTAATAGCTACAGGATATCTTTCTAGAAAATTGAATCAGAATCTGTACAACTTTTATAAGATCCTTCAACAAGGCACATAATGAGAATCATCTGTCTGCTAATTTGTTCAATTTAGTGTAATAGTGAACTTTCCTATCTCCACATATGGCTGGCATTTACAATGTTTGCAATAAGAATATGGTAAAATAGAAATTTGCAGTATAAACAAAATGGCATCACCTTGGGCTGTGTCACCCTTAAGTCCTGGATCCACATCAACTACAGTAAGCTTGACAGTGATAGGGAGATCAAGATCAATAACCTGTAAAAATATCACCAGGCATATTGCTAAACAAGATCAATAGCAGTAACAGCATATTTCCTATTCGTTTCTTAAAGCCACACTGCCAATTTATGCAAAAGCAAGGATCCCATTCTATACACAAAAACACTTGAAACCACAAGAACACTCCTTGGACCAACCAATGCCTGGAATAACCATTGAATCTATTCAACCACAGTGTAAGTAAAAACATCTTTTGGGGAAAAGAAAAACTCACAAACTGTGTATTGGATCAATATATGTAACCCCACAACATGTATTTACCATTGCAGACCATTCAAAATTTCAGAAATGTATGCAGTCCTTGTATAAAAATGATAATATCATAATACCATTAAAGCAAATACAACCATATAAGTTTAATGACATCTAAATAAAATAAAAATAACGGAGTCCGCAATACATTTTAGAGTAGTGTTATATATTAGCAACTATGCATCAAAAGTTTCCTCCTGTAGGACAAAATAAATTGCTATTAGTTATTTCATCCTTACTTATGTATGTATATAGTATGTTATTTCAAGTAATTTTCAAGAAGCTGAGGCCACTTCTTGTCCTAGAACATAGTTCTAGAGATTTATCCAGTTATATTGGTATAGAAAAATAAAACAAAGAGATAGTGAAAGATAGCAAAAAATTATGAGATGAAAAGGCTACTTTTCCATTCCATAACAGCAAATTGCAGTCCATTCCCTCTTTCAGCCACTTTGTTCTGTCTCCAACTTCTGATTCACCCAGACGAATCTCCTCGAATGTATTCTGATAAAATTAAAACACAGCAAGTTAAAATAGAGTCTATGACAAAACTCAGTACATTAATTGTCCGTATAACTAATTGTAGTACTAAAAGTAAAAGAATTCTTGGGAAAGAGAATATAAACCTAATTGTGATAACTCTCATTATAGGCAATGACCAGTGATTATAAAAATCTAGGTACCAAGAATTAGATTATATGGAATCCAGATTATACCAAGTCCATGAAGACAAATTGAGAACCATCTCTATATGTGAACTGCTTTGTTTCCTTGAATACATCTGCTTCTTCAATCTGTCAAGAGGAAAGAAAAAAGAGAAAAATGGAAAAGAAAAACCCAGAAAATGTAAGCCTCAATCAGAAATTAGAAGTAACAGATAGACAGAGGGACATGAGTATGACTCTTATAATACTTCACATGTGTATTATATGTCTCATACCATCATTGTTTGCCACTCAGATCATTTATTTACATGATACATCAATTGATTCACATAGCTTAGCAATTCTAAGGAAACCCCAGAAAAATGTAAAAATAAAGAATAAACATAGAGGATGCCAGTCTAAGAAATCCAGGGACATGGAAGTGACCCTCAACCATTCTTTTATGCATATGATGTAAGACAAACTGAAAACCCTTCGCACCAAATTGCGCTATATTTATATAGCAGTAGTGGATCTACTCATCAACAGACCTCAATGACTGAGCAAACTCCTCTATTACTAAAGCTTGCAATGTAAATGACTGAGTAAAAATATAAAATACAAGCTTAGCAATAGCATGCAACTAAAATTAAATCCAAATTTATAGCAACTAGCTTTCCAATTAGCCTTAGGTTGTGTTTGGATATAGTAATTTTAGCGGGTAAAGTAATTTTTTAAGGTATTTAAAATACCATATCATAAATTGATGTGTTTGGATGAGGAGTCAAAGAATTTGAAAAATACCACAGAAATTTAATCGGGTAATTTTTTTGTGAAAAGAAGGAATTTGAAATTACATCTAAACAGCAGGAATTTCAAAATTCCTCACACTCGACTCTTTCTGTTGCCGTCTTTAATGACGTTGAAGTGATCGATTCTTAGCAGACGATGAGTCTTTGTGTGGAGCTCTTCATCTGCCAAGGTTTAAAGCTGCTACTCCATTCTCAAACAGTCATAGCTCAATCTCTTCTAGACACCAGTACCACTGTACTACTACTACTACCAATTGAGAGAGAGAAAATAAAAAATCGAAAATGGGTATGAGGTTGTAGATCTGAATTTGGTCTTCTCCTTGAAATTATTTTTTCCTTCAGCCTTCTCCCTCCTCGCATCACAAGGAAAGAGGAGGTTGGTTGTCTGAAAAGTCTTTCCTCTATTAGTCCGCACGAACTAGCACTTGGAATGATACAAAGGTTGGGTTCAAATGGAGGTGAGTTTCCACCGACTGCGAATGCTCTGACTTGTGTGCTTAAGCTGGGGAGATGTAATGGTGCTACCTATTTGGCTAGAGACTTGTGTGCTTGATTTGATTTGACTGAATACACTCTCAAAAGGAATGAGACAAAGGTGTACCGGTGAAGATTTGGTGATAGATAAGAATATGTTTCAATTCTTGATTTCTTTTCCTAATGACTGTAAACAGAAATTCTAATTTCATAAATAATCATCCAAACAAGAAATGAAGGAAATTGAATTAATACAATTTAAATTCTTTGCATTTTAAATTCCTTAAAATTTTTAAATGCCTTATCCAAACATATCATCAGTCACTTTTTTTCAAAAGAAAGTAACCAACAAGCAGAAGCTTATCCCCTTAGCCCCACTCCCAAAAATCTAGTCAATTAGTGATCAAGTTGACTTAGAGGAAGAAATATTATAACATGCAAGTATAGTCATGTTGAAGGTTTGCTCTTCTTCTACTGAATCAGCCCAAGAAATGCAGCAATTAAAGCCCATGCAGTTTAGGATACATTACCGAACTTCCAGCTCTAAAGGTTTTCTCAACCGTATTCCCTGTGATGTAATTTTTTAGTTTGGTCCTCACAAATGCTGCCCCCTTTCCAGGCTTGACGTGAAGAAACTCTAAAACGGGGCAACATCAAGAAGTGTGAGAAGAACATCTCAAAACTTCATTTAAAATGACAACGATAACAATGTTAATGAGGCATAGAGGAAAAAAGAAAACCTAATACACGCCAAGGAGCACCATCGACTTCAAGGTTGGTGCCCACTTTGATGTCGTTGCTAGACAAGGCGTAAATCTCTGAAAGAAGAATAAACACGATGATGCAAGAAGCTGAATTATGCATAGATTACTGGTAATTTTTATTTTTAATTTTTCTGAACAAGGAACGAATAGAAAAGAGAGCTAGACATGCACTCACTGAGAAATCTACTTGTAGAAGGCTTTGGCAATGGAAGAAAAGAAGGCTTTGATGAGAGCGAGGGAGAAGGAAATGGAGATGACCCGCTGAAGATCGAAGAAAACGATGAGAGCTTCAGCTTCAAGGTAGCTGTTGCCGCCATTTGGAAGCGTCCGAAATCGAAATGCTTTTTTCTCAGTTCTCACTCTGAGCAGCCGAGTGTTTCTCCCTGAAATTTACGAGGTAATCAGTCCCTCACCTACATAGCTTGATAAGAGGAGAGCTTCGCGGATTTTGGGCCCGCCTGTTAAGTCTCATGTGCGTAAAGGTGTGTCAAATTGAGTCCACGGGCAGACCCATTTAGCCCGTTCATCTTGTGTGTCAGGCCCAATTATCTCAAAAAAAAAGTTTAAATAGACATTATTTACCTTAATTATTCCATTTAACAGTTGATATTCTGTTCAGAAAAATTCTTACCTTAGTCATTGTGTGTCATTGTTTACCTATTAATAAAGTACTTAAGTTAAGTAATGTCTATCCAAAAATTTTTCATTATCTTTATCTCATTCCTTTGCTTGACTGAGTCAAGTCAATCTGACAAAGAAATGGATCAAATGGGCTAGTCTGATTTTCTTGATGCAATTTGGCCCGACTCGTTTGACTCATTAAATGAGTTGTCACAGCTCAACTAAAGCCTAATTAATGTGTGTTTAGATTAGATTTTGTAATTTGATTTTAAATGAATTTGAGTTTAAAAACTTGATTTTCGTTAAAAATAAATTTGAGCGAAGTAATTTATGTTTGAAAAAAAATCACATTCAAATTAAATGTAAGAAATAATTGCTTCAGACAAAACAAACTTTCTAAACCAAAATCACGTTTGAAAAATTATACAAATATCCAAATAAACAAGATAAAAAGTAAGCAAAATTCTCTTGTAGCCTCCAAAAGTCTATTTGTGTAGAACAAATGTCCACCCAAACACACCATAAAGCACTTGGTTGGAATGAGTTGAGAGAGGCTCAGTTTGGTTTAATTGACATGCATTGAAAAATATTTAAATTTTTTTAAAATATTATAAAATTTTATGAAATATTTTTATTTTTTAAAAAATATTTTTGATAGACTATTTTAATTAATTATTCAGCCAACCAGACGCTCTTTTGTAGACTATTTTTAAAGAAAAAAATAGTATTAAATTTTTTAGTTGTATGTGAATTTGAGAAATTTTTTTCGTTATACAGAAATAAAAAAATTGATTAGTGTATAAAAAAAATAAATTTCTATACATAAAAAATATTGTTTATATTGTATAATATTATTCTAAGTTTCTAAGTCTTAAGCTCCACTAAAATATTATTTATAATTTTTTGCTAGAATCTGCCATGACGCTTGACAAAAATGAGGACATACCAAAGAACATTGCTTTTTAGTTTTTAAGAAAACATAAGTCTGCTTATAGCATATTATTCGAAGTGTGACTGTAATATGGTATTGGTATTGTCATAGGTTTAAATCTTTATTTTGTTAGTGTATTAAAAAAAGAAAGCAGCATGCATTTGACGCAAAGTCTGCTCCAAGCCTTCAGCAGGAGACTATTCCAGTTCGAGATTTCCTCATGCTCTACAAAAAGAGCAATAGTAGGAGTTGTACATTACCTTAACATAGTCTGTTGTTACCATCACATGCTTCACTGGTGTCATGGACATGGTCCAAGTGCAGACCGTGTACCGAAGGAGAAAGAAATAAGGCAAGAAAGTGCAGAACAAGGACTTGGACATGTTGCATTCCCAATTTTGTTCCAAAAATATATATATATATATATATATATATATAGGACAATTTGATTAGGAGAATTCCCCATGTATAATACAAATACATAACAGTGTGTTTAAAAAAGATTCTTTATCTTTCTCCCACAAGAAAGGAATCAACATAACATATATTGTTGCTGTGACTGATATAGGTGATTGGGGTGTTCTTATCCAGGTAAAATATGACAGCAGAGCTGGTTGAAGGAGCTGTTGTGGGGGCTGTATTTGGAGAATTACTGAAGGCTGTTTTGGACATGAAAGACAAGGCCATCAAGTTCAAACCCACCCTAGAATACCTCGAGAAAAATGAACTGGGTCAAAGAGATAGAGAGTAGAGACAATTGCTCCTGTGATCAAAGAGATAGAGCAACAGAACAATGAACTGGGTCGTCCAAAGGAAGAACTAGAAAGGCTGACGAGAAAAATGGAAGAGGGCACGAAGCCTGTTCACAAGTGCTCAAAAATCCTCAAGTGGAATTTCGTCGCCAGGTTCGTTACCAGGACCAACTTGGGGCCCTGGGTGACTCTCTCGTGAGGTTCTTCACCATTGATATGCAAGCTCATGACAGCAAGAGATCAGAAGGAGACCTCGCTGAAGGTCAGAAAAATACTTAGAACGGTTATGAAACTGCCCTTGAGCGATGGCACAGAAGAAACAACAGGTTCGTCTTCAGCTTCTGCTCCTGTGGATGTGTGTGACCCAAACATCAAGGAACATACGAGCAATTTTGGGGTGTCTGTAAACCAGCCAGCTGCCACTGCATTGTCCCCTGCACGTGCAGTGCAACCATTGACGCGTTCCATTTCTGTTGCAAAGCCAGAGAAGAAAGAGGAGTTTTACGGTTGGTCTGGTCGGATGAATTCATCTAAGCTTCCAGCTTATCCCGGTTCATTTCATGATTCAGTGCGTAGTCAGAGTCTGCGGATTGTTCCATCACCGAATAAAGGGTCCTTGAGAGTTTTGCTCCTGCATGGAAGATATGGGTTCATGTTACCAAAAATCTTCCAAAGATGAATTGGATGACCAGGGATGCTTATGTATCAATTTCAGTGTCAAACGTTGTAATTGCGAGGACTTTTGGCATCAGCAACAGTGAAAATCCTGTTTGGATGGAACATTTCAATGTTCCTGTTGCACAATATGCTGCTGAAGTGCACTTTTCTGTTAAATACAGTGACATCGTGGGTTCACGGCTCATTGGCATTGTGGCGATTCCTGTGGAAGAAATATACTCAGGAGCAAAAGCAGAAGGGACTATCCATTCAGCACATCCCAATGGAGAAACTGAGCATTCATCATCGAGGAGTTGGAGCAGTGCCTGCTACGTTGGGGTTCCTCGCACATATTTCCTTTGAGGAAAGGTGGAACTGTAACTGTATATCATGGAATTCAAATCTTATACATTTTCTGTACCTAATTATGCCTTTCTAATTAACTATTGATAATTTATGAAAATATTTTTTTTAAATTAACATTATTTTTTTAAAATTAAAATATTTTTTTATTGTATTGACAATACTTAACTGAAAAGACAAAGACAGAGTTAGAAACAAGACAAAGGAGCAAAGATTCCTTTTTTCTTTTTTTTTTTTCCGGTATTACAAAGGAGCAAAGATTCAAATCCCTATATCAAGATGCCCATGTTCCAGATGGCTGCCTCCCTATATTACAGGGTGGTCAGTGTGGCACGGAGTTTGTGCAGGTATACATTTAAATTACCTTGAACACTATTGTTTATGACCTCCTTTGTGACAACCAACGGGTGGTTTAGTGGATTTTCTATCATCTATGTCAGATCCCCAATCTGAATCACAAAACCTTCCGATGTCTAACTTAGCTGAACTTTTTAAATGAATCCCATAATTTACCTTACCTTACAAATATATCAAAATTCTTTTTACAGCTTTTCAGTGCTCCTCTGTTGGTGAATACATGAATTGGCTAACTTTATTCACACTGAAAGCTAGTTCAGGTCGTGTGATTTTAACATAGTGAAGACCCAAAAAAATGACCTCCTTTGTAATCAATTTCTTTTTCTAATTTTATAATTAAGAAATAAATCCTAAAAAATCATGAAATTGAAATATTTTTTGCTTTTCCCTTTTCTCTCCATATGTATATTCATGTGATGAGATCATTAAGAAAAAGGAAAAAAAAAATGCTTTGATGAGAAGGCCAGGTTGACGAAAAAAATCTATTTTCGACCAATAGCCTTCGAGTACAACAACGTGTGAAATGGGAAGTTCTTTTTCGATTCATGAGGTCGTTGAATTGAACACAACATTAGTATATGTTAAATAAAATCACCTCCCAATTATTATCATATTATTATAAATATATTAAATAAAATCATAATTGGTGTCGGATTTTTGCGGTGTCAACCGTCCCATTTTCACTTTCCACGCTTTTTCTATTTATGCCCTGTTACATTTTCGACACACCATTTTATGCTAACAAAATGTATTTTCTTTGAACTTACTATCCTTTTAACTAAAAAAAACTCTAGCTTTTTTTATGATTTTTTATTTTCTTAAACAATTAATCTAATTATCATTTTAATTAATGAATAAAAAATATTAAATATAATTTAAGTTTTTAAAATGTTAAATATTTATTTTTATTAAATATTAAAAAGAATTATTGAGAGAATTATTTAAGAAAATCTAATCTTACTCTATAAAAAACAGTTTTCTTGTCCTTGATTTTTAACTTGAATTTGACGTTTACTCAAAAGAAATAGAAATGAAAAATAATAAGATAAAAAAGAAATAATAAAAGGAAAAATAATAAAATAATTTTTGTTTTTTTAAAAAAGAGGGGGTAAGTGGGAGAGTTGGCCGAGTCTTGAAGTATAATCATCGTGCATGCATTTTGTGCCTCTTTCACCTTTTCTTATGCTGCATGCATACGCCTCTTCTCCCTCTTTCTCTCTCTGCTCCCTCATCGGTTCCCCTAGCCGGTCGCCGTCGAGTGACGCCACCTTCTGATCGGGCTGCTTCTCCGATCAGATTCCTTCAAATTTCCGATTTCAAACTCTCCTACTTCAAATCCTGAATGTGAGGCGAAGAGGGAAGCACATGCGGCGGCGGTGCCTTTTGCCAGATATTACCGGTGAATGAACTGCTTCTTGCGCAGTTCAACTGATATATAGCAGCTCAAGCTTCAGGTTGGTGCTTTATTCTTCGGATTAATTTTGGCATGTTGCTGGATTTTTTGTTTGTGCTCGACTCGATGAGTTGGTGAGGTTTCTGAAATTGAGGTGATTGTTAGGGTTTTGATTTATTTATTTATTTTTCTTTTGATTTTGACTGTATGCGGTAGAACTTGCAGAATTGAGTTTGAAAATGGGGTCTCGGAGTTGCATGAATGTGGCATGCGCCACCTTCACGTCGATTCGATGGCTCAAAGGTTGGGCCCTGCGATCCGGCGAATTCGCCGATCTCTGTGATAAGTGCGGGTAATTATACTATGGTTTTCAAATTAATATGCGTTTATTAATATGAGATCGTACGGTCGGTACAGTGGCTTAGGAGAAATATGAGATGTATGGCTTTCTTATTCTCTTCTTTTTTTTTTGGTTATTTTTTAATTTTAATTTACTTTGGAGTTATTATTTTCATTCTTGTTTTTTTTTTAGGAAATTTCATTTTTTCTGAATTGGATTTATTTAGTGTGATGTGATACACATATGCCAACTTGTTTTTCTCCCAATTTTCTTTATGAAGTTGGTGTCATGGTGTGGTGGTTTTTTCTTTTCTTTTTTTAATTTTTACGGTATGGGTATCTTAGGGCAGCTTTTGTGTCAACTGACGGTGTGGTGAGGTTACACGAGATATTGTTAGATACTTCATGAGTAACAAGTAGAATTTTACTCACACCAATCAATTCATTAAATCTCAACAGCTACTAGATGACTTTGAATTGCTGCTTTAAATGTTTCAAGAAAAAAGAATATTCAAGTTAAGTCAATCATAGGTAAATAAATTTATTTCAGCTTGAACCTATTGAGTTGCAATGTATTGATTGGTTTAAGAACAATCCTACGTGGTACTCTTAAGAGTATGTAATAATTTCTTGTTATAGACTATGTTTTTGGCAAACATTCATATTTTACCATATTCATTTTCAAATTTTGAATAAGTGACCAAAAAAATATTATTGGTAATGAATATGAAGTAACATAAGGTTTCCCAAATTGGAAAATAAATAAACAAAAAAGAAAGAAAGGGAAACTAGATAATTAATTATTTTTTAGTTACAAAGGAGGTTTATGACCCGGTGTGTGGAGGGGAATGGTAAGCTAAAATGGAGGCAAAGCGGCGTTGGTGGAATTTGAACTTGGGATCAAAAAGTCCTCAAAGGGTCTTGGTGCCACTTGAGCTAAGGCTCTTAGAAAAACTAGATTAATAATTATATAACCAATTGGTATGATTATGAAGCTTGTCTCAAATTCAGAGGAATAGATTATTAGGCATGGAAACTGACACGGAAACAACAAAAGAACAAAAATTTTGTGTGCCCACATCACCCAATGACAAATTATGCTCAAATTCTTACTTTGATTTTTTGTCTACTCAAGTTCTGCTTTTGAGCAATCAACATTTTGTGACGTGTTTCACTCAAACGATTCTGGTTGGAGAAAGTGCGCTTTATGTGGCAAGGTAGAGCATATTTAAGCTGGCAACATAACTTTCTATACCCCAGTTTCTGTATTCCCATGTCCACGTGCTACAGCATGCTTAATGATCCTATATGTTCTATTACCTGCAGCGTCTCCATTGTGGATGCATTGCTTCTCAGTATTTGCTTGAGTTGCAAGATACTGGTGGTGTAAGCTGTACAAAATGCGCAGGAAATTCAGGACTTCAACCTGTAAGATAAATTTACCATTTCACTTATTTAACTAATTGTATGTGGTCACCACTAAGGAAACAGATGGAATATGGTTACCTTAATATTATTAATCCTCACAACTTCCTCAAATAGATTTGAGTATATGATGTTAGATTGCAGGTCTTAATTTCCAGGTTAATTTTGACTGTATCTTGTCTTATCATAAGGTTGATAAGTTAATTATTGATTAGTATTTAGAGGGTAAATGAGTGCTTTATGATCAAGGTAATGATAAAAAACTTTGTCATATGAGTTCTGCAATTCAAATCTGTTCTGCCATATCTATTTCTTGCATATAAGGTTATTTTGTGCTTATGCTTTAATTTTCAAGTCTAACTATATGTTCCAGGAAATGACAATAATAGTTTCACAGGCTTCAAGTATTGAAAAACCTGATGGATCTGGAACATCGAAGATAAGAAATTTCAGTGAACTGCAATGCACATCTCTGGCTAACCAATTAAAAGTGAGGGACATGCAAGTTGGGGATTATGCAGAGAATGATGGGCTGAGGTACTGGCTTAAACCTCGTAATGTTGATACAAATGGTTCTTCTATGGAAATAAAACAGGAAGAAGTTTTGCCTTCTATTGGAGAACATGGAAGCACTTTGATATCACAGTTTCACCAGGAGTCTGATGGATCATCTAAGGCTGCCAAAGCAGACAACTGTAAGGCAGGCATGGAAGTGAGAGATACATATGAATCATTGGCACAGACAAATTTGAGTATGACCCTTGGTGCTCCTTTAGGAAATTCAAATCCCTTTAGTAAAAGATCACCTCCAAATCTGCCAGCGCCCAGGTCTCGCCATCTTTTACCCAAGCCTCCTAGGTCAACACTTGCTGCTGGCTCAGAGGCAAATGCGTGCATGGTGTCCCAGATTCGTGTTGCAAGGCCGCCTGCTGAAGGACGGGGAAGGAATCAAGTACTTCCCCGTTATTGGCCTAGGATTACAGATCAAGAGTTACAACAAATATCTGGAGAGTATCCTTCATTTTTCTGAACTGTTTATTATTGTTAGGATATTTTATGCAGAATGATACAGTTGTTATTGTTTTGATGATTATTCTTTACCTTGGAAATAGATTTCCTTAACCATGATCCATGATATGTTAAGTTCAAATACCACTGTCGTGCCACTGTTTGAAAAGATGCTTAGTGCAAGTGATGCTGGTTGAATTGGTCGCTTGGTTCTTCCAAAAGCATGTGCTGAAGTAAGTTTTGGTAACTTAGCAGTTACATTTACATATATTGTTGTCATTTATTTTAACCAGTAATTCCATTACATCTTACCTTGTAGAGTTAAAGTTATTTTTCTTGACGAGTCTCATTGTAATTTGTTAGAACTGAAGAGGTAGGCATTATGCAGGCATATTTTCCTCCTATCTCTCAACCGGAGGCCCTTCCTTTGCAAATCCAAGATGTGAAAGGAAAAGAATGGGTGTTTCAATTTAGATTTTGGCCAAATAATAACAGCAGGATGTATGTTTTAGAAGGTGTAACCCCTTGCATTCAGTCTATGCAATTGCAAGCTGGAGATACTGGTATATTTTACCGACCATTACTTAGTTTCTTTAGTTACCTGTTCTAAGAATTGGTACACCATATGGAGTAAATTTTTATTCTCTTTGTTAATTTTCACACTTAGTAACATTGGCTAAATTTGGAGATTATTATATTTCTTCTACGTTTGTATTTTACAAATATTCATCATTGTCTCTACAATTTTTTTGCTCAAGATGTTAACTAATCATACCTAGCAGACATGCTGCTTTAAGATAGTGGCTGTTAATAATTTTCCTATAGTCTCATGAACTTTTTTTTTTTAATCTTCTGAATACGTCTATGAAGTTTGTATAATTTTTACTACCCATTTTTTTTATAGTTCTTTTGACGAAGTATCAACTGAATGTTGCAAATGATTCTGCGCTATATTGCTGATTGGTTTCTCTTCAGTGAAAAGCGATTGATTTCTGTACCATTTCTAATTGTCATTACAACATGTGGTTCTTTCTTCTTCTTCTTTTTTTTTATAAAAAAAAATTCAGTTTCATCCAGGGTTCAAAGTATGGATATAAAAAAAATGTTTAATATTTTTCTTAAAAAAAATGTTGCAGTAACATTTAGCCGTATGGACCCTGAGGGGAAACTTATAATGGGGTTTCGGAAGGCAACAAATTCTGCTGTAGTACAGGTAACAGCCACTCTTAGATTCATATAGCAAACTCAAACTGTGTGAATTGATATTCAATCACCTATTAAACGGGAAAATCATCCGTGTAATATGTCCAATGGCTCTCATTCAAGTGAAACTTCCTATTCTGGTGTTTATGAGAATTTACCTGTATTAAATGGTTACTCTGGTCCTCTTCAGTCACTAAAGGGAAGTTCAGAAACCCACCTAAGTGCACTGTCTAAAAAATGTAATTCTGCTGGTGGTGACATGAGTTGGCATACTATTGCCATTTCTGAAGGCAGGAAAAGAGAGGGCTTGCTTCTGCCACCAGTGCTGGTTCCTGAGAAAAAGAGAACTCTGAATATTGGGTCAAAAAGTAAGAGGCTGCATATTGATAGCCAGGATGCACTGGAGCTGAAACTTACTTGGGAAGAGGCTCAGGATTTACTCTGTCCACCCCCAACAGTTAAGCCTAGCATTGTCATGATTGAGGATCACGTATTTGAAGAATATGAAGTGAGTAAACTATTTATGAGAAGCTGTATTTTTTATAATTTCTATGAAATTCACTTTCTACTGTGAATTCTTCTTTCTAGTTTCTTTTTATGGGTTCTCATCTATGCAAATATGTATGGGAGAGGTTAAGTTGATGTCAATCAGACACCAACTTTGCCTCAAAGTGACAGCAGTCTTTGGGTAGATGTAGTGAGTTCATGCATTTTTTTGCTCTCCGAACTTCTTCCTAAAAGGTGAGTCGAAAAAAGAAAATATGACATCGAAATAGTAGAAACTTTTCAGATGAGTAGTTCAGTAGTAAGTTGTTTATTCATATCAATGCTTTAGCCTCCAAGTTGAAGTTAAATTTCTTTCCATTATTTTCTATCAACTATTGAATAAGTAATTGACCTCCCTTGAGGTTTGCATCATGCAAACATCCCTCTACTTTCATATTATATAAAGACCTGTTGTTGATTTTTGGGGAATTTGTAAAAAAAGTTAGGTGAGGGATAGGGGAGGTCTGTGTAATTTTTGAAACAAAAGGGGATGTAGGGACACTAACAAGTATTAGGGTTATAGATTTTAGTGTCTTAGCTCATCTTCTGCTTTGCACATGGTAGTGTTTATATTTATGTGGATTGCATGTAAGCCCAAAGTATATGAAATTGGTCTCTGGATAATAATACATAAACTTTTGGAAGGGAAGTCCCCACTTAAAGACTAAAATAAGATTAAATTTTATTATACAGTCTGCTGAGGATGTCATGGAGGAGTTGACTTGTAATTACTATACTTGAATTCATGCAGGAACCTCCTATCTTTGGGAAGAGGAGTATATCTGTAATGCGCTCATCTGGGTAAGATAAACGTGTGTTAGTGTTTCTGCTAGTTAGTGCAAGTGTCAGGTTTTTCCTCTCTTACCATCCCTCTTATTTTCTTTTATATTTTCTATTAAATTTCATACGTTTTTCCAACTGGTGCTAATAAAGCAGCTTATAATTTTTTTCTTACAACTTTGATTGAATATTTCAATTTGAAATATGATTGAACCTCAGGATACATGAGCAATGGACACAGTGTGATAGTTGCTCAAAATGGTGGAAGTTGCCAGTTGATGTACTTCTTCCCCCTAAGTGGACATGTGTAGATAATTTATGGGATCAGAGCAGGTGAGCAGAAAACTTTGTAGTGCAATGCAGTAGTTAACAAATCATGTTCTTAGTAAGACCTGTATGCTTCTGCAATGCTGTCTGTCAACAGGTGTTCATGTGCTACTCCCAATGAATTGACACCGAGGGAACTGGATAATCTTCTGAAACTAAATAAGGGTATGTCTCCATTTCTTGAGTTCCTTTAAATACACATGATGTTTTATAGTCACTGCTGATCAAGACATACTGGTAGGAATTAGTTTCATGTGCTAAAGTTGCATTATTAATGCACCTGAAAAAGCTGTTGCTCTTGTAAAATACAAGTGCAAGTGATTGGTTGATTAAAACAAAAGGCCAACTACCTCCCCCTGTATGAATTTATGATGTTTGCTGATTATGACTAGGTATTTAATTGTATTATCTATCATGCAATTTGTAAATTAGGTTTTGATTGGAATTTTCAGAATTTAGGTTTGCTTAGGGATAGTGATTGATTAGGGTATCTAAGATATAGGGGAATTTAATATTCATATAATTCGTATGTCAATTGATGTAATTTAAAATATGCACATGATGGTAAAATTATGCAAATATTAAATTCATTGGCATCTTACATTTGCATGTAGATGATGTTGGCATATGAAACACAGGCATCCGAAATATTAGGGTATTTTGCATAATGATGTAAAAATGCTGTGATAATACCTCCTTTTTGTTAACATGCTTAATTGGAGCAGATCTTCAGCCGCCACTTGAAAGTACTTATCTTCTCTGCCAGTCTAAGATGACAAAAATTTGCAGGACAGTAATGTTTTATTCTATGTAGTTGCTGTCATACATAAGTCTTGCTACTTTGGCTTTGTGCCTACCCTTTAGTCAAATTATCTATGTTCTGAAGAAACTGACAAATCTGTAATCCCAAATTATGCTTCATGATCAAGGATGGTGATTTTGTGACTATCATAAATGCACGGTGGTGTGTTTTTCCTGTCAACAAATTCTAGATAAGTGATGCTTCATACATTATTTTGGTATAGAATTCAAGAAACAAAGAATGGCAGCAAGCCATGAGCCGACCCTGGAGCATGAATCTTCTGGACTGGATGCTTTGGCAAATGCTGCAATACTTGGGGATGATGCAGGTGACTCTGGCAGGACACCAGTTGCTACCACTACAAAACACCCTCGGCATAGACCTGGGTGTTCCTGCATTGTCTGTATCCAGCCACCAAGTGGGAAGGGCAAACACAAACCTACATGCACCTCCAACGTGTGCATGACAGTTAAACGTCGGTTTAAAACCCTGATGATGTGAAAGAAGCAGCGTCAATCTGAACGTGAAGCAGAGATTGCTCAGAGAAAACAGCAATTGGGGGGAGTAAGGGATGAATCAGAAGTAGACAGCACCTCTCGACTTTTAACTTCAGTTGATGGTTAGGACAATGAAGCAAGGGTGCCAAACGAATTGGATTCAAGTAGTCAAGCCCATGTAGCTGAAGCTGCCAAGGGACAATTAGACTTGAATTGCCAGCCTGATCGAGAAGACATGCAAGCTGGGTCAAACGGCGTGAGCATGATGAGTCTTCTTCAAGAAGCAAATCTCCCTTTGCAGACTTACCTGAAGCAAAATGGTCTTACTAGCTTGATATCGGAGCAGCAACCAAATTCAGCTTCAAATGTGCAGGCACAGACACCTAACGAGAGTGAGGGAAGAAATAATGGGGATTGCTGTACTGCTTCTGCTATTCAGGAGCAGGAAAGCAGTCCTGAAGAGAACAGTGGGCAAGATAAAAGCCAAAATAATCCACCCTCATGAGGTCCTTACCATCTTCATTTTCTTGTTCCCTTATTGCTCCAAAATCATTTTGCAAGTTGTCTTCTTGCATAAGATATAACATTATAGGAGGTTTCATTTGGTTGTCTATATTGTTTTTACATTGTCTCAGATTTGTGTCTTATGGATGTGAATTTGTATCTAATGGATGTGAATTTTTTTTCCTGAAGTCAATAAGCTATATAATATATGCTGAAGTTTGTTTGTTTCTTTTTTCTTTTGGTTTTTCTTTTGTTGGTAATGGAAGTTTGTGTTTTAGGTCTCAAACTACAAAGACTGTCAAACGGGCTAGCTTCGCCCATTTGGGCCGGCTTGACAAAGCAATGGAATGTTAAAAAGCTGGCCTGGTGGGTAAATGTGCTGGTCAGCTTAGCCGAAATACATGAGAAACATTGGGCTTGTTCCAGCCCAATAAAAGGATAGTATATGTCAATATTTGGAGGAAAGCTTCTGCAAATTTTGCCAACTTCACAGTATGCCTGTTTGTTTGTTTGTTTGTTTGTTTTTTGTTTTACTTGGTTGGTATAATAATACAACTGTTCATAGCAATTCCCTTCATTGGTTGGTGCCGTAAGTTTGAATGGCCATTATTTGTCGTCTTTTATAATGTCATTATGGGGGAGAGGGTGGGGTTCGGTTTCTTAATAAATGACTAGTCATATCAAATGCAAAATACTTGTACTGGCTAACGTACATATGGTAGGTGCGATGTATAATAATAGTTAATTGTCACATTAGTTTTTTGAATTGTTTACGTGCGTATCCCATACATTTGTCTTTGCTGCAAGGTGTTCCCAAAATCAGGACTGGATCAGCTTTCATTATTCCTTTTCTCTTTGAACTTTAAAGAAAGATTGAGCTAGCATATGCTTGATTCAGCTCCGTTCCTTCACTAACGGAATTTCTATAATCATTTTTAAGAAATAAATTTACCTCAAGAAACTAAAGATTCCGTCTTTGTCAATCTGGTTTGTTCGTTTATTATCATTTAGTTTTTGTTATATAGAAGGTGCTAAGCACCTGGTAAGAAAGGGTAATATAGGTGACTTTGTAAAAGATCGAATCTCCGACATTTTGCTTAGTCAGTTACAAACTTGTTGGCCTCTAATTGAGGTGATGTCTTTCCATAAAAAATGAGGAACAGCAAATATTAACTTTTTAAGATCTATTTGTTCTTTTGGCAAACATTTGCATATTAACATTTTTTTAATCCAGGGAGCAAATACTTACATAATAATAAATGAAGTACAATATTATTAAATCATGTTATATTTGCATTATTCTTTTTCTAATTTATCCTTAATTATTATTCTTTTATGTATTACTTAATAAATATTTTTAATATTTTCAAACATAATATTTATTTAACTACTTTAATTTAAATAAAAAATATAAAAACAGCTCATTTTTTTTATGTTAACAAATTTATTTTATTAAAAACGTTTAAAATTTATGACACATTATTATACTAGTCCATTTACATAATTTTTAGAAACAATTTCTATCTTTTACAAATTATTATTCCATTTCATGACCAAATTTTAATAACACATTATATATTAAGCCTCATGAAAATTTCCAAGCCACTTTCTCTTGTCCCACACATTTCTTCTTTGGAGTGGAGAAAGGAGCAAAATGTTAAAAGACCATATAAATTTTCATATAAATGGGGTAACTAATTGAACCCAGTCAGACCAACCTTTGCACTATGTACAAAAGGACATCCTCTCGGCATCACACTGAGGGATGAAAAGGTGAAAGAACCACATCTTTATCTCCTATAAATTTGTGTTGAATCACACCAAAAAATAATAAATAAAAAATGAACATTATAGACAATCAAAATCCTTCAACACTAGCTCTCCTAGAGGTTGAGGATGATGACTTCCGGCTTTCCTGCCGATCAAGCTCCTCCAAGGAGAGAGTGGAGGAACAAGCACGGGGAGGAAGCAGGATGGGGACACCAGACCATCTTGGAGGTGAAACAGACAGCGGGGCTCCAGATGGCGGTGATGGAGAGAAACTCAACCTAGGTGCAGGGCAGATGATACCATTAAGACTTGGTGATCTTGACATATGTTTTCCAGAGATTGCTGCTGGCTCTTGCAGCGGAAACCGACATGAGTACTTCATATCCTGTATCATTTTGAGATGCTTAATAACAGTTCTCATGGTGGGTCTTTCTGATGGCTCCTTTTGAAGGCATCTTTGTGCAATGTCAGCTATTGTTCTTGCTGCTTTAGAAGGAAAGCGGCCTTTGAGTTGAGGATCCATAATCAATGACAGTCGACAGTCATCAGCTAGGAAAGGCCGGCTCCACTTGACTAAATTCCTCTCTTCCTTGGGGTGACGGCTATCGAGATTCTTTCTTCCAGTAAGTAGCTCTAGAAGGAAAATTCCAAAACTCCATACGTTGCTCTTTGGAGTAAGCATTCCTTTTTCCAGTGTCTCCACTGATAGGTTTCCGACAGCCTGTTCAATAATAAATTCATGAACATAATGAATGGGAATAAATCTTATGGAATAAGTATTCATGACAAAGATGAAGATAAGAAGGTGGAAAATATCAGCTGAATATATTAGACACTTAACAGACAAAACACTTTTTAAGTCAAAGAACTTACAGATGAACTGCTTGAAATCTCTTCCTCAGGAATCTGGCCAACACAACCATATCCCGAAAGCTTTGCACTGAAATCTTTGTCAATCTGTATGTTGGCTGTTGAAAATTCATTATACATTGCCTGCAGTGATAAAGGGGTATATCAGCAAATATAGAAATGTACCACTAAATTGAAATCTAATGTACTAAAGGAAGGTCAGTGGAAACAAAAGTATCTACTCATGACTCATCCTAGCATTGTTCAATCCGTATAATAAAAGCAAAATAACTCAGTCAGGTCCTACAGCACTCACATGCAAATAGAAAAGGCAGACATGACCACATGAGGCTGCTTTAATTCAGTATATTCAATATAATTTTATACCAAATTAAGCCAAAAATAGAAAGTTCATTACCTGGAAAGGCCCCTCTTCATGCAAGAAAGTAAGACCTTGTGCAGCGCATATAGCAATTTTCATTCTTGTATTCCAATCAATTGGCGGGCCATCAGATCTCCCGTACAACAGGCGGTCCAAGCTTCCATGGTATAGCCTCTCATAAACCAACATTCTCTGTTCTGAACCATCACGTGCATGAAATCCTAGCAATTTACAGAGGTTTGGGTGTTGCAAAGATGCGAGAGTATTAACCTCATTTATGAATTCCTTCAAGCCCTGAAAGAAGACAGATACATTTAGCTTTAGACCACTTTAGAAAGTACTAGGCTGCTTTAGATTTTTTTTTTTCCCTCTTGATGGGGGAAAATCATTAAACTCACAACATAAGGCTAACAATGATAGATAATTATGTTTGAATCAGCATGTATGCAATAAATAACAGTTTTTCAGCATTTAAACTAACAAGGGTTTGACAACATATTCAAATATGCACAGAAAATTGACAGAGTAAGGAGGACAGCGAGAAAAACATCGCTAGATACTGCTCAATAACAAGTTGCATGGCACCAATTGGCAAACTTAAACACTTTGAAGATGAAAGTAATGCAGTATGGAGAAAAGTACCTGAGTTGCTGGGTGAAGGCACGTGACAGTGGCTTCAAACTTCTTTGAACTTGAAGCATCATCACCAAAGGAGGCTTTATATATGGTGGAAGAAAGATTTTCTGACATGCATCGATCTGAAGAGAAATTGTGGCAAGCAGCAGCAATTTCCTCATACATAAAGTTTCGAAGTGACCCAGTAGGTGGAAGTGGCAAAGGTCCAGAAGCATATAGAGGACCACTAGATGTCCCTGACTTAAAGCTGCCAATAGCCTTCAATGTACCACCACCCTGAGGAGATGGAAGAGGTAAAGGTTGTGGACTAGATGAATGCTGCTCCTTCATTGATCCACCTCGGTGTTTTGACTCTTCTTGTTCCTCATACTCAACTGAGTCCAAAGCATCTTGTTCTGCTGCATCAAGAGTAGATGGAGCCGATAATGCTCGAGTTCTACTGTTGGTGACTTTATTAATGGGTTGAATGGGTTTTACTCTGGTCCTAAAACTAGGAGGTGCGGACTGGAGTGAGCGAGTATGAGTTTGAGGTTCAGGCAGTACTGTCGGTACATTATCATTATGGCTGATACGTTTCACATACACGATTTGATCAGACTTCTTCTTGCTCTTCAATACAGTGAAGCACCCCATTCTTTGTACAGAACTTGGCCGTTGTATAGAACTGTTTATTTCTGCAAAAACAAAAAACTATAAGGCACCTAAATAAATTATGGCTTAAACAAACTCAGTGCAGTACAGCATGCCATAGTTTGGCAATCAGTTTTGATTATATAGGGTGGGCACTTGGTAGAGTCATGTTTGAAAGGAAAAAAGGAAAAGCAAGGGAAAATGGTGAAGCATTTCTTTGCTCTCTGATGTTTTACTCCTAAAAGTTATGGCTAACTATGAAGATTGATGCATCAATGCATCATCGGTTAATTTTTCTGAATTCTTACATTCTCAAGTGAGCACAACTTAAAACAATAAAACATGGTTTCAAAACGCATACAATCTCCCCTTTCTTGTCATTTTCGTTTCCATTTCTCTTTTCATTCATCTCACCTCTCATTCATAG
This sequence comes from Castanospermum australe, assembly GCA_019955255.1. NCBI lineage: Eukaryota > Viridiplantae > Streptophyta > Magnoliopsida > Fabales > Fabaceae > Castanospermum > Castanospermum australe. Next base: position 539,801 of record NSJW01000757.1, read on the forward strand.
CTCCCAACTATTCTTAAGACTTCATGACATACACCAGTCACCGTCAATTGAATGTAAAACCATTAGAATTAATAAGAATTGATCAACTGATCGCCTAATAAACCTCCTTTCCACACTTGTGCCCATCGCATTCCCAGAAAACAGAATAACAAATTACTTGATTTTTCCCATCTCACTCGCCAATTTCTACAACAAATATAACAAAAGCAAGTGTGCAAAATGCTTCCTGCTAATGAACCGAACTACCCAATTGCTATGGAGTTACTAGCACCGTATATACAATTCGTCTCTGAAAGTAACACAACGCTCATGAATCGTCATCCATTCAGCTACATGAAAAGCAATTTAGATCCATAATAACAAAGAAATTTTACAAAAAAGAAAAAGAAAAAAGAAAAAAGAAAAAACCCATTCATTCGATTTAGTTTCACGATATTAAGGGAAAACCCAAATGAATTTGTCATGCCGGAAAAGGGAAAACTTTACGCACCACCAGGAATTACCCAAATAAACGAAAAAGCCAAATCGAGAAGCAAATGAACAACGAACTGGCGAGTAAATCAGACTGGCCAAACAACCCAAAGATTAAGGGGAAACCAGCAGAAAAACGAAATTCCCAAGCAAATTTGCAGCGCAAAACGTTCAAATTACAAGAATCAAAAGCAAAGGAAGAAAATTCAATAAACCTGTGAGATGGCAGCTCATGCAACCCAAACTGAAGCGATTCCGGGCGGCGAAATGGGGAAAGACTGAAACTTTTTTCTGTGGTTTTGAATCGACGACGAAAAACCCCTTATCAAGTCAAAGAAAGCAGATGAGAAAGGCTGCGAAGTGAAGATTTTTGAGCGAGAGAAGGAGACAAGTGGAGAAAAGATTACAGGAATATTTAGAATTGTAGAGAGAGAGAAAGAAAGTCTGAGAGAGAGTAATGGAGCCCAATGAGCAGTGGTCAAACCTAGCCAAAACCCAAATTTAATTTAGTGATTAAAATAATGTTATGATTAGCAAAAACACAAACACATGAGGGGCTTCCCCTTCTCATTTTCCCAGTTTGCCCTTTTTTTTCTTTTAATCTGGCTGCCATTTTTGGTTTTTTGTCAGCAAATTTTCTTTAAATGCCCTTTAATTGACATTACTTCGCTTGTCAAGACCTTTCTAACAAACCACAAAATAGAAACAAAATAAAAGTGTTTTAAGTAATAACTAATTTATTTCATATATTTTAATTTAATTAATATGAAAATTAATTTGAAAATTTTGTTATGATATATAAAAAAAGAATAAAAAGAAGTTTTTAATTCTTTAAATCAATAATGTAACAGATAAAGTTCTTTTTTAAATTATAATTTTATAATTTAAATTTTGTTCTAACATATTTTGATTGGTTTTTAAAACTTCAAAATTATAATTTTGATAAAATAATAAAAAATATAATTTTTATCTAAATTATGATTTAAAAACTTTAAAAAGTTAAAACATATTATACATATTTGTTTTAAATTGTTCCGAACGCAAATAGGCATTAGTACATATTTTCAAGCATTTTTATTTGAAGTAAGAAATTTCTTATTTGACTTAACACCTGTTTGCAATTTCTTCAACACTAAAACAAACATAGCATTATTCGTCCTCTTAAAACTTTAGGATATAAAAAATTTGGTGAGTTTGGAAAGTTTTCTATTTATGGATTAATCTCGTTTTCTTTGTTCACGACTCGTGAGGGACTTTTTGGACATTTCAAACCATATTAAAACATTAAACTTAACACAGGAAAGTGGAGGGGTCCATGGGCAGTTTGGTAGTTTCACAGTGCTCCCCGACTTTCAACGAAGTGCACCTCGATTGAGGTGACAGCCCAGTCAAAGTTGGAAAATTATTTAATTTAATTTTTATATTTATTTACTTTTTTTTCTTTTTTCAAAAAAAACTTGTGTTCCGGTGTGGTCAAAGAGACCCATCAAGATAGGTCTTTGACTCTAATCCTTCGCCGTCCGATTCCGCCACGGCGGGCACATCGACGGCCACCGAGCCTCCGTTCGAAACCCTGGTGGGCCCCTCTGACATCAACCCGAACAGTGAGTGGATCTCCCACGCGCCGAGTACGCGTGGAGAGAATTTCCTATTCTATTTTCAAATTTCGTCGAGTGGACCCCACCCCGGTCTCAACTCAACCACTAGCCTTTTGTTTTTTCGTGTTATCAAGAAATATGGCCCAAAGTTTGACCACCCAAAAAGGAAAAATTATTTTTATTTTTTTATTTTTTTATATTTTATAAATTCAAAATAATATGAACACACGCACACGAATAAAAGGTTTTTACTATAAATAATAAATAAAGAAACTGTTCTGTTCTGTTCCTTTGAGAAATTGGTTGGTGGATACTAGCGGTGAGATTTAGATGGTGAATGGGATAGAATTAACATTCTTAACGTATTGCAAACAAAAAAAAAAAAATTCTCATAACAGAGAAGGATGCTAATATGCAAAATCAAACAAGATATGGGGGATGATGAGTCCGTTTCAATGACTATAACAACTGAAAATATATAAACAAGTTGAGAGCTAGGGATCTCAAGCCCCTACTTGAGGAGGTGAAACCTTATTCATAGGTGACATGAGTTACCAATTGAAGCTAACCTTGTAATAACATGTTTGTTATAGAAAAAAAAAATTTGTTAACTTATCTAGTGAGTCTTTCACTCATAAATCGTTATAACTTAAATTTAATTATTAAATTATTTTATTAATAAATTATATATAAATATTTCTTTAAATGTTTAATAAGTTTATGGACATATCTTAATCATAAATTAGAATAAATTTTTTTTTAAACTAAATTTTTACATATCAAAAAAGAAAAAAAAAGAGCTTTGACAATGAACATTAATAAGAGAGAAAATTTTAATTGAGTAAAATTATTTCGAAAAGCATAAATGATGGCATTGATATTGAAGAAAATCTTAAAGAGACATGCATTAAGTCATTGCATCTGCTTATTTCAAATTTTAACAAACGCAAACGTTTGTGTTTATGCTTTCCAATGCAATTTTATACGAAATCAAGACAAACAGACACGTTACTTTTGCTTGCCAAGTTAGCGAAGTGGCCAAATTTGGATGGATTGAGCTCAATGAACTAGGTCTAGGCTCATTAGTACAATACATAAATCAAAATATTAAAATTTGATAATTTTGTTTATAGATTTATTGATTTTTAAATCTACCGATATATAATTAATATTTTCATTTATTCTATTAAAATTTTCATCGAATTATTTAAAAATTATATATGATATTAACATTATATCCAAAAAGTTACCAACTTGCGCAATGCCCTCCAGGCTCCAGTACAAAATCAAAACAAGTGTTTTCCTTTTTGTGCAAGAGCAAAACTAGTGTGATAATTAATTAATATATACATATTATAGAAATTTCAACTATCCATGGGACAACCAATCTCTGCTGCTAAAGTGACAGAAATCCTACCAAAGAAAATACTATCTTATTGCCACCGGTCAAAAAACAAGAAAAAAAAAGAAGAAAACTTTTAGACTGGGCCTTTTTTTCTGGTCATGTTAGACTGGGCCTGAAGAAGGGTTGTAATATACAAGGTCCATATTTTCTTACGAGCAAGTATTCTCCAAAGTCCAAACTGCACTTCTTGGGCTGAACAAATAGCAGACGGTAGGCTTGCAACAAAACCATTTATGGCATACCAAACAGTAAACACCAACCCCCACATGATCACACAAGATTATATTTGAAATTTTGAAGAGACGGAAAAAAAAATTTAAAAATAAAAAAATAAAAAATTTATTAATAAATTATTCTTTTTATATTTAAATATTTTAAAATTTTTTAAATTTAAAAAATTTTAAAATATTTATAAAAATTAATTAAAAAATTACTTAAAAATAATCATTTATTTTTTTTTATTTATAAAACTTTTAAATAAAAGAAAGACTAATAATAATCCCCACCTTTCCTTTATTTTTCTTTCTAAATCTCTCGTCCAATTACAGCATAAAAGGTTACCATTGGTTAGAAGTGGAATAATTCGAACAAATATGTACATAGCTACCATATCTGCACTTTGGAAAATAGGCCCCAGAAAAAGAAAAAGAGATAGCTTGAAATATGCACGAAATCCATATTCAAGGAAAAGAACTACGAATCTGTGAACCAAAGTGATAGAAAGACAACACTAAGCAACAGCAGCAAGAGTCCTCACGAACATGAACATCTACTAGAGATTAGCTATTCTATTCCATGCATACCTTCCCATGTAATCCCAACAAATATTATCAAAACCCAAAAACAGGTAACAAACTATTGTTGCCACCACTAAAATGGCTGCTGATATATTCAGAAGCCTTCCTGTCTTAAATTTCTTCAACAGCGAAGCAATGAAAAACCCTACAGAAGCAAGAACCATGATTCCCTTTTGATCCTTCTTGCTGATAGACGGAGCTAGAAATGCCACAAACCCCATAACCAAAAAGCCAATACGAATTGGGCCCTGCAATTACATTGATTGAACAACCAGAGACATAGTGAGCTCAGAAACAGAAAATAAATATATAATGAATTCTACACCTCATGGGGTGGGAAAATCAAAAGGAAAAACTTGAATGAATATGAACATTCTGCACATATATCAAAGCAATTGTTAATTTCTTTCAACTGGGTACAGTAACATTGACCTTTGGATATAGAAGATTTGATGCTCTCTTAGTCTTAGCAGCAATGGGTCGGTTCTTGGTGAATCGAGCTCGAAATTTCTGGACAAGTTTGACGAATTTGGTTCTCATGAATCCTCCCGCCTTTGTAGGCTCAGCAATTGATTCAGTGGGCTCTGAATCGATTCTGAAGACGAATTTGCGAAGCTTGAGGACAATAAAGAAACGGCAGAAGGTCCAAGTGGGGGAGAAAGTGGTAGCTCTGAATGCGAAGTTGAAGCTTTTGGCCTTGGCTGTAACGTGGATTCTCCATGATTGTTCTCTGGATCTCTCCGCTTGCATTCCGAACCAGAATGGCAGAATGCCCAGTGTTTTGATAAGGGTTGAGCTAGCCGTCAAAGGCTTTCGAGTTTGAATCGGAGAACATGTTTCTGTGTCATGGTCATGGAATGAGGGATGGGAACATGATTAGAGCGGCGAAAAAGGCCATGCGCGAGCCCATTTCCATTTTCTAAAATTGGGTTGTCATTTTTTTTTCTTGTACGTGAAAGAAAGTATTTTATAAGATTTGATTTATTTAAATTATTTTATAAAATTTATTTTTTTAAAACGAAAATAATAATGATATTATTTTTTTTGAAAATATCATTTTAGTAATCCATTTGTGGGTTTTCTTTTTCACTTGCCTATGGGCTTAGGGTTATCCCATTTTAATATTTTATTGATACCATCACAAGCAATGATGGAATCAGTTCTGATTTTAATGTATTTAAAAACTTTTAATAATTATTTTGATGTGTATATGAACTTGAAATATTATAATTTTATAAGATTTATAGATTTAATATATTTAAAATGTTTTAAATATAATTTTTAATATTTAATGAATTGACAAGTGTACTGTAAAAAATGAATTGACAAGTAAGCCCACCTTAATTCAAGTGGAGTGGGCTAAAGTCGGGATTGGTGTTCCATTTAATAAGTGAACTTTTTTATTCCATTCCATGTGGGTTAGGATTAGGTTGGTCTACTTTGTCAATTCTAAATATTTTGGCACTAAAAAGAAATCACAATTATAGATCTTAAACCTACATTTTGATCGACTAGTTCTTTGATAAAAAAATAAAAAATAATCAAAACATAAATAATGTATAAAGTTTTATGTTAAAAACAAATTAAAATTAAACTCTAATAAAAAAAAATGAATGTTCTTTGAATATATATATCTATTGAAATAAAAGGAGCCAATCTCAATTTAAGACCTGTTTGTTTTACCTATGTTAGTCTAAGGTTTCCTTTTAACTTTGTGGTAATTTTAAACATTATTCAATTATTTAATTTTGATAACTTTCACTTGATTCTAGTTGCAAAGAATGATTACAGTTTTATTAAGCTCTACATGAAGAAATTCTCAAGTAAAAAGGGATGATTATCAGGGAAAAACAAGATGGAGCTTGATTACATTGAAGATGGAGTGTCTCATGTACAACTTAAAAATTTCAAGATCCTACATGAGCCAATTATTGTCCAAGATCATAAGTCTCTTGTTGTTGACTGAAGACAAGTCATAAAGAAGCTTTTGAAATTCCAAGATAATCATTTTCAAGTGGATAAAATACTCTCTAAAAGACTGAGATCAACATTGTCATGACCGAAAATGAATCAGCTAATAATACTACTGCAACTTAGCTCTGTTCGTCTTTACTTTGTGTTTCAACTCTAAAATTGACTTTGGATTGATCTTAAAGTACTATTAACGTCAAAGATCTATTGGAAGGATCAAAGGAGTCGAGACAGCATTCGAAAAGTAAAAGGTACTATTTCAACTTTGAGAAAAAGCAAAAACATATGTATGAATATTGCCAAGAATGCTTTTTAGATAAGTCTGGAGCTACTGTAATTTTACAATCTCTTGTACTTCAAATATTTCCTTTTACTAAATACTTCATCAACAAAAGACAAGAAGAATTTGTGCCTTTTCTCTAAATATCACTTGTATTTTTACTGTTGTACTTAACTTAGAATATTCACTTCCTGTTTTGTGAGAGTTTTCTATCATCTTTTCATTGCAAAGCCTTTGTGATAGTGAAATCTATTTTTTGAATGCTAGTGTTTAGGCTAATGGGTACCTTGTAAGCAAGATTGAAGGAAGAACTTGTTGTAATTAGTTTGAATTGGCTAGGGTTGATCAAAGAACTTTTGTTGATAGTATAAAATCTTAACTTGACTAAGGAATGAAAGTCAGTTCCATGTTAGAACTGAACCATGATAAATTTTCTTGTGCAATCTCTTCTTAAACCCTTATCTTTCAATTATATTGCATGTTTGTTTGATTATATCCACTACATGTTTGATTTGAATGCCCACATGTGATGCTCTATTTTTTGAAATGTGATTTTATATTGTGATGAGCTAGCTTATCATTATCATTAGCGATCTCATTTTTGTACATATTTTATTCCTTTAATTTTACATAAATCTAGCAAAAGACTTAATTTGACCTTATTCTCAATGCCCATTGCCATTGGATTTGGAGAAAAAGTATTAATAAGAATAAATTATTATTTTAATTTTTTAAAAATTTACTTGATATTAACTTATCCTTTTAAAGATATTTAAAATTAATTTGATCATTCAAAAATATGTGATATTAAATTAATCTTCAAAAAAAAATATGTGATATTAAATTAATCTTTAAAAAATTTAAAATGACAGTAAAATAATTATTTTAAAAAATTATTTAAATGTTACTTTAAATTTTTAAATGATTAATTTGATATTATATATATTTTTAAAAGATTAAATTGATGTCAAGTAAATTTTTAAATAATTAAAATAATAATTTAATTTATAAATAAACCTGCTATATTAACTGGCAAGTTGGTGGGAGGTGAGCAAAATAAAAAACCTTGTCGAAACCATTGGGAATGGGAAGGGACTAACTGCATCATGTCAAGTGAGGTATTGAGAGAGATTGCAGATGGAAGCGGACTCATAGGAGGCAGAGTTCATTACCTAATGCCTAATGCAACTTCTTTCTAGGCAGTTCTATATTACATCTCCATGTGCGATCCACAACTAGACACGCCTTTTCCCAACAACCGAGAAGGCTTGTTTATTCACGATTCCAAGCCACCTTTATGCATATTAAATAAACCGCTTCAAACAAAAAAATGTTTAGGTATACTAGCTGCAAAAGAACAAAAAATGGTCTTACACCACACTGACATAAGCATTATTTTATATAGAATGTATATATCTTCAAGTAATATATCCTTCACTGTTGATAAATGTAATAAATCTCATATTAGTTCCAAACAACAATCAAACACCAGATTTCTCTTTTTGCTTTTCAATTTATGGCTGCATTCTACGGGACATGTTACCTCTTAACACATATCTATATTTGTATAAAAAAAATTATATGAGAAAAAATTCTAACATCAAATTAATTGTATGCATGTAAACATATATTACAATAAATCGAGTCTTAAGTGTAGAAAGAGCAACCGAATTACAATATTTTTCTTAATTTTTGTTTCACTCATTGTTTTATTATTTTGGCCTTTATTATAAGACAAGAGTACTTAAAGACTTAAAGCAAACAAAAAAATTATTTATAATTATGTAACCTACGCTTGATAAAATAAAAATACAATTTGACCGGAGATTATAACAGTGAACTAGTTCCAGTTCAGCAATGATATGCGAGTTAGCCAAAAACTTGAGAACAGCGTAAACATCTCCCCCGGAGCGGTTGGTGGTAGGTTGAATCAAAATCGGTACGTCATTATTTTTTTTATATTTACTATAAAAATTGTACCTTAATAAATTAATCATAAGTCATTTTTAAAATACTATAACAATTTATTTTATGCAAAAACTAAAATTAAATAATTTAATTTTAATATATTGTTACATTGAGTATAAAAGTTTTTCTTTTTTACTATAACTACAACAACTTAAAATTTTTAATAATGTTATGACTGAATAATAATATAATAATAAATTAAAAGTAAATTCTAATTTAAAAGATATAGACATAATAGTGCATATATTAATAAATTTAATTTTAATTTAATATCAATGTAAAATTTTTATACTACAGTACTTAACAGTAAGAGAGTTTGGCCTCCTAGTTGTTAAGATAGTTAAATTTTATTAATTATGTGATAATATAATGGATGAAAATGTAAATCTAAATAACAAAATTTACTATGACTATATACATTTTGAAATATTACATAAATATTTTTTAGGCATGTCTAAGAGGGAAACACAATTTCTATTTTTTGTCAAATTGTGGTTACTTCATATTTATTAAACCAATAACTACTAACTACAAACATTAAATTTCTCAACATCCATTCACCAAAATTTGGTTGGACCAACCATTCTTTCAACTTGCCTGCTCGACGATCACAACGAGGTTGCCTTGGCGACTGGAACCTTCTTCCGGTGGCCGAGCTCCGGTGACTCCTTCACTCGCAGGATCACGGGAACCAGAAATGGTCGATTTCTCGAGCAGCGAATGGCGACAATTGGGGCAAGAAGAATGTGACATCAGCCACGTATCTATGCACCTTACATGGAACCCGTGATTGCATTTTGGCAGCATTCGGACCTTGTCCCCCTTCTCGAACTCCCCGAGACAAATTGGGCACTCCGTCGCCGGGATGTTCGCGCCGGAGCCGTACACCACCACCGGAATCTGGCCCAGATCGCGTTTCTTGAGGCCCGTGGCGGCGAGCCTTGCGGCTGTTTGTTCCGGGCTCTCAGTGGAAAATCTCTGGCTACAACGCAGAGCACACCGCGCTATTGAGTTCAACCCAAGGGCACAGATTAATGCGCACAAGAGAGCTGCCAATATGATCGCCATGTTGGTATCAAAGCTCGCCTCGCTGATAAACGAATCATGGGTCTTGTTTCCATAAGCCGGTGGCACACTCAGCTCGGTGTCCAGAAGACGGCGATGTGTTTTAACCACAGCTTGCATGGTAATTTGACTAAAAATTGCTTCTTTGTGAATTTTTGAAGCGCTGCTGCTAAGAATTTTGATGGGTTTTCTTGGTTCTGAACTTTGAAAGTAAGAACTAGAGTGATGGAGAGAGAGAGAAAGGGGTATGCAATTATGTATTGCTTTTCTGTTTCTTGGGTACTAGCTGATTTTTGAGTTACAACACTGTGGTGTTGTTAAGATTCCCAGTAGACAAGGACACAGAACAAGGGGAGAGGCATCTCTTTTTTTGGGGGTGTATGGGATAAGGGAAAACGAAAGGGTGAAATTTGGTTTCGTGGGTTGCTGTTATCCAAATTGGGGACCCTTCTGCTGCTTGATTCCCAGCTTAATTCCTCATGAGAAATGGTCCTTTCTGAGCTGGCTAATGAACCAAAACTAAGCAATAATGCAAACGAGGATTGAGATTGAAGAACACGGAAATCTGAGCACTTTCTACCCGAGCTTCATCAGTCTAGGTAATGCTATTCTGCATAGCCACTGGTGACCCTGGGAAAATGATCAAAACTTTTTCCTTTCATCATTCACGAGATAAGAGAGGGCAAGATTTGTGGTGCATAAAGGATTGAAGGGCAATTTATAGCAAGTGGGTTGTTCAGTTGTTGTCGTCAAGTATAGTCTCATGAGATTCTGAACCGATAATGCAAAATGCAAATGGTTAAAGTAAATAGAAGGGAGGGTATAATCACAGGATATTTGCCCGCCTAATATTATCATAATTAAAATTGTTTAGAATCTTAATCAGGTTGGTACCGAATCCATTGCCAATCCCTTTGATTTTACGGCTGTACTATATATATATGGTGTGGCAAGTAGGGTCAAGTATGGACCAATGCAAAATGACCTAGTCCCCTTAACATGCATGTAACTTTCAATGTTATGCTGTAGTGGAAACTTCGTTGCCAATGTCTCATTTGGCCGCACTCTACTTTTGACATCAGATTTGGCAGATAAGAATCAAGGTTGAGAAAAAGACACATAAGGAAACAGGATAAAAGGGAAGCACAACCTTCAAAATATCTTTTACCTTCCTTTCCCCTCCCCCTTTCACAGTCTGCAATAGGCAGCTTATCCCGCCCAGCAAACTGATATTTTGCTCCACCTTTTGATGTGGATTTTTGAGAGTGGCAGTAGAAAGATATGTAGTTTCTCTCCCAGCAGCAAAACAAGAAGAAACTCATACATATCCATCACTGAACCATGAAAATGCTTGCATGATAAATCCTCAAATTGGTCCATGCATGTCATACACATCCATCATTAAACCGTGAAAACGCTTGGATGATAAATTCTCAAATTAGTCCATAAAAGTTAAGCTAAAATCTTAAAAAATTCTTTAGATTGTGGATCATTTTCTGAAATCCTTTACTTTAAAACTGAGCAGCTCGACCCTATGAAATTATGAAACATTAGTTTTCCTCTGCACATACACAAGGAATTTAATTTGTGTTAAAATATACATTTTAGTAAGTTTAAGAAGTCATGTTATTACGTTTTAAAATATTACATTTTTTAAAATGACACATAATTAGAGAAATTTTTTTATATTTTTACCCTAAAAGTTATCTCTTTCTCTCTCTCTCCATTGCTCTGATTATAAGCTTTTATGAAAATGAAATAAACTAAATGACATGTAGTTAGAGAGAATTATAATTTAGTTTATCCACCTTGGCATGAGGTTAACTAAAATTAAATTAATGCAAATGTTAATTAGGATAAGTCTTTTGATTAAAAGAAACTGTTTTTTTTCATAGATAAAAATTAAAAAAAAATTAAAAATGTGTTAATTTGAGGCAGATTATATATGGGAGTTGGTATAACTTAATTAGTGTCATGCAAATGACGTGATGGGGTCATGGAGGAGCAGTGACAAACGATGAAACGTCTTTATGCATAACCAACCTAATACATGGTGTGTCGGATTAAGCTTTATGTCACTTGCGTTGCAACAGGTAGACCCTCAAATCAAACCATCGAAGTCATTTTCTGCTAAAAGCCAATTCCAAACCACCCCTCCATGGCCATCATCTTTGTAATCTACAGGGAAAATATGACATTTGGACAGTGTTTTTGGAACAATCATAGGAACTTTACACGTCTTGGCTTTAATTTGATCGCATGATGGTGCCTTTAGATATAACTAAAGCAACTAAAAGTTTTGAGCTTTATGTGCCTTAAATGCAGTCAGTGGATACTCAACTTTTGAGTAAATTACGTGACCTATATAAATTACATGAGCTATAATATTTATATTAAAAACACTAGTTTTCTTTTGTTATTATTTTTTTCTTGAAAGTTTATCAAAAACTCTAGTTGCAAACTTTTTCTGGTTAATAACGGACACCCTTTCATTATTTCTACGAAGTGCCACTAAGCTTCAAAGCCATTTACACTAATCATTTTTAATATGTGATAATCTTTATTAATAATCACTATAATTTTCTTAAAGTTATGATTATATGTTATTTCTTAGACTGTATATATCCTACTAATTTGGTGCCGTATTTTGTTTCATATCAAAATCATCCTCAAAATGATCACTAAATAACATAATAATTACAACAAAATATGTGATAATTGTGAAGTGTGCCCATTTCTTTAAAATATATTGGTCGTAACAGGGGTGAAGTTCAAGAATTTTAGACCAAAATGAATGAATAGTTTATTTGGGAGATCAAGTTAAAGAGTTTTTATTTCATTTATAAAAAAAAATACAGAAAAAGAAAGAAAGGAGCACTACCAACCGTCCCAATGCATGACTTTCCTATTGCCAAGTGTCCAAGTTCGTGGACCACACTCAAATCCTAGCGAACATCTGACTTGAACCTACTTTTATTGTAAAAAGGAAGAGAGAAAATAGAAATGTGAAAAGAAATTGAATTTTTTTTTTTTATTATTATCAAGGTAAGTATATGGGCTAAGACGTAGGATTAAGACGAAAGAATAACATTTTTTTTTCTCATCATAATGTGAATACAGAAGGCCAAGTTTTGAAAATGCTCATCAGCAACGTCAAGTGATTTGCAATCTGAGGAACGGCACGCATGGTCCTTTGCTAGGGGACAGACACCAATTGGGGTGCTTTTGCTAATTTGTGCTCAAAATTGGAGTATTCCATCTCTGAACGAGAAATTAACAGTTTCCTGGTTATAAATTTTGTTTGATCTAACAGGGTACCCATATAGCAAGTTCTCGCCTTGCGTTCATATTGGTAATAGGCACCATCTTCTGTAGATGATTGTGGATGCCATGTCATGGGTATCTACATCTGAAAATCATCCATGAGTGTCAAAGTTGAGTCATTACTGGAATCATAATTTTGTGATGAGGGGAGACTGTGAGTACTTTGATTATGAAACCCAAAAATTTTATCAGCTATGGCAGCTTTGCCAGGGTAGCCAACCCACAGAATGCTTGTGATGTTAAAATTGGTTTTAGCTAAGGACACATCCATGCCTCCTCCAGACATTGTGGTAAGAACCACAAGCCCCTTGGAGGCATTTGGGGACTGGGGTACCCTGTCAGTCACTAAATGTTGCTGGTATCCAGGACGAAGAGTGTAAACTCTGTCAAAACTCTCTCTGCCTTCTAGCTAGACTACTCGCACCCACCACATCCACAGTTGCTTCTCAGTGCATTGGGAGATTGCACATCAGAACAGCCACGACCATATATATATATAGCTTGTAGGAACTAAAGCACCTAGGCCTTGCAAGGGCGATGTATAATTGCAAGGATGCCTGCAATATTTTCAGGAACTTCTCAAATGTGATGATAAGCATAAGGTACAGATAACAAGTCTTCAACTATAATAACAAACAATTTGATAAATTTTGCCTGCAGTTAGAAAGTTTGGTGGCTCCACTACAAGGAATGTGACAAATAGTGACTGTAAAATTATTTGTATATAAGCTTTTATACAATTACCGATTGAATAAAAATAAATTTAATCTCTTTTACAGGATAGTGGTATGTGTGGGGACACAACAAGGAATTCAATCGGAAGACTCTTTCACCCCATACCTCTTCATTATGCAAACCTAAAAGAGCCTGCTCTAAATTTCTTTCCATAATTTTTTTCAACTCCTAACACAATATAGCCAATCTGACTTTGACTTACTAGAAAATTCAGCAGAGCTCTACAGCATTCAAGTGACTTGTGTTTCAAGTAGCTGAACTGCATTATGATGTTCTGCTACATGCATCTCACTATACTATACCAAATAATGTGAAAATACAGAGACATAAGCTACTCCATTTCAACCAAGAAGTGAAGCCTGGAGGAGGAGCTCAACTCGAACAATTGGCTGGAAGTTTGGAAATGTATAGATAGCATGCATTGTTTGACTTAATACTCCAAGGAAACTGTGGACTTGTATAGTTGTGTCATTGTGATTCAACATAGGCTCAGATCCGAACCAACAAAAAGTCCCAAGAAAATTCCAACCCCATTTAACAGTGTCCAAAACCGAACTTGGTCTGGTAAAAAAATTCTGGCTCCCATTGAGTTCAATTCCAATTGTCATTCCTAATTCAATATCACATTTATCATCTTTGAACCTTAGAAATTTTTTTTTGAGTTATATGATAAAGGTATCTTCAGGCTAATTTTTATGTTAATAAGGGACAGAGATAGACTACTTTACTTGGGGGGTTAAAAAGAAAAAACACCATCATTAAACGAATCAAGTTTAAATTTTTTTTCAAAATAAAAAATACGTACATGTAAAATGAATTTTTATAAAAAAAAATATTTATCTCAAAATCAAGGTAATACCCCGAACGATTTTAAGGGAGCTCTCTTCACATGGGCATGATCATAACCAAAGTTAAAAGTTTTCTGAGTCACCTTGCAAAAATACCTTCCCGACTCGAATTTCCAATTGAATTAGAAGCTGCAAGTAAGTAAATGGCAATATTTAAACGAAAAATACCGATTCCTATAATTATATCATATATTTAGTGATATTTTAAGAGGATAATAAAAATGTTGAATATTAAGTACCACCTTCAAATAGTGATGTATATATTTTGCTTACCTTCAGCGACAGTATTTTTATTTTGGCCTTTCAATATCGTTCTTATTAGACCTGCGTATGTTTCCTTAATCCTTCCTCATAAGTTCCTTCCTATTAATATTATGTTTAGAGTCTTGAAACCTAACTTTTTCCAATAGCCCTTTTGGTCAAGGATGAAATAGTCAAAGTCACTTGTAACTTGTGAGGTACAAGCACTTAAAATCTATTTATTAAGAGACAAACTGCATGTCATTAAGAGACAAAAAAACTACTTATAATTCATCCATTTGTTGCAGTACTCCACTCCCTATCTTCTAATGCCTGCAACAAGCTGACAGAAACAGCTAAAGCGAAAATGCCACAGGCATACAAGACGACTAGCTGACGCTTTAAAGAAGCAGTTTCCAGTCATTCCCATATGTGGCTTATTACATATGTAGCCAGCCACTTATTGACACATTAACTACTACATCCCTCTTGAGTTACCGCTCCATGCACATATCATCAACCTCACTGCACTCTGCATCAAAACAAAAAGTGCACATCAGAGATATTGGTAATTAAGATCCATGACAAAAGAAGTAGGAGGGCTGCTAGTGATCTAGTAGCAAGTTATAAGTAAACAGGGTTTACCATAAATACATATACTCCTTGATACAAACTTTCATACACATATTATACAGAGAAAATACCTGCTACAGTCTGTAGAGGGGCTGATCTTGTAAGGAATGTTAACTCCACATTTCTTAGGAAGGCCAGCAGCAAGGTTTAGATTGGAATTATTGTAAGGGATTCCCTTAACAGCGTTCTTGATGCAGTTGCACACGGTCTGGCGGTCTGGCGTGGTCTGAGCCAGGCCAAAGAGGATCCTGATCCCACTGCAGCACCGGGCTGGCACCGCCTTCCCACCATCGGTTATGTAGGAAACGCACGGTGTCAGGTTGCTCACCACCTGGCCGCATGTCACCGCCGCTTGGGCCTTGGGAATGGGAGCGCCACCAAGTAACAGCGCCAGGCACAGTACAGTTACCAAGGAAACCAGCTTAACGTCAACACCAACAGAGCTAGCCATTAGTCAATTCTGCAAGAACGAAGATGGTAGTATAGCCTTAATTACGCTGAGATTGGGTTTTAGCTTTTGGCCTTTTGGGACACTGTGGGTTGAGGTTTTTCCTGGCCCTCTATTTATAGAGGGAGAAGGGTATGGGTGCAACTGTGCAAGTGTGCAACTACTAGTAAAAAACAAATAAAAATAGAAGAGATAAATGCAGGGCGGTAGAAGAAATTCTAAAAGAACTAGAGAATTCTTAAATAACTAGACTTCTTGTTGGACCGTTTAGTTAAGAAGAACCTGTACGTCGCTTATGGTGCGTGTTGTGCTTGAAGTAGTGTGAGAGTGACAGACAAAGTGATTTGTTAGGGAGATTTGGGTGTAATTGTGTTTTTGGATTCAATTACGTTATTTTTATACTTTAATCTTATATGTTTTTATTATCTTTTATAATAAAATAAAGGAAAAAAAGTGAAAAATAGTTGAGTTTCTTTACCCTTTAAAATAAATATATGAAGACATGAGCTTCTCGCTCAGCGATGCACTTATTGGACCTGATGCTCGGTGGGGCTTTCCACTAAGATCAGTGGGTCTTAGGACCACATAAAAAAGTGTACGAAGGAGATGTATGTTAGATTGTAAAAATAATATTTTTGTTTCGGGTTTGCGATAGTTAAGTGAGTGAGATTTACTGCATGTAATTTGAATCAATAAATTTGTTTGGGTGGACGAGGCAAATTCGATGCGGTTTGATAGAAAGGTAAATCAATGAACACTGTATTTGTAAGGCCCCAACAAACCACATGATCGCGTGACTAACCACGTGCATGTGCTTCTTTTGGTAATTGGGCAGAATTCAGTGCCATAAAGGGTGGTTGCTGGGCAAGTTAAATGCTACTATGTCCAAGGCAAATGAACCAGGGATCAATATAGTAAATTGAAGACGTCACCTCACTGAAGCAACATTTATATACGGAATGGAGATCACTGCTACATGAGTAAATGAGGAGTACGTAGTTGCAAAAGCATTTGCATACAGCCTCAAGTTTCATCAAGGTTGGAAAAACGGCCTTAATTAATCCTCTCTAAACAGCGGCATACAAGGCTTGACCGTGATTATACAATGATATGTGGTGATAATTTTTTCACTGGCTGTACTAGTACTGTTATCAATACTATTACAGTATTACCTCAATTAAAAAAAAAAGTTTTGCTAACATTTGTCTTTAAAGAATTAAAAATAAAAATTATTAAATAAAAAATAAAAAATAAAAAATATTTAATATCTTAAAATTTTAAAGTATATTTAATATTTTTTAAATTAATTATAATGATTTAATAAAAAATAATGAATACTATTTTTATTTCTTAACTTGTACTCTAAGAACACACGATAACAAACCCCTTTTCAAGTTGAGCTTCGTTGGATTGGGTTTGGGAGCTTGACGGGAATTTCAATTTGGTTGGAATAGTTGAGCGTTCTGAATTATGGCAAGTTTGTTATGGAAAGAGTGGAGCAAGACTGACTGCACTAGTTGGCAGTGGGTGTTCTTACATTCGAGGCTTGCTCTCTTGCGCTTGATTTCAAGTCTATTTATAGACTTAATTTGCTCCGCCGCCTGTGAATGGCGGTGTATTATTTCTAGAGTTTTTTTTTTTTTTTTATCGCCTCCAGCATATTGATTTTTCTTCAATTTAACTGAGGAATCTTGTACACATCCCATGTAGGTTCTAGACTGTGCATCGACTTTTAAGTTTGAAGAAATTTTTTTGTACATAAATGGAATGGCGGGGACTTGTGCCCTCCGCTAGACGCATGTGGTCTCTACTACACGGCACGCGGCGCAGGTCTTTGGTCTTTTCTTTGCATAAGGTTAAAATAAATATATAATTTTTATAATTTTATTTAATTTATATTTTGATTTGTATAATTTTTTAAATTCTTATAATTTTATTTATTTAAATTTTTATTTTAAGAGATTAATATCTTAATAATTAAAAATTATAAAAATTATATAATTTTTTATAAAAAAATAAAAATTAATACTTTAATAAAAAAAATTATAAGAATTAAAATATAAATAAATTCAAGATATAAAAATTGATATCTTAATAATAAAAATTTTAATTTAAATAAGTAAAATTATATAGAATGATATAAAAAATTACAGAAATTAAAATTTAAATCAAGTATAGAGACTAGTTATTTGTTTTAATGTCGCAAAAGTTTTTCAATTAGCTTGATAATGAATTGATGAGAGGAAAAAGATGCTACTAAAAATTTTAATATTTTCCTTCAAAATATAAACAATATCTTTGCAGTTGAATGTGAATTGCAGTAAACTCTACAATACAACAAAAAAAAAACAACAGAATAAACTACACAAAAGAGGACGTATTTAATGTTTGGGAGAAGATCTAGATGGTATTATTTGCCTCCAAAGAACTCCTTGTAGGAAGGGATTTGGTTTAATATATGATATAAATATCATCATATATAAAATGTCTGGAAACTATTAGTGACACATCACACATTGGTGCTTTCTCAAATCATTTTCAACTTTTCATTTCAGTACTTTTACTATTATTTTATTTATAGAGCTACGCCCTTTTAACTGAAGAAATTATTTTTCCTATTTTTTACTGTTGAATTTTCATGTAACAGTCGAAAAGGTAATATTGAAAGAAAAACCTCATCTCACGCTTTGCCTTGTATTTGGCACTCTTCTTTTTCGATGCAATCCTCTAATTTACAGTTCTATACCTGATGAATGGAGGAATAAGATTAACAAGAAAAATGAAAGCAAAGAGAGAAAGAATAGTAAATCTTTTTGTTTTGTTTTTTTGGGAAGAGTTTTGAATTGATTCGTTTTGACTTTTTTTTTAATACTTAAAGAGGAACCAAGCACTCAATTATATGTACCTCTAAAAATTGAAGCAACATCATTATGCACCTTTTCTTAAGTTGACTGTGGGGATTTTTTTTTAATTACTGTTTTCCGGTGACTAGACGGAAGATTGATTTGACCTTTGTACCAGACCACAAGTACCATTTACTCAAACCAAATCCACCCTTTGTATGGCATCAACTTATGGTTCATCTAGTTAGCTAAGTTTTAGCTACAGGGCAGAGAAGAATGTACAGGGTATTAGACCGAAAGGCGCAGCAAGCACCCCAAACTAGGATGATAAAACAGAATCTCCTAAGAAAGAAAGAAAAATTGTTTCTTTAGTCTCCAATATGCTTATCTTTTACCTTCCTTTTTTTTTTTAATGGTTATGTTAACTGTGTATTGGCCAGAATTGTACAGGCCTTCTTTTAGTTTTATATGATTGTGTAGCCTCATTTTTTGTATTGGCCTGAACCTACAGTGAGTACTGTCAATTTGAACAGTGAATCCTGAATGGTGAATACATTTACTGGTTTACCATTGCTGGTTTTGTGTTTTTATGTTGCACATGCTGGTTTTTGTGTTTGCTTGTTGGTGCCACTTTGAAAATGAGTCCCTGCAATAACATTTCTTTTTGGATGGGAAAAATATTTGTTAAAACTAGCATGGTGTTTGCTGGGTTATTTCCAAAGGCATCACTTTGTTAATCCAACATTTTTTAATGCAATACATCTGTTGATGTTGATAACCATTTTGCTGATGTCAATTGTTTGGACACAACTTCCAGAACAAACAGAGATTTTTGGCCATTTGTGCAGTTTTTAGGTGTTAATCTTTGCTGCTGTATTCTTGTATGATGATACCATTGAATCATTTAATTGGCTATTTCAAGCTTTCATGAATGCAATCTGGGAAAAAGCCAAGGCCCCATTCTCACAGAGCGAAGAAGCTGTAACCATTGAAGTTTGAAGCAGTTATTACAGTTTTACATGAAATAAAACATTGTATATGCGTAAGGCATATGTACGAGAACACTATGAAACACCTCGGCCAAACAATAAAAAGAAAAAAAAAATCACACAACGTTCTTTTAACTTTTGACGGTTGGAAAATACCCTTTAACTTTTAATGTTACCATTTAATTTTAAAAATCATCTTTGCCAAGGTACATGTGAAAGCAATAGAGAAGATCAAATGGGGTTGCAGATTTCCACTTTAGTCATAAGCACAAATTATCATGGCCAAGAGAAGCACCAAACCCCATTTTGCAGGTCATCCTTTATCTTTCATTTGAAACTGTAATACTGTTGTGAATCTTGTGGTCATATAAAAGGTTTATAAAAATCAACAAGTATATTGCTAATGTTTTAGTTGGACCACCAATCTAATACTATTATGTTCTAACCACCAAATTTCTTTTCCAATAAACAGGATTCTTGTGGCCACCCTCAATTATTATAGTGTTTATTTTTCCAGTCCTTACAAATTGATGCTGTGTTTAACCTTCGAAAATAGTTTTCTTGGAAAGCTACCGTACCCAAACCAAATTAATTACCAGCAAGCAAGGCACAACATGTCTTGATGCTGTAGAATGTGGGTCGAAAAATTATAGAGATGTTTTGAAATATAATTATAAAGATGTTTTGAAAGTTTATTAAGTCCCACTTATTTAGATATATATTGTTAGGATAATATAATTGATCATTATGTCAGCTAATGCACAATATATGCCTTAATTAATGCGTGAAAATCTTGTTGGGGATTCAAATTTGAGCATGATAAATTGCTCTCCCTCTTCGTATTACTTTGTGGGGAAAAAATGAAGAGAGAGAGAGAAAGGAAATCACTAGTCCAAAGAACTTGCATTAAAATTTGCGCATATAAGCTTAGATTTCAAGGTGCTAGTGACTTACTGGAATTTGGATGGAATAATGAGTTGTCATCTCATCTCTCTCCCTCGTTCTATTTATGTTTTATTAGATTTCAGCCATCAATATTGCATTTATGCTAAGCATTATATACAGTGAATGATTGTCCTTTATGTCAATTGAGCTACTTCAATTCTGCAGTTGTACTTGAAAGTAACGTAAATCGTCTACCCGTCCTATACTAAGAAGGACAACATCCTAAGGCAGACAAAGGAGAGAAACTGAGACAAGGATTGATTTAAATTACCAAAGTAAGTATTGATCAGCAGCAATAAATATATCACGGGCTGTTCCACCAAACCCGTTAAGATTGATAGAGGCGTGCCTAAGTTGTATAACTCCAAAGAAATTTTTAGGTAAGTAAGTTGCACCACTCAAATTAACATTTGATACCATTAAAAGTTTATGAGTCATATTATAAATGTACATTTTTAAAGAATTGACTACATATATTAAATGTTAATTAACAATATTAATTGTATATTATTTTTATTATATCATTCTTATATTTTTTTTCAATAAAAGAAGAAAAGTACACATTTTGACATACTCGCTGTGTATTTTTTTTTCCAACAAAGTAGTGTTCCATCCAATAGGAGCATATAATAATTTTCTGTAAATATAGATATAAACAAAATGGTGTGCAACATACATTTCTCTAATTTAAGTACCTAATCAAACACATGTCTATCTTAAAAATTACCTATAATTCCATTTAGAGTAAGGGAGTTATCCATATATTCAATCCACACGTTCAGTTTTGATGGTTTGGGAGTTTTAATTTTCTATTAGATGGTGAACTAAGCCGATTATAAAATATTTTAAATCCATAATAGTGCACCCCATATACTCAAAATTACATAAAGTTGATATTTAAAAAAAAATTGAGTTCCACCATTGTGATCACTTGAAACAAAAATAAGGGGTATAACATACATCAAAATAAGGGTAGTAGCATAGAATCCAGCAATTAAACCAAACTAATTATAATTGATTTGATCATATTGGTTCAGTTTGATGCACATCCTCAACTTTATAAGTGCTTTAATTTGGAGAATTGTAATCAACTGTGATCCCGGGTCATAAGCCCAATCTTTTCAGAAAAAATTATTCACAAATGGGTGGGGCTGTGTTTGTATTTGCGTTTGCAAGCTCCAAACGTCCGTTCGTGATACTAAAAAACTTTTGTCATAAAATAGTTTTGTTTGTTTATCCATTTAGACTTTATCTCAAAACGTGTTTTTAGCTCTAAATTGGGATTTGATTTGCAGCGAAAAGTTCTTTCTTCTGCTTTTATGGCAAGAAATTCTCTTTCCTACTTTACCCAAGTTGAGTCACATGGTTCGTTGGATTTGCAAAACTAAAAGGTAATGTTCCTTTACTTTTTCATGATTAATGATGATAAATAATTAAAATAATTAATATAATAATAAAATAATATAAATTTTACTAAAAGAGAGTAACATATATAAATTTTATTATTTAATGAATAAATAATTAAAATAATTATTTTTTAATTTTTTAAATAAAGAAACTAGATAAATATTTTTTTTTGCTATTAAAGAGATTACTAATAAAATAAATGAAATGAAATAATAAAGATAAATTAGATAAAATAACATAAAATTCATATATTTTATAATAAATATACATCTAAAAGTAATTTTAATAAATAATATTTAAAGAATATCAATATTACCGAAATTACTTTTTAAAGATTTTCAAACATAAATTATAATTATGCAAACTAACATTTTAAACAAAATCAAGTTAATTCAAAATCAAGTTTACAAATTCTAATTTAGATACACATAAAAACATGTTTGGCGGAGGTAAATTGCAGATTGAAAGGATTGGAAATTTGATGCGACTAGAGAGAAGAGGATAAGTGATGCACCATCTTCGGCACCTGATTTTTATGGCAAACAACTATAATTTTTTACGGCTGAATAACTATAATATTCATAACAATCATGGATAAAGGCTGTACAAGTTTTAGGGATGCAGGGCATAGGTAATATGATTCATGTGTATAAGATATAAATAGGAAAATAACTGATTGTAACAATGAGAAGGAAGCAGAATCAATTGTTAGGAGTTCCCATACCTCGAAGGAAGGGAGAGTTTATTCTTGTTCTTGCTTCATAACTCAATCTCTTATCCATTGTTCTTGATTCATATATATATATATATATATTCTTGTTCTTGCTTCATAGCTCAATCTCTTATCCATTGTTCTTGATTCATATATATATATAAAATAAGAGTTTATAACAATTTTTATTGAAATACAAATGATCATCATCATAAAGTACTCCCTAATTGGGAGCCAACATCTGGGGGGAAACCATCTTAATTTATTCTCTCTTGTTGTCGTTATTACCACAAACCAAGTACTATATTAGTCCACAAGCGTAACCCCTCATGCAAGCTGCTCACTGAACCCTGCAATTGGCAAATGGCAATCAAAGTGAATTATACGTTAATATCTTTGTAAATATTTCATGCATGAAAAGATCATATGTTAGACAAAAGTAAAGAAAAATATATAGAAGCAGTCAGCAATCAGCATCATTAATTAGTTTCAGGTATATATATATATATATATATATATATATATATATAGCTCAGCATACAATTCAATAGGCATATATATATATATATATATATATATATATAACATACAAGTTCAATTGACATATTTACTTAAAATAACAAATATACTCTTAATACTAGCTATCCTAACCTTAAAAAAAAGGATATCTTTCGGTGGGTCTTGGTTACTTTTTCTCTACTGGGCAGTTTTCTTCCAAGTGTGAGAAGAAATTTTTTTTTTTTTTGTTAATCCCACCTAATAATTTGTCTCTCTTTGCTGCTTTTCTCGCCTGCAAGCAGGAGAAAAGTTTTTTCCTCTCTCGTTTTCTTCTTCTGACTTTCTGGAGCCTTCTACAATGCTCGTATTAAGGTTTGGAGCATAGATGTTTCTCAAAAATTACCCATAATCACAGGTCAGTCCCAATTTCTTTTTTCTTTTTTTTTTTTTTCATTTCAGGCTTTCACCATCAAAGCCAGTCTTCTTTTCTTCCCCTTTATTATCCATTGAAGGGTAAGGTAGATAATACTTGCTAAAAATTTCTCAAAACGGTGAAGCAAGCAAACTTATAAGTAGTTGGCAATTGATAATTCATTTAATGCACTCTTGAAACCCACAAACAAGCCGGACCTTCCGGTTAGATTAGATAGATCATCGTAGATGGGTGTCATGGGATTCAATCCAATGACTTGAACTTGATTATCAGCGTCTGTAGCCATGTGGTTAGGCGAGTCTTATCGGTTTCATCCCCTGGTGATTATGGGCCACGAATGTGGTCACTTTCCCATAAGTTACATGAGATTCTTCCCGTACCCAATTTATAATATAGATATTGATATTTTTATAATGTGACATAATATTATTAATTTAATTTTTATTTAATTTTTAATAATAATCAAAAAAATTAAATCTTTTTATCAGTATTTATAATTTTATACAAAATTTTTTTATTTAAAAAAATTTAAGTAAGTAATTGTCTCTTTAAACAAAAATTGATATTTCAAAAAAATTCAAAAATGATTAAAAAATTAAAAACTCATTAAGAAGATGTAAATGGAGAATAACTTAATATTATTTCATTCCATATAAAATCAGATTATATGAATTTGAGCTTCACATAGTTTTAAGAACATAAATTCATAATTTCTCTGTCTAATATTTGGTAACTTTATCTATCATTCTCTCCCTGACTTTTCGTAATTTTTTTTTATAAAACTCTTTTTTGAAATTTAAGTTTTATAGTAAAATACTTAATAAAATAATTTTCTTTTTTACAATGATTGATGGATTTGAAATTTGAGATTTGAACTATTCTATAAATAAAATAAATTTAAAATATGAAATAAAAATATTAATAAAAATAAATATTATTTACTAAATAGATAGGTAAATCAGTAATGATTAAAAAATTTATTAACCAATTTATCATATTTTGACACATAGAAAGGATAACAGTACCTTTATAAAGATGAAGTAATCAGGTAATATATAAAAAAATAAATTAACCAATAATATAATGACATATAAGAAGGATACCGATATCCTTATAAAAAGAAAGGGTGCCAGAAAAACTCCCTAAGTTACATTAATGATGTGAAAAGCTTTTAGCATATGAATGGATTATGGATAGCCCTTTATCACAAAAGAAATTAATTTTAATTATTTAATTTTAAATAAATTATTAAAATTATAAATTATTTAAAACTTACATAATTATTTTAAAAAGTCACATGATTGTTTTAACTCAAAAAAGTTATCTTTTATTTTAATATTAATTATTCATATAAAATTCATTTATCAAAATTTACTTCTCTCATCTTTTATAATAAATACTCCACATATGCCCAATGTATATAACAAGTATTGAGGTATCATTATAAGAGTTTGTTTATGGTAGAGATCTACTTATTTCAAAAGTAAATTTGAATACACTTATTCTATTGAATAGTTCTTAATAAACATTAATTTTTATCAATTTAATTGTTGAATTAAAATTTCTCCCAAGGTATATAAGTTTATAAAATTTGGTATAATTTAAAAATTAATTGATACTTTATTTAACTACTTTATTTTTACGTGTAATATGTGTTCAAAATATATAAGTAAATTAAGTATCAATGATTGTCTATTTTTTTTAAATTTGATATGCATTATTATTACAATAAAATTACATTATTTAATAGTTAAATTGATAAAATTTACATTCTACAAAATAAAATTATTCATCAATATAAGTATACAAAATTACCTCTTAAAATAAGTGAATACCTACCCTCCACACACATATAGTGTTATATATTTAAAATAATATTAAAAAATTATAAGGGCAGGTAAAAGTTTTTAAGTATTATAATGATTTGATATTTTCATTTATTAATATATAGTATAATATTTTTTAAAATAATGTATATAAAAGATTTTATCAGAAATTCAAAGTCTTTGATTATCGTCTTTGTATAGTTTGCATAACGTGTATTTCGGGTGCAAAGGGAAGGGTAACTTGCTCTTGGTGTACATTGTACTCTCTTGTACAATGATATAAATATAGAGTAAATGATTAAATTAGTTCTCTTATACATTTGAATTTCATTGGGGATCCTGATAAAACATTTTGTTATTTAAATTAATTTTTATTTAGAGACTAATATAATTGATTTTAAAATTTTTTAAAGATTAACTTAAATAATAAAATGATAAGTTAAAAATCACATTTGAAATTAAAATCTCTCAAAATAAAATCAATAAAATTTTTTATGACCAATTTAATGATTTATTCTGTAAATATATGTTGCCCCCAGTCACCGCATGGTAGAGGGTTTTCCCACATTACAGGACGAAAAGTGAGATTTATTGGGTTGCAGATTTGCAATTCCCTAATAAATGTTGATGGATCAGTTTGTATGCATAAAAGCGAACGAAAAGGATATCATATATATATATCAGTAGAACAGTTTTTTTAAAAATAATTTTATATTTAGATATAATATTTAATTAATATTTTTAATAATAAAAAAACTTTTAAATTTATTTAAATAAAAAAGAATAAAATTACTTTATTTATATCAAAATTATTAAAAAAATTTTAAATATAAGATATGATAAATTATGATATATAAAATATGATTGGATTGATAGATCAGGCACAATGAGATTTTCAAGTATACCATCATACCATAGTCATAAGATCATGAAAAGTGAGATATAAGATACTAAAAATATGTTGAATACTCAAAGGTTTAACAGTATGTTGTTGATATTGTTTTCATTTACTTTCTCTAAATGATATATGATCGTTGAGTTCAAACTTCAATTTAAGATAATTAAGATATAATAGTTAAAAGTTGTATTGTTTAGAATATAAATTACAGAACTAGAGAAACTTATGTAAATAAAGTTTATAAAAATAAAAAGAAAATAACATAAGACGTCATTTATTATAAAGGTATATGATATTTTTGACAAAAAATTATATTAAAAGTCACTTCTTCTTCTATTTTTTTTAAAAGTTAGAAATCATTAATTTTTTAAAAAAATAATAAATGAGTTTTTTTAACTTCTATTTTTTTAAAATTACATTTAAATACATTCAAAAATATATATAAATACTTCTTTTTAAAATAAAAGTGCTTTTTTAAGTAAATCCAAACGCACTATTAGGAATGGCTGTCCTAGTTGTCATCCAATTTCAAATTC
This sequence comes from Castanospermum australe, assembly GCA_019955255.1. Lineage (NCBI taxonomy): Eukaryota > Viridiplantae > Streptophyta > Magnoliopsida > Fabales > Fabaceae > Castanospermum > Castanospermum australe. Next base: position 566,671 of record NSJW01000757.1, read on the forward strand.
GGAGCATAAGGACTGGCATGTCACATTTAATTTTCAGATATAGGGGATTTTATAAGACCATGCATGTGTCCAAATCTTACTAAAACTTACCATGATTTGATTTCCTCTCCCCTTCTTGAGAAATCCCTGTTTCACTATCCTTGCTAGAACTCTTATTGTGAAAATTTTTAAGAAAAAAAATCAAATATTGCATATGCCAAACTATCCTTTAAGTTTTTTAAATTTCAGACAAAAAGTAAAGGCAAGGCAATTGATCAAGAAGTTTCAAAATAAAACATTTTTGCTTTGGTAAATTAAGGGGTTGATCCTATTTGATTATAAGACATATAGGAAGTAGAAACAATTTAACAAAGTTCAAGGAGAAAAAAAAAAGAAGAAAAGACACTGATGCGCGCACAAAGTTTAGTATATATGAAAACTACTCTCTTTTTAGCGCAGTCAGATTTATTAGCAAAATTTTTCCTAAACATTAAAATTTTTCTATACAAATTTATAAGTCATTCAACAACTTAATTTATGTAACAATTATCTCTTTTTGTTTCGAATTTAATTTTGATATACTATTACCTATAGATCGATTTTTTAAATAGTTACTATTTTTATTAAATTTTTTTTATGATTTGATTATTTATAATTAGATAATAATATAAAATTTTTTTACATTGACAGTTAATCGAAAACTTTTAATTCTCTATAAATTATACATCTAGTACTTTACTTTTGCATAATTTAATATTGTTTATTTGAATGATGAACATAGCGGCTTAGCTAGGCAAATTCTGCAACTAGTAACAAGTGACACCCCTTTTGGAAGAAATTCAAACCCAAATTAGCCGCATTCCGTAGCCTACCCACGTCCACTGCCATTAAAATCATCACAAACTGAGAGAATAATACCTTATTATATGTATTGATAAACATTTTTTTTATTAACTATTGATAAACATGTATAAACATGCGTATAAACATTGTTTAGAATTTACTGGTAATACTCTTTGTATGTATATAGTGGGTCAAATTTTGAGCTCTCATAATGGGTCAGCCCGAATTTTATGAGCTAGTCTGACTGGATAATAATTATTTAAAAAATTAAATATTTAATAATATATAATTAGACAATAATATAAAAAAAATTTACATTAATAATAAATCAAAATTAAATACAAAGTCAATATCATCAGCGCATAACGAATGGACATGTAATGCCATGCCTCTCTCTCAGGTAACTAAATAATCAAGGGAACAAGGGAAAAGAATGATGTTCTTTAACTTCCAAACAACTTGGATTAATTCTCTACCCTTTTCTATTCTTTCATTCCAAAAATGAATGGAGCACGTGTCAAGTTAATGAACTGAAAAAGACTTTGCTAATTCAGTCAAGTAACATCTATATACATATATTTTTAAATAAGTAATGTTGGTTACGGAACTATTAGATGCACAAATATGTACAACTAAGCACAAGCATGTGCAACCATAACCATATGCACAATTGTGCTGGGAATGCCTCCACAAAAGAGCACGATAGAAGACAAGGATGTTGAAGAACTTTCTGCTTTGCTCGTTTGGCTATAGAGAAGGAATAAAGGAGCCTTAACACTGCATTTTCACTGCTTTAAGGATAAAAACATTAGTTTAAATGGGACAGGTTTTAACTCCTACTTGTTATGGACATCAGCAGCAGCAAAGAAAACCGCATTTGCTGCAGTAATATTGAACCAGTAATAATCTACTAAAAGTATAAGCTTCCTATTCAACTCAGGCCATCAAACCACAAAGAGTTTTACATGCACCCAAATTTTATGCCCAAAAACATTGCTGCTCCTAACAAAAGCCAGCATTGCACGTCATCATACAAAAACATGGACGTTGAAATCAGTAATTTAGCAACGAATATTTCACTCTCAAAACAATTTTCCCTTTTTCAACACCAAGCTTTCCGCCAGTAACTAACCAATGGCCAGGAGGATCTTGGGGCCCTTTGCTCATTTCAGACAAGTCAACATACTTCACCAACTTGTTCCCCGTGATGTTTTCTCTAGCACCAAAACTTGAGTCATCAGGGTCCGAAGTGTTCCCAGCACTCACAATTTTCAGTGACTTGTTTGGGGTTTGATCCCAGAGTAATCTTCGAATTGTGCAACCAGGTAATCTAGAAAACAAGAGCTTCATGTACAATACATTCCTTGATCCAAAATCCCACACTCCAAGCTGTGCTCCAGTAACTACGTAGACACCAGAGAAGTCGTCCATAAACACTTCAGGGTTCTCTATCGGTGCAGTGCTCACATGAGAAAAATTCTTCCACTTTACAGGCTCAAACCACCGGCTATCTTGTTCCTCGGGACCCTGCCACTTGGGAGCACCGATAGCTACATAGGTGTCCCAATATGGCTGAAGGATCTTTGGAAGGGATGCCAAGTGTTGAAGATGAACACTCAACCGATTCTGCTTGCTTCCTTCTAGACACAGACGTAAGCCAGTAACTGGCCTACGTCCAACCGTAATCTGCATTTAAAGATAACTAAAATTTATTAGATATGTGCTAACTTTCATCTACAGTTTAATGGATTCTGAATAAACCATATAGCTAATAATCATAAGAATTTAACAACCAAACACAAAAGATGATAGAAAACTGCTTAAATGATGCACAAATTTATCTCAAAGCTTTCTTCTCCAAGCATAAATGCAATTGAAAATGACAGGTAGCATATTTTAATAATGTTTCTTCGATAATACATTCAACAAGTGGAATTATAATATTCTGCGGAAAAACAGTGTGCAATCGTGTTTTAGGTAAACATTCGACAAATGAATATTAACTGAAGAAAAAAATAGTAGAAAAGATATTCATTATGACAACATCAATAGCTAGTTCCTTCATGAGGCCTTTACAGCTAGTCTCCTCTCTTAGACTGCAAAGTCTCTTCTTTCACTGCTTGACTGCAGAGATGCAGCTCCAATTTTAGCAGTCAAAAGCATCACATAAACAAAGGATCGGAAAATCAAGTACGTGTGACTCAAAATCACATACACAGGAAATTATGAAAGAGTATGCAGTAACATGAGCTAAAATAAGGTTTATAACTGAAAAGTAAGAACTAAGTTGAACTAAAATTGGCCCAACACATAAGTTGGGTTTCATTGGCAGAACATAAGTGTGAACCCAACACAATCAAGACAATCACTATTTGGAAAATGGACAGCAATACTGAATCTTTGTACTATCATTTTCACCATATATCCAAAAGATTGCATTAGAAATGGGAAAAACATCTGTTTTTTTTTTTTTTGTTAAGTGAATTTGCAGAAGCCTGCAATGCTTTCATTCAGGAGTATAAACCCATAACAAAGAAAGGTTCAATTTATTACATGCCCAAGACAGACTTGAAGACAGATTGCCAAAGAAACTAGCTGATTAGGTCTTAAAATTACATCTTGCCCAGCAACTCAAGTAACAAACCAAACGTCCCCTCCCCATAGTAAGAAAAACAGGGAAACACCCTATCTACCCACAAACTGCAAATTACCTTACATTACGTCTCTATAAAGGAATCATTGCTGACACAGAATCAGAAGTTTCAAAGCACAAGAAAATGCCGCAAAAGATCCTTTACCTGCTCTTGGCTGACGTAAAGTCTCTGGCCCATTATGCTGAATTGCAAAGATGGGCACCAAGGTTCCTTCCTTTGGTGACCAGGAATCCTGTCATGAAAAGGAGCCCACACACGAGGAATCTGAAACTCTAGGAAATATCTAAGTTCTTCAATGGGAGGTTTATCTGCACACAACAAGACATGTAAAAGGAAAAAAGATATTTGCGATTAATATATTAGATGAAACTGCAAGAAGCCCATAGAAAAAGATTCCAAATCATCTATAATGAAGGATAAATTGACTTACATTCAAGATAGAGACCAATAGCACGAGTCAAATGCTCCTTGCCAGATATTTCATCAAGGAGATCTGTTATAGGACAGAATGTCATCTCAATGACATCCGGAGAGGACCGGACAGTTCTTACCCATTTACTGTGGTTTTGTTCCAAATCATCTCCTCCTCTCCTTCTGAAAATGACTGTGACATCCTGAGCAATATGTATTCGAGGAAGTTAAGAGAATACTTGATAGTGATATTTAACAGACCAACAGTGAGCTACTAACAATTAATAACCATAAAAGACATGTAAATATCTTTCCTGATGATAAGTATAAATTCTTCCCAGTACAGGCCAATGCAGATGCGTGGATCCAAATACAGAGTTCAACAAACTACCTCATGCACATCATATGCCAAAATGTCAAGGAAAGGAGAAAGGAGAGGAAGGAAGATAAACAACTAACACTACTTGTATAGGACAAAATTTCAAGAGATTGTATCATTTTGCAACAAGAAAATTAAGGCAGAGCAATATCATTAACAGATTATGCCATTCAAAACTGTAAAAGAATGGGCATTATTGGAGAATGATTTGTGTAATATTGCCTGTGCCTCAGCTCTAAAATAGTGACATGTTATCACCATTGGCCAGTATTAATTTTGGCATTTCTGTGCCACAGCAGAGCAAACAAGGAATGCAAGATTTATTTTTATGGCCATCAAATGAAATGTTGAAGTGAAGGAAACTGTTCCAATTGGATTTGCGGTTGACAGAGTTCAAGAATCCCATTTAATTACCTTACATACTTTCAGATCTTAAAGAAGTCAAATAACATAAACAAGGAAAACAGATCACAAGGAACATCCGGGTGCAGTTAGGGAATGCACAACAATATCTATTCACTAATTCTAATTTTGTGTTTTGTACATCAAAAAGGTCAAGGACGTCAGTAAGGGGCAGGAGAATTTGAAAATGGGTGTCACTCATTAGGAGAGCCTGAGAGGGGAAATAACAACATCAGGGTCCTAGATGGGACAGAACCGAGGGCCTCATTTGCTCCCATGCTTAAAGACACAATCAGTGACCACAGGACTAAATGCCCATAGTCTGTTTACTTCAAAATTTGAATGGAGATTCATCAAAATGAATTTAAATCACCAAAATTAATCATTGCATGGGATCTTATAAATATTTTTCAAAACATATATTACATACTTCTTTCCCTGTAAGATATGCTGCAGTTGTTGGTTGAGGGTATATCCCTTGACTATTGAATGAAAAAGTATCAACACCCTGCAAAATATATAATTAAAATAGTTAAGCAATGTATTGCTTGCTATCATGAATCTGAATCATATCACTAAAAGCAAGAAATAGTGAAATAAGAATGGAACTAGCCTTATCCTTGGATTTTGTTTGACCTGAACTTGTATGGCTATTGATGTCAGAGAACCTCTGATTTCCAATATTCTGAATGTACTTCTTTATCTCCAGCGTTGACAAAGGTGAAGTATGGTGTTGTTTAACATAAATAACATCTTTACCACCAATAGTTATGGATGTAATGACATGCGTCCCAAAATTTTCAATAAAGCTATCAAATGTATTCAAAGGTCAGGGACATTCTGAAAAAGTGAAGATAGAAATTTTGTTACTGCATATCTAGTTAACTAGTACATACATACCTTGCCAAGGATGGTGGATCCCAATTGACTGGGACAGCCCTTTTGACATTTTCTTGCAGCATTAAGTGGGATTTTATAAGCTGAACCTTTGCGAGTGGAATATAAAACCCATCTGAAGAAAGGGCCTTTGTCTCCGTAGCATCAATATGTTTCGAACCAGTTAAGCTAAATGCAGAGTTAAAGCTCCCAAGAGGAAAGGTTAGTGATATATTTGCCTTCTGATTAAAATATTCAACCATCTGCAGTCAAATGACAAAAGAACTATCATAAATTAGTATTAACTTGAAAAGCATTGCTTATTTGGCCTTAATTATTATTTTAACAAGAAATAGCTTTGGCCTTTAGTTTGGAACTCTTTCCTTCAGTTAAAGCTATAATTAACAACATCCAAAGATGATTCTTGCTCATTAGTACAATGCCATCTGAAATTATTTTTGCTTGTTTGTCTCAAAAACTTACACACTGGGAAAACATCAGAGAACCAACCTACCCAATACGAAAGCAATTTGTAAAGACAATGGATAGCAAAAGTAATAAATGTCAGTACTACCATAAATTTTTGGCAGACAAGAAAAGCCTTTAAGGTTGAAAGGAACCATTCTCTGACAAAATCCTAGTGTTCATGCCAAGGTCAGCACAAGCTGTCTAAGCTTGAGATAGATCATATATCAATTACTTTAGTTGAAGCTTCAGTCCCCCATATAATTGCGGCAAAAAAAAAAACAATCATCCTTTAAATATATGAATGTCAAAAAGATCACTTTGGGGTTTCAACCGATTCATTGCCATTAGGCATTGCCATTTGTTCCACGCTATGAATCCTATCCCAGTCAACAACATTATATCATTACACCAGAATCACCTCTGCTTCTCCACAATCATAAATGGCAACCCAAGGCCGAATGCCAAATCCACCAAACAAAACAGGGACATGCCCTCTATACCTAAACAAGTAATTAAACAAAATTGAACAATCAACATGCTGAATTCAATTTGAGAAGCAATTTACACCAAGTCAACACACAACAATTCCACAAAAGAGAAAAAAAATTAAAAAAAAGAAGATAAAAGACAGAAGGTTTTCAATCTGCAACTATACCTCCTGGAAACTGCAGACCCCAGAACTCTGACGCTCGATGGACTCCTGAGAGTTTTTAATGTCCCTGGAAACATTAGGAACAACTACATCATCGTACAACCACAAGTCCCTCAGGTGTTCTTCGTCAACCTTGACTACCCTAGACCCTGCTACTCCTTTGCAATAGAGCAACCTCGTGTCGAAGTTCACATCAAAGCCTTTGCCTAATGCTTGCACAGCGTTGGCAGCAGTGTGCAAGGCTGCTACGTGCTCCCCCATAACTCATTAAAAATCGTTGAGCCACCTCAATATTCTTCTGTCATGTAATCGGAGGGAAACCCAACTCTGTATGGAATTGGAAGGTGAATTATCTCAGAAATCGAAATTCGAAGGGAATTAGAATGACCCATGTAAGCAAATTTCGGAAAAACAAAGAAAAGTAGACATTTTTGTACGTTTGAGCTGTCGCACTCATTCAGGAGTTCAAGGAATTTGAAGTCGAGTGGATGATCAAGTTCATCTCACCCACCGTCGTTTTCCTCGTTCTCAGCGAGTTGACTCAGTAAAATTCGTGCAACCATAACCCATTTTGGTGTTCATGCACCTCAATCCGAAGCTCCTATGGATCTCAGACCGATGAAGATTATGCAATATCTTCTGCTGCTTGTGTTTTTTTTCTCTCTCTACCGGGTACTTCTCCTGCCATACCATACGAGACTGTATTTGATTATTTGTTTGTCTGTGGGGGCATTGACTTCAGTCTTTTTTTGTACTTTCCATCGAAATGTTGGCATTGCGTGTTCATTTGCCTGAGATTTTAAGATCTCGTCCATTTGGTGGTTCAAAGTCCAGACACGTGCATCCAAGTTTAGTGCCATGGTTTTCTTTTGTTTTTGAATTTGGTAACACGACATGTTCGGGATATTGGAATTACATTATTACATTAACATGAGTTTAAAGCTCTACAATATCTTAGTGAGGTACTATCATTCTTACAGTGTAGTTTGTGTTGGGGTTGGTTACTTTTTTAGGTGTTGGGAGGAGAAAGCAAATTGTAACATGCCCTAACTGCATTAATGATAACACACACCCTATGGTGGCTCTCATACTTTGCTTTATTTATAAAGGTATACTTTAGTTTGAATTTGGCTCATTTAAAAGAAGAAATTTATTTTAAAAAAAGTATAAAGTTATAATTATTAATAAAAAAATTTAAGAAAAGAGATTTTAATAATTTTATGATTTATTATATATGTTACGTATATATGTATTTTATCATAATATTTTATCAATAATTATAACTTCTTATTTTTTTCTTTTAAAAAGAATTATTTATTTTAGAAGAGTTAAATTCCTTTAACTTATACAAAAATATTAGAAAATAACAAACATCACAGGTTAGAATGAATCATGTAAGTGTAGGCAATGAGCTAGTGGTTAAGAGTTTGAATAATATTAAAAAAAAGTTACAATTTTAAATTTAATAATATTAAAAAAAGTTATAATTTTAAATTCTCATGTCATTGTTGTAACATAAAGATAAGATGAATTGAATTATTTAAATATGTGTATGGATTATAATTTATAATTTTAATTATGAACTTAATTTTACCGAAAGTAAATTTGTATTCAAATGATTTATTTTGAAAATCTTTATTAAAAAGTTATTTTGACAGTGTTATATAAATTAAATGCATAATTAGCTTTTACTGCTGCAAAAAAAAAATTATTGCTTCTATGTTGAAAGCTAAAATCATGTTAAATTTGTCCCAACTTAGATTATACAAAGAAAAAGGTAAACATATTTAAGCCATGTTTAACCCTAAAATGTAATTTGCAGAGGCTCACATGAGACTCATGAGAGGAAGAGAAGGAAAGCTTATTTCAATAATAATCTAAAAATAGTATTTGATTTTGATTTACTATGACTAAAAAAAATATTCAATAATACATTGTCACATCATTAAAACATCTTGACTATCACAACAACTATATAAAAAGTTAAACTTTTTAAATAATTTGTTAACACATGATTAAGTGATAAAAAATTTTATATTAACAATTAATAAAAATTAAACTAAAAAAAATTGGCCCGAAAGAAAATAACTTAGAAAGAGTTATTGCTTAGTAGGGCCTGTCGAAATTGGCAACTTTCATAACAAATGCACGCCCATTGATATAGCAGCTTCTAAGTTGTACTAAATTTACATATCATCATTTTTTCCCCCAAGCTAATAATCTAGAAAAGGAAAAGGAGCAAAATGAGAGTTCAAACCTCCTACTATCACCTCAATTAGAACAGAGTTTGGTGTCATGTGAACTACAACTCATTAATGATGTACATATTATTATTGGGCATAAATTGGTCTACACACTCTTTGCGAAACAATATTTTATTTTATTTTTTTTTTTAAAAATGAAGAATTTATTCATTAATGGGAGAGCTAAGGTGCTCCATTGCATAGCCTTTGGAACACCTCTATAGTCCACCATGCCGATTTCTTATTTATTGAAAGATAATATGTGCAGAGACCACCTTCGTTGTCAAAAGTTCAACACAGATTAAAGTGGGAGAGCTCAGGTGGTTTATAATACTCACACTCCACATGCCCGTCTGAGTCCGCAATTGACATTTTGACGTGGTCAAGTTTGTTGATCTCACATTTGTGACTTGTTACAAGATGTTTAACTAGGAAATTTTTATTATCTCAAGTTGCTAGTGTAGCCAACATGAAGTGTGATAGCTTCATTAAAGCTGCATTATTTACCAAAGGTTGCATTTTGAGTTTAGCATGTGCTTACCTTAGTCACATACAAAAATATGCTCAGTTTTTCTTTAATTTTTCTGCATGAAGTATTATACTTTTCCAAATGATATTTCTGTCTGACATATAAAGGATCATTTTTTCTTAAATCTATCTTAAATTTGCGTAATAGAATGAACATTTAAAAAGTAGGTAATTTCAGAACTCATAATATATATATGCATAAAATTATCTTAATAGTATTTTTATTTAAATATAAATAGATGATAAAAAAGTTGGAAACTTCCAAATAAGTACCTACTAACATAGTTTTCTATTTTCAGATTATAGTTTAGATGCATCATGCATCGTTACACAGTCATATTCATGTAGTTTTGAACATTTTCTTTCTCTACCACAAGTTTCAAATCATTTTCAAAGTCGCAGTTCGGGTAACATCCTCAAATATCAATAGAAATTAGAAAATAAAAGTATGCTCAGTAATGCAAAAGACAAGATTCCTTGAACAATCGTATGCTTCAGTGCTTAACTAAACAGAAATTCCCTAAATCAGAGATACGTGCAGCAGCATAATACACAATAGCCGTAGGTGTTTGACAATTAAGTCAATCAGTAGAAGCAAACCATTAAAAATCCTTTGGATACAACTACTTTACAATGAATTGCTACAAGGTTTCTGAAAACAGAAAAGTGTCTAAACCAATGTGTTCCTTTACAACAAGATCAACTAGATAATGTAGACAATCCTTTGTTTTTTTTTTCTTACTCTTTCAAGAAGTCTATCAACTTCATTCTATTTTTTTGTGGAACATGTTACATCCTTCTAGTTGTCACCTTAGAAGATTACTCGTAAATGCATTAAAATTATATACCATGGCATGGCAACTCCTTTCATCTACAACAAAAGGGAATTTTAAAAAAAAATTACCACTCACTGTTAGTTTTTGGTCCTCTTTGAAGAAAACAACTGGCGAAGAAAAAAAAGCAAACTTTCCTCTGTTTCGGGTAGAAAACTCAGATATGGCACCATTACTTGTTGCAGACTCAGATTCATTGTCAGGTTCTGGCAAAGAAGGAGATGGTGGTGAGAGTGTGAAGAGAAATGCATTTGAGCATGCGGATGATCTGACTGAAGCTTGGTCTCAGGTTAGGGTCTTCAACCCAGCATGATTGTATGATAAAGGCAAGATCAGGGGATATACCGTCAGGAAGGCTAGGCCTCTCTTGCTGCAATCTCAAATGCAAACCAAGTCATTATTAGCAACAAATTCAATACCTCCCAAAGAGACAGCTTTGAAAGTATATAAATTAACATACAGAAATCTGAACAATAATCATTGAAGTATCTTACTGCAATTCACTTTTTCTTACTGATATGAAGCAGGTATCAGTACCAAATAGACTGGACTTACAGGTCTCTTACAAACAGAAACTAAAAAAAAAGAAAAAAAAGAAACAGACAGTGCAGACACTTCTAAGGGTCTGCTACCTCCTTCCCAAGACCTTTCACTTAATTTCTGCTTGCCCCCCTACTCTCCCTTCTCTTCACATTTATTCTCACTCCCCCCAACAGAATCCCTCTCGCCCTCAATAATCTCCCACTGCCACGTAGGCATTCTATTATGCTGCAGGGTCATTTTCATTAGCGTGAATATTCCCCACCCTTTCCTCATTGCACCTATGGACTAATCCTCTGCAGCCCTTCCCCCTCCTGCCAGCATACACCCTATTAATGGGGGAAAACATCTAACAGATATTAACCTTAATCCTTCAACAACAGCATCTATGACATGAATAAGGATGCATAATGTATTACAACTATCCACAGATCACAACAGAGAAATTTGTACCAGTATTTCCAACATGAGGCATCCTAAATTGATGAAACAGAAAAGAGGCATAAAATCAAAACCAGCTGATTGATGAATAAGCACCCAGTAATATCAAATTTAATACCTTAAATGCAGCAGCATAAGCAGCTTGTAAATTGGACATTCCTTCAAAAGGCATGCGGTTTGTCAGTAGCTCCCACAAAACAATTCCAAAGCTGTACACATCAACCTTGTTGTTGTAGTGCTTTTTTTCGCCCTGACGCAATGTCACAGTACTGTACAACTGCAAAAACACAAGCTGCCATAAAAAAATCTATTTACATAAACCAAACCTACATGGGAAGGAAATCCATAATATATTTTTAATGGGCAGACCAGCAGAGTTTGGAAACCAAAGTCTACCCACAGTCATTCAACAAAGAATTTCAGTTCAAACAAATCAGTGCCCCAAAGGGTCCTAACTATGCATATTGGCATAAACAGCAGGAGATTATATGAAAATTTGCAAAATGGCTTTTATCTGTTCAGTGAAATGATTAACTTACTTGAAATATTTGTACTAGGTCCCCTCATTAGAAGAAATTTAAAGAAATGGATGATAGCATTGGAATTGAACTCACTCAACTGAAAAAAAGGAAACAATTACCATCATACTACTGCTAATATCCCACTCATAAGCAATGTACTGATTACACAAAATCCAGGTAGATCTACATGAACTTTATTGGATATAGACCAATAAATTACTTTACTTTGTCCACATTTCTGGCAAACCCCAGCACACCTAAATTCAAATATGGATTGTATATATCATTGCTGGTCTTTAGTGTAATTCAGTTCACAACCTGTCCCACTCATCTGTCTTATATCACATTAGTACAATAAATCATCATTTTAAATAAGTGATATGAATCATATGATGAATCAAGACAATAACTGAAAAAAAAATGCAGGCTTTTATTGGACCCCCCTGGTGCTCATTTTTGGATAGTTGTCAGTGAAACAATAAAACCATGTTCCCAGAACACAACATACCTCTGGTGCCATCCAACGGTAAGTTCCAGTTTCTGCAGTCATCATTTCAGTCACAGATTCTTCTCTTGCAAGACCAAAATCTGCAAGTTTGACAGACTTCTGATTTGCCGTAAGCAACAGATTATCTGCATTTTGACAGTTTCAAAAACATAGTTGAAGAGAGCCAGACTTATTGATGCTAGAAATAATCAATATATACCAAGATTTCACGCTATCACATTAATGTCAAAAACTATCATTAGCTGTAATAAAGACTAAAGAGCAATTGTTCGAATCCAGATATACAAGGTAATATATATGCTTCAGATGAAGTTAGCAGTATTTCTGATCTCTTCTTTCCTCTTCATGATTTCAGAGAGGATAGCAAGGATAAATTTGGCAAAAGTCAGAGTCATTAAGATGAAAAATTTGACAACCAAAACAAAAAATCATTACAGGACAGCAGCAGCAACCAGATTAATCTATCCACCTTGTCAGCACTATAACAAATAACACTTTTCAGGTACCTAATCTCCTAAAGCATGTACAAAAGGCTATTACATCAATAACAAACAATACTAACTTTCAGGAGCCTAGAGTAACAAATCAAATATTCCTTCATTATATGAGTAGATTGACATGGGCTGGATAATGGCTATTATAGCTATAGAAAAATATAAGGAAGAAAAAGAACTCGAGAAAAATTCACAATGCTCTCCACAACAATTGAACAAAAGGACCAACAAATAGCACAGCCATAATCTAAGGACACTAAAGCCATGTAATCCATAAGAAAAACAACAAACATTTTAACATACAATTTACTCATTACACATAATGTATTATATATACATAAAAGGTACCGGGTTTCAGATCTCTATGTATGATCCCATTGGCATGTAGCCAATCCATGGCTCGAGCAATATCAAGGGCATAGTTTATAGCCACATGAAGGTCTAGTAGTTTGGGACGGATACTAGTTAAATATTTCCGCAGTGACATCCCTGGTAATAGCTCTGTAACTATCACCATCAAAGGATCCTTACAAGCTCCAATAAACTGCAAAAGAATAAAATCAATAAGAGCATTAATCTTCTATAAGAGGAAAGTCAGGAAACCATTAGTCACATACTAGTACGAAAGACTATAACATATATACGTCACATAAATACATAGGCCTTCAGTAAAACAAACAACTAAACAGAAACAGAAAAGATAATTGCAGACATATCTGCTACAATGGCACTCACCTTAACAAGATTCTCATGGTGGACACGGGACATCATATTCACTTCCCGAGCAAAACGATTTTCAAGGGCAGCTCTTTCTTCTGAAGTGCTCCCACGATGCAGAACTTTAATTGCAACAATTCGATCTCCATACCTGGAAAATTATTAATCTACACCTACATAAACCAGGGTTCCAGCTGCCAGCAAACCACTTGATGTATACACACAATTATACAGTTGAACTGATGACTTCGGAGCAATATTGTCTTTTTCTTTTCAAATAACGATTAACAGTTATATCATTGGTATAAAAATTCAAATTTTCTTTAAAAAGAGTTAGAAGTTAGCAGTGCTTAAGTAAAAATACCATGCAAATGGTCATCTCGTTATTGAGGAACCCAGACATGTTAAATCAGTAGAAAGGGAAAATACAATTTGGCATATACCAGCTATGTTATTGAAATTTGTGGCAAGTATTCTATACCAACAACGAGTCACAGTTTTTTACTCCATGAGAAAGTAAAAGTAACTAAGCTAAAACATTAACCTCTTAACAGTTAACCACAACCTGAATACAATAATTCAGGCAGCTATCGCCATACAGTAATGATTGGATTGGAGCAAAAATATATAACTATGAAAACTCAATTGTAGATATTAAATCCCACAACTGCTGGGTCTAACAAGTAGGGAAATTATGTTTTCTGATCAATTAATATGTTCACATGAATTCAAAACAAAAATTTAAAAAAAATTAAAAAAAAAAGGCAGGCGATACCACATCCGAGGCTTTGCCACTGACCTTCCTTCATAAACTTTCCCATGAGCTCCCTCGCCAATCTTCGACCCAATAAACAGTAGTTTGGGGTCAACCAGAAGATTCTCATCAATTGTTAGCTGTGGGGTTGTTTTCGACCCATTCTGCCTCACTGATCTCGGTTCCAATTCCGCAGAGCGCCGCAAGACCGATTCTTCACATTCCCCCTCTTCTCCTCCTATGTTCCTGTCTCTGTAACTCATGCTGCAACCTTAAACTATACCCGAATTCCTCATTTCAATCGCTACCCACACAAGAAAAATGCTATCTTTAAATCCAACAAAACAAACCTCCCCTGAATCTTCCTTTCTACATGGACAGCAATTCCACAGCAAAAAAGCAAACCCCAATTCCTCTAAAAGCTAATATTCCCCATCGTCCCAAAAGCATCTACAGCCACAGCTACTTCAAACTTTTCCTCCTTGTCCAGAGCAAGAATAACAAATTAAAAACACAATCTTTTCCTCACCGATGAACCTCGGCAGAATCAATTATCCTCTTCCCCTATTCGACCAGCAGCATGCTCCCTGTTTCAAACTCGACAAAGCTTTGCTTCAGTGAGAAGCTGGCCTTTCGGTGCAGTTCATCTAAAGAAACTCATTAAAGAAAAAGAGAGGATAACAAAAACAAAAACAAAAAACAAAAAACAAAAAAACAAAAAACAAAAGAGGAAAAGCAACTTACAACAGACGCTAAAAAATTTTCCCAGAACATCCCAGAAAATCACCAGAGCCTAGATAGCGTTGACAAAAGCCACCCATCCTCCTCAAGTTCATATTTTTAAGCTCTTCTCCGAGGTCCCAAGTTCCAGTGACTCCACCCTCTGCAAAACATTTCAGTTCAGTTTCTCTCAGTAGAAGTGGGCTTTGCTCACTTTCTCTCTCTACCCAGCCACTGAGCTCCGATGATGAAGAAGATATTCGGGGTATCTGTTCCGACGAGAAGTTTCAAAAGGGGGAGGAGAGAGAGAGAGAGAGAGAGAGAGAAAATGTGGCGGTGACTGGGAACGGCTGAGGACAAAAGAAAAATGAAAAAATAAAAAATAATATATTACCCAATGAGAAATCAACACGTGGAGGACATGGGAAAATTAGACACTTTAGCGGACGTTGTTGGTTGAGGAAGACGCCTCAGATACGGACTATACCACCGCTTATCCGCTCGGCTTGCATTTGGCTCAGCTTAAACGGCTCCTGCCCTCTTACTCCTCCATCTTATTTTTGCCTCGTGCGGATATATTTTAAAAATATAATTATTTATATATATTTAAT
Source organism: Castanospermum australe (assembly GCA_019955255.1). Taxonomy (NCBI): domain Eukaryota; kingdom Viridiplantae; phylum Streptophyta; class Magnoliopsida; order Fabales; family Fabaceae; genus Castanospermum; species Castanospermum australe. The sequence continues at coordinate 582,245 of NSJW01000757.1, forward strand.
AATAAGAAAAATACGTTTTGAAAAGTGACGGAAATTAAATTAATTTATTTTCTTAAAAAAATATTTTGAGTTTCGTCAACCACGTAAACTAAACTTAATAAACAGTCAATTCCATCACCAAACAAGCATGGACCATTATTCGCTCCCATTGGTCAGTCTGTTTTGCGACTTTTGGCACATCAAACACTCCATAAACATAAAAACACATCTGATTCTAAAAACAAAGCGTTTATATATATATATATAAGAAGGAAAAACAAAAACTCGAAAAATCGGCTTCTTCCTTATGCCTTGTTTGCATTGGAGCCAATTATGTTTTAAACTGTAGTTTGTAATTGTAACGGTAAATATAATAGTTTCTACAATTGTAATATAATTATAATTACACTTACATTAATTATATGTTTTTTTGTATTTATCTATAATTTTTATAGTCATAATATAATTACAATCGTAACATAACTAATTTAAAATCATGAACCAATTAAAAGCTGGTAGTGTTTGTGTATGCTGTGGTTTAACATTTGTAAGGAACCAATCACCAAGAGAGGTAGAAGAAAAGCCAGAATAGTGCAGCTGAGCATCAAGCTGTTAGCCCTGTTACCAAAACAGCACAGACTCTATCACAATCACGCACAGCGAGTGCAACAGAGTCTTTGGGAAAGCTTTTCAAATTGGGCACAAAGCAGAATCTACTAGCCCATGCTTATTATAGCGGATATCAGTGGAAGCAACTCTGTTATATGTAAGCACAACCACACGAAACACTTTATGTTTTGGACCCGTGCCGGCTTTTAAAAGAAATGTAATAGAATTTTGGTACCGAAAGATTACGTGGTATTCACATAAACAATGCACGTCATATATAGACGTGTACAGGTTACAAAGGATAGGATCAATCATAACAGCAACTACAGAAATTGATCAACATAGCAGAAATATACAGAAACATTCTTATCCCTATACAATTGGTATCCACCGCAACAAATGCAACAGATGCAACAGATTAACAAACTCTTATCTGTTTGTTCTCTAATACTCCCTCTCAAGTTGGAGCATGAAGACATGAAATGCCCAACTTGTTGAGAATGACAAGAAACGCCGTTTTTGCCTAAAGCTTTGGTGAAATATCAGCTAGCTGAGAGTGAGAGCAAACATAGGAAGTTGAAATGGTGTTAGCCAGTAGATGCTCCCTAACAAAGTGACAGTCCAATTCAATATGCTTTGTCCTTTGTGAAAGACCGATTTGCAGCGATATGGAGAGCTGCTTGATTGTCACATAGGAGCTGCATGGGTTTGCTATGAATGACACCAAGAGAACCAAGGAAAGATTTTACCAAACAAGTTCTGCCGTCGTGGTTGCCATGGACCAGTACTCAGCTTCTGCGGAGGAATGGGAGATAGTGACTTGCTTCTTTGTCTTCCATGAAATGGGGGAAGTGCCCAACAGTATAAAGAAACCAGTGAGCGATCTCCTGGTGAGAGGACAACTTGCCCAATCTGAGTCGCAATAAGCATGAATTTGTAGATCAGAATCTGATTTCATGTGAAGGCCCTGTCCGGATTTAGTTTGACATACCATAGAAGCGAATTACTGAGTCGAAATGTTGTTGTTTTGGACACTGCATAAATTGAGAGAGCGTATGTACAGCATACCTCAAATCTGGTCTTGTGATAGTAAGGTAAACAAGGCGTCCTATGAGACGTCTGTATCGAGCAGGGTCTTCATAGTTCTGGCCGTCAGCAAGAGCAAGCCGGTGGTTTTGTTCAACGGGAAAGGATGCTGGCTTACAACCAAGTAAACCGGATTTGGAAAGAATGTCCAAGGCATATTTGCGTTGACACAAAAAGATACTAGCAGAGCTTCGAGCAATTTCAATCCCCAAAAAATACTTTAAGGCACCTAAATCCTTGATTTTGAAACATATATTGAGATAGTCTTTTAGCTCCTGGCATGCGTTAGAGTCATTTCTCGCAAGTACAATGTCATCGACGTAGATGAGTAATGCTAGAAACACATGCCCTCGTTGCAAGGTGAACAAAGTGTAATCAGCTCTTGATTGTGCAAAACCGTAAGCGTGCAAGGAAGAGCTCAACTTAGCGAACCAATTTTGCGGTGACTGCCGTAGACCATATAGCGATTTATTTAATCGACAAACTTTGTTGACTGATCCGTTGGTGAAGCCAGGGGGAAAGCGCATGTAAACTTCCTCATGAAGATCTTCATGGAGGAATGCGTTATGTACGTCAAGTTGATGCAGTTTCCAGTTTTTCATAGCAGCGACAGCAAGCAGTGTTCGCACACTGACCATCTTGGCCACAGGTGCAAACGTCTCATGAAAATCTTCTCCTGGTACTTGATAGTTTCTTGTAATGACCAATCGTGCTTTATAGAGTTCAATTGATCCGTCAGAGTTATATTTAATCCGAAACACCCATTTCGAAGGCAAAGCACGTTTCCCTGGTGGCAAGTCTGCTATGTCTCAGGTGTGATTGTCTTCTAAGGCAGCAATCTCTTTTCGCATGGCATCAACCCAACGATTGTCAGCTAGAGCTTCCTTAAAGGAGCTAGGTTCCTTTCCTGTGCTTATTGCTGCCAAAAAGGCTTGATGGTGTATGGAAAATTTAGAACAACTCACATAATTAGAGATTATAGGGTAAGGTGTACCTGAGATGGGATCAGTGTTGGCCAAGCTTGGTCAGGCTGTGTGTGTACCAACAGCATTGCACTTGTAATCCTTCAGATAACTGGGAGCTTTTCACTCTCGCTGATGCTGACGGGTTGTGGTATGATCGGGGGGATCAGGTTCTTTTGAGGATCGTGCAGAACTCCCTCTGTCTTGCAATAACGGAGGGTCCAATGGAGGACACTGTTGGTGATCAACTTGCGGAGGGGGTTCGTGCTCCAGTTCATGTTCGTTGGCTGAGTCGAAAACGTCATATGAGGGATATGTGGTTGGTAGTATTAGCGGATGGCTATCGCGTGTCACAGATGCTTCATGAAGGAAGGGAAATTCACTCTCATGGAAGATTACGTCGCGGGAGACAAAAACCTCACGACTTTCAATATCGAACAGCTTCCAACCTTTCTTTCCAGGGGGGTAACCAACAAAGATGCACCTTCGCGATCTCGCAGCAAACTTGTCACGCGGTTTAGGTCGTGGATGAGCATAGCACAAACATCCAAACACCCTCAAGTGTTCATACTGGGGTTGCCTGCCAAACAGAAGTTCATATGGTGTTTTACCAGCGAGCAACTTTGAAGGAGTTCGGTTGATCAAATGGGCAGCTGTCAGTACGCATTCACCCCAAAACTCCACTGGCAGATGTGCTTGAAATCTTAAAGCCCGTGCTACATTCAATATATGCCTATGTTTCCTCTCCACACGGCCATTTTGTTGTGGCGTATCCACACAGGATATTTGATGCAATATCCCTAATTCACCATACAAATTTATCAAGTTGTTTGTCTTAAACTCAGTTTCATTGTCTGAGCGAAGAATTTTTATGGTTTTATCAAATTGATTTCGAGTCATGGTAAAGAAGTTTTTGAGATGATCAAACGTTTCACCTTTTTCGGCCATAAAAAATATCCACACGGCTCGACTGAAGTCATCAACGACTGTTAGAAAGTAATGGGCACCAGCGGATGAGGACATGTTATAAGGTCCCCATATATCACAATGGATAATCTCAAAGCAGGCTTTACAATGATTTTGACTTAAAGGAAAGAACGATCGAGTTTGTTTAGCACGATAACATACATCACAAGGTTTCAAAATCCATTTTTCTACCCCTAACATGGTCAAGATCCGGAAGCATAGAGACGACTTCACTCGATGCATGGCCGAGACGTTTGTGCCATAATGCCAAGGATTCGTGCGTCCGGACTACAAACGCTGTGCTTCCATGCGGACGATACACATACACGCCTTTACTTTGCTTACCCAATCCAATCTCCATCTTCAAAGTTGGGTCCTGCAGAATACAACTTTGATTAGTGAAAGTTACAACTCTGTTACTTGATTGAATGAGTTGTGCCACTGAGATCAAGTTACACTGCAGGTTAGGAACAAATAACATGTTATTCAATTCCAAATTAGGCTCAAAAACAATTGTTCCTCGCTTGACAGCATAGGTTGTTGTTCCATTAGGCAAGCCAACAGTCAAGGGTTTTATATTGGTGATGTTACGCAGCAAAGCAAGCGTCCCCGTTATATGTTGGGATGCACCGCTGTCAACCAACCACTGAGAAGGAAAGACGGTATTACTAGACAGTTTTTCAGATGATTGAAGTTGGTCCACCAAAGTCAGGATGCATTCTATGATCGCTGGTGTCAATGCTGAGTATGCTACTGCCTGTTCCTGCTAATCTCCTGACTGTGCTGCATGGGCTTCAATTGAATTGGATCGTCCTCCGGAGCGTTCGCGTCCTCGGCCTCTGCCATTGTTGCGGTTGGGGTATCCGCGAACATGCCAACATCTGGAGGTCTCATGGTTGGTCTTTCTGCAATGAAAGCAAGGTAGACGTTCCTTCAGTTTTTTGGGCATCATATTCTGCGATATGTTAGTGGTTTCCTGCTGCGATCCTGTTTGTGCCGCATATCCAATAGCTTCAGCCCGTTCATTATGGCCACGCGCAATGGTTTGATGCGTCTCTTCTTGCGTCACCATAGCATAGATCCTGTTAATGGAAGGCAAGGGAATGGTGTTTAATATTTGAGTACGCAAGCTCCCAAACATGGCATCATCCAGTCCCATAAGAAACTGATAAACACGATTGTTCTCAGTTTCTTCATTAACATATTTGAGCATTGGACATTTATCTCCGCATGAACATGCATGCACAGTTTTGTTTGCTTGCAGTTCATCCCACACCGCACGCAGTCGTGTGTAATGATGGCCGACAGACGTGCCTTGTTGTTTGATAGTTGTCAAGCTTGCCTTTAGTTGATACAAGCGAGACACATTCTCAACTGAGTACATCTCCTTCAAATCATCCCACAGATCTTTGGCGTCATTAAAGTACTGGATAAAAGGCTGCAGTTGAGGATCGATGGTGTTATGAATTCACCCATTGATCATGGAGTTGCAGACCACCCATGCGTGTCCCTCGTCCGAACTATCTTCGTCAGGTTTCACGATCGATCCAGTAACAAAGCCAAGTTTACTCTTTGCCTTGAGTGCGTTTTTCATGGCCTTCGCCCAATTATCATAGTTGGCTTCTCCGCGCAGCATTACATTTGTCAGGAGGATCCCAGGATTATCTGATGTAGCCACATAGAATGACGATCTAGGATCAGTGACTTTGAGCTTGCTGCTGCCTTCTTTAGCCATTACTGTTTTTTCAACAGATAGGGTTTGGCTTCGCACTGTATGGCAGACGAAATGTAATCAGAGTATTGGCTGCGGAAGAATCTTGGATGACTGCTCTGATACCATAATAGAATTTTGGTATCGAAAGATTAAGTGGTATTCACAGAAACAATGCACATCATATATAGACGTGTACAGGTTACAAGGATAGGATCAATCATAACAGAAACTACAGAAACTGATCAACATAGCAGAAATATACAGAAACATTCTTATCCCTATACAATCGGTATCCACCGCCACAGATGCAACAGATTAACAAGCTCTTATCCACCGCCCATTGGTCAAGTTGTCTCTTTTTAAGTGTTGGTGGCTGTATATGGACCATGACTGTCTGTGAGACAAATAGTATTAGACTCACAAAACTGTTTATTCGACTAGACTAACGGTGTTGCACTTGGGTTACAACTACTAAAAGGTAAAACTAAAAATGCTGGGTGATATTATGGTTAGTGGTGCAATGCATCTCTGAACACAGAAAACTTTACCCAGAAAGTTGACTGCGGATCATGACAGCAGGTGGTTTATTTGTACCATCTAATTATGATATAAATTGCTCGAAAAATTCATTTTGAATGAGTTCAAAAACTAGGCTTTTGTTATGTACATCTTAGTGAATATGAAGGAAAAGAATGTTTCTATTCCCTACCATAATGAATGAACAATGGTCAAAGATCTCAATAAAGAGGATGCTTTGTTGCATTGCACTTGATCGAGTATTGGAGACTATCACTGCACAAAATTGATTTTTTTTTTAAAATATCTCATAGATCAGAATTAAGGAGCCCACTTTCCTCATCATTTACATTTTCCTTCTCTATTGTTTCCAGAGCTAGTTCCTCTGCTCTCTTAGTTTGGTGCCCCCAATCTGTTTGAATCAGTGTGTACACCATCATACAAAAACAAGAAATCTGTGCTGCTAACATTCCAGACCATAACCCCACCAATTCATATTTGTATATGAAGGTAGCAAAAATAGCAACTGGCATTCCAATTAGGTAAAATGCACACAAGTTTATTCTTGCGCCCACATAAGGACGTGCAGTCCCTGATAAAATCCCACATGCAGATGTTTGCGGCCAATTGCCAATTTCACACAACCCCAGAATTGGAAGTATAGTTGTGACCATATCAATAATTTGCGTCTCATTTGTGAAAAGTTTTCCCCACACTTTCCTCACAAACATCAAGAAAATGAAGGCTGAGACCCCAAGGGTAAATGCTATGAAAAGCCCAACCGTGGCTGTACTTTGGGCACGGGAGGGTTGCCCTGCACCTAATGAGTGACCAACTCGCGTTGTCAAGGCAGCACTTAATGAAAACGGGAAAACATACAAGAACCCTGTTGTTTGAATAAGGATGCCCATGGTAGCAACTGTGGTCTGTGGGTTGCTTAACAAGCCACAGAGAAAGAGCATTATCTCATACCACCACCACTCCAAGCACACTGAAATACAACTGGGCAATGCCAAACTTAGCAATGGTCCCCAGCCGTGGAAAGCTGAGAGAATTGTAGCTCCATGCCAAGGTTTTAGTGGTTTCTTTGACAGAAGAAGATAAAGCACCAAGCCTAGAATCATGTTTATGGAATTCAAACCAGTAGCTAATGCAATGCCCTTTACCCCTAAATTTAAATATGTAGCCAAGAAATAATTGATGGGAAGGTGTAAAATGGCTGCACAAGAGGCAGCTACAGTTAATGGGGTGGTTAAGCCTTGGGTTCTCAAGAAAGTCCTCAGTGGATTGAGATGAGCCTGAGCCAGCAATTCTGGAATAGAGAAGACCATGTAAACTTGGGCAACTCTTGTGACTTCTGGGTCTTGACCTAGCCACTGAAGGATGGGTGCCATATTCAGCCATAATATTGAAATGGGTATGGCAACAACGAGGAGGAGACAGAGAGTTTTGAAGAAGGTTTGGCTGAGAACTGACCATCTCTTGGCTCCATATGCTTGGCAACAAATTGGATCCATTCCCATGGTGAGACCCTTGAGGACTGAATTGGCAGTAATGTTGGCAAACCCAAGTGCGAGTGCGCCTCCAGCTAGCTCTACTTTCCCTTGGCGACCCAAGAAGAGCATGGAGATGGCAGATCGAGAGTACAACAGCAAGCTTGTCATTAGTATGGGACATGCAATCTTTGCAAGCGATTTCAACTCTTCTTTCAGCTGCATGCAATTCCACATTTGTCAACAAAAGCAGTACTATACATATTTAGTTTGCAACTAAACAATGAGATCTTTTAATTTTAAGAAATAAAAATGTGCTTCAATTGGCAAATATAGTTACAGTTGCAAACAGTCTCTGGAAACACTCCTCAACTAGTAAAATATTAACACATTCTCATCATCTATGAGAGGTTCATAGCACCCCTTCCTCCTCTTTTTTCTTTTTACTCACAACACATTTTCAGGATGGAGATCCTCTGCCCCCTTTTGCTATCACATATTCTGTTCTACCAGTAAATACCCCCTTTTTTCCCAGAATGCAAAATTCTTATTGGTCTTACATGAGAAAGTGCTAAAGCAGAATCTTACCTAGTTTCAAGAATAAAGGATATTTGCTCTTACTTATATCCCTTCCTTGATGCCTCAAAGCCTTGATTTTTGTAATATTCCAAGGGATAATCTCTATTTTTTCAAAACAATTCTTCATCTTCATTTTGTCGACATAGATGGAAGCTACTTTAAAAGAGAAAGCTACCATTTATTTTCTTCAATTCTCCTTCTCTATCCCTGTTTTCCACAATTTTTTAATCTTCAGTGAAATTATCCTTGGGTCACCATCTGAATTTCCCTTGAAAGATAATAAAACTCATCCAATAGACTAATCAACAATAGGGTTGAGTGAGATTTGTATCTGTTTTCTCTTATAAATAATCAACAATGCCTCAGCAAAACCACAGAGCAATACACTGTTGCCTCTGTGGGAAGCTTTTGCAATTAAAAACCAACTCTTGGTTTGCATTGGTAGATATACATATTTATCTGTGCCATGATTAAATTTGTTTAAAGGCAATTACAAATTCAGAGACACAACCAAAAATGCTTTTTGGGTTTCAGATTCTGCAAATGAAGAGACAACATATACTATAAATATCTAGGTGAAAGGAAAATGATCTGAGTTTTCAATATTGTATAGCAAACCCGAAGAGATAAAATCCCTGAAGGAAGATACATATAACCTTAAGCTTTTGTCTTTAATCTTCGTTGGTTTATTTTAATGCTTATACATTTTTCTTGCATGTACTTCTGGATGGACGTGCACTCTTATCAAACCAAATATAAGGTTTCCTTAAAAATTAAACAAAAATATAAAGTGTGTCAAGATCTGGACAAATGTCCATTTTTTAAATTATAATATATTATAAATGACTTATTATCAATAAAACAAGTATGCTAATTTATGTATTTTATTATTTATCATACAAAATACTACATTTAAATTATAAAATTTTTAAAATCATAATAACTTTGAAAATTGAAATTTGTATAAATTTTTTAATTTAATAATATATTCAAAAGTAAAAAAAATCAGATAAAATAACATAAAATTCATACCCTTTCTAAAAATTACACATCCAAAAGTAATTCTGATAAATAATATTCAAACAATATCAATTTTTTCAAAATTACTTTTTTTTCAAATATAAATTAGGGTTATACAAATTCATTTTTGATTAAAATCAAATTTATAAAATCAAGTTAATCCAAAATTAAATTTGTAACCTCTAATTCAAAGGTTTTGTTATGTATATTGTCAACCTTTTTTTTTTTTTTCAAAAGAGACATGAAGATTTGATAAGAAGAGAATGCGTGTGAATAAAATAAAATGTAAATAAATCGGCTTAATTGAGATTATATAAGAAGGAAAGATAGATAAGCCAAAATATGAGTAAATCAGCCTAAATGAAATTCAATTATGTGACTAAACAATTTAAAAAGAAATATATGTCATTTGAGCTATAGTTTTTGGTATTGCCAACTTAGTTTTAACAATGAACCGCTTGATTCTGAAAGATTGTTTTTCAACCCAAAAACAAAACTAAATAAGTAAAAAGATGTGCTTTGTATAGATAAACGAGGCAGCTTTATATACACGGCAGCTTCTAACTTACCAAAACCAAGGTTCTACTATAGTGAAGTTAAAGAAATACATAGATGATCCATGATGATCAAAATCAAATCAGATCAAACTAGACAGTTCAACCATCTCAATGTAAACTGCATATTTAGTCAATTATAATTTAATTTTATAATCAAATTTATAATTAAATTAATTTAAATTAATTAAAATCAAACAAAATTAATTAAACTAATCGATCATTAATTTATTTCTTTTTAAATTCAATATCTTTTCACGTAGTAAGAATTTTTTATGAATTTTATATTATTACATATAAATTATTTTTATAACATCGTCTGATTAGACTAGTATTAAAAATTTTATTAGTTCAACTTTAATAATATTGAATAAATCTCAATACATGTGACTTTTTTTAATGGGTTTTTTTTTTTGTGTATGTGTGATATTAATCATATGTTATTATAGTCTCTAATTATAATTATCTCATTTATTTTTAAAAGTTTGAAATACTAACTGCAGTTACTAATTAATTGTACCCAAAAAAAGTTACTAAATAATTAATTTCGATCATAGTTAACACTAAAAAATTAAATGAAATGATGGTGGTTGAAGACAATAGCGACCTGTACATCTTGAGTGGCATCACGTAAGAGAATATTCTTCCATAAAATGTATTTAAGAACCCATCGCCAATTTTTACGGCAACATCATTTGTAAATTCCACAGTTGCCGTCAAAGCAATTTTTTGTCTAAAGAAAAAGGCTAGACTTTTGGGCTTTGGCCCGTTCGTTCAAAAAACACAGAGTGTAGACTTTGGGATTATTTTAAAAACTCAAATCAAATTGATGGTTGAATATAAAAAAAAAAAAAAAATCAAATTGATGGTTTTAATATCAAAATAACTTAATATAAAAAATTACTCTTATTACTTTGCAAGAATTTTAAAAAACTTCCTTACAAACATATGTTTGAGTGCGAGACTAATCTTTACTAAAATACTAATACTAATATATAATAAAATCCAATCATAGATATTACAAGCAAAATTATCTTCTTAAGATTTTAACTTTTTTATCATAACCACAACTTTGTAAATTATAAATTTTTTTTGTTTTTTATACAAGCTATAAAAATCTTTTACAATGCTAAATATGGATAGTATCTTCTAGTTTCCTCCACACAATATGGAAACGAGATTATTTCATTAAATACTATTAATTATGAGGTTTTTAAAATATTTATAGAATTGTAAACGAAAAAAATCATAAAAAGTTAAAAAACGAACATCAAGAAAGGAACTTTGCATAACAAAAACACCCACACTCACAGAAAAAGAGTTTACGAACCTCAGAGAGAGAAATGCCAGGGAGAAGTGCAGCGAGGTGGTGATCATCTAGGCGTTGAAGAAGGCCTCCAATGAATCTGTCACAGCCACTGCTGCTGCTGCTGCTGGTGCCTTCACCACCTTCTCTGGTACTCATTCTGTCCTCATGGTTGTCTTCTCCCACCTTTGAAATCACAGGGTCACCATTCACACTTCCTCGAGATTCAGCACTATTACCAGTGCACATGTTTACCACAAGTTCTTGTAGAAAGGAATGGACAAAAGAAGCGTTATAAAAGGTGCAAAATTTCAGTGGTGGATTAATTGCCCATATAGTAAAACATCTGGGAATATATATGCAAGTAAACAACACTCCCCAAGAGAGCAAAAGGGAAAAAAGAATCGAAGGTCTCAAAAGTGATGAGAAAAAAAAATCAACTTCAAACAGTGCAAAACTTGGTTTTTAAATGACTGAAAGCATAAAATAAGGAACATTCTCCAATTTGTTGCCCACAGAGAGCTATCATAAAGAAAAAGGCTTAACTGAAAAAACTACCAAACCTTGAAATCCAAATGAAAGATGTGTATGGATTCTGAAGGATGTAGTTAGGCTTCGCAACTCTCCATGGCCATGGCATTGGAACTGCAACTGCAAAAGAAGATATGGAAGCTGCAGAGAGAGGCGTTTTGGGACTTGAAAACTGTCGTAGAAGAACCAAAACCCTTAATCAGTACATCCCCTAATCCTTTATGTTTAATTTATACTTGTGCCTAATAATGTAACCCCTTAAAATAATAGAGCCATTGCTACGATCATTCCCATCTTTATTGTTTGCTTCATCGAAGATTTTTTCTGTTTACCCTAACAATAATAATCTAATGCCAATCCCGTGAAAAGAAATATGTAAAGTGATGAAGATTAACAAAATAAAATATGATCTTTTCTAATGACGACACATGACATTACAGTTAATTAGAATATTAATAAGAACAATAATGACACTTATATATAATTTTTTTGAATTTTATTTTGATTCACTGTCAGTGTAAAGTTTTTTTACACTATTATTTATTATTTTTTTTATTTTTTAAGTAATTATTATTTTAATTAATTTTTTTAATAATTTAACAACACATAATTATATAATAAAGTAAAATTTTTTATATTGATAGTGAATCAAAATTATACTTAATTTTTTTATATAAATCTTACATGATTTATTTTGATACAATGAAGAAGTTTTATCATGACTAAAATTTACAACCTTAACTCCAATTTGCATTTGTCTGGATCACTTGTGTTCAAGTAGCATATTTTTCTATTTTTAAAAACAAAATGTAACTCGTATTAAAATTTGTGCGTCAATTAAAAAGTGATTAAAAATGAGTTATAAAAAGACTATGAGAAATTATGAATAATATGTTTCTGTAAAATAGCATTGTTGAGTGTATAATGTGGTTGTCTTCTATATTTAATGTCAACTAGGAAAAAAGTATCGTACTAGAAGTTGTCAATTCTCCCTATGTTGGAACATAAAAAGGGTTGCAACAAGAGTGGCATATATAATTAACTATTAGGCTATTAGCAGGCGATGATGTGTGTCGCAAAGTAAGAGCACGTGAAAGCTTCTCCATCCTTAGTTCGAGCTATCTTATTAGCTACTCATTCATAATGTGCCCACATGTGCCAACTGATTTTTTTTTTTCAAAGTGTTTGTCATTAGCTTTGAAAAGAAGCACTATTTACGCACTATAATACATGTCTAATCTTTTTTATACTTATATACATCATAATATTCAAGTTTATATGTGTAAACTTACATTAAATTTATTTAATTTTAATTAAACCCTCTTAATTTTTTTCCTGGATGCAATTATATAAAAAAGTTATGTTTATATAACTATTTACTTAGATAAAAATGATAATGGGGTGACGGTGATAAGTGCTGACACTAATGCCACAACGACAACGATGAAAATAGTGACGATGATAATAATGTTTGAGTGCTTAGCTCATTCTCTTAGGATGTACAGAGATATACGGTAAATATAGAATACAAAATACCTATTTAGATAATCTTATGTGATTTATTGTGTGTAACAAATATTGTAAAGAAAAATAATATTGTTAGGGGGAGATCAAGTTAAAGATTTGTTTATATTAAAAAATAATGTAAAAGTAATATTTTTCAAGAAATTTTGGGGGCATGCCCTTTCACACTTAACTACGTTATGCCTTATATCTTATTACATCTGATATCTTTTTTATTTAAAAAATTACACATGTATCATTTATTTTATGTATTGTTTTTATATTTTACGTCCTTATTTTTTTAAGAAATATATATCTACTTTGCCTACTTTATATATATATCTTGCACCATTATCACTTGTAAATAATAAAATAAGAAAGATAAGTATAATTTTACAAATAAAAAAAAATATTAGTGTAATAAGTGTTAATTTCAAAGAAAGTCAGTGTAATTACTCTTTTAATTTGTGAAACTAACTCTCCAATAAATACTTAATGGTAAATTTTAATGTATAAAAGAGTTTTCCCGTCTAACCAATTGTTCTATGGTTTAATTCCATCTCGCTTTGAAGTATTGAAGTAAAGTCAAGATAGCACCAAGAATATAATTTTAACTATTTTAATAACATAAAGAATGTCCAAGAACCTTAACTTAAGTGTTACTAAGTCTCTTTGAGAATTGCTTATTCTATATTCAAATTCTACTAGAGTTATTTTTCTTTAACTTATTCTCCCTTGCTCCATACTAGGTCGTAGACCTATTTTGTAAAAAAAAAAAAGGATCAAAATGCATCATAAACTAATTAATTGACAAATTTGGTGCTAAATAATAGCAAATTAATGCAGAAAACAAATAAGGATGCGACTTTATAAGATTTTTAATTCAGTTAATAACTTGACTCTTTATTAAAAGTGGAGAATTAGGTTCGAATCTCGTTCCCTCTCAATTCCTTAAAAGACTGGAAAACAAAAAAACAGAAACAATCTTAGCCAACTTTTGCGGTTGAAGAAACTTTTCGGGCTTCATCAATTAGAATACTACCATTATATTACGTACTTTATATCTTTCCACCTTCAAGCAACTATGCAGGCGGGACGCGGGAACTATCAAAGTGAAAAGTTGGGGTGACAGAAAAGGTTAGAGTTTGACGTTTATAACACTACTTTTTCATTTTTTATGGCAACAACTAGCTTATATAATTTATCTTATTAGTACTTTATTATCGTGTACTAATGAATTTTGAAATGCGTTGATAACTTAATTTTTTAGTGTAAAATTTTTATATAATATCATTCAGTCATATGTTTTTACATATATTATTAAAAAAATTTAACTTTTTAAATAAAATTATATTCATACTTTTTTTATAATAATGTGATAATACATGATTAGATAATATTATAAAAAAAATTTATATAATATATCAAAATTAAAGTCTAAAAAGTTATCAATACAAAATAGTACATTACTAGCAAAATAAATAAATTGTAACGAGAGAATATCATGAATATCTTGATTGCTTTTCATTTGGTTGCCAAGACTTCAATTATATGTGGGAACGAAAACGAAATGATAAATGGCCATGCTTTAGTTCCCTTTTAGTCGAGCACTTGCCTAATTAAGGTTCATTTAATTAAGGATGCAGGACTTCATTCATTGGATAACTTAAAACTTCAGAGTGACATGTTAGACAAACTCATCAAGAAATCTATATACTGTTGCCTCAGCACAATAAACAGAGAGGGGTATGCTATTCTTTCACTTATGGTCCAATAAGCACTTAAATATTGCTGTGTCAACAAGATCCCCAACCCAGTTTACATTGAAAGAGTCTAATAATGAACTTCATATATGATTGGAAATGACACAATACAAGCTCATGGAATACTTAACTAGGTTAGGTTGAGAAATGTCAAATAGATTCATATCAGTAATCCCTAAATTTAGCAGAGAATTCTATATATTATTAGAATATGTATTATTACTTGATACAAGTATAAGTTTTTGTCTAGTTGTTAATGAAGACTTCACCGTTTGAAGGAGTTGTTCAATAAGATTTTACGCGACTTTGTCTCCTTCTAAAAGTTTCATAAGTGGAATAATCCAAGTTTGGAAATATAAAAATTAAGTTCTCTACTTAGGCCCTATTTGATACATAGTATAAGTTCTGATAGTATAAATTTATATTATATGACTCATTTTATCATATATTTAATTTAAAATCTAATAAGATAAAGTTATTTAGTCCACACATTTTTATCCAATAATTATAGAATAAATTAATTAAGTTTCAGGTGAACTAATAAGACATAATATGATTATTTCATATCAGGTTGAATAAACAGACAATAATAATTCCAAATCAACTTTAGCCCTCACCTTCGTGTTCTTCTATTACAGCTAGGTTTTATACTATCAGATCTTATATATTTTTTTATTTTATACTATCAAGCATTATACTAGTAAGTCTTATCTTGTACAATATACTAAGCAAGGTCTTAGAGCGAGTATATGCAGTTATGCACTCGATACTGAAACTGGTCATCCTCGATATAAATTTCATTAATTACTCAATTAATATTTGGCTCCTACAATAGTACAGTGAGTACTTACAAATATTAGATATTGCTATGACATGGTTTTGATCGTAGAAACAAATACTTACATAATTTCTATATTACGTGCAACTAAGTTTTTTAAGAGCAAATTATAGATTAACCTCTTTAAGTAGCATTGGGCATTTAAAACGTTATTCCTTATGATTTAAAATTTGAAACTAATGCTCCAAAATTTAAATGTATAAAGGAGTGTTGTTTATGATACGGTTTGGCCCCTTTAGTTATTAAAATGGTTAAAATTATATTCCTTGCATGTGCTTATCGATTGGTTTCACGTTAATACTCCCAAGAGAAACGGAATTAAATCATAGAACATTTGGCTAGATGGGGAACAATTAACCATTGAAAAATTAATACTCAACTTTCTAGTCTAGAACTCGCCCAACATATCCTTTTGTACAATCTTTCAACTCTTAATTACTACTTCTATTACATACACAAGGAATCAGATAAATAAAAAAAAAATTCCTTTGGATTTCTAAGCCAAAAATAATTTCCAATGAATATGTCCTTATAAAAAATATATGGGTTTCCAACATATATACATTCACTGAAATGCACTGTCAAATCTAAAACTTTTGAATCACTGTATTCAATTTTTTTATGAGAAATGTTTTTTACACACGTTTTTTTATATATCATTCTTTTACACCCTTTTATTTGAGAAAAAAATAGAGAGAATGTGTCAAAATGTATATTTTTTTATTTTTTTATTTTAAAAAAATAGTGTAAGAATAATATAATAAAAATAATGTATAAATAATATTTTTAACTTTTTTAAGGAAGAGGCACTATTTCTCATTGTTCTTAATTTTACTGATTTTTTGATACTAGCTAATAGCAAATTACTGTAGAAAACAAATATTACTTAAATCGTAGCCAACATTTACTGTTCTCAATTAGAATGCTAACATCACTTTATACCTTTCCACCTCCGAGCCATTATGTAGGCAGGAACGAGGATCTATCAAAGTGAAAAGTTGGGGGACAGAAAACGCAGGAGTTTGACGTTTATTACACTTTTTTTTTTTTACATTTTTTTTTTGGGTAACAACTAACTTAATTTTTTTTTCAATTAAAAATATTTTACAGAATTTAATTTATTTAAATTATTTTATAAATTTAATTTCTTTAAATCGAGAACAATAATACAATATGACTCTCCCTATTAATAACTTAATCTTAATAATACTTCATTATAGTGTATTAATGATTTTTGTAATGTGTTGGTCACTTAATTTTTTTACACTATTAATATAAATTTTTTATACATCATTGTTCAATTATGTATTAATATTATATTATTAAAAAGAATTTGACCTCTAAGATAGAATCATATATAGTTAAACTCATTTATATATATTAATGTGTCAATATTATGATAAGATGATATTGTAAATAAATTTCACAGAATAAATCAAATTTAAATTTAAAAAAGTTATCTACATTACTAGCATGGAAAGTAAATAAATTATAATTTACTATAAAAGTAACAAGAGAATATCAATATCATGCTTGCTTTTCATTTAGTTGGCAAGACTTCAATTATATGTGGGAACGAAAACGAAATGATGGATGGCAATGCTTTAGTTCGCTTTTACTCGGCCATTTGCCTAATTAATTCAGGTTCATTTAATTAAGGGAGCAGGACTTCATTCATTGGATAACATAAAACTTCGAAGTGACATGTTAGACAAACTCATCAAGAAATCTACACTGCTGCCTCAGCATAATAAACATTATAGGGGTATGCTATTCTTTCACTTATGGTCCAATAAGCACTTATATATTGCTGTGTCAACAAGATCCCCAACACGGTTTACATTGAAAGAGTCAAATAATGAACTTCATATATAATTGGAATGACACAATACAACTAACTTCTTATCAAATCGTGGACAAATTAATATGATTGTCATGAACACAAGCTACATATCTATCTTAATTAAGACAGTAGGTTAATTATTTGTTTGCTACAATGATTGGGAGGGGAACATTTTACCAGGATCAAGGCTTGAATCCTCGACTTATAGTGGCGCGGTAGGTAGCCAAATGGGGGCTACATATATTCCACTGTCTAATTAAGTTAGTGGGAAGCTTTTAGCAACAAGGTTGGCATAATTATTGGGAAATCTACTTGCAGTAATGTAACCCCAATTAGTTGCATTAATGCTCCATTTGGTACACTATATAAAGAATAAATAATATAATTATTACTATTTACGTTCATATAATATTTGATCTGTAAAATATTAAATAGCATAATATCTAATTTAAATAATTTTAACTAAATAATTTATTTTATATAATTAAGACTGGATAAAATTATTTTAGCTGGGTAAGTTATTGCATAAATAAGGATAGTATTAATTATTTTTTGGTGTATACTAAGAGTATTCTCATTAGGTTCGATTCATTTGAATCACTTTATTGGTCTAATTTCTTTTAGGCCAAGAATAATAATAATATAAAATTCTTTATAAGATTGGACTTTTTGGATTTGAACCACAATTCTTACGCTTAAGAATGTAATTTACTTCTGCTATGCTAACATATCGTAAGTTATAAAATATTAATTATATTATATTATCCGTCCCTTTATACATCAAACCAGGCCTATGATCACTCTTCCTGTATAGAAAATTTCCTGACTCGGAATCTGAGACCACAAAACCCTTTTAGTAGTTTAATCTGCAGTTGCCAAGTGATGTTTAAATTTCTTCATAGAATGGTGGCCGTACTTTAGGTATGCATGCGTGGGGGTAGCTGAGAATATATACCAACTTCACGTTAGCATTTTGTTCGGGACCAGTAAATTGGACATCACTGCAACTGTACGAAGATACCTAATAGCACCAACCAGTGCTTCAGCATATGTTAGACCCATTGCAGTGTCATATTTTTATGTGCTTGTAAGCTTCCAAGTTCCAATGGTGTTTAGGACAAGGATTGATTTTGGTATTGGTGGGTTTCTTTTAAAAAAAAGATAAAGAGAAAGAACGAGAGAAAAATTGAAGGTACAGCTTTTGAGAATTTACTTTTTCAATCCAATGTACGTTTATCTAACTTTGTTCTTGACCCTTTTCCGCAAGAACTCAACACAGTAGGTTTCGTTCTTCAAAAAAGGTAGCGAACACGTTCAAAAGTAGCAATTTTAATGCAAAAAGGATGAATGGGTTAACTCTAACTAACATGCTCGTCTTATTATACAATGTCGAGGAGGATGATTTGCTGTAATAAGGGCATCGAATACTTTACATTATCGCATCACTTAGGGAACTTCAAACATAATAACTAAGCCAGACCAATAGTTTTCCATGTCTCAAAATCCTTGTCCACATGTATGAGGAATGATGACATGATTAGGCTCTTCGAAAATTACAAGGTTTTGAAATTAATTTACTTCTATTGAATTGGCTTCATCTTCTCGATCAATTATAAAAAGAATGTTTTATTCAATTGCAAGTTGAAATGCAGAACGGAAATCTGTTCAGATAGAGAATATATATATGAATACATAGGGTCAGGGTTAGGCCTTTAAAGAATATATATATATATATATATATATATATATGGTTAGATATACAATTCAATTATTTGGCACGTTAGACCTACTATCTACTATTCAACAATTGAATTGATCAAAAAATTTTTTTACAAGAAATTGTTTAATCGTGCAAGTGAAAAAATTCTTATATTGATGTCAATTTAATATGAAATATCTACATAATAAATTATTTATAATTCAATAATTAGATTGAGAATAGTACTATTTGCACATGCAAAAGTCACGCCAACAAATATCACAAACTAACATTTTTTATTATATTAATCAATACACAAACTTGAATAATTTATTTTCTTCTGAAATAATCTATTAGGTTTGTGTATAGTTTTGTCATGTAGCGTTTGCCCGATGAACTCAGCCTGGTTTGAAGCTAGAACGAACTTTTTTTTTTTTTTTGGGTTGAGAGAAGCTATAACATTTTAGGCAAACCCTAAATACCTATAATACAATTAAGTATTTTATATATAGTATATATTTGGATTAATTTATTTTATAATTAAAATAACTTATAATTAAAGTTTTTTTGAGCAGTTTTAAAAAAAATAATTTTTTTATAATTAAACTATTCCAAACATATTAATAATCTTTTTTTTTTCAATGTTATTTTAAGACAATAGGGTGTTAGTGATATATCTAAAATCCCACAAAAGCATGCTCAAAATAGTACATAAAAAGATTTAATTTCTTCTTAATTGAACTAGCTCATGAGCATTAGAGGTTCTCTCAATTAAGTAATAACTATCAAAATGAACTATTAATCAAAAGAAAGATTCAAACTCATGAATATATAAAATACAAAAATTTTATTTAAATTCCTTCAACTAATTGAGAAAATCAGCATTGGCTATTTTATAGTCTAGACAGAGCTATAATAATATATCATTGTAGGCTCCGACAAGAGTCTTTATAGACTCAATCATTTTATTTAACTATACAATACGTTAGTTCCCTCTGGTGTCACTGGTTTAGTCATTTGGTTTGTACTATGAATCGTAATGGGAGCCAACCAGACATCCAAAGACTATAACCACTCAT
Organism: Castanospermum australe; assembly: GCA_019955255.1. Lineage (NCBI taxonomy): Eukaryota > Viridiplantae > Streptophyta > Magnoliopsida > Fabales > Fabaceae > Castanospermum > Castanospermum australe. The sequence continues at coordinate 602,285 of NSJW01000757.1, forward strand.
GTGTTACTTTAATTTATGTTTCTTGATTCACTATTATTAATTCAGTTTCTTTTGAACTTTGGAGTCCAGTAAGTGGGTAACCTCCTCCAGAAAAGGAGAAGAAAAGAAAGGTTGTGTATGAATATTTTATCTGCAGGGGCCACAGTGATGGCAATCTTGTGGAAAGTGAGAAAACTCAGGTTGCCTGCGGATCACACAGCAACACCTGTCCATGTCAAAATTTGGGTAGCAAGCAACTGTCACTTTGGGTTTTCTTCACCATCGCTTTTTCCTTGCTCTACGTTAACACAGCTGTTTTTTTGTTTTTGTTTTGTTTTGGTCTCATCTTTTTGTTTTCCATCAAATAAGCTAAGTTTTTTTGAATTTGGTAGAGAAGGAGCACTTGAGTTCTTAGTCTGCAACTGCGTGCAAGGAAAATTAAAGCTCAACCAGATGTGCTACCCAAACATCAGTTTGCTGCATTCCAGTTTGTGTTCCACAGCGAACTGGGACATAAAAGCACTGTGAACTTGGTAACTATGTTCCAGCTTGTGGTTCAAAGGTGGGTTTGAGCGAATTTGGTAGCTATGTTACAAATGTTTTGAAATTGATTTGACTGAATTTTTAAATCGGTTTAACTACTGTCGATTGGATTATATATTGATATATATAAGCCAAATCTAAAAGTTAGACGTGTGTTTGATTTATATTTCAGTTGAATTGATTTTAAAAGAATTGATGTTGAAAAAATTAATTTTGAAAAAATTGACGTTAATAAAATTTAATTTGAAAATAATATTTCAATAGTCTACAAGAATTGATTTTGTTTGGATGATAATCACTTTTAAAATATAATTATAAGTATACTTTTGAAAATTTTATAGGTCTCATGTCTACATTAGAACATGATCAGGTAGTTAGAAGAGTAGTTAAATATCAGTTAGACTCAACTTGAATAAAGCCAAGACACTGTAAAAGATTCAATCAATAATAATTCATTCAGTTTCAGATCAATCTCTTCATACTTTGTTCTCTTTCTCTCTCTCTCTCTATTCTCTTCCTTAGTACATCTTTCATGGTATCAGGAGCTGTTAAGATCCGTCAATGGAGGAAAGCAATAACAATGTTATGTCCTCGAGTGTGGGAGCTCAACAGCAGAAGCAGGCGAACCTTGTGATGTTCAACCATTCAGTATCGGTAAAATTGGATGAAAGGAATTGCCCTCTATGGCACCAACAGATTCTTGCAACAATCAAGGGTTACAAGCTTCATAAATTTATATCAGTATGTAATAATTCTGCACCATTGGAATATGCTTCAACTGAGGATGAATTAGCTGGTAGAGTTTCATATGAATTCTTTGCTGCTCTCATGGATTCTCTCGTCTATGACAGAGGGAATGCTCACTAAGGTTGTTGGCTGTGATTGCTCGGCCAAAGTTTGGGAACAAATGCAAACTTTCTTCGCATCCCAGACAAGGGCGAAAGTTAGACAGTTTAAATCGGAATTAAGGAACACCAAGAAAGATTCTAGGCCTATGCATAAGTATCTTCTTCGTATTAAGGCCTTGATTGATTCTTTAGCTTCAATCGGTTCTCCTATTACTCCACAAGAACACATAAAGATAATCTTGGGTGGTCTATCTAATGATTATGATGCATTTATAACTTCAATAAACTCAAGGTTATATCTGTATAGTGTACTAGACATTGAATCCTTATTGCTAGCACAAGAATCACGAATTGAGAAGCACAACAAACAAGCTTTAGAGCCCATGTCATTGAATTTGGCAAGTATAGAAACAAAGGAGAAAAATCCAAGTCAAGGAAATGGTTATGGAGGAAACAACTATGGAGGCAGATATCAGAAAAATTTTTGTGGCAGATGAGGAAGGTTTCGTGGAAGAGCAGGAAGATACCAATATGGTGGCAAAAACTCACTAATATGCCGAGTATGCAATAAACCCAGACAGTCAGCCTCCTACTACTTCTACAGGTTCAATCACAATTATCAGCCAGCTTTGGTTCCAACGCTTGAAGTCTGCAGAGACAACAAGGCCATATGCAAGCAATGCTGGCCACACCAGAGATGATTCTTGATCAGTCTTTGGTACCCAGACTTGGCTGCTACTAACCATGTCACTCCAGAATCCACCAATCGATCTGATGCATAGAGCAGAGTATTCAGGCAATGAGAAAATACATATGAGTAATGGATTAGGTTTAAATATAAAGCATATTGGCTATTCCAAAGTCATGTCTCCCTTTAATTCATTTATCTCACTCTCACTGCATAATTTGCTTTATATTCCCTCAATTACCAATAATTTACCTAGTGTATCTAAATTTGCTAGAGATAATACAGTGTTATTTGAATTTCATCCATTTCATTGTTTTGTTAAATTTCAGGATATGAATCAAGTATTGCTTCGAGGAATAATTAAACCAGACGACTTATATTGCTTTGATTAGTTCCAACTTCAGCATTCAAGCTCCACCCGAAACCCCTTGTTCAATGTTCATTCAAAGTCTATCAATTCACTTGTAAATATTGAGATCTTTGTAAATCAGTCTTCCAGTCTTGCAAATTCTAGAACTTCAGATTTTGTACTTTGGCATTGTAGGCTTGGCCATCCAAAGCCAGCCATTACACAAAAGGTCCTATGGCAATGTAATATACACTTCATAAATAAAAATGCAGCTATTGATTTTTGCACGGCTTATTGCTATGGTAAGGCACATAGATTAACCTCTTCCTTATCCACTACAATCCATAGTACTCCCTTAGAACTGATATATACTGATTTGTGGGTTCCTTCACCTGTCACATCCTCAAATGGTTGCACATACTACATTAGCTTTGTTTATTCATATTCAAGATACACTTGGATCTACTTTCTCAAAAGAAAATCAGATGCCTTACGTGTCTTTTCTGAGTTCAAAACAATCGTAGAATTGCAACTAAACCACAAAATCAAATCTGTCTAATCAGACTGGGGAGGAGAATTTAGACCATTTACAGATTTCCTTAAAGTTCAAGGCATAATACATAAACTAACCTGTCCACACATCACTAAAATGGTGTAGTTGAGAGAAAGCATAGACACGTCGCTGAAATTGGCCTACCCATGCTAGCTAAAGCCTCTCTACCACTTAGTTTCTGGGACCGTGTCTTTTCTACTGCAATTTCCTTGTTTAATAAATTGTCCTCTACCTCTATATCTAATGTAGTACCCCATACCAAGTTATTCCATAGCACACCAAACTACACCTTTCTGAAGGTTTTTGGGCGTGCCTGTTACCCATTTATTAGGCCCTACAACAAGCACAAGCTAGAGCCTAGATCAGTAGAATGCATTTTTCTAGGATATAGTACTAATCATAAAGGATACAAGTGCCTTGATCCTTATGGCGGACTTCATATTTCAAAAGATGTCCTTTTCAATGAATTCTATTTTCCCTTTGTCACACTCTCTCAAAGCTCCAAACATAATTCAAATCCTGAAACCACATTCATTTTGCTAGCCCACCACTAGTCCAAACCAAAAGCCAATATGTTTCTAATATTTCAAATACGAATCCTAACTCAGATTGTGAGCTCACAGAGAATCTCCTAACAGGGGTAGCATCAATATGTTTCTCTGTGAGCTCTCCAGGAGTAATCTGGATGATCGAAGATCCACATTAGGCTCTTGCGTTTTTCTTGGTTCTAATCTAATCACCTGGTCTTCGAAGAAACAAACAGTGGTGGCAGAAATGATTTGGCTACGATCTCTACTTCAAGAACTACACAACAAAACTATGAAACCTATCATTTACAGTGACAATCTAAGTACTGTCATGGTAGCACACAATCCAGTACTACATTCACGAACCAAACACATGGAGTTAGACTTATTTTTTGTTTGGGAAAAGGTTCTGAGGAATGAAATAACAGTGTGTCACATCCCATGTTTAGACCAAACAGCTGATGCACTAACTAAACCTCTGTCAGCTACTAGATTTCTACAACTTAGGAGCAAACTCAGGGTAATTGACTACAGCAAACAAGAGTCAAATTCACTCTGAGTTTGAGGGGGAAATATTAGAGTATGATCAGGTAGTTAGGAGAGTTAGTTAAATATCCGTTAGACTCAAGTTGTATAAAGCTAAGATACTGTAACAGATTCAATCAATAGCAACTTAGTTTTAGATCAATCTCTTCATAGTCTGTTTTCTTTCTCTCGCTTTGTTCTTTTCCTTAGTTCATCTTTCAACCTAAAATCAATTTTATTCACTAGAAAAGAATAAAAATTCTACTTTTCTCAAAATCAATTTTATAATCTAAAAATTTATGAGAATTGATTTTTTAAAAGTGACCAAACACATAAGCTATTCTTAATTATTTTTATGGTCCCCAAGCTTTTGGTGACAAACCAAACAAGCACTATCTAGTTTAACTGTTCAAAACTGAGGAATTGGACCAGCTTTAAAAAATTAGCCAGTTGTTTACAAATTTAAAATTTTTTCACGTAACCATTGATGATAATATAAATAAGAAAGTGATACCGTATTAGTTGTTTAGTTACTTTTTTGGACTCAAGATTTACGGGGTTGAACATTCTTTTTTTATTAAAAAAGCCTTGTTTTCTCCAAGAATAAGCGAACATGCTAATTATATTATGCAGTCAATGACTAATTCTTCTCGAATTGTTCTTTTATATTTTGTTTATGCACTGTTCTTTTTTTTATTACTGTAATAATTTGACTATCTACTAAAAATCTCTTGATCCCGTTTGGTACACCATATAAAGAATAGATAGTATAATATAATTAATATTATTTACACTTAAATAAAATATTAAATAATAATTTATCTGATCAAATTTTTTTAAAAAAATTTCTTTTGGATGCTTAAGATGGTGATATTTACTTATTAAGTGCTGGAACTTTAATGCTCAAAGTCAAAGGTCAGTCCAATGGAGGCTACAGCACCAGCAGGCTGATGAGAAGAATTAGAGAGATATTGAAACAAGACTGGTATGTTGCGGTTCAGGCTCTAGTCTCGCCCCCAACCCCCCACCCGCGGACCCAACAAAAAAAATAAAAGTAAAAACTGGTGTTGAAATAGCTCACCAATTAAGAGAAGGAAACCAATGCTTTCCTTGCTAATCTGAGTTTAGAGCAGGATCCTGATTTGAAGGTGTGGGAAAGTCCTCCGATGAGAAGTAGGGGATTACTATTGAGGGATGCAATGGGAGTAAGTACTTCCAGGGGAGCCCCGTCGTAGATTTTTTTTTTTTTCACCAAAAAACAACCGATTCTTTTCGAGAGTTGACAGGAAATGATAAATTGGGAAATTGAGAAGAGAATATAACCATCTCAAGAAACGTATAAAACCGGGAAATGAGTTATGTTGTAAATGGCTTCAGAATCAATCTAAACTAATAGTCAACTTGTTCATTTGTTCTTACACGGGTTTTCCTTTCGTTTCTCAGATTAAGCATTTAGGCAAATCTCTGCCTGAAAACATTAGCGAGGGACTAACCAGTAATTTGTGGTTTTTTTCTTTTTTATTCTCTTCACATATTTGCTAAATCATATCGTCAAATTTATTTTCTTTTTCAAGTTTGGTATGGAAAATGCATGCTTGGTAAGTGGTAATAGTATTGTTAACTTTAACATCCAAGTTTTGTCTTGAACTTCTGAAAGTTGGGTGACAGGAAAGGGTTGTAACTTGTAACTTGAAAAATATCTCTGCATTTTGTCTTTTCAGAGTAGTGCACTTTCTAAAGTCCTCCTAATGTTGTGTTACAAATCCAGTCTTCCCATTTGAGTCGTAATGCATCCATCGCTAATCTCTTGACCTTTACTGCTATTCACGCCACAGCTCCTGTCATGATAAAGTTAATCCACTCCAAGTCGCATCCAGCTTCGTCATCAAGAACTACTGGTTCGGTACTGAGTATGCAAGAACAACTCACCCCCTTACTGATCTTGTGGATTCATTTATACAAAATTATAATGTACATATTGTATCAATGACATGAGAAATCCATCATTCGACTTTTGCTACCCCTCCACCAGGCATGTTGCTTTCTGCAACAGTCTCCCTCACAAATCTGGCATGAAAAATAAGGCCGTGAAATAAACAAATGAACAAGAACTGTTTTCTACAAGTTAGAACCAAGAATGAAAGTACCTTTCCAATTTTTCTCGTGATGATTGCAATATGTAGATTGAGAGGATGAAAGACAACATGAGCCCTGGATACATCCATGGACATATTCATAAGCATTAGCGACAAAAATACACTCTACTGGTAAAATAAAACTTGCTCATTCACAAATTCATCAAGCTCTTGCGTCGAAAGAAAATCTTTCAAGTAATTTCAATCCTCAACTAGAAAATGTACATTCTTGCAATTCTAGGAGTCAAATTCCAAATACTAGTAAAACAAGGCTGTGTTGCAGCGAGGCATATTTGTGTTTACCAAACATGAAAAAGATGGGATACCAAATTACTCACTCTCTTGCCAATGGATTGGACAGATAGAGTGAAAGTTCATATTGCAAGAAAAATACTGGCATGTAAGCTAGCAAGGGATCTTGTCTTTATCAAAGATATCTATACAACTTATAAAAACAGAACAGCAAGGTATTTATTTACCTGAGCCAAACAGAACAAAAAATCCTGAAGTCACATCTATCTCTGAATGCTCCTTCCTGAAATATTTCAGAATGCAGATTCAGCAATTTTTTTTTCCCAATCAGTAATATTTAAAATGCTGAACGACTAAAGCATATCTTTCAAACACATTAATAAACACTTAGAAAGTTTATATATCCATCACCAACTGATCAAAAACATTTTTGTGTGTTCATTCCAATGCTTCAAAAACACTCTTACTTTAGGGAACCAAACATCACCTCCATTCATATTCTATATTTTTTGAGAAATAATGAAATCTTGCATGGATTAAAAATTTATTTTCCATCTTTTAAACCAGTAAATTCATACTATAGTATAGTTTCTAACCAAAAGGTATCATGTTTAATTTTATTAACTAAATCCTCATACTTAGTGTACTGACATACAACATATTTTATTAACAATCCCGTTACCATTCTGTCTGCATCATAGGAAACTTTCTCTATCTGCAACCTTTTTCTTATTTTAAAAAGAAAAAATTTGGCAGATTGTTAACCAGTAAGAAAATAACAAAAAGCAAGGAAACAAATAATGGTAAAGAAAAAGGTTGCCACATTGCACCTTCCCAAACATTAAAAGTTTGGTGCAGAACTAGAGCAGCATTTGAGGGAGAGTGAAGGGCCTCCGATTATGCACGTGTACACAAGAAAAGGGAGAGAGAAGACTCCTAAGAAGTCTGGCCTGCGAGTATACAAAAGGAAGAAGGGGAAGGATAATAGGGGACCGCCTAATGGAAATGATATGCCAAAAGAAGAGGTAGTTACTGGAGAAGGAGGGAAGCCCAACCAATTGGACAGCTGGCAGCCCAATGGTGGAGAGAAGGGAGGAAATGATGATGGGGGAAATGATGAATTGTTATGTGGGGAAATAGGAGGGGGAGAGGAAGGGAATAGGGCAGAGAAGGAGTGACAAAGGAGGGGAGAATACCTCTGGGCTCAGGATATTCCTGAGAGGGACTCATGGTGCCTGGGTGTTGTTTAGATTTCTGATTTTGCTATTTTCTTGTAAGGAGGTTTACCTCCATTTTTATTTTCTGGTCACTGTTTTCTTGTAAGGAGGTTCTCCTCCAGACCTTAATTACGGTTCTGTTGAGAGTGGAATAAAGGAGGACTACCTCCCTTGTTTTTCTGACTACATTTTTCCAGTAAGTATCAGAGAGAGAGTGAACAGAAAGCAGAGTCATAGTATTTAAAAATAATGCAAGTCTGCAGAGATACTTACAATATGCTATGACACAAGACTTATTAGATTGTGGGAGAATTTACAGGTAGGGGATGTTCCAATCTCAGTCTAACATCCCCGACTATATCACTTGCCCTATCAACATCACCACCCCATTTGTCGCCATTAGTCTTAGCAAGATGCTACTGTCTCATGGAATCTCCACTTTTACCAAAATCTTAATGATAGACAAACCTTAGAGCTACAGCCCCTTTTTGGCTTCCTTAATTTCATCTGTCCTCTGCTTCTATGGATGTAAGGATCTTGACTTTGAATTCTTCTAGGGTGTACCCATGTAACGTAAATCCTCCTTTCAATTTCTTACTCAATCCCCAAACAGAGACATGTTTCTTCTTGCCAACCCCCTTTAGAATACCCAAGTGATGTAGATGAAAACCCAGTCCCAAAAGCCATACTGATAACAGGGGACCACCTCAGCCCTCCACTATAAATGGAAGCTCCATGTCTCACAATCACAAACAACTGATCTGGGACTTATGCTCCTACATCAACAAGGCTCCCTCCAAGATGACTAATGCTCCTACATCAACAAGGCTCCCTCCAAGATGACTAATGCTCCTACATCAACAAGGCTCCCTCCAAGGTGAAGTCATTAATTTGGACTGCAGTACTTAATACAAATGAACTCTTGCCAGTTAGCAGACCACACAAAGCTCTCTTCTAATGCTTGTGCCATGTGTTTTCTTGACCATAAGTAGTATCCATTTAGTTTGACAATGTCCAGCTGCTAAATATCTCTGCCATTTCAGAGGTTTCAGGAGGAGCAAACAGGGAAAGGTCCTATGACTCCGTGCAATGTACACAGTTATTTAGCATCTATATTCAGAAAGAACGCCAGACTTGATATGGTCAATTCTCTATCTCTGCATATTCAGGGGGATGAAGTGATATTTTGTTGGCTTCCTTATGGCGCTCAGCTAATGGTTTCTTTATTGTTTTGTTTGGATGAGATGGATGAAAGGGGAAAGGATGGGAAGGGAATTATTCTGCTTGTTTGGTAGTTTAAAAATTTATGAAGGGGAAGGGAATGTAAAGGGAACCATTCCCTTTCCTTCCCCCAACACCTATTTTTTGTTCCCTTCCAAGAATAGCTTTGCATTTAGTTTAGAAACTTGTCATTTAATATTTTTACCCCATAAACTTAGTTACTTAAAGAGTTTATAAGGGTTATATGAACTTCACACTTCCAACCCTTCACCTTCTTTCTTCCCTCATTGGCTGATTGACCATCCAAACATGGGAAAGGCAACTCTTTTGCATTCCATCCATTCCATTATCTCTGAAATTTCCAAACATAACCTTTGAAGGGTCTCTTTAACAAGTTTGAAGAGAAATTCGAGCTTTGCTTAGTTGATTTATCTTTCTTTCTTTGTTTTTTCTTATTTATACTTTTTTGTCTTCTTGCTTCTATTATGATTATTTCTTATCCACAGCTAATGTACCCATGCTTTCTCTTTCTAATAAAATGTCTTATTCTAAAAAAGGGCAGCCCAGTGCATGACACTCCCACCATTGTGGGTCTAGGGAGAGTCAAACGTATGCAGCCTCACCCGCATAAGTTGGGAATACTCAACACTATACTACAATGATCTTGTTTCTATGGCTGTTTATGTTGCACAGATTGAGGTCAAAGCAAAAAAGATAAGGAGTGAAGAACACAAGGTTAGGGTCTGTAGGACAACAGGTGTTGAAGATTTAGATGCATTTAAGACCTACATGTATATCAAATGATAAGGTTTATCAGCAAGCTTGTGAACTGCAAACCAGAAAGAAAGAACAAAATAAAGGGCCATATAGTGGCAGTGACTGGTGCCACAAACATTACCTTTTAAAGTACCACATCTTTGCTAAATCATTAAAAAAATGTTTTCAGATATATTGTTGCAATTATATGGAATAGGTGAAAAAGAGAGAAAAAGAGACTCCAAATAATTGATACTATGATGATAATATGATGCGTAAACCTAATACTTTATTTATACAGATATTTTAGGTCAAGTACTAGTGTAGTACAAGCCTAGCCCAATAACATTACCAACATAGAAAGACTATAAAACAATAAGAATCAGAATTTGTAAAACTCCCCCTCAAATGCCACAAAATTGGACCAAGATCTTCACTAGCTATAAGTTTGTTCAAAACTAATAGACTAATAGTAACTAACTATATAAAATATGAATATATTTAGCTGCAAATAACACCAACCATGTATATCTGACAAGTATATGCTTTGGCCAATGCTGAGGATCCCAAAATTGTTTACCAATCTCAGGATGAATTTCAACAACTGTAAAGCCAAAACAAAAGTTGTAAGCTCCATCAAAACCCACACAAATAAGCAAGAAAAGCATAACTTAAGCAATTATATTGGCTTATTCCATTCTTTCTTTTAGAATTTGGATATACCGGACTAATGGAAATTATCAAAGGGAATGGTATCAACTCATTTGTAATTCATTATGAAAGGCAATGTCTACACAATATACAGGTTCCACGCAATCAATTTCACTATATAATTATCAACACTGTCTATGTGATTCTCAAAATTAATCAATCACAGAATAATTAATAACTATAAAACAGAATGGAAGGACATCAAACAGCCGTCAAAATAGTAAAAAATTGTTTTCTTTAACAAAATTTAAATACTGCTCTGATTCCTAAAGAATCATAGAGATTCTTGATTATAGATACTGGTAAATGAAAATGGCAATTGAAATTGTATAAGCTAGGTAAAAATTATAAGAAGTAGCATGATCATAAACAATAAAAGGGAAGAAGATTAAAATTTATTTATAAAAAGAAAAAGAAAAAAAAATTCAACAAAACATAAAATGAGGGAAAATGAAGATTAAAATGATTAAATTTTGACAAATTTCTAATAAACCCTAGAAACATTAAATGCAAAAGCTTTTGAAACCAAAAACAGCCTTGACATTTCCAACACATTTATGATGCATCTTGGCAGAATCATACAAAAGCTAACAACAACACTTTCATTTTCAAAGTTTTGAAAAGGTAAAAAAAAAAAACTGAAGCATGAACTCACAATGCAGAGAGCAAGCCCTAGGTAAAGAACTTAATGGTGTTTCTAAAAATTGTATAATTAAAGAGGAACTACGTACAGTGATGAGGCATATCCACAACTTTTGCATTGACACCATGCAAATCACTTCCTGAATACCTCTGCATGACATGAATATTCCAGTTAAAATTCATTTTAGTGACAAAATCTTTGTTTTATTGTTTTGCATCTCTGAACCCATTACCCATATCATCCAGTACAATTATTGGATAAGCTCAATAAGTTTATGTACATGACCTTAAACACAGTATTACCAGGTCAACATCGATCATTGGAACCTCAGTACTTTTCCGATTTATCACTAGTAGCCATGGGATTAAAAACTTTTCCCTTCCAACTTGAAATGATCTGCAGATAAATAAAAATTTCATAACCACATTTTCTTCTGCAGCTTAAGGAAAATAAAAAATGACCAGAAAGAATATGATAACGGCAATGCGATGCACCATTCATTTTGCAGAGAATATCTCTTATATATTCTGCATTTTATAAGAGTTACAGTACAAGTACAAACAGCAAACGCACCCCTAGCACATGCCCATGGGAACAGTCATTAGCATCCACCACAATATTCTACAACTACCAGCAACCACTACTAATTAGTAGTCAGTGTCAATCGCTAATGAGCATTTGAATCAAATACCTTTATTTTCAAACTCTTCTACAGAGAATCTCTTCCTCAAAAAAAAAAAAAAAAAACGCACAAGGTACACAGTACACAGAGCATTTCTTACATTTTATAGGGATCAGCCCCTGTGTAACCCGTCGGTATGGGTATAGGCATCAACACCTACACATCCAATCCCCAAAAAGATACAATTATAAATTTCAACACCCATTATAAGCGAATTAGACAATAACAGTGCACCACCGGAAATCAGATTAGCAGAAAACCCTAATCCATGAATTGAAAAGAGGTGCACCTCACGATTCACTGCAAAGATGGGGCAATGCCGGCCAATGAGGTCGTGCCACACAGTTCTCGACTGCCACAAACCAAAAATTCACAGATCATACGGAGCCATATCAGAGAGGAAACAAAATTTCAGAACACAAACAGGAAATGAAAGAAATCGAGAGTTTCGCGAGCACGAACAGAGTGGTATTGACCCATCCTGCTCATGGGGACGATGTCGCCGGGTCGGTAAGCGAGAGCGATAGAAAGAAGAGACGGCAACAACAGCAATGGATGGAGCAGCGATTTCCTGGTAGCTGCGGCCATGGCTAGAACTCGGCTTGAGGTTTCTCCCTGACTCACTCTACAAGTCTATGTCGTCTTCTGATTCTGAACTTGCGTATGAAGATTGAAGCAACCATCATTGTCGTTTATGTTAAACGGGGCACTCCCTTTGAACCAAGTCATGGCCCATGGCCATGGAGACTCAATTACGGCCCAACAATAGTGCAATTTACACCACAGGCCTAGCTGCATAATTATAAAACGAGAAATATTATATACACATTCTTTATTCTCATATTGCTCTCATGAATCTTAAGCCGATCAATGCCATTGAGGAAGAAAATAAAGAGTGAGAAAAAGATTAAAAAAAAAGAATAATAATTAATTAAATGTAAAAAAATAAATGTGTATATAACGTTATGTTTATATAATCTAAACAGAAGTCAAATCAGTTAAGGAGTTAATTTAATCGTTAATTCGGCATTAGTCAAACAAAATAAAACTAATTAAACAAGAATTAATCACAAAACAACTATTTTTTTTATTTTTTTTTACCTAATTTACCATATTTGACCGTAAAATAATCAAGATATTCAACATAATTAAGTTTTACAACTGTGAGTAGTTGTGCGGTTGCAATGTTGGTTGCATAGAGTAACATTGCATAAGTAAATTCTTTACAAATATAGAAATTAATACTCTTTTTAGTATCATTAGATTAATTTCTCTCAATATTTGTAAAATTACACCAAGAACATTGTGGATAAATTAATTTACAGTTCAATTTATTGTCTTAGAAATTTTCTAAACATTGTAGATGTAGATTTTTTTATAATACAATATTTTGAAATCTTCCAAACTTTAAAAGCAGTTGCCTTTTCTAAACAAGGGAGGAAAAGGACTAATAAGCAGTCATCTACTATATAGACTGGTGTTTCTTTTGCTCAAGAAATAATTAACAAAAATTATTTTAAAAAATTTCAAACAAGCATGCATAAAACTTGTAATGATTCGAATATATGTGCAATCTAAATTTCTATTGTTTTTTTTTTAATTTTGTGAGTGTATACAAAACTTGAATTGTATAATAAATTAAATGACTTTGAGTAAAATGTAAATGAATATAATATAACTATTTTTATTCTATATATATATATATATATAAGAAAATAGAATGGTACAAATTTGCACGTCATGATAGAAACACTAGGGTCAACAAGAAGCATCTAAACAAAAGAATCACCTTAATTAAACAAACACAATGATGTTGGTGGTAAACTATATATTGGAACATAGAGAGGATAAGAACAAAATAGTGGTGGGTGGGACAAGAGAGAGGAAAAAAGGCAAAACCAATGAATTGAAATCAGAAAATTGTAACTGTTACCTTGTCAAACACTCACTCATTAGTTGGCTTGTGAAATGGGAAAAGTACGTGGCATGATCCCTTATAATGGTGAATGGTGACTAATATTAAATTATGTACCAGCATTAGAAGAAAAAAAAGTTTGCGTTTGTATTGAATAAGTGGTTGACATTGTGCGATTGAATCAATTTGACACTTCAAATATACATATAAATGTATCAAATTTTATTATGCTAGTGTATATATGTTCTTACCTTTTAATTGTTAGTTATAACTATCAAAATAATTAATCTTAAAAAGATTATTAAATTGACAAAAAATTAATTTAATTGATAAGATCGAGTTACGTTGATGTAAAAGTCTTAAAATTAATTTTTGTTAATAAGTTTCATTAATAAATAATTCGTAAATATCATTATGTGTAAACACTTATTAAAACTTATAATATGCCTTATATTTAAAATTAGAACTTTTTTTTATGAAGATAAGTTTAAGGAAAGAGAATGTTATTCCATTTTAAGTTCAAAGTATTTTATAAATTTCAACCAAAACTTTCAATAATATTTATAAATTGTTTACTAATAAAAGAATTCAAATTTCGAATAATAATCTAACTATCTATGGTGCATGTATCTACACAATTTGAGAAAACTGTTGCAATAATTTACGTGGTTATGATTATTTTGGAGGCTCCTCCTATCATGTGTCTTTCCTTACGTGTGTCACTAATCTCCAATGTCCATGATGCAGCCACCGTCGTCGCCGCTTTCAAAGGCAATAGGGTAATTAAAGAGCAATTCAAGGTCGAGATGACATTGCAGACAGCTACAATGCGAAGGCATGCATGCCCGTTGTTGTCGTTGATGATGACGGTACAAGCACAAGCAGAATTATCTTCCATTTGGCCAAGGAATAGAAATATGATAACCATCGTTCTTCATATAGGAAAACACACAAATTAATGAATATGAGCTACACCTTTGTACCTTGAAGGTATAGTTGATCATAAGCTTCTTTGCAGCTTTCTAGTGACCCAAATCCAACCCAAAGTTAGACATCTACTACCAATCCTTACCACAAAAATGCAATATTGGATCTTGTATAAACCTTGACATGAAATTCTTCCAACTATTGAAGTATAAGGAATGATTTTCATATAACCCTTTTCAATATATATTAGTTCTTGAACATTAGTTCAAATTAAATTCTTCTCACTTGAAACAAGTGTTACTAGCTAAACAATCTTTTAATCTTCAGAGGTTTCATGAGTATGTGTGTGTGTGTGTGTATATATATATATATATATAGGGATCCAAAGTTCTTGAACATTAATTCAAATTAAATTCTTCTCACTTGAAACAAGTGTTACTAGCTAAACAATCTTTTAATCTTCAGAGGTTTCATGAGTATGTGTGTGTGTGTATATATATATATATATATAGGGATCCAAAGTCAAAATGACTATTTAACATCTTTTGTAATTAACATAAATGACTATATATCCAATATCTTTATGTTAATTACAAAAGATGCTAAATAGTCATTTTGACTTTGGATCCCTCATCCGTAAGCAATTAATACAAGTATCATTATAAGTAATTGCGAGACTTCTCACTTCAAACAAGTGTTACTTGGTAAACAATCTTTTAATCTTCAAAGGTTTCATGAGTATGTATATGTATGTGTGTGTGTGTATATATATATATCTAATATCTTTATGTCAATTACAAAAGATGCTAAATAGTCATTTTGACTTTGGATTCCTCATGAGTAAGCAATCAATACAAGTATCATTATAAGTAATCGCAAGACTTGAAGCATATTTACTTTGAAATAGGACAACCTTCCTTCTCCCAAACTTTTAATTACCCAAACATAGGTTTATTTATTTTTTAATTAGGAGAGCTGCTACGTGCAATGAATAGTATGATTAAACCCCACCTTATAATAAGAAAAAAGTATATTATCCAAATTATTAATAGAGCATTATTGGTTACAGGTTGATGCTGGTGAGGTTGAAATAAATTGAATACTCAGTATGTTTAATTAGCTAGAGCTTTCTTGTATTTATTTTTCTATTTTCAACGTTGTGTCATCATTCATCAAATATTTAGACAGAGGGAATCACGATATATACACGTACATTTGTTTTATTGTAAATAAAATTATCTTTTAAAAAATAGATAGTAACAAAACTAGGGATCAATATACCAAAGCTACATATATAAAACAAGAAATTAAATATAATTATTCACGGATATGTGAAAATGCTGAATTCTTTGGGGTTGTTAACAACTGTTAGTTCTTAACAGCATATATAATTAAAGGAAAAACAAATACTTTAAGGTTTAGCCTGGTAATAAAAGGCAAGCATGTGACATGTTAAACTTTTGTTACAAATTCGAATTTTGACTTTATTAATTTTTTGTCATGTCACAAGGATTTTTTTTTTTTAAATCTCTTAATCCTAGCATGACGGCATCTTTTTGACCTAATCAGAAATGTAGATTAGTTGATAGGTACGTATACTAACCCAAAATTAAAATAAATTAATTGTAATAAAATAATAAAATAAATTATTCATATGATTTAATGCTATACATTTTATATATACAAAAATTTACACCTATTCTTACACTATTAAATTTAGTTCTAAATTTAATTCAGGATCACATCACAACTTTTTTTTTATACAAATTCACGTACAATTCAATAAGTTTATTCATTATAAATATATTTTTTTATCTCTCTAATAATTGTTTATATACCATTTTCCTTCTTCAAGTGATCCTTCGTGGAAAGACCTGTAAATGAGACTGATTCATTATTAATTAGTCAAATTCAATGAGTATATTTAAAATCATAAATTTTAAAAATTAATTTGATATATAAATAAAAAATTTTATTTGAAAGGTTATAAAATAAAAATTGATTTAATTTTATAATAATTTTTAAACATAAAAATAATTATTAAACTAAATTAAATCATTTTAACTTAAATCAAATCAAATCAATCTTATTTTTTTGATGATATGACTCAATCAAGTACAGCTTTTTTTTTTTTGGATTTTCCTTTTAGATTTTTGGATTTAAGTAATACAAATTTAGCCATAGATATGCAACGTTGCATTATAACGATTAACGACAGTATTGACAATAAGGGATGTGAATATTTTATTATACTTCTGAAAACGACTGAAAATTATTAAAAATTAGTTTGAGGCAACTTATTGATCGAGTTGTCTTGTGATTTGTGAATGAAAAGAACCATAATATATAAACTAAACAGAGTAAAATGCATAGCACTACGTTTTGTTTTGTTTTGTTTTGTTTTATTTTTGGTAAAATTTGGGTCATCTCATATATGATTTTGTTATTAAAAATGGGTAAGCAAAAAAGCCACCACCTTCTGTTTAAGCAAGACTCTTGAAAGAGACAAAACCAAATTTCCCTCCTGTGGCAGTGCAGACTCTTGTATATGTATATTACATCATTACACCAACCCACTACTCTTCCACATTCCACAATCGACACAACCAGAACTCGACACTTCTTCTCTCTTCTTTTCTCTCTAAAATCATAATTGATCTCCATCCATTTTTCTCCTCGGATTCTCAGTCTCTCTCTCTCTCTGTAACCTGATTTATTAGTATCCCTTTATCTCTCTCACATCCACAAATGTTTTCATCAAAGTGTGGCCACAGATTCTTCAAATTTAGAAGCCTTGTTTCCTGGCTATGTCCCCTATGTGGTCTTTTCATTTTCTGAGAGGCTTTTCAGTATCTTTAACCCCAGCTCTCAATTAGAGTTTCTTGCCTCAGAATTCACAATCTGTGGTGTGGTCTCATTCCAGGGACATAACACTTCATCTCTGATTTCTACAGAACAGTTTCCTTGTCCTCCTATCTTCCAAAAAATATCTCCAAGAGTGGTATCTCTCTCTGTCTCTGTGTCTCTCCCTGTTTCCTTCCTCTTTGATACTATTTGACACCAATGGTTGCCGAGCACTTCTACGAGCTTTCACGTGAAGCTGTTGAAATGGCCTGGATAATGCTTAGTGTTGACTACTCAAGGCTCTTCTGGCTATTGTTTGGTGTCTTCTCCTATGAGAACCATGAGGGAAAGCCTCGAATCATCTAGCACCCACTTTCAGTTGCTTCTTAAGCTCAGTTTGAGATTATATATAACAATATATTATTTTCTTGCCAAAGTTTTAATTCTCATATCTATATACATAACACTTGTACGGGTTAAGTCAGAATTGTTACTAGCGATCGAGCTATTTCTGGATAAAATTCTCCGATGCAATGAATCCAGCCATGTACAAGGGGAGATTGGGAGGCTGCACTGGTGGTGGAGGTGGAGGCAAGGCTCAGCTTGGATATGTTGAAACCGACCCATCCGGTCGTTATGGACGTGTAAGTGATTTTTGATTGATTCTCGTCTTCTTGGTTAGTGAATAATGGGTCATGAACTTTTTGACTGATTGATATGAAATATAATATGCAGCATAAGCTGATTAAGTTGCTGGAATATGAATTGATAATGAAGTTTCTGTTTCTGGCTCAAAGGGTGTTCTGTGTTCATTTTGAATTGAGAATTGAGACTGACTGCTATATTTACAAGGGAAATTCAAATACTTAGATGTTTATATCAACGCATACAATTTAATGAAAGAAGAGTATTCTGCCTATGGAAGAAGTTGTTTTGTTTTTCTTAATTTTAGATCTACTATTATTAGCCAATTTTGAGCAATTACGTAGTTTGTGTGACTTTCATTTCTGAGCTCAATAATTGATTGAAATTAAGTAATTAACTTCCCTTTGAAAGTTTTGGGGGTAAGAGGACTAATCATACATGTTAAAAAAGGGGATATTTTAATGTTATTCTGAGTAGTAGCCGCCTGCGATTGAGTCAATTTGCTATGAAAGAATTTAAGGACCACACGTTCTGTCTGCTTCTTTGCCGAGTCTTGGCATGTTGGCATGGCCCACCACCTTGCCCACATCCCATTTGGTTCTTTCATCTCACACAAGGTTAACTCTCTGGTACACCCAAGAGTCACTCTATAAAGATGCAAATTGACCAGAGTTATGTTTGACTATTAATGTAATCTGGTATATGTTAATTAACCTAATTCACTGGCTATTGTAATTATTAACTAATCTGTATTATTATTATTACTATTGGTGCTTGTAGTTCAGGGATATTCTGGGCAAAGGAGCCATGAAGATGGTGTATAGGGCATTTGACGAGGTCCTAGGAATTGAAGTGGCTTGGAACCAAGTCAAGCTTGGTGATGTCTTTCATTCACCAGACCAACTTCAGCGCGTTTACTCAGAGGTTCATCTCCTCAAGAACCTCGACCACAACTCTATCATGACCTTCTTTGATTCTTGGATCGATGTCAATTGCAGAACCTTCAACTTCGTCACTGAATTGTTCACCTCTGGCACCCTTAGAGAGTATAATCAACCATCTCTTGTTTATCATAATCCAGTTACCTTAATTGGCCATTGGCCATCTATATTTCATAGGTTTGCATATTTTTGTGGTAACATAATACATATACATAGGTACAGGCAGAAGTACCAGCAAGTAGATATCCGAGCAGTGAAGAACTGGGCTCGCCGGATTCTAAGTGGTTTGGAGTATTTACACAGCCATGATCCTCCTGTGATACACAGAGACCTCAAGTGTGATAACATCTTTGTCAATGGCCATCTGGGACAGGTCAAGATTGGTGACTTAGGCCTCGCAGCCATTCTTCGTGACTCCCAACATGCCCACAGCGTCATAGGCAATGCCTCTTGCTCTTCTTTGGTGCTTACATTATCAGTGATGAGTAATCTAAACCTTGTTCCTATAAACTGAAATTTTGTATTTGATGTGTGACCCCATCAGGTACACCAGAATTTATGGCACCAGAATTGTATGAAGAGGAATATAATGAGCTGGTAGATGTATACTCCTTTGGGATGTGTATGATAGAGATGCTTACTCTTGAGTTCCCATACAGTGAGTGCTCCAACCCAGCTCAAATATACAAGAAAGTTACTTCGGTAAGCTTAATTGGACACTTTATTAATCTTAATATTGTCCTTTCCATTTAGATCTGAATTCATTTCACGAACTTTGGCTAATTTGATTCAACAGGGCAAGCTACCAGATGCGTTTTACCGAATCCAAGATTTGGAAGCCCAGAGATTCGTGGGAAAATGTTTGGCAAATGTGTCTCAGAGGTTGCCAGCAAGGGAGCTCTTGTTGGACCCATTTTTAGCCGCGGACCAAATTGAATCGCCATTGCCATGCGTACCATTACCTACAAATCAAACTCTGAAGCTTGATTCCACTGCAACAGTTGACAAAGAGCATCTTTCAATGTGTGATCAAACAAAGAGCACAGGCATGACAATCACAGGGTCAATAAATGAAGAGGACAACACAGTTTTCCTTAAAGTTCAGATATCTGACAAAAATGGTAAGCAGAATTTCAGCCCAAAATACGATCTTTTTATGTAACTTAACAACATTTAAATTGTATTTACTTCAAAATTGTATTTTGAATACAGGGCATATGAGAAATGTATACTTTCCATTTGACACAATAAACGACACCCCGATTAAGGTAGCCATGGAGATGGTTAAAGAACTGGAAATTAGAGACCTGAAACCCTCGGAGATTGCTGAAATGATAGATGACGAGATATCAGCTTTAGTTCCAACTTGGAGGGTTCGGGGCACTTCTCAGCATCAACAGCAGCACAGCTTTAGCTATGATGAAGAGGACGATATCAGTGACCATCATCCTTTCTTCTCCTCATCTTCTCCATCTTCATCTCATGGTTCTCTCCCCATTTTTGGTTCCTCCTCCTACAAGACCCATGGAAACCATTACCCATTTGCTCAAGATTGGCATCAAGGTATATGCTTCTTTCTTTTTATGAACTAATACTTTGATTATTGGTTTGTAAATACGAAAGTTCTGTAAATTCTGTATAAAAAAATGTTTATTTAAAGAATCTTATAAATGAACCTCCAATAAACTATTTTTTGAATGATGTAGGATAATAAGCAACCACTACCTTTATTTTCAGCACAGTTTAAGAAATTACAATACACTGCCCCAATGAACAATTTGCAGATGATCTATTTATGAATGACGATGCAAGCTCCCAAAGCTCAATGAACTCCTTCAAGTGTTCCAATTTCCTTTACTGTGACTTGGGCAATGAAGATGAGCCTGACCCAACTCTAGCAGTAGGAGCAGAATCCATTTGCTGCATGCCAAAGGCCAACAACAAGTGCACGAGATTCTGCCCTGGGGAAGCAAATTTCAGCAAACAGTTTTGCAACCAGCAGAGAATGGATTCTTGCAGCTGCAGATGTGGTGGGTCAAGGAGGCTAACGAGGATGCGTTCGTACGCGGATGTGCGGAGGCAGCATCTGCGAAGGTCGCTAATGGAGGAGATATACAAGAGACGGATGTTCAAGACGGTTGGGGCCATTGAGAACATTGGGTTCAAGCATCCAGAAGGAGATGGACGTTTTCCTCGTTGAAGCTCCATAGTTGTTAAAGCTCATATTTGTAAAAATCTTCCACAAGTTACAGTAAAAAACAAAAAAAAAAACTTCCACAAGTAAGAATATGTAAAAATATAGTCTCTAGGAGTGTGTTAGTTTTGAAAGTTTTGGTAATTTGTAGGAAGTTAATAGGTTGAAATATGTAATACTAAAATATATATAATGAATAGACATGCATATGATGAGAGTTGTTTGTAGTTGCATGAGCTCTTTCTCTTGTACACTGCTAGCAAATCTACGGAGTCAAAACCAAAGTAACCAAACTGAGCATCCAGAAGGAGATGGATGTTTTCCACGTTGAAGCTCCATTGATTAAGAAGCTCATATTTCTAAACAATCTTCCACAAGAGTGTAAAGAATATGTAATTTTTTTGGGTAGGAGAATATATATATATATATATATATATATATACATACTTGTATGTATATATATATCTGCTAGCAAATCTACAGAGTCAAAACCAAAGTAACCAAACTGAGCATCCAGAAGGAGATGGATGTTTTCCACGTTGAAGCTCCATGGATTAAGAAGCTCATATTTCTAAACAATCTTCCACAACAGTGTAAAGAATATACTTATATATATATATATATATATATATATACAAAAAATTGTGCCACACATTTCTTACACAATTTTATGCAGATTTACAGGTTTGTTTGGAGTCGTAATCAACTTCTACCATGATAAATCACTTTTGCGTGGATCATGATCTTTTCAAAATTTATGCTATTATACTTAAAAAATTATTAAATTTAAATTTTGATAAAATAATGCAGCATATTCATCATATTGGTCTAAATTTTTAGCAATAGCAGGGGCATCCATCGTTTTTTTTAGTCAGCATAGATAAGAAGAATTTCATTTTTCATTAACTCATTTTCAAATGTTATTTATTAATATGTGCTATTTTTTTTTAATAAATAAACGGGCTCAAGGCCTGAAAAAAAAAATTGATACGACAAATTTCAAACAATAGAGCCTCTGATATGAAAAATTTTAAAGTATTTTCAAAATATTACACCAAATGATTAAGATTTAATTTAGTTTTTTTATATAATATTTTATATTCACTTTAAACACCTGAATAGTTATATTATCTACTTGTTATAATTTTAATGAATTGAGTATAGTATTATTGGAATATATAAAAACCATTGAATTGAGGAAAAAAAAATTGATAAATGTAATTCTTACTTAAGTCTCAACTTGAGTGTTGTTGGGATTATGGTGTATTACAGAATTACCGTCCTTTTAAACAGATGGTAAGACATTCATGTCTTATATGTAGTGATTTTGCTCAAAACCCATATGGATTTAGGAGAGATACAAATTGCTACAGATTATCTGGATTATGGAAGTTGAAGAAATGGGGCTAAAGGAGGGATCTCATGCACATAAACCAAGGATAAGGTTTATTGAATTTTGGGCGACAAAATGGGTTGGTTGGATGCATGTAAAAAAATATGACAGCATACTTGACCATGACCAGCATTCTTTAGTTTCAAAAGAATGTGGCAGCTAACTCAATTAACCTGCATCTTGAAGGACAACAATTCTCTCATCATGGAATAAGAATCCATGGTGTTTATAGCGCATTCATGGTCTGCTAGTAAATGGCTATAAGCCATATTTGATGATCAAAGTCAAATAAACCTGCTGTACATAATTATTACCAGCAAAGACAGTAAGTTTTCATTACATGCTCCTATTCCCTATGCTGCAAAAATAGGATCAGACAACCGATACGAGTCCTTCATCAGTCCACATTTTTAACAACTCAAAGTAAACTATTAAATGCAGGACCACTCCCCAATTTCAATTTTTTTAAAAATAGCATCAGTGAAGTGAAAAATTATAAAACCAAATGAGGGATATACATACATATATACATACATATATATATATATATGTATATGTATATATATATGTACATATATATATATATATATATATGTACATACATAATATATATATATATATATGTACATACATATACATACATGTACATAGATATATATATATATATATATATATATATATACATATATATATATAAACATACATATGTGTGTGTGTGTGTGTGTGAGAGAGAGAGAGAGAGAGAGAAGATTTAGTAAATGGTCAAAGAAAGGCTTTGTCGCACATATTTGAATAAAAAATGTGTTATCATAATGCATATTTATATGTAATATTTTATAGAAGTTACAATTTTTCAAAAAGTGTAATATAATATTGTAGTTCTTTTCTAAAATTAATAATTTTATCTATTACTTTTAATTACAAAAACTAGTTTTTGTAAAAAAAAAAAAGGCACTCATTATGGCAGCTGGACTTACATAAATTATTGTCTAAATTTTCAATAAAAAAAAATGGAATGCCTTTGGTTTTTTTTTTCTCTTTTTTTTTTTCCTTCTATGATTACATATAATTTTGCTTTCGGGATGGGCCGAGCCTAATGGAGGCAACTTAGTAGGAAACATAGGCCCATTAGCCAAAAAAATGGATGGAAAAAGAATAGGAAGCACAAAAATGCTGCTTTATCTCTCAAAGTCAGAGACAAATGGAAAAGGCAAAAGAGGAGGACAAAAAAAAAGAAAAAAGAGAAAAAAAAAAAAAAAAAGAGAAGCCACGATAGTTGAGCTCTCCCACAGCAACTTTCATTTAAAAGCTGTTACGGAGAAACGTTTGAACTACACGTGGCAAAATCGCAACAGAGCAACCCTGCGCTCTTGAGAAAAGTTGGATGCTCGATGATACATGATGGAGGTGCATTGCAGGGAATCACCAAACTCACTCGAAAGACGTGCGTGCCACGCGAAATAGAGTGCACCCACCACCAACGGTGGACCCTCAGCGTTCCATTTTTCAGCCTTAGGAAAAAGCTCCTTTCTAACTGCAACCATCATCGCCATTGCACCTCACACCTCCTTCATCGTCATCATCCTCTTCTTCTTCTTCTTCTTCTCCTTCCATTTCATCATCATCATCTTCTTCTTCTTTCATTGTCGCTTTTGAAATTATCATTCAATTCTTAGCAACATTCCTCACGACAACTTCACACGACGACGACGACGTCGTCCTCATGCCGATCGCGCGCTGCAACAGCCATATACCGGTGCCGCCGCCGTCTCCGATCCCCACTGCCAGAGGATCGCGCTCCGCGGCCAATGAGATCTTCAGCCTGTACCTCGAGAAGATGCTCCAACTCCCGGAGCTAACCTTGCCGGAGACTCAGTTCCCGCCGGCGCCGGCGGAGATCGATTACCGATCGTTCTCGCTGGACTCGGTGAAACTGCTGGTGAGGTCGGCCAGGGAGTTCGGGGCGTTCCGGATCCGATGTCACGGGATTTCGGGCCAGGAATTAGGAGTGGTGGAGGAGGAAGCCGAGCGCGTTTTCCATGGCTCGGAGAATGTAGTTAAGCGTAACCGCACTGCAGAGTTGATTCCCTGTGTTTACTCTCGCAAGGGAGCACTGGAATTCACCGCTCACAAGTTTCTCGGCACCCAAACGCATCGAAACTTTTGGTAAGCTCCTCATTGTGAGTTGTTTCATCGTGTTAATTATTTGATCTTTTTAGGATTTTACTGAATAACATTTTGAATTTTAATCCAACTTTTCCATGTTACACTCTCTACCTATTCTCCTCTCTCCAACCATCTTTGCATGCAAACCTGATTTTTTTCAATCACCATTCAAAATATATAGACTTTTACTTACAAATACTTTATAATTATCTTACATTGACACTAATATGCTAAATATTAAAAAATGAAACAACTTTAACTAATTGAATTTGTAACAATTAATGAATTACTTATAACATCACTTTTTTTTATATAGGAGTTACTCTACAATGAAGACCAGAGAAAATTTTATGAGAAATAATATACAATCCAAAGACTTAGTTAGATATATGTATCCAACTTTAATTAGTGAGACAAAGTTTAGTTGCTGATGTTGTTGTTGGTTAAATGTTGAACACTTTCTAGGTTCAAATTTCGCTATTTGCGGGTAAGATGAGATTTATAGAAGAGAATACACAACTACATTGTCTGTAATGGACAAAACAAGGTGCTAACTTGTTTTATATATGATGCAGGGTTCATATGGGGAACATTGCAAGAAGATTGGATGGTATAGTGGAGAAAGTGAGCCTAGCTCTACAACAGGACACATCTCAAGAGTTTAACGAACGGATTCAAGAGATAGAGTCTGTGATTTGCCTGTGCAGGTATCCGCACGACAATAATGTTTCCAAACAAAGTGAAGGCGTGTCGAATGAGAAAAACGACAGATTATGTGATAATGCTTTGCGGTTCTACCTTCCCATGGAGCACTGTATATTTTACCTACAATCTGAAAGGGGTCCCCTGTCGTTTGATGCAGGTCCAGAGACTATGGTTGTCACCGTTGGCAAACAACTTGAGGTAAATTTCGTCTTTTGTTTCAAGCTTCAGTAATTTATATGGGTGATTTTATAGTTAATGAGATGAAGATATGACATTACCCAATAGTAGTCATTTTTTCAAGGAGTCACTCAACCCAAAATGATCTAGTAACTTGTAAGAATCGAAAAAATGATTTCCTATTTACATGTCTAAGTATAACGACTGGAAGCTTATGGTAATCGCTGCAGAAAAAGTTGAGGTTGGAGGCAGTAAAAATCAAGTAATTAGATTAGATATATGAACTTCAAAAATCCAATTATTTGAACAGAGGTTTTTTTTTATTTGATCTCTAGTGAGCCCCGTAACATCAAATTCGATATGTAACAAGCAGAGACTGACCGAAATTTCACTTTATGAATATAGGAGTGGAGCCACGGTAAATTCAAATGTGTTCCTGGGGAAATGATCTTCATGCCGAGTTTCGAGAGTAGCCAGGCCTCTTTCTCCATAGAGCTTACGTGCTCCTCTTCGATTCTAAATCACAGTTTAAACAAATCTGATCAGAAGATAATCTCCTTAACTGATCAAATCCTAATTGTATTTTGCCTTGCATTCTTATACAAATTCTTACACTTCATCTTTCCATGATCCTAAGAACATGGTTGCACCATTTTATTTTCTCTGGATATTTATTGCGCGGCCATGATGATGCTCTTACCCAGTGAGTCAGTCACACCAATTTTCTCTCCTGCCTTTATCTTTTGTCTGATTTTTTTACCAAAGCCATTATGATGTACAGTTTGAGTGTAAAGGTTGTGGGTTTTGATTAAAATACGAGTTAGAACATGATTTTGTGAGTTGAAAGTAGTAAATGTCTTGTATGCATACGTACTGTTTCTTGCTTTAGCACAGGAAGCAATTCTCTACATATTGACAATCTAACTTTATGATTTGTGATACCATATGATTGTCGCTGTGTACACAAATAGACCCTTTAATGGTTGATACATTAAAGTTTGGGTTCAAATCACACTCAATAGAGTGAGTGCAGGTATGGGATCCCTAGGGCTGTTCAGATGAAGGCTGCAATTCTTATTCTTATTCTTATTCCTTAAAATTAAGTGGAACATAATACTGGGCCGAGAATATGTGTACGGCTTCACTGTTCACCCCAAGCGGAGTCATGTGGCCTGCCATTACAGGCAAAGTGAATGCCCATGATTGACTAGTATTCACAGCCTCAGAGGTCAGAACTTCGTTCAGGACGAGGTTGATTACTGTTGTAGTGTGCCCTGGACCAGCTGACCCGTTCGAGTTTCATAACTAAACCAAAGAGTCCAAGATCACTATGAAAGGTAAGAATATTTCTACTTTCAAAGCTTCTGCATTTCAGGGTGTATTTGGATAAATGATAGAGAATTACTTTTGAGAATAATGAATTCTGAAAGAATTAATTTTAAAATTATGTTTTGACGAATGAGCTTCATGCTTGAAATTTTTTAATTAAAACATTGTAAGAATGAATTTTATTTGAATAGTCTTAGGTAAAAGTATTTTTGAATGTAGAAAGTTAAAAACTATATAAAAATAAAAAATTAAATATTTCATTTGTGGATAAACTTATGAAATTATGTATGCGAAGTAACAGAATGCATTCTCCCTTAACAAAGTATCAAATTTTTTCTTCTAACTCAACGGATGTTTGCTCAATTCGAGATAGAAGAATGTATTCTGCCATCATAAGCCAAACATCGATATAAAAGGGTCAAAAGCATTTTGCTTACAAAAATAATTCTCACTCTTTGAAACCAAACATGTAAGAAGAACCAAAATTTGAGTGGGAAAAATAAGTTTACCAGAGTTTTAAAGGAAAAATATTTAAGTGGGATTATTTGAAAAAAAAAAGTTCTTACACAGACACTATCTGGCGTTGGATTTTCAGCAGTAAAGTAAGTTTACGTGGGGCTCATGTAAGAAAAAGAAAGAGCTATGAAAGAACATATCTTGCTTTAACTAATACAATTATTTGTACTGTTTGTGCAAATTTATCCATCTGCATCATTCTCACTTAAATTTATTTTTTATTGATAAATATTTGTGAAAGTACTTAAAGACTTTTAGTCTTGTAGAGTTTGCTGGGGCAGAGTGGGGGGACCTTCAAAGATCAAAAGCAGAAATGGAATAATAGGAAAAGCCAGAAAAGTCAGAATACTAGAAAACTGTAAGCACAAATGCTGTGCGACATTTTGAGTTAGATTACAATAGTCGATTGAGCTCTGAGAGGTTAATCCCAATGCTATTCGCCAATTACTATAAAGGTAATTTTGGGTTAGTTTTATATGAACTGAGATTAAGTTATTATCCAAATAATCTCAAAGTTACATTTTCAATATCAATATAATGCATTTAGAAAAATGAATTCTACTATAGTAGCCTAATGTTTTGAACCTGTGTAGTCAAAGAAAAATTACATATTTTTAAGTATCAGACCAGCACCATTCGGTTTCTTCCCCAATCACTGTGATGCACCACTCCATATCTACCGTATCTCTGTTCACTATGTTGAAATCAACATTATCAAATGGCATTTTTCTCAAAACAATAGTCAGGGATTACCGATTAGGTATGTAATTTCTCATTCGGAGAGAGTGGAGTTTCGTTGATCGTATGGTAGTGTATTTGTTAACTCATTATTTGACAGTTTATGAACCGAGCAAAAGAGAATAGAAAAATTGTATATTTTTCTTCTTTTAGCGGTTAGGATGTCATAGTCGGATGCCCCATTAGAATCTAACAATGAAATAACTGAAATTTCTTGCAATGCCTTGTAATTGGGGAAAATTGAGACAAATCACATCATAATCTTCATGTAAGATTACGTTTGGAACATCTTAATTATTGCCTAATTAGTAATCACTCAAGAAAACATCACATCCGAAATGAATGAGTGATGAATGATGGTTAGCTCAATTAATAAAATTAAACTATATATTCTTATAAATATTGAGTTCATTTGTTATTAGAGTCTCTTATAAGTAAACGATTTATAAATATCACTATAAATTTTAATTTAAGACTTATCATATATCTTGGTCTTAAAATGGGATACATTCATCTCTTTCTAAACTTTTTTTTTAAAAAAGAAAAAAATGAATATAGGGTCTCCGGTATGGTATGACATGAATGAGGGGTCTTAATCTACCATTATCATCTAATTTCACATTCATTGGGGCCCTTACATTGAGTTAGATTCTCTGTAACACACGCAGCACATATATGTGATACAGCTTATGAATCTAACCGCAACGAAGATTAGTTAGCTAAATGACGTTCTTGCGTGCTGGTGCTTTTGGATTTTGCCAAAATGAATCAGTGGCTGAAAATGAAATTTTGGTGCGATGCCTTTCCTTTGTTGGCTTGAAAGAACTTCGTACAGAAACATGGATCATTCACAATTCATGAATAGGCTAGGCTGTGAAGGGTAGGGCTAGCTAGTGAGCTGAATATGACATTGACAGAAGGCAAAGATAGTGGCAGTGGGTTTGGTTACTGATTTAAGCAAAGCAAAGCATGAATGACATGCTAAAGCAGAGTACAGAACATGTGGTAAAGTAAAACTGTAAAAGGAAACTTATCATCTGCGGCAGCCAGGCACCAGGCACCAGGCACCAGGCTCAGGCACCAGGCTCAGGCCAACACACAATCTTCTTGTTAGATCTCAATCCCCTTCAAGTGTGTTATGGACGGTTAAGAATTGTATTATTGAGGCCTTGAAAATGAGGACTTTATATACAATATTAAACATTCAATTTTGTCTTTTGTTTTGGCTCTAGAAGAGAATTTGATATTGACTAGTACATTAATCAACACACGGACAGAAGGTACAGGAGAGTCAGCTGACCCTTCTAATATGATGACTCCAGTTCAGATTTCCCAACATTTTTTTTTTTTTGGTCTCCTACACTTGCACTTAGCCCTCAATTTTTTTTTTTTTGTTTTGGTCTCCTGCACTTGCACTTAGCCCTCAATTTATTCCATCACCATCAAGCATGAAGGAAGTTGTCAAAATAAGTACGTACCTCTTTTCTCTTTTCTCTTTACATTTCCATAAGAATTTGAATTCTCTTCTATCTCCATGTCATTTTTTCTGGGAAAGAGATAAATAAAAGATTTTATTATATAATTATTCATAATGATAGATTATGAGTTTTACTAATTATATTAAAAATTAGGGTTAAATTAAATTTTTTCTTTTATGGTTAGGAATAATATCACTTTTTTATCTTATGGTTTCGACTTTGTCACTTTAATATCCAGTGATTAATTCAAGTCATTTATCATTTTTTTTCCTTTTATGGTTTCATTCCATTTATTTAGAATACAAATTTATTAATTTTAACTAATGTAATTAGGCGTTTATCTAGTCCTTAAACTTCATGAAAACTCATATAGTGACCTAATTATATATTATTTAAGACAAATGAACAGATGTAGAAATAATTTAAAAATTTTGTGTTGTGATAGCAAGTTTTGTTAAATAAAATAAAATATCAATTATTTAAATTAAATATATCTTTATATATAAACTTACTGGTTTAATAGAGTAAAACATAAACAAGCACTTTTTTAATTGGTAAAATTTTAAAAAAGCACAAAGAACTCTCAATATGTTAGATAATAAAACCATAAGAAGGCAGAGTGCTAACAAAACTAACAAGAGAGTAAAGTGACAAAATTCGAAACCACATGGTAACAAAGTGATATTGTCTCAAACCACATAAGGGTAAATTGAATTTAACCTTAGCTAAAAACTACTTGTATCTTTATCTCTTTAATAAGATCTTTTTATATTATTTTAATAATAAAAAAATCCATATTCTTTCCATAATCCATCGGTAGCAACATATACACAAATAAATATGGAGTTTTCATTTTTTAAGCAATAAACTTAAATTATCATCTCAGCATTATATTTGTAAACCACCTCTCCAAGTGCTAAATTTCAAACCAATGTTAATGATATATTCAACATTAGAGACCCTAACGACTTGTGTTTTGACCAAGTTAAAAT
Source organism: Castanospermum australe (assembly GCA_019955255.1). Classification (NCBI taxonomy): domain Eukaryota; kingdom Viridiplantae; phylum Streptophyta; class Magnoliopsida; order Fabales; family Fabaceae; genus Castanospermum; species Castanospermum australe. The sequence goes on from NSJW01000757.1 coordinate 632,874, forward strand.
TTACACTTCCCTCTTCTCATTTATAATAAGCTGCATCTTAATCAGATGAAACGTACTAAAATTTGTTTTAGCCAAAGAAAAAGAAAAGAAGATAAAAGGAAAAAAAACATAAAGAAAAATCTTAATTTTGTCTTCATGCAGTGCGGCCAAACCCAGGATTGTCAAGCATGCAACAAATGGTAGTGTAAGAGCAGCAGCCACACACGTGCAGGATTTTGGTTCTGGCATGTTCTGCAATAATTGAAAAGCATTAATATTTTTATAGGGTGGTAGATATAGCTACGAAGAACCTATACCCTAGCTGCATGCATGGAGACATGTCATTTCCTTTTCTATTCTTTTTTCTGGTTTTGGTTTCTCTTTCTGCTGATTGCTGTCTAGATTTGGATGTTATTTGGTGTGGTTCATTCACCATCACAGTAACAGAACTCAGAACTGGAGTGGAAAAAGGACATGACAACATAGCCACTGAGAAATTTAAGCAAAACCCAGGATCTTGTGGATTCTGAATAATATAATGTTTCTTGCTGTCTGTAAGCGTGTGTTATGTTCAATAGCTGCCTCTGCTCTCAGTTATTGTCCTTGGACAAAACTCCCTTGCGGCTCGCCGACAGACACACATTTTCATTTTTTGGTCTCTGAACCACACTAACATACTCACCTACATACTGCAACATGACCAAACATTAATCCTTCATCATTGCTTAATTGATAATGATATATAGTTTTTGTTATTTGTTTTTGATATGTTTTGAAAGGGGTCAAAAACAAAAAAATAAATGAAAAAGAAATTATTGAATTTTTCTATTTACACATCTCCCTTACAAAAATTCATATTTTTACATCATTAAATTTATTTAAATATATGTAAAATCAGAACAAAATATATAAATAATGCACTCTTAAAAAAATGGTGTATATTTTTTTTTTTCAAATTCATAATATGGTTAGATTGATATGTCATCAATATTTATCAATTCTTTCCTTTTTTTTCTTTTTTTTTTTCAATTCATGTTAACTGTCAAGCACATGCATTTTTAATTTGAGAATGGTAGCAATTAAAACCACTCAGCGTGTTTTTTAGAAATGTGCCTTCAAAGTCAACTCAATGATAGTTTAGTTTGTGTCTGTATTAAGAGTAAAGACCAGAAATTCAATTTCTTGTAACTAAATTATGAATGTCTTGTTCCCACAATACAATATGAATTCACATATAGTATAAAGGTAAGTTTGTAGTTGTTATCTAAACAAACTCAAATATTATTTTTCAACCTTAAATGTCTAGTTCGTTAATTAAACAAAAGAAAAAAAAAAGATATACTTTCCACGTTCCTTAAATCTAGCAATTGGAAAATATTGTTAAAAGAAAAAAAAATCAACATATATGTTGGATCTAATGCTTATTGCTAGGTCAAAAGTTACAATAAATTTATAACCTTGACTTTGATATTATTTATTAGATTAAGCACTTGCCACTAGAACAAAAGTTATAGTTGTTTGTATGGTCAACTTTTTTTTTACTTAAATCTATTAACAAGCATCATAGTTCACTTTGACTCCGACTCTATGTAAGCCTTGTCAAAGCAAAATGTTGGACCACTTTGCCACTAATATATATATGTAAGACCAATTAGTACAAGAACAAAGGTAGATAAGTCCGTTTGTTTGTATTTTTATTTCACTAGAAAAAAAATACATTTTTCATCTCTTTTATTGAATTATTCTACATAATACGCACTTAGTATTTTGCACAAATATTCGTCACTATAAACTAAAAGGTGTTTCTTTTTATTTTTCACCAAACTTTATAGTTGATTGAGATGAATATATGTAGGACGAAACGAAATTAAACTCACCCTTTCTTCTGTCTACAATATGTTTGATACCGCCTACAATAATGCAGCCAACTTTGCTTATTTAAAAAGCATGCTATGCACCTTGCTTGAGTTAGGAACATGTCATTCTCCTTACTCTTACACCACATAAAACTAAGACCTTGAGACTTCGATTCATTACTATAAATTGTGGGGAGATCATGTTAGAAGTGAATTAGAGCTGTCATGCCTTGTATACATATATCCTTAAGAAAGTTAAACAACATATATATATATATATATGCATTGCCATCTATAATACTGCTTTGTCCCTGTTTCGTGTTTCCATATATGTCTTTATATTAGGAGATTATATGGTATTTATTTTACATAATAGAAATGAAGAGAGGAGGCTGAGTTTGACTAAAATTTTTAGAGTGATCATTGTCAGAAATATAAAATTATTTATATATTTTCACTTAATAATTTAAATTTTTAAAATAATTAATTTTAAAATAATTAATTCATAATATAATATCAAAACTTTTATAATTAAGTGGTTAAGAATACACACGTCGTGTTAAAAATAAGAAAATCAAAAAAGGTGTAATTTTATTGTAACCTTTATCAACTACTTGTTTTAATGTTTAGCATATATAAAATTTTGTATATAAAGCGTATAGCAACTATAAATCAATCTTGTAGCACAGCTTGTCTCTTGTAGGTAACAAGCTATGCTACATGAGCACAAACTAGACAAAATAGTCAAATAAATTACAACTATTCTATAATTTTTAAGTGTATAGACTTTAGGGAAGTGAATAAAAAAAAGAACATAAAACAAACAATTGTACTGACAGCCGAAAAAACATATTACGCAAAGATTTTAGTGGCGGTAAAGAATTCAAAGTTTTGAAGTTGTTTATGCGAGAGGAGTGAAAGAAATGCAGAGAGGAAAGAGGAAGCCTTAATGACTCTTTTTAGGGTGAAATCATACTCATTTGTCTTAAATATGTAAGTGTAATTATATATATATTTTTTAATTGAATTTATATTTTAAGCTAGACTAAACGTACAAAGATGTAATTATTATAGACAAAATAAATCTAAAACATACGCATATATAATTACTATATTTATTTAAAGATCCAATGTTTTTATCAATAATTAGGGGCCTATAGTTCTATTATGAACTGTGTATCATTCATGGACCCAAAAAATTGCTAGGGTAATCGTCTTTTCATTCAAGTATTATATGACTATATATATATATTCAACCAAATATTATTAGGTTTAACTTCAAAAAATTTCAAGGCTCCCCTATGTGTCTGTGACCCCGTTAATTGAAATTAATTAAAATTGAAAGCTCAAAGTTAATACGAGGAAAATAAAATATTAGAGAACAAACTTCTAAAACTTTTTAGAGCGACAAGTGAGATCCTAGAGCTAGGTGGTCCTGCCAGAGTCACAGGAAAATTTCAAAATAAATGATTAACCAATTTGAATTATTTGATCTTTTGATCATCTTTTGGTCGGTTTGTCAAGCTAGAACCTCTGCTTTGTCCTAGAAAGTGACAACAAAAACAATTGGTGTTTTCCTTTCAAGCGTGGGATTACACCTTTATGCCTACAAAAAAATGGCAATTCAATTGGGATAGTTATTCAAGTCAATGTTTACAAAATTCTTAAACCAAAAGAAGAAATAGAAAAAAAAAGAGGACCCTTTAGGCATTATAACACAGTATGAACTGTGAACTATTCATCCCACTAAATTAGGAATCCAAATAAGCCTAGGGCACATGGTACAGTCCTAACAAGATGAGCCTATGTGTGTCTCTGGTGAAAGTCTGATACTACTTTTGTAATAATCGAAGTAGCTTTATCTTTTGAAAATCAAAATTCTCTACCTTTAGACAAGCTTCAGTAAACTAGAGATTTTTTTATTTTTATTTTTATTTTTATTATCTCCGTTGTTCATGAGTGTTGATAGAGTAGACTTAACATTCTGACATGATAAGGTCTATTTAGAGTTGAAGTCAAATTAAAAGAGTTACGCCTAACTAATAGTTATAACATTTGACATAAACACTCAATCCAACTATGCGTTTTTTATACTGATGACACCGTATATCAATTTGAATTCTCAAGTTCATAGAAAAATTATTCTTATATATATTTTTTTAAGAGTATGGCCTTGAAAAACGTTTCTCTACCTTGAACTGTGATGGTTGTGATTTGTCAATGTATAGCTTTATCCTCACTGGCTGTGTGTGTTGAGGTGGAAAACTGGCATGCGAGATCTTAAAACTTAAAAGCTGCATGTTCTCTGGCTAGGGGAGAAGAAGCCCTTTCAAATGTGTGACCAAAAACGTGAAATCAAGAGCTTGTACTTAAAGGGGAACTTCTTTAGGGGTGAGAGAAAAAAAAAATCCAAAGTTTAAAATGGAAGAAGCTGTCAGTTATTGCAGCCGATTCTGTCCCTTAAAATATTCACTATTTATACAATTTTGTGCAATTCTATGTCTTGTTCCCAAACCACCCTGGGTCCATGAGGGTACTGAAATTCAGAAGCTAATTTGGTGATCTAAAGTTTCTCAAGGAAGAAGACAGAAAGCCAACATGCCCGATAGAGGAGAACTTTTTTGCCTCTCTCTCTCTACACACACACAGGAAATGGACCCTCTCTGTGTGAAAACCATTTTACACGTTAACATGCCGACGACCCTACAGTCTTATGCAATCTGCACTCTGCGTCTCATAAATGAATTCCCATTTTGACAAACATTCTTGAAGCCCATTTTGTTTTCCTATGGATCAAAGACATAGCAGATTAAATTTTATGCTTATGACAGTTCAATTCCTCCACAAATCCTTTGACACAGTGCAAGTTCTTCTCCTGGCTTCTGCTGTCAATTTGGCTTTTCCAATTGAAAATGGAAACACTGTAAACTTGAAGAATGTCATACACAAATGTTGGCTTAGCACTAAGGTCTATTTAACTTGCCAAGATATTACTTACATAAACACAGATAATTGTGTATGAAATAGAAACCGGAGAAATTCATTTAGAATTTGTCCCAAGTGGTTATTTCTACCTGGTGTCTGTCATGTCAAACCATATTTGCTTGAACACCTTGATAATGAGGTCATGATACTCATCTGAATTCAGGGAAAGGTAGCAGGCAAGAAGATCCTCCAAATCCTTTGATGCCCTGATGTTGTTCTTCACGATCATCTCCACCATTGACTCCCTGAAATCTCTCTGTGGATTGAACGATGACTTCACAATTGCAAAGCTATCCGAGAGGCTTCTCCGGGACCCCGAGCTGGTCGTCGACGACACGCTTTTCCGGCCATGTGCCTGAATCTTCCGGCTTGCTATTCTCGGTGAATTGATCCGAAGCTTCACTCCTGGAGAGCTCACAGAGAATCTCCTAACAGGGGTGTTCCTCTGTTTTTTCAGTGATGAAGTGTCTTCCTTCACAATTTTAACTTTCAGAGACCCCTGCACGTTGGGTTTTTCGTACGTAGCTATGCTGCTTCTGGGTTTGGTTTCTTTCTTCTTGGCGTCACTCAGCAAGTCATTGAACTTAGCTGGCTTGGTTATGATTGGAGGCAGCTCAAGCTCCAAAAACGAATCATACCCATCTAGCTTATCACCTTTTCTGGCTATAGAATTATTGTCTACATCGATAACGATGTCATTGCAGCCACAAGATTTGGACCACGAAACCATTTCGTCAAATGATTCCGTGGGAAGAACACGGTCTGTTCTGAATTCTGGTTCAGGAGATTCTGATTCCGCAGAGCTATCAAATGGAGATGACGAGCACTCAGGTGGGGAATCTGATTTGTTCCAGACCGATTCAAGGGTGGTACGGCAGCTACAACCAGCAGGAACAGAGGAGCTGACAAGCTTAGGCGAAGTCCTTGCAGTTCTTCTCTTGGATCTCTGTTTGGATGATTTTCTGGGTGGTTCAGGCAAATTGGTGTCTGAGGCTTTTGGGTTATTTGCTGGTGAAGTGTGGATTCCATCGCTTGGGTTAAGCTCCCTTGTAAAGTGATAAGACTTTCTGGGATTGCTTTGGTGGGGTTGCTTTGGTTTTGATGACTGTGCGGTTGAGGCTGGTGAAGATTGCTGTTTCTTCCTGGAGTGAGTAGTATTCTGCTTTCTTGCTCTGCCCATGTCCCTCAGCTTGTAAAACCAGGCATTGGGGATCATATCTGATAACCTAAACCTGTAATTTCCCATCCCAATCACTCTCTGAGTCTCTGTCTGTTCACTTTTCCCTCTCTGGGTTTGTGTATCCCTGCTTGTGTTTGTGAAGCTGCTGTGTGCTTCCTAATTTTCTCTGCAATGAGTAGGGGATGAGACTCCAGAAGATACCTCCATCAGTGTCTCTGCTTTGGCAATCTTGGTTGTCTGAGATAATAAATAGAAATGAGAGATGAGGCGTTTGGAATTGGTGGGTAAAGGGATTGGGTCCACCAGAGAGGAAAAGGTTGGCAAAAAGGAAAAGGAGTGGGGCAGAGGTGGTGAATGTCTTTGCTGGAATACGACATTAATTACTTTAACCCCAAACAAAACTTGTTCTCTTATTGCAATCACCATTTTGGTTTGCTCCTTTAAACACCCTTCCACGTATGCCATTACCCTGCAGAATCTTTATCCTTTCCTGGGTTTAGTAACAGGTTCTTTCTCCAGTCTCCACGCGGATTACATGCTAACATGTAACCTCAAAGGAAAACAACAATTAGCCCACATTGTGTGTGGCCTATGCGATATTTGGAGTGCTTTCACTGCTATTGCTAGAGACCTGAGGGCAGAAACTGACACTAACAAAGAAAAATTGACCCAGACCAACTGGTTCTTCTCAGACATAGATGTAAAGTAAAAGCACTGTGCTTTTGCAAGCGAAAGAAATGCCATTTTGCACAAAAGTTCATTGGCTCATTGCAAGCAGCAAGCAATCCGATTTCGGTTAAAAATTTGTTCTGCCGAGAAAGGGAGAGAGATACAAGAGAGAACAGTTGAAAAGAATTAGAGATGCAGGGAAAAGAAAGCAGCTTTCGGGATTGAAAGCTCTCTGTGGGTCAGGATTACATGTATCCAATATAGAAAATCTCAGTGGCCCATCTAATAGAGAGAGAGAGAGAGAGAAAGGAAGTATAATTTTGGATTGCTCTACTTTTTTGTTGTATTCTTTCTTATGATTGTTTTTCTTTCATGCTTATGGAAACTAGAACATGGGTTTGTTATATAGTCGAGATCCTCACTGGCCTTGTGTGTATCCATCACTTTCTAGGCAAACCCTTGACGTACCATGTCTCATAAGGTATGAAAAGGAGTCACTTCTCAGCCTAAGCAAAATATCATAAATTTCCCATATTGCAGAGGAGAAAGAAGTTCAGTGCAGAAGGGGATTGCTGGCTCACCCGGTGACCCAGACCAGAACTTATAATTGATATAAACTCAAATCCATAGAGAGCTTTCAATGATATTTATGAAAGAGCTTGCATTATGTGCAAAGCAAAGTTGCAATGCAGGGGGCTGATACACTGCTTATATAATAACACAGATGCTACTACACGTGGCTAGCCCACTTAACAAACAGTTAACTAATCTAACTGAATTTGGAATGAGCTAGAACTAACTAACTTGAATCAACTTCTTGATTGATTTACACAATCTATATCCTGTATTAATATTGGAACATACTGTACATGAATCATAGCAGAGAAATAAATGTCTTGGTTACCAGTTTTGTAAAATTGCATTGGGAACATAATTTTACAATCATTGCAGTATTCAGCAGCCAAAAAAAACATAGGCATTATGGTTGTGGATGAGGTACACGCATTCTTTCTTCCTAAAAAGCCTATGCAGAGAAGATGAGGTTTTGCAGCATTGCCATAGGCTTTGGGAGTAATATTGAAACTGGTCAACTGGTCCCCCTCCATAGTCCATGGAAAGGTACAACACCAGAGGCCATGCTAACGGTCTAGGTGGTGTCTGCGTGTCTAAACTGGAATCAATATTCAAGAATGAGATGAATTAAGAGAAGAGGGGGACCAAAGGGGTGGGTCTTTCATGCTTGAAATATATTAAGTTTGTTTGTAGTTTTAGGAAGGACAAAGAATGTGCCTCGTGCTAGTCTTATCCCTCTTGTTTGCTACTTCTTTCTAGTATTATACGGCATGCCTGCAATGCAATGTTAGGATATTTTATACAATGAGATTTGATTGATGGGAATGGATAATCAACGTTCAACTCTGAAAATGAATGCTTGATTAGTATTCTTTTTTTTTTTCCTCTAAAATGCTGCACGTTTGGATTGGGCTTGGATGAGAATGGGGAGGCCCATTCCTTGTATCAAGTACCAACCCATTTATTGTTTGTTGTGATGGCTCTTAGCCCATTGTTATTGGAGGCCCAAAACCTTTTCAGATCATGCATTACTGTGACAAATAGGTTTCAGGCTGATCAAAAAAAAAAAGTGGGTTTCGGCATTAACTTGATCTGGTCAATATCAGACTAGACAGTGAGAGAAGAGTAGTTTTATTTTGACATCAGAAGGAAAGGTATACTGGTAGACTTATATAATATATTTGGATTAACTTTTAAAATTGTAAAATTATAGTTTAGATAAAAGTAATAAGAGACATGTTTTCACTAAAATCATGATTTAGAAGCTTTTAAAAGCCAGATCCTAAAGCATGATTTGCCAAAATTTCCATCGAATGATGCCTTGCCACATGACATTTAGACTTTTCCAGGAGAGAAAGGGCACTCTATAGTTGGGGTTGAAAGTGCAAGCCGTTGAAACATAACTTAGTCCAAGTTCATACACACATGCAAGACCAAGCATCTTCCCACCCCGAGACCCCCCTTTGTCACCTCTTCTCTCAGTTGTTATTAGCATTAATATTTGGAACACTTTTTGAATTGAAATGAAAAGAATTAATTTGAAATAAAATGATTTATAAATTACAGGAAAAGTGAAACAATTTATAAATCATGAATTATTATAGTCCATGCAATTGTTGGATAATAATTTCTTTATTAAAAAAAAATTCTTTGAAACATTGTAAACATGGGGTTAGAGAAATTTTCAATCCTTCCATCCCTTGAAGGTCAAACCAGAGAAGTAGCATTCCATGGACAGTCACGATCCCACAGTTCTAGTGCTATTATAGTCCAGGTCCCATTAACAACTCGCGAAGTCAACTACCATCCATAACAAAAGAAATGAGCCACTTCTGATTGTCAATTTTCAGCAACTCAAAGTTACCATTTTGAAATTTCAAAACACTGACAGAAACAAATGAAAGAATGGAAGAGCACAAACTGCTTCATAGATTAAATTTTACAGGGATTTCAAAATCAGAAAAACAGAGAATAAAAATCAATCAGACAACTTAGCCACGTTTACAATTACGGCAAGGGAAAAAAAAAAAAGACAAAAGCTACTGTGCTAGTAAATTGGAACTTGGAAGCAGAGCTGTTGACAAACTGATAGTAGTTGAGAATCCTTCTGTAACTCCGGCATCCAAACCCGCCGCCCATCGCCGGAGAATCCTCAACAAGTTGGCCGCTTTTCTTCTCCCTCTCATAGTTCCAACCACCATCAATTCCCATATAACCCTCTCAATTTCCGGTATCGCCGCCAGCTCCGCCACCACCTCTGAACCTCCTTTCCGACACAATGTGACTAGGGTCGCCGCCGCACTCTCTCTGGCTCTATCTGAACCGCCCCTTAATATCATCCCCAGTTTCTTGATACCACCGTAAGCAGCGGCTACCGCCAACAATCCACCCCGCCTCACCACCGCCTCAAGGACCGTCACCGCCTCCTCCGGCAACACATCCATGACATCCGCCGTCATCTCCACCACGCCACCCTCCACCAACCGCGCCACGGTCTCCCTCTCCGCCGCCAGGTTCAAAATGGCCAACAAAGCATCCCTCCTGGCACTCTCGGGCCCACACCTTGCCACGTCAATCAACCCTCTCACGACACGTGTCTTCCTCCCCAGCCTTTTCCTGTACTCGTGCGCACCCGACAAGCTGAATATCGTCGCCGCCGCATTGGCCTTCGCCTCCCAGGTGGCGCCGGAGTGCAGGACCTCGATGACGCCGTTCAAAGCTCCGTCAGTCTCCATGATCCTCGTCTTGTTCGCCTCCAGAATCGAGAGGTTGAGGATCGTCGTGACGGCGTTAACCTGGAGGTTTGGGTTCTGAGACCCAGCGTCGAAGCTCAGGTACCGAACCAGAAGCGGGATGGCTCCGGCTTCGGCTATGCAGGCTCGGCTGTCGGAGTCCGTTTTGGAAAGAACACGGAGCTCGTAAACGACGGCGTTTGCAGCTTCAATGGGCTGAGAGGCAGGAGACTTCAGCATGTTGACGAGGAACGACGCCGTCATTCTGGTGGCTTCCACTGCCCCCTTGTTGGTTATAACGTGGTTGACTTTGTAATTTCGACCAGCGGTTTCAAAAGGGATTTTCTGCTCTCGGCACCACACGGCTATAACGTTCGTCAACGCATGATTAGGGATAAAGTTCCCGTGGGCGAGGGTCTGACCTGTCTTAGGACACGTGTTGTGCCCAGAATCGATCCAGAGCTTGATGGACTCACGATCGTACGTCTGTCCTGTTGCCACGACTACTGGGTCCCGCATCAGCTCCAGGCTTATCGGACACCTGAAATCCGCTGGGACAACCACCTCCGATGGCTGTTTCAACCGCGTGTCCTCTGCACGCGGTGACGGCGTGGACGCTCCGAACAGAACGCATTTCGCATAGCGAACGAGCCCGATCAACGCAACCATCTCCGATTTGGATTGCTCGTCGGTTGTTTTCTGAATCTCTTGCTCCAGCCTCTCCATCTCCGCTCTGCAACTCGAAGAATCGCGAATTTCCAACCTCTCGAAAATCTCCGCGAGCTTAAGCTGATCCGGCACAATCTCCCTCTTAATCAGATCGAGCACCGCGAGCACCTCGTTCCGGAGCTCCGTGTCCGAGGGACCCACGAAGGCGTTGGATTCGGAGCACTGCTTTCGGAAGAGAACCACGAGCTCGCGAACGTCGTCGTTCAGGTGGAGCTCCTCGATGGGAAAGACATCCAGCAGCGTCGCTAGTTCCCCGGTGAGATTGCGGAAACTGTCTGCTACCTCTTCGTTCTGCATCAAAAGCCACATCTTGCTTCCGTTGGAGCAATCCTCGATGAGAGTCTTGATACTCTGCAAGACCACGTACAGTTCTTCGAAACAGAGCAGAACAGAGTGGGACCAAAGCGGGGTGGAATTGGGTATCAGGTCCTCGAATAGCACGCCGAGGAGCTTCGTTTTTCGCATGATGGAAGAGGAGCTGCGTTTGAGGAGGAACTGCGGTGGTTTGAGGGAAGAAATTTCACGGGTGAGCTGAAGCAGAAAGTGAAGGAAGTCGAACGACCTCGCCGAATGTCGTCGTTTTGTAGGCGGGAAACTCTTAGTTTGAGGAGATATCGTCATCGCCATGAATAGGAGATGGGTGTTTAAGCTTCAACTTCAGAAATCCAGAATTGAAGGAAGAGATAATGGATTGGTATTGGTAAATGGAGGCCAATGAAGGAGGAAGAACTCTTTCGATTGAACAAGACAGAAAAACAAAGAGAAGAAAGAGCACGTGGGAATAATCAAAAACCAATTGGGTTTTTGTTTCTGCATGTAAAAGAACAACCTTTCCAATTACTGCAGCATTGTCTGCTTCTGCAGCTAGCCACCCATGAATATGCAACTGTTGGGTTTTTGACTGATTTTTCACGTTGAATTTTATTTCTTCTTAGAAAAAAAACAATGTCAACCTTTTTGTTTTTGGGACAATGTCAACTTTATTTTATTTTTGAGAAATTTGATATTGATTTAAGTCAAAATGAATTTAACTAAAAAAATTATGATAAAGTGGTTATTTTTCAAGCCCGCCAAAATGTTGATGGCTTTGTTTTAGGTTTTACCAGCGGAGCATGAGTTTCAATCCTTTTATTTTTTTTAGGATTTAGCCCAATTAATTTCTTAATTTAAAAGAAAATATAAAAAGTTATAATTATTAATAAAAAATTAAAAAAATAAAATTTAATAATATCTTAATTTATTTAATATATAAATATATTTTATTATAATTTTAGTCATTAATTTTTTACATTAACAATTATTATTTAACTTCTTATTTTAGAGAAAAAAATCTTATTTTTTAATCAGAAGGCAAGATTAATTATAGTTTTGTAGATATGATATTTATAATTATTCTATTTTTAATTAAGAATTTCATGAATATGTATGAAGTAATGAACTGGTCGCCACTGATTTGTTCAAATTGGAGACGCCGCAAATTGGCAAGGGTTGTTGTAGACTTGGTTAGGAATAATAATATATAATAGTCATCAACCACTGTATTAAAATTAGTGATGGGACCCGTGCAACGCATATAGAAATAACGTGTTATTGAGCACAAACTTAAAAAAAACAATTACTTGAATAATAATAGTACAATAAAAAACAGGTCTCCAATGATTTAACAATCAATCTTGTGGCATTTTACAACATGATTGGACTTATAACATTGAAACTAACAGAAAAAAAAAAGTTTATTAACTATTCATCAAAAATTGATTGGTACATATAATTCATACATTTAGGATGAATATACAAAAAATTACATTTGTTTACTATCAGAGTCTTCAGCATATGGCGGACTGATATATACTATACTAATTTTGAGTACAAAATCAAACCAGCTCAAACCTACAATGACAAAAATTTCAAACCATATATTAGAATGAAAATAAGAAATAATCCAAGAATAATAAATAATTCGTACATGATTAAAATCGATGATGTGTAGTACATACCTTGTATTATAATTTTTTGAAACACTCTTTGATTTAACTCTTGATATTGCAACATACAATTAACCATGGCTAAAAATAGGTCTTGGTAAAAACAAACCTATGTGAGAGAGAGTTTGTCCCTGACTTTTGTTAATAGTCATAGCAAAACACAGAGTTAATGAAAATTGTTTCCCCTAGAATTTCAAAGATATTCAAGAATCTGATAGTATTAAATTCAATCGAGGAATATAAACTCTATCTTCAACATCATTTCCTTTCACAATTCTTGCTCCAATGACATTAGTCCCAAGTTCATCCACTATTAGCCTGGTCCCATTACACAATCCTGCTGCTTGATCAATGTTTCGAAGAAGCATCATCGGAACTCCTTTTTTTAATGTCAGTTTGTGATTTGGAATTTCAGATCCCATAATTTCATTCAGAAATTTTGTGTGAACCATTTAGTGTAAACCCTTATATCCTCATCTGCTGTGCAAATTGAATTTGAACTAATGTAGTTTCTTTCTTCTCCAAGAATCAAGGAAAGAACATATTCATTAACTTTCTCTATAACTTCAAAAGTCAGAGCCATGATAGCTCTACCTTAAAAGTATTTTAGATCTTTGACATTATCCATCAAGTTAGGATATGTAAACTCAACAACATCACCAATATGATCATTTGAATTTTAGTATCAAAAGATCTTTAGGTATTTCAATGTCTACTTCACCATCGTTCTCACTTCTTAAATTTCCATCACTGGCATTAATAATTCAATTTGCAAAAGCCTTTATTTCATCTGCATTCGATAAGGACATTGAAGAGTATAACCTCATGTTCTTGGTTAATTCAAGAACTTTGAATTGACTCCACAACTTTAATGAGTTAATTGTACCCATGACAATGCCTTCTTTGCTAGCTTTTGGTATAACTGGCAATATTTGTTTAAAATCACCTCCAAGTATGACAACTTTGCCTCCAAATGGTTCTGTCAAATTATTGAGGTTTGAAAATCTCATTATATCCCTTAGAGTTCTATCTAATCCTCAAAAGCTCATTTGTTAGTCATTGGTGCTTCATCCCAAATAATAAGGCTAGTATATTGTAGAAGTTTAGCTTTGAAACTTCATTGTTTGATATTGCAAGTTGACTCTTCAATAAGATTTAATCAATGTTCTGAAAACCGGACCAGACCGACCGGTCTAACCGGTCGGACCGGGATCCAGTCTCCTTACCGATTTGGGAGGCTCCCCAAAACCAGTAAGGTCAAAAACCGGTGAACCGGTCTCAAACCGGTACCGGTTCGTACGTTACCGGTTCTGAATTTTTTTTTTTAAATTTCTTTAAGCAAAACAACGTCGTTTTGCTCTTAATTTTACACAAAAAAAAACGGCGTCGTTTTCGGAGGGAGTTGAAAACCACCGTCTGCCTCCTCGTCGCAAAACGAAGAAAACCCTCGTCGCGCGTCGTTTTCGAAGGGGGTTAAAAACCCTCAACCTGGTCTGCCTCTTCATCGCGGAACGTATGCATCTCAGCCGCAGGCGGCTCCGTCCCACAACCCTCTTCGGCCCGGTCTGCCTTCGCACTACGCAGAACGAATGCACCACAGCAGCCTCCGGGTCTCCGTCCCGCGTCGCGCACAGCAGGTGCCTCCGTCCCTCGTCGCAAACCCCAGCCGCCTCTGTCCCACGTCGCACACCCCTACCAGCCAGCAGCGTCCGCTTCGCCTCCACAGTCCGCACCGCAGCGTCTGCCACTCGCCTCCGCACCGCACCTCCAGGTTGAAGGCTTACAGTTTTGTTATTGTTCTAGGTGGAGACTTTATTAATTTTTGTATCTGTTACTCATTTATGTTGAATGTGTGTGTGTGTGTGTGTGATTGTATCTTCGCCAGTTGTCAGAGATGTTATATAAAACGGAAGTGAAAGTGAAGTCACATTGTGATTCTGTGAACACATATTAGGCACAAATTTTGTGAAAACTGATATAGGTTATCAAAATAGACAAGTTTTGAAATTGAGACAAACAACTCCCGTGATTGAAGATCACATCCAGTAATTGAATTTTGTATGTGTAGCTTGCAGCTGTTAAAGAAAAAATCTTAAAGAATGTGTAAGAGCCATTCAGAATATTTGTTGTATTACTTATATCAATGAAATATTTTTTTATTTTATGGTATTTTTTTTATGTTTTAAATAATTTTATTATTAATTTATATTATATTTTTTTATTTACGTTATTAGTATATAAATAATTATATATATATATAATATATATATATATTTATATATAAATATAAATATATATTTAATTATACTTCGGTTCGACCACGATTCGACCATTGAATCTTGAATCAGTTACCTCGACCGGTTCAATGACCGGTTCAGTTTTCAGAACCTTGGATTTAATGGAATGACAAATCTTGAATGAGCAATTCTCCTACCTGGCATAAGAAGAGAAGTAATGCCACTTGATGCAACTTTAAGTACAATTTTACCTCAACTCGAAGTTTAGCTGACAAAATCTTCCAAACAAATGTCTTTCACATTCCCCCATAACCATACACAAAATAAAAACTCCTCTTTGCCACCTACCACAGCATCAATAATTTCATTGTAAACTACTTTTTGTTCATCTGTGAGAGAAGATAAACACCTGAGATGTTCTACATGCATTTCATTTTTATTGTAACTGAGTTCATCAAGCAAGAATCTATTTTCAAATTCATTGGTTGTAGGATACTTTGGGCATGTCATATAATCAAAATCATTCAAAGACTTTCCATTAGAATGAAAGAGCTTGTCTATTTTAATCAAGTATAAATTTTTTAACTCAAGAATATCAATGTTCAGATCTATAAATAAATACAATCTCAAATAAGAACCAATCTAACAAATTACCCTATACTAAACAATATTAAACATTAAAAGAATAGTTAACACATTTTAATAGCATGTATCTATGTTAAAGTCGAACATACCTGGGTTGTTCAACAATTTCTTTTGATCATAAATAATCTCATCAGCTAGAAACTCTCACGTTTGTTCCCACACATATAATGACCTACTCATTGTGTTAGACACCAATAGTATAACAAAGAGCTTTCTTAGATAAGTGTCAGAAGATAATTCTACAACTTTCTTAATATCATCAATAAATTATCCTGAAGAAAAGAGAGTAATATGTATATAAAAGATAAGTATACCCATAATACATATATTGTATCATTAGCAATGATTTAGCCCCAGCTGTGAGCTATCTTGCAAGTGTGAGAATTTTAAACTTTTGCTTTGTAAAGTTTTAAATGATATAATTTTTATACCACTTTTTGTTGTTGTTGTTGTGACAATAAGTTAGAAATGTATCGCTGGTGTAGACGCAGATTGTGGGATGCTTCTCATTGCTGGTTGAAATTGTGTATTGAGTAAAAGAAAACCCTTTGACTTTTTTAATTAAAATTTCAACAACAATTTTATATTTACATGAAATCATGCATACTTTAACCATGATATTTACGTGAGAAACATGACACCAAATGAAGATGATACGAATCATTTAATATTAAGAAAAGAAAAAAGCCTTTTTGGTGACGTTCATTACAATTTTGAGCTTGATGATGATCATTAATGGTATCCACGTTTGGGGCATCCAAGAATGGGTTTTAGCAACTTGATTGTTTGGTCGCCGAAAGTGGGGTGGCCCCAAATCTGATTAAACGAAAGTTGAATATTGACTTTGTCGCAAATATATAACTTTGATAAGGCATAGCAAGAAAAGACACTTGAAGTTTACACAAGCAAATAACTATAATTATAAACATCCCTATTCCTTCTTATTTGGATAAGATCTCCACTTCGCTTTCATACTTTTTCGTCCGAAATCGTTTTAGAGTGCTACATTCAAATTGACTTTTAGGGGATAAAATAAGTTTTTATTTATTTTTTATTTTATTTATTTTGATATTTATTTTATTTTTTAAATTGAATCCGTCTTCACAAATTCGTTTAGTTTGAAATAACTATTTTTTACTTTTAAATTGAATGTGATTTTTTATCAAATATAAATCATTTCACTCAAACTCTCTTCTGATTAAAATTAAGTTTGTAAAATTAAATTTATCCAAAATTAAATTTATAAACTCCAATCCAAATATATACTTGTTTAGCATGCGAGTTTTTTTTTTTGTTTAAGACGTCTTTAATTTCTCCTTCTTTCTTTTTTTTTCCCTTTTGTATGGTATTTACCCGATTTCGTTTCTGTTTTGTGGTTATTGTTACTATACCATGAGCTTTCTGGGATGCTTATTATTTAAATGAGCTGTGTCAAATATTTATTAGATATTGGTTTTCATAATAAATACTTAAAGAAAATATTTCAAAGTACATTTTAATTCTTATACACTTCCATTACATATTTTTAATCTTAATTATTATTAATGTCTTGAGGGGTATTTTTTTATAATTATTTTATAAATATATTATAGTTATAAATTAATTAATTAATAAAAATAATTTTAACTAAATTATATGAATATGCATAAACTTTTGATAAGCTAATCTAATAGTTTTTCAAATCTGCATGTTTAATTAGCAAGGATTCAAATGAATAAGGGATAGAGAAGAAGTTACTAAAACTTAAAAACTATTAGTAAGCCTTAAGTGAATTTATCTATTCTATTCTATTATATAAAGGGGAGTGTCTCCTTTGATTTCTATTTTTTATTTCTCTAAAATGTCATTAGTAATTAACTAAGCACACACATATAAAAATATAAAAATATAAAAAAAATATTATTATATTATTACCCCTTGAAGTTATAATTACATTAGAAGTTAACTTTCTTTTTTCACTTACAATTTACAGTTATAATTAAAATGATAAAAATTTGAAAATGCAAATTGAGATTATAGAAATAATTGTTAACTGTGTGTCATTTTGAAAAATAAAAAAAATAGATATCAAATTTAACAATTCTCTTTATATATAGTATAAATTAATAATGTATAAGTAGTGACAGATAATAATAACTTATAAATTTAGTATAAGAATTAACACAAATTACCTTATATTAAATGTATCTAAAAATTTTTCACAAAATTTATAAAATATAATTAACAATAAATAAATATTTAACGTTCCATTATCTCAAAAAAAATTATCAAAATAGTATATTATTTTAATACATGTTTAGAAAGTGATTATTTTAAATAAAAAAAATTTATTATATATTTTTAAAAACGCATATACTCTAAAAACACATGCCAAAAGATTGAAAATAATATTTATTATTTTATATTAAAAAATTATAATTTTTTTAAAAAATATTAAATATATTTTAAAATTTTAATATATTAAATATTTATATTTTTTAAAATTATTTTAATAAACTTTTTATTATAAATTATTTTAAATAAAAATAAATTCATTTAAACACACTTGCCAATATAAAAATCTCTAAGCAGCTAGCATGGCTTGTGGCTTTTGTGTGGGCCTTGCCTTTCGCCCCCAAGGGGATTTGTTTGGAGTCCGTGGCTCGTACAGTAAGCTGTCGCAAATCACAATAGCACACTGGATACTGTTCTTTCTTTCCATTTTTGTTTCCAATAATGAGAGTGAAACGTTGAGCAACTTTCCTCTCTCCCCGTGTGTAGAAATTGAGGCATTCTTCCATTGTAGTTCAAGCGAAGCTGCATGACGAGAAAACAGAGTAAAATAAACATTTTTCTTCAGTACCGTTAGGTACATTGTAACATGTTTAAATTCTAACTTTGTTAAATTTTTAGGACCAAGCCACGAAAAATTCTTTTGTGAGTTGCTCCTTTGATAAGAGGAAAAATAATAGATAAGAAATGAGAAGTTCTGTATGTTTTCACTTTTAAGATTTTATATATATATATATTTATTATACTAAATGTAGTGCATGTTTGGAATTATAAAAAAAATGTGAATGAAATGAGATTGTGAGTGAAAATAAGAATAAAGAATAAAATGGATATTTAAAAAAAATATTTTTTGTGAATTAAATATTTATTATTTAATTTTTTTACTAAATAAATGACTGAAAATATCTCATTCTTCTTCATATTTTATATTTCTTTCCTTCTCAATCATACCATACTAACCCTAACTAAAAAAGTCAATTACTCAAAATAGGCATAAACTAACTTGGACATCACCTTATCACAATACTGAAAAAGTACAAATAGTTGAGAGTAATATTTTGGATATATGCGTGTGTCATAATATGTCTCTTTAGTTTTTATCTTTATTTTAATTTAATTATTTAATAAATGATGAATAATAAACATATAATAGCGTTTTTTTTTTAATTTTTGCTTACGTACAATACTTTGTCAGTTATCATTAGATTTGTTGAAGGATAATATGAAAGGAGTTGAGAATACGTACATTATTCACGCAATGAACCCAAAAGTCACATACTATGAATAAATATATCTGTTCGATCATTATCATTATTTTGTTAGCACAGCTATATATAAGGTTAGCTTTCATGTAATATTACTCTTTCCTAAGCATCAAAAAGTCAATAAATCTTTTTTTTGGACAAAAAAAAAGTATATGAACAGTATCTTATATGAACAATCTACAAAATATAAAATCCGTTTTATCATCTATATATCTATTTTCCTTATATCTTCAGAATTTTCTACATATTTATTTTATATAAAAAAAAAGTGGCAGAGCACATAATCTCTCAACATTTTGTTTCTTATTCTTATTTTTTCCAACTTTTTTTAATCTTCTTTTCACTTTTCTCCTTCTAAGTATTAAAATAATTTTTTCTAGCTCTATTCATTTCTTTTTTTTCGTACTTCTAATTTTTAAAAAAAAGATTTGATATAATTTTTTTAAAAAAAAGGGGCTATTTTAACTAATGTACCTGTTTTTCACCCTGAAAGTCAGACAGCAAAAAACAAAATTCCAACCATTTAGACCAGAAATATCTTCTATTGAAATGATAGGAAAATTTCCAAACACTAAAAAGAATGACCTATTGCTTGAGTACGGATTTATTGAATATAACTTGAAATAGAGGTAAAAATTTTATAAATGAATTTTATATATAATTTTATCCTCACTTTTGTTTTTTGGTTATGAAGCATGTCTAAGACTTATTGTTGAGAAGAAGATGATGGAATGCTCAAGTAAAGACAAAGCAACTTTAGAAAGTCCAACTTTCGGGATAAAACACTTGCTAAACAAATTTGGTAGTTGAAGAAATCCGATTAAAGTGCCTTGATCCAATTATTTACAAGACACTATCTACATCTTGTGTTGATTTCACATGAAGCAAAAGTCAATGTATATGGGGATCACCCAAACATATATAACGCATTAAAAAACAAAGAAAGGAGAAAGGAAGGAATTAACAACATTTTCTGCAAGTTCGTGTTGATGGCGTGTGGCAAACAGAAAACTAAATTAAGATTTAAGAATGATATTAGTTGTTTTCTTACGATCCAAGTTGATTGATTTTTTTGTATATAACCGAGTCAGGTGCTTGGCGACATTCTGGGAAATAGAAAGTAGTAGAAACCAATCATTATCATTTTTTGGGTCGGTCATTCTTATCCGAAAGCTAATACAAATGCTTTTATGCGTTTAATTATTACCCCCTTAACTTTTTTTTTCTTTAATAATATCACTGAAGTTTGAAGATATAACGCTATATAAAATATTCAAAACTTTTCTATATTAACCGACTCCCTCCCAATCTCTTTTAGAGCTATTCTTAAATATTTAAATAGTAAATTTTTTTTATATTATTTATTGATAGTTATATTAATGTAAAAGTTATTATTGTATATTTAAATTAAAATTTTTTAAAAATAAAATAATTTATAAAATTAATATAATTATTAATAAGTGACATAAAATGAAAAAATATTTTATTCTTTAAATACTTAAGAATTTTTCATCACTTAATTGCATGGCTTACTTCATTTGCCGCTTTCCCTAATTGATTTTATTTTTGACCCGACTTTCAAGAATTATTACTTTTTCAGTGTATGGAACAAATTCTTCAAAGGGCAGGGAAACTTGCCTTGCTCCTTAATTTATGTATGTAATTAAAAAAATAGATAAAAAATTATAATAGAATTGAGTTAATTTCTTTGGTATCTTTTCTTTTTATAAGGTCGGTACTCTTAATGATGAATAGTTAATATTTAACTACACATCTCAATTAGTTAAATTATAATAGAATTGATGATATTCAAATTTAAGTTTAATTATTTAAACTAATTAATTAAATTAGATAATATAATAATATAAAATTTATAAAAATATTTAAAAAATATATAAAAAAATTTTAAATTTTTTAAAAAATTAATAAATGACTGGTTAAACCTGTTAAATTGATTAATTTAAATAGTTTTGATTAATTTAAAGTAATTTGATTGTAAATCTATTTATAAAATTAAATTATAACTAGTTGAATATTTAATTTATAATTAAATTAATTAGACTTACTGATCCAATTCTGACAATGTAATTGATATATAACAATTAAATCATAAATATAATATTTATATTTTAATTAAATATAAAAGATGATCAAATATTGATCATTAATTATAAAAGAGTACTTATAAGAGGAGTTGAATTTGTTTATATATATTCCTGTAGTCTCAATCATTCATCATCTAGAACTTAGCATAACAAGCAAGTTACGTACCGGTTTCCTCGAAACAGAAGACATTGACTTTATTCTTAATTAGTGTATTTGGTATTCTATTTCATTTGGTAAGTTTTGTTAATAATAATTGTAGATGTGGGATCAAACATGAATATGTGATTGGAGGCTTTAAACAGTATACGGCCCTTAAGATGAGGCTTTTCATTAGAAGATTGGGACATTTTCTAAACTCAGTATTAATCCTTTAATTTTATTTTCCTCTTGTTAATCAAAATTGACGTTAGTTAATTTATTTAGCTGTAAACAGCATACATATTTTAATTAAGCATGGTGCAAGCCATGCGCACAAAAACATGCCTTATTCTATATATGGTTAATAACCTGTCTTGTATTTAATTAGTTTGAGCCTACGTTTTGACTACACGAGCAATGGTAATGAAACAGCAAAAAAAAAAAAAAAAAAGAAATTGTCTCGCAACTAGAGTGTCCATTAACTAAGAATATGTGGCTCAGCAGTATTGTATACATGCAACTTTAAATATGAGAATTATTTTTTATATATTAACTCCCAATTTAGAAAAAAATGATATTTGTTAATCTGAATTTATTTTTTACCTCTGTGTTGTGATGGGAGGATTTACTCCGTACGTCTTTATGGTGTAATCTATTTTTATGTTAAAAATAACATTCTAGTTTAGAAAGATTGTGACATGTACATAGAATATTTTTTCTTCCAAAAATTATTATTTACAATAGTTAATTATATTATTATTTAAATTTCACTCAATTAAGAAGGAAATATAATCTTCCAAAATTGAGTTTATATCAATTTAGATCATAAAAAGACTTGCTTGATTCAACTTTGGAATTAAAGTAAATATAGTTTTAAAGGACTAAGTTGGTGTAAATCCAATCTTTCGAGAACCAAAATCTTAATTTACTCTTTGTTAAGTGGAGCTTATAATTAAAATAAAATATAAATATTTGTAGACGCAGAAAGTAATCTTGAAACTACAGTTAACATCTTAAGTTTTAGAATTGACTTTAAATATTGTATTATTGTGCCTCTATGATAATATAAACAGGAGTTTAATTAATCTGCTTCAAACTTGAAAGACTTTCATATAAAAATACATACTAAAAGTATAAACTCATATTTTCATTTTCTATCTTCTAAACTTGTAATTGTATGTGATCTATTTTATGACTTATCATGGCTATAAATTTGTGTAGCTAAATTTTTCTATTAGCCTAATAAGATAAATTTTCACATACTATTACCTCATCCTTTAAGTTATACACATGTTTTATTTAGAATAAAATATATTTTTAATCCATAAAAGATATGTTATTTATCATTTTTATTTTTTAAAAATTAATTTTATTAATTTAATTCATCAAATTTTTAATTATTCATAAATTTTATTATTTATTATTTTATTAATTTAATTTCTTAAAAATTAAAAAAATTAAATTATTATAAATTTAAAATTTAAAAAATTAAATCAATTAAATTAATTTTTAAAAAATTAATTTAATAAATAATATATCTTTTAAAAACTAAAAATATGTTTAAACTCTTTGACCTCCACATATAACATATACAGAGGATGAATCAAAGACTTTCGTATTGTAATCGATGAAACACACAAGAACGAGAAAAGGAAAGGATGATCTTTCAAGATTGTAGTTTATTTTTTTCTCTTTTTCTTCTTTAATATTTAAATTTTAAGTATAATAACGTAAAAGAAAATTATATAGGCACTCTTTAAACTCTATATAAAAGAAAATTTTTTGTGTAATTAATATAATTGATGGATAACGGGATAAAAGAGTATCTTTTCGAAGTTTCAGGGAATGTGCCCTTAATTTTACCAAACAGTGCATGTGACTTTGTTTGGATTTTTGCATGACAACTGACAAGACCTGCAATTTGGCAACATGGGAACTGCCCCATGTTTTGTTTTTCTCGTATATTAGCTGCCACGAAGCTGCAGTGAGTTATGGGGAGCATTGTACGTCAATGAGGGGCAAAGGACCACTCGAGTTTGAATCTCCAGAGATTTTTCTTGGAATAGAATTGAAGTTGCGAGGCCATTAATTTAGACCTCAAAAATCTTCTATCTCTATAATTCTATCATATATGTGGCTGTGACAAAACAGCCAAACGCGGGTTTATCATTTTCTATTTGTCTTCTCAAACCTGCTTCGTTAGAGACAAATGTCATGGAAAGTGACATTATATTGGACACGTCGTTTACGTATAATTTTGGCTATCTTCGATTGAAAACGACATATCACAATATGAAAAAGAAAATATATAAGCGGGAAGGAACTGATAGTATTACTAATAAGCACAAATATAGTATATCTATTAACTTAATTGATTTTATTATTATTTAAAATTTCAAATAATTCCATGACTAATTGTAACTTTATTTTTGATTAAAATGCAAAAAAAACTCTTTTAATTATAGGTCATTTATTAAAAAATTTTATGTTTCAAAATTCAATAACATGACTCTCTAAACTTATTAAAATATATGTCCTAATACAAATAAAACCCTCTCTGTATATGCAAAGAAACCTATAAGAAATTAATATGCATAATTTAGTAAGTTCAAGAAGTCAAATTGCTGAATTTCAAATCATAAGAAAGTTTTTTTAAAGTAATCCATAGTTAAAGAAGTTTTTTTATATTTTAGCCTTTATTTTTTGAATCAAAGTATTAAATTAAAGAGACCAAAACACACAAAACGTATTTCACATTATAAAATAGCAGATGCAATTTTTTTTAACTACTAAAATTTTAAATAACAACCTATATTAGTTATTAATTTATTAGTCCACTTGCTTTACTTTATTTTTTACTTAAAAAACAGAAACAATAGAATGATTAATTGTAATTTCTTAATTTATAGAATAAATATTCATGATGAGAAATTATGGAACAAAAATAAAAAAAGATTATATAGTGGGATTTTCATTTACTTTAATTGATTTATAAGTATTTTCAATGCTAATTTATTATCAAGTGTAAGTGACAATCCTAACATAAAGATATTAAGCATTATTTGTTACATAATATAAGGTCTTATAGTATAAGTTTATATTAGGACTAGCAGTAAACTAAACTAACTCGTGAGTAATTTGAAACTCGAATCATTAATTAACTCGATGAACTTGATTCATGAATTGGCTTAATACACACATGCATGCATATATATGTGTGTGTGTGTGTGTGTGTATGTCTGTCTGTATTAAGTGTTTTATATTTACAATAATATAATTTAAAAATAAAATAAGTTTGATAAAAAAATATAAAAAATTTGAGTTGATATTTGGTTAATTTAATTCATTTTATCTCAATTTAGTTCATATAATTCGAATTAACGAGTTGAATCGAACAGTTCACAAGCTTGATCCAAACTGAGTTTGAACTACAAAAAATGGTTCATATCAAACTCAAGTCAAGTTTCGAGTTGAACCACTTATTATCAAGTTCATTTTAGCTTTTTTCCAACCTTAGTTTATTCTATATAATGTATTCTTTTTAATATGTTTGATATGTCATCTAATAAGATAAAGTTATCCAATGTATCAATTTTTATTCAATGATTATAAAATAAACTAATCAACCTCAGGTGACCTAACAATATCTAATAAGACTATTTTGTATCAGATTAGATAAAAATATAATATTTTAATTCTAAATCAACACTAAACCTAACTCTCATGTTCTTCTCTTATTGTTAGATTTTATAATATCATATTTTATACTATTTTATAATATATTATCAAATTTTATATTATCGAATTTTATCTTATATAATATACCAAATATAACATTATTTTAGAATAATGGCATAAGCATTTAGCAATATTGATTATAGGAAACGAAACCAATGTATAACTTGTCATTTGATACTCTGAAACATACTCGATTAAATATTTAATTAACCCATAATTTTAGAAAAAACCGGATGGACTACATATGCAACAACAGTAGCCTATAATTTTAATATCTTGATATTACAAAAATAGAAAACAAATTCAACGAAAATTAAATGGGTTCATGTGGGAAAAAAGAAATTCTTGTTTCCCTATTAATTATTACTATCAAGATTGTCATCATTGCGGTTGCTCGTACAAGCTGCTACCCAAAAAGCAGAGGAAACAAACAGAGTACATCACATGCCATTACCAGCCATTGAATTTATTCTTTCTAATCAATTATTAGTATTACTGTATCACCAATTGATGTTGTTTGAGCTGCACATATGCCTCCTACTTATCACTTTCACCTTCCTATTCAACACACGTTACATCAGATCAAACACCCTCAGCACACTCCTTACCATTTTAAGCCTTTAATTCAAGTGAATATATATTTCACTTCGAGCTATAATCTAATGGCTTAAAGAACGCGCTAGGAATCGCTAAAATTGCAACCATATATTTCTTTTTCCACATCTCACAACTTAGGCAGTTAGGTGGTACATTACTATTATTAATTAACTCACCCAAAAAACTATTAATTAACTCACCGTTGAACATATTGAAAACATGTTTTAAAAAAAAAACGCTATTATGAAAGAAACGTACGTAAGCCTTGATAATGATAAGTGCTCGCTTCAGACTAATACTCTTTCTTTTGCTGGTGGCTCAGGTTCACGTTGAGACAAGAGTGGTACTACCGCCATCTATACCTATATCTTACCTGTCCTACACCTAGATTCCGTTCACTCTCCCACACTCCCATTACGTACAAAGATTTTTGGGCACTCTAAACATCAATTAATCAAGCTTTTTTCTTGCCTATTACCCACATGGTTCCTTAACCATGCAATTATCATACGAACAATTTGAACATATCAAAAAAAATTTGGTTCGGTTAAAAAACTAATAGAAAATTAAATAACCATATTGTCTCGTTCGTAGGCCCATCCACGCTTATGGTTTATATATATAATTAGCCAATTCCACCCGAACCCCATTCTCTCAAAGCCTCGGCTCCTACTACATCGCTTGCTTCTCCTTTTTCTTTCTCCCAAAACCACTTCAGTTCCCCATTTTTATGTGTGTAGCACTGTGGTTCTTGAAATTCCTTGCAAGATATGTTCTCCTTTTTGCAAACCCATTTACAAAGCTTCACATGTCAAACACTCCACGGGATTTATTTCTCCATATATATGTTCTCTCAAATTAAGCATCTAAATCATTGAATTGAATTGAATTCCAACACTATTTTTTGAGTATATTTCTTCCTTATGATCGTTTCCTTTCCCATTACTTGGACACGGAGTGAGTGAGAGTGAGTGAGAGTGATTGAGTGATTTATAGTTATCTCAACCATGAGGGAGGCACAGAACGACGCCGTTGGAGCAGAAGAAACAGAATCAGAATCAGAGTCCTCGTCAATGACAAGGTACGAGGTGCCCCCGGGTATCGTTTTGTTCCGGAAATACGAGCTGCGGAGATTGCTGGGTGTTGGGGCATTCGCCAAGGTGTACCAGGCGACGAATGTGGACACGGGGCAGAGCGTCGCGATCAAGGCCGTGAGCAAGCACAAGGTCCTCAAGGGTGGCTTCGCCGCCCACGTTCACCGCGAAATCTCCATCATGCGCCGCCTCCACCACCCCCACATCGTCGAGCTCTTCGAGGTCCTCGCCACCAAGACCAAGATTTACTTCGTCATGGAGTTCGCCAGCGGCGGTGAGCTCTTCCACTTGGTCGCCGCCAAGGGTCGCTTCGGCGAAGATCTCAGCCGCCGATACTTCCAGCAGCTCATCTCCGCCGTCCGGTACTGCCACTCCCGCGGGCGTCTTCCACCGCGACCTCAAGCTCGACAACCTCTTGATCGACGACAACATGGACCTCAAGGTCTCGGACTTCGGGTTGAGCGCCGTCGAGGACCAAATCCGACCCGACGGCCTGCTCCACACCATTTGTGGGACTCCGGCCTACGTGGCACCCGAGATTCTCGCGAAGAAAGGTTACGATGGAGCGAAGGTGGATGTGTGGTCGTCCGGCGTCGTTCTGTTCGCGCTCACCGCTGGGTATTTGCCCTTCAACGACCACAATATTACGATCTTGTATAGGAAGATCTACCGTGGACAGTTCCGTTTCCCCAAATGGACGTCTCCTGATCTTAAAATACTCTTATCGCGGTTGTTGGACACGAATCCCCAAACAAGGATCACCGTCGATGAAATCATTCGAGACCCATGGTTTAAAACGGGCGGGTATCGGGTCTTGCCCAAAAAGCCCCAATGGGAAGAAACCCGAGTCGTGATCAAGTGCTTGAATGCCTTTGATCTGATATCATTTTCGTTCGCGTTAGACATGTCGGGTCTTTTATCCGACCCGGAAGTCTTGGACCGTGTGGAACGAATCGTTTCCAGAGAGACACCGGAGAGGATAATGGAGAAGGTGGAGGAGGTGGCGGAAGGGGCAAGGGTAACGGTGAGGAAGGACGAGAACGGTTGCGGAGCGAAGCTTGAGGGGCAGGATGGTAATTTCGTTGTTTTCATTGGGATTTACCGGTTAACGGATGAGTTGGTGGTCGTGGAGATGAAGAGGAGGGAAAGAGGAGTTGGAAGTGATGGCAAGTTTTGGAAAGAGACACTGTGGCCCCACCTTTTACAATTAGCTCATAAACAGGAATCACCGGTCATTCGGTGACTGTGAAATGTGAATAATTTGCTTAATTTGGTTCCAGTAATTGTCCATTAGTTTGACTAAATTTTTTGAAACAATTCTCAACTTTTTCATGTATCTTGAACTTAATTTTAAAACTTTAAAAAATATGTCATTTGACATTAACATTCCCTTCAAACAAAATTGAAAGATCTTCAAATGATATCACTCATCATAGTTTTTAATTTATTTTTTATTTATCATATTCTCTCTTTTATTGACTTATTTTCTCTGAATTTTTCTTTATTTTTTTCTCTTTATCATATTGTAATTTTAGTTTTTCATTTGTCCGTACAAACACGTACATGTGTGTGTGCACGCTTTATTTTGAATCCACAAAGTTTCAATTTGAAATTAATAAGAATTTTAGCATGTTAGTCAGGATTACAGATTTAGATCGGAATTGCTTACAAAAAAAGAAAAAAGATTTGGACCGGAATTTCTATTGATGGCATAGTGACAATGGCTAAGCTTTTTTACATTCACAAGACAAATTTGGATGCGTGATGCATTATCCTAGCATCAAACATTCATAGTGACAACTAAAGGGTCCACCAGCACCATATTCTATGCCTTCCTTTATTCCACCCATAGACTCCTAACTTGATGTAAATTAATTACTTGTTCATGATTACTTATGTGGTGATTAATTGATGCACTAACTTATAATGGGGCATTAAAGGAAATGCATCGTTTGTAAAAACTCCAATCTGATGCAATGAAAAAGAAATTAATAACCAGAAATATAGTTGTTAAAATTTCATTTCAAAACTTAAAAACTTATGCTTTTATGCTTTGAAAATTAAAAAATACTTTAAATATTAAATAAAATCCAACATTTATAAAAGTTTTATAATTTGCACTTTCAAATTTTAAAATTTTGATTTTATTCCATGATTTTATATTTTTAATCTGTAATTAATGTAAGTGTGTGAAATTTTTTAACTAGTTTTAAGTATTTCAACATTCAATCTCCTCTCATTCCATTGTTATTCTGAATTTTTCATTCAACCAAATTTTAACTTATTTGTTTTTCTTTTCATAAATTCATCTCTCATTTTGAATATTTTATTATTACATCTTCTAACCAATTTGCTCCTTTCATTCACTTTCTTTTAATCCTAACGACGAAGATGATATGGGAAAAGATGAAGGCTTAAATGATAAAATATTTAATATCTTTAAATTTATTAAATTTAATATATATATATATATATATATATATATATATATATAAAATCTATTATGTTAATACTAGAAATATTCTTTTTGTAAATTTATAATATATTGATTATTAAATTATGAAATTTTTTATCTTAATACTTAAATTTAAGTTAGAATATTTATATATCAATACTTATATGTATACATATTACTTTTAAATGATATTTTAAATAATATGTAAAATTTATGTTTTTGCATTTTGTTTTTACACTTCACTTTTATTAGACTCTCGCACATTTTTTTAGTGAATACTTACCTTTAATGAACAACTTTGATCAGAAGCCGTTCCAAATTGGAATATATAGCAAGTCGGTACTCCTATCACATTATCACCCTACTTATCTTAATTAGTACATGTTTAAATTAATTTACGTTGTATTTTTGTGCGAAAGGCTTTCCATGACAAGTGCTTCTGATTTTGGCTCCTTAATTAAGGATTTGGTCAAAATTGGAATTGCATCAAGTTGCGTAATTAACTAAAGAATTATACTTTTGAAATACATTCTAGTATAAAAAATTGAACTTAATCAAGAACTTCTGTGGATGATCTAAACCCTCCTCCTAGCCTATAACTTATTTTCTAAGTTTGTGCCTAAACATATAAGTTGAGAATTTTATATTAGTAATTGAGTTGGCCAGTGACAAAAGCCAGCATGAGCATCAATGGCGGCGATCTTATATACGTTCAAACATTGAGCAGTGAGCATATATATCACATGAGACAGCTCACAAAGCTTATCAATAGTTATCTTAACAAATGAATGCACATGGACATACAGCAGACTTTAATTAATATCCTAATCCAATGAATCTTAAAACAAATCATATAAGCAAGATGAATGTGATTTGAACTTGTAATTTTCTTAGACTCCAAACAACATATTACCCGCAAATCTTGACGAGAAGTAGGAGTGGAATCATTGGAACTCTGCTGAGTAGATCGAAAATAGCTCAGAAGAAAAATCATATTGTGTAACGAATGTGGAAGAAAATGCACTAGCACTCTAACATGCATGTTATTAGGAGGGAAAGCTACAAAAGAAATTATTCTTATTAAACTCGTGTAGTGAAGGAAAGTTCATTAGATTTGATGGAAGATGTTAATTATAAAAGTTTATCAAATTCAAAAGGTTAAAAGCAACAAATATAATGGAGGATAAGTTTGGAGAATATAGAGAAACATTAAGGTTAGTAGTTACCAGCTGATTGGTCAGTACAAATGCAACTGAATGCATCACTTCTGAAAGTTCTGATTAATTAATTATAACTTTATAATTTTTCTTTTATTAAATTTCAATTCATAATTGAAAAAAATCAACTTCATATAAGTTATCAGCAATCTATCCCAAACTTTAAACCTTTTTTTTCTTCTCTTCACCATCTCAATTACAAAAATACCACTTTGCATATATCTTTTACATCTATTTTGTTAAAAAGTTATAGTTGAAATGAAAACTTGATCGAAATTAAGAAACTATAATAAGGATTTCCTGCAAAATCGCCCGAGAGGCGTGCGAAAACATAATACGAGTCAATCATGTGAGTTGTTGAAAGGATCCATCATATACGGATCCTAAATTACACAGAATGATGTAGGCACCACATGTTGGTTAAAGCGTGATCTCATAGATGTGACAAAAGAGGAAAATAAATCTTTTTTCTTTAATTTCGTACAATTATAAATATAATTAATATTTTTATTAATGTGTGTTTGAATTAAATTTTATAAATTTAATTTTAATAAGAAGTGAATTTTACTAAAATAATTTATATTTTAAAAAAATTACTTTTAATATAAAAATAAGAACTAATTACTTTGAATTAAATAAATTTGTTAAAATTATAATTATATTTAAGAAATAATACAAATGCTAAAATAAAATTTATTTAAATATAAAAAAATCAGTTTAAGTTGTACAAATACACACCTAAACATTAACGTGACAAGCCATCCTCCATGGACAAATTTGATGAGGTTTTGTTGCCCATGTCATGATGGTATCTTTCAATTCTAAAAGTGATGATTTGTGAAAAATAAAATCAAATAAAAAGCATGTGTTTACATCTATGATTTCAATTCGACTCTAATAAGTGTCTCACTGTCTCGCAAGTGCTTTTACTAATTGATCATCAACTAAACAAATATTATATATAATAAAAATTATTTTAATTTGTTGATACTTAATTATAAATATCTAGACAATTGAGGTGAAAGCAAATTGATTTACATGCACGCTTTGTCGAAACACAAAATTTAGAATATTCATCGAAATTTTTTTATCCATAATGTTTGAATGGTTCTAAGAATCACTCCGAAGACCAAGTCTTCGGAAACGTTGGACGGAGATCCGAAAACTAAGTCTTAAGGTGGTCCACGTCCATCCACGTCCGCATTTCGCGTCATTCCTCATTCAAAAACCGTCCACTTCGGTTGCACGTCCGTAACTGCTTTTGTGATGGGCAGAAGCTATTTAAAAGAATGTGTGTTCATGGTTTCGGGTCCCTTAGCTTACTTTCGTATTCAGTCTGACATACACCTCAACGTGACAGAGTAAAAGCTTAGAAGCACCGCTGAAACCAAAGTTCGGAGCTTGAAAATTTACAGCAATGGCCGGAGGTATTTATGATCCTATTTTTCCGCATTTGATCTAATGCTTTATAAAGTGTGTTATAAGCATGATTAGATTATTTAGTTTTTTAATTAACATTTGGTATCAGAGCTATAATACCTCTGCCTTGTCTTTTAGTTTTTGGCAATGTTCTATAAATGAAAACTTTGATTTCGTGTTTGAAATTTAGACGTTTTTAATTGAAAGCCAGATAGGAAATCAGTAGGTAATTTGAATTTCTATCGATTCTATACTTTCAAACGTATATTTTGGTGTAAAAATGGGTTAGAAACCGTCGGGTCTTATTTCGGGTCTGAACCGGGTCGAAGCGACCCGGTTGGAGGTTGAAGACGACATGAACGACAAGTTATTTTTGGGTCTGTGATAAACGACAAGTCGTTTTGTCTCTGAGTATCTCTCTTCAACGACATAAACGACAAGTCGTTTTTGGACTCTGAGGTAAACGACAAGTCGTTTTTGGACTCTGAGGTAAACGACAAGTCGTTTTGGTCTTCTGCTGTCGTTTTGATGCTGTCAAAAATAATAGGTCTTTGATCCTGCTGAGTTTCGAACCCAGGACCTGGCACACTGCACCTCCTCTGCCAGTTGTGCTGCGCCTACTTCTAGTATGAAATTGCAGCTTTATTTGGTTTTAACCATTCTGAAACACGTTTTGTACACACACAAAAAAATTTCATCTTGGCATTTAATTTTATTGCTTATGGTTTATTACAATAATTTATGTCTAGAAATTAATTAATGTCTAGTGGACCTATATAATTTAATTAATTAGAGATTAGCCACAGCATCTTTAATATTTAAATTATATATTAAGAATCTTTAGATCACATAAGGTACATGACATTAAATTGTAATTGATCATATGTGATATAATAAATTTTTTATCCCACAGGAATTTTTATTGTATTTTATCTGATTAATTAGGATAAAATATCGAGTTGTATTCTTAATTTACCCACAGGGATTAAGAAATATAATTTGATAGTTTTATCATAAAGATCTATATGAATCTAATTGAATTAGAATTTTAGCCCACAGGCAAAATTTTATGTCACTAGATTCATGATTTTTCAAGCATGATTTACATTGGTAAAACATGATATATGGTTATTAGTCTCAAATTTTAAATTATAAGCATGTATGTTATTATTTGCAGTCATGCAGCTGTGAATTTCTCTGATATGCAATGTGAAATTCCCGAACTGAGGGGTGATAATTACAAGATTTGGAAGGAGAGAATTCTTCTTCAATTGGTTGGATGGATATTGATTATGCTGTAAGGAAAATGAACCGCCACAGATTACTGAAAATAGTGAACCATATGATGTTGATCTTTATGAAAAATGGGAGCGATCTAATCGTCTCTCTGTCATGTTCATAAAGACTAAGATATCTGCTGGCATTCGGGTTCAGTCGAGCAGCATAGTAATGTCAGGGAACTTCTAAAGGCCATAGATGAGCAATTTGAGTCTTCAGACAAAGCTTTGGCAAGTACCCTGATTATGAAATTTTCATCCATGAACTCACTACTACAAGAGGTGTGCGTGAGCACATTATGCATATGCGAGATATAGCGGCTCAGTTGAAAAACCTTGAGGTGGATATGTCTGATTCTTTCCTTGTGCACTTCATTCTGAATACTCTCCCACCGCAATACAGTCCCTTCAAGATATCTTATAATACACATAAAGAAAAAATGGTCTATTAATGAACTCTTGACCATGTGTGTTTCAAGAAGAGGGGAGGTTGCAAATGGAACAGGGAGAGAGTTCCATGATGACAACTGAAAGGAAGGATCACAGCCAAGCCAAGAAGAAGGGGAAAGGTAAAATACCACCCCAAGGTGGAATTTAAGAAGGAATCCTTATGAAAACAGATGTCATCTTCTGTAAAAAGAATGGGCATTTCCAAGAAGGATTGTATTAAATTCCCGAAACGTAATGGCTTGTTTTGAAAAGAAAGGTAAGCCTAGTGCTTATGTATATTTTGAATCAAACTTATGCTGAATGTTAATCTTATAATACATGGTGGATTGATTCTGGTTCTACAATCCATGTTTCAAATACCTTGCAGGGTATGCAAAACCTACGGAAGCCAGTAGGAAGTGAACTTTACATCTATTCAGGAAGCAAGATGAGTTCACCTGTGGAGGCTATAGGGACCTGCAGCTTAGTTTTGAGTAGTGGCTTTAATTTGTATTTGGAAAAGACCTTTATGTTCCTAACTTTTCTAAGAACTTAATTTCAGTTTCAAGACTTGTACCTTTTGGTTATTCCTTTTCATTTTATGAGACATCTTTCAGTTTGTTTTATAAATCTAAAGTTGTTGGGAATGGTACATTGTCTGATGGTCTTTTTCTATATTAATTTGCGAAATGACGCTACTTATGACGCTATACATGTTAATGTTGGCATGAAACGATGTGTTATGAATGAAGATTCCTCTATGTTGTGGCATCAGAGATTAGGACATATCTCCATTCAGAGAATTAAGAGATTTGGTAATGATGGAGTACTTAGTACTTTAGATTTTACTGATTTTGAAACTTGTGTGAATTGCATTAAGGGAAAGCAGACAAACAAGTCAAAGAAAGGTGCCAAGAGGAGTACCGAACTATTAGAAATCATACATACAGATATATGTTGTCCAGACATGGATGCATATGGTCAAAAATACTTAATCTCTTTTATAGATAATTATTCACGGTATATGTATCTCTACATGCTTAATAATAAGTATGAAGCATTAGATACCTTTCAAGGTATTTAAAACTGAAGTAAGAAACAATGCGGTAAGCAAATCAAAATCGTGAGATCAGATAGAGGTGGAGAATATTATGGTAGATACACTGGAGATGGACAAGCACCTGGTCCATTTGCGAGGTTTCTTGAACAGCATGGGATAGTTGACCAATACACCATGCCTAGTTCTCCAAATCAGAATAGTGTAGCAGAAAGAAGAAACCGAACATTATTGGATATGGTGCGAAGTATGCTTATAACTCTAAGCTACCTAAGTCCTTATGGGTTGAAGCGCTGAAGACGGCTGTATACATATTAAACCGATTCCAACTAAGGCTGTCCCAAAGACGCCATTTGAGTTATTTAAGGGTTGAAAACCAAGTTTGCGACATGTACGCATTTGGGGATGTCCGTCTGAGGTTAGAATTTATAACTCACAAGAGAAGAAACTGGACCCAAGGACCATTAGTGGGTATTTCATTGGAATATGCTGAAAGTCTAAGGGATACAGATTTTTATTGTCCATCTCACACCACTAGGATTTGTGGAATCTAGAAATGCCAAATTTCTAGAAAATGACTTGATCAGTGGGAGCGATCAATCTGGAGACTTTGTTTCTGAGAAAGACCATCGGATGCTCAACCATCCACTTCAAGCATGAGATTGGTTGTTGTTCACAATACCCCTTTAGTTCAACCGGGTGTTGTACAACCAGTTATTGAGAATCCACAATCAGATGCTGATATTGATCTGGTGGATCAAGTTGCTGATGAGGAACAAGAAATTGTTGTTCAACCAGTTGAACAACAAACTCCTCAAGAAGATCATGGCAACATTAAGGAGATCTACTAGAATAAGGAGATCAGCGGTACTAGTGATATATTGTGTATCTACAGGAATCTGACTATAATATTGGAGCCGAAAATGATTCTGAAATGTTTTCACAAGCCATGAGTTTGTAAAGAATCAAATTTATGGTACGATACTATGAAGGATGAGATGAATTCTATGGCATCTAATGGAGTCTGGGATCTTGTTCAGTTGCCTGATGGTACAAAAGCCATTGGATGTAAATGGGTCTTTAAGACAAAGAAGGACTCATTAGGCAACATTGAGAGATATAAGCAAGACTCGTAGCCAAAGGATTATCAAAAGGAAGGAATCGACTACAAAGAGACATTTTCTCCTGTATCTAAAGAAAGATTCTCTTCGTATCATTCTAGCATTAGTTGCATATTTTGACCTAGAGTTGCAAACAAATGGATGTGAAAACGCATTTCTCAATGGAGATCTAGAGGAAGAGGTTTACATGAAACAACCAAAAGGATTCCTCTAGTGATGGAAGCATTTGGTGTGCAAGTTAAGAATCCATATATGGATTGAAACAAGCCTCCCATCAATGGTATTTGAAATTTCATGATGTCATTTCTTCATTTGTTTTGTAGAGAACATTATGGATAATGTATATACCAGAAGGTTAGTGTGAATAGATTTGTTTCCTTATTCTATATGTGGAATGATATTTTACTTGCACCAATGATAAAGGTTTGCTATATGAGGTGAAACAATTCCTCTCTGAAACTTTGACATGAAGGATATGGGTGATGCCTCTTATGTTATTGGCATCAAGTACATGAGAGCTTTCGAGTATTCTCGGTTTGTCTCAAGAGACCTATATCAACAAAGTTTAGAGATTTCGGTGAAGGATTGTTCCCGGTGTAGCTCCCCATTGTAAAGGTGACAGGTTTGATTTGAACCAATCCCAAAAATGATCTTGAGCGGACAAATAAGACATTCCTATGCTTCAGTTGTTGAAAGCCTTATGTATGCTCAGGTTGCAACAAGACCTGAATTTGATTTGCTGTTGGGATGTTAGGAAGTATTAGAGTAATCCAGGTTTGACCACTGGAGAGCTACAAAGAAGTGATGAGATACCTTCAAGAGACTAAGACTACATGCTTATGTATAGACGACAGATAATTTGGAAGTGATTGGCTACTCTGATTCAGACTACGCTGGCTTGCATTGATTCACGAAACAACTTCGGATATGTTTTTTATGCTAGCTAGTGGAGCTGTGTCTTGGAGAAGTGACAAGCAGACCTTGACTGCTACTTCCACTATGGCGGCTGAGTTCGTGTCTTGTTTGAGGCTACCTCACATGGTGTTGGATGAGGAGTTTTATTCTGGGCTTAGAGTTGGGATTCGATTTCTGGTCATGAGAATACTTGTGACTTCAGCTGCTGTTTTTATGGCTAAGAACATAGAAGTGGTAGTCGAAGCAAGGCATATCGACATTAAGTATCAGCCATTAGAGAAGTGTTAAGATAAAACAGTGGTTATTGAACACTTTAGCATGAATTGATGATTGCTGATCCTTTAACTATAGGCATGCCACCACTGAAATTTAAGGATCATGTAAATAGAATGGGACTTGTTCCCTTATGTAGTTTTCGTTGAAGAACGAATTATTTTAATGAAACTCTATTTGTGATGTTTTCTCTTTCAGTTTATGCGCATTTCATTATTCATTTGAGAAATATTCAATAAAGTTTGGACCTAGAATAACATTAGTTTATTCATTAAGTTATATGGGCTTGAGAAATATGATATTGTGATACATGGAAGATAATACTCACCTTTAGAGGACTTATCGCATGATTTCATGTATTTTATCTCTCACTGTAGTATATGATGGAATATGTGCAAGTGGGAGAAGTTTTGAATGGTTCTAAGAATCACTCCGAAGACCAAGTCTTCGGAAACGTTGGCCGGAGATCCAAAAACTAAGTCTTAAGGTGGTCCACGTCCATCCAAGTCCGCATTTCGCGTTCATTCCTTGTTCAGAAACCGCCCACTTCGGTTGCACGTCCGTAACT
The DNA here is from genome assembly GCA_019955255.1 of Castanospermum australe. Taxonomy (NCBI): domain Eukaryota; kingdom Viridiplantae; phylum Streptophyta; class Magnoliopsida; order Fabales; family Fabaceae; genus Castanospermum; species Castanospermum australe. The sequence continues at coordinate 670,384 of NSJW01000757.1, forward strand.
GCTTTTGTGATGAGCAGAAGCTATTTAAGAGGATGTGTGTTCATGGTTTCGGTTCCCTTAGCTGCTTTCGTATTCGTCGACATACACCTCAACTGACGAGAGTAAAGCTTAGAAGCACCGCTGAAACCAAAAGTTCGGAGCTTCAACTTCAAAATACAGCAATGGCCGGAGGTATTTATGATCCTATTTTTCCGCATTTGATCTAATTGCTTTATAAAGTGTGTTATAAGCATGATTAGATTATTTAGTTTTTTAACTAACCAATTAGTACCCTATAATTATAAGATATATGCTAAGCCATATATAGGGCAGAGTCCCAGGTCTCTTCTTCTAAGTTAGTTTGCTTTCCCTATATC